>WNWU01013802.1:16295936-16315768 GCA_012654045.1 Ptyas mucosa
AAAATAAAATAAAATAAAATAAAATAAAATAAAATAAAATAAAATAATGTTAGGTTGATTTCTTCCTCCAGGTCTGTGAATCTATTACTTTGTTTTGGTGGAGACATAAAGGATAGTGTCAGCTTTGGAAGCCATATTTACTTGGAGTTGGGGGTTTTCTGGAATGCTGACAGATAGTGTATGACTAAAAGTTCTAGGTTTATGGGCTATTTATATTAAAGCAATGAGCTTTAATAACAATTCCAGCTTGCAAGTTAACCAAAACATTGACCTTAAATTTATAATTTGCTGACCCTAAGTATTCTGAGTTAACTCATATGCAGCTGAAAGCCATAAAACACAGACCTTGGGAAATCTACTTAAAAATTAATCAACAAACATTACTTTTTCAATAATTGTTAAAATAATAGACTAAGTGTTTTAAACCTGTTCTGCTGACTAAGGTCTATGGTTTCTGCTCCAAAAGTTTGTTGCTTAACATTCACATTGATCATTGAAAATTGCACCTGACCTGACATGCACATTTGGCAGAGACTTCTTAGAGTCCATTTAGTACCACCATGATTCTTAGCAAAGGAATTGACTCAAGAAGTATAGCAGTTTAATGTGTTATATAATTAGCATTATTCTCCCAAGGAGATTTTACAAGAATCATTTAAATATCATGCCATATTTGAGAATGAATTAAAGTTGTATATTTTATATCAATTTTAACATTTAATGGATTGAAAGACATTCACATCTAAATTATGTTTAAATGTTGGTTTTGTATTATATTATCTTTAAAAAATTGTCTCAGTTCTGAAAAGTCTAGCTTTTATTAAACTAAAAAAGCACTAGTAACCTACCAGAGGAACAAATAAAATTGTTGTGCTAATGTTGAGAAGCTATCTGACATTTTCTATGAAATTATATAAAGAACCGATATTAAAACAGGCCTTTGGGGAAAAGGATCAATGTTGTAGCCTAGTATGAATTTAGTGATCATTACCTGCTCTCTACTCAGAGTGACCTTTATGGAAAAACTTCCTTTGTTACATCAGTTACAACAACTTGACTAGTTAAAGAGATAATGAAAACAGGGCTTCTCAGGAAGCACAGCTTAGAAAAATGGGCAGGTTTACTGTGAAATAGTTTTAGCAAATAGTTGCTATTTATTCAAAAATATAAGACATTTTTGATGGATGTTGGTTGATTCAAGGTAAAAGCTACAACTGGTTTAGAAAACACACTTGAGACACTGTTGCCAAAATTAGTAACCTGGAGAGAATCAAGACGAGAGTTTGAAGAAAGGATGTTAGTCTTTGTTGTCCTAGTTATATAAATATTCAATCTACATCTTGCTAGAAACTTGAAATACTTGGGCTTATTTAGCCTCTGGCTTGAATCTGTGTAGATTTTCTCTAAGGAATTTGGGTAGTTGGTTGCTCAGGTTGGATGATATAAAATTGAATTGAATCAGAGCAGCTGGGCTCCAACCACTTTTTAAAGTAAAGAACATAAAAAAAACAATACTCCCCAAAGAGGGTGTTTTTTCCCCGATTATGTAAGAACAGAATCCCTTACAAATAGAAACAAGTTTCAAAAGACTGTTCCTAGTTCAAGTATTTCTGGGATCTTATTTGGCCTTCAAAATGCATTAGATAGTTTCTGCACAGTCTTAGTATTAATCTTAACAAAATAAACATTCAGATCTATTCCATCACTGAAAGTTTTATATGCTTCTTTTTTCCCTCCACCATATTTAAATAATCAGTAACAATGAAACAAGAACAAACATAAATTTATTAAGAATGAAAAGTGTTTTCTGAAAAATACTTCACAAGAAATTGTTCTCCAAGGAAGGTGTTTATTGAAGTGGGGTGTATATTCATAAAGACTTCTCTATTCTAATGAATTTGATGGAGCTGTTTTAAATAGAAATGTCAGACAGCTGGTAGAACATATTGTCAGGTGCAAAGCAAAAATTAGATGGCAATTGATCAAAAGCTTTCAATTATTACAGGGATTTTTGTATATACTCTCCATGTTCTGTTTATATGGAAATGAAAATCAGGTAAGAAAGCCAACGTTAAGACATTCTGCAAACAATAAAAATGGTTATATCAATGTTCTTTCCCACAGGAGAAAATGTTTGTCAAATATTGTAATTAAAAGTTGTTAAAATGCTTGTTCTAAAATATTGGTTGCATATAATGCATTTTATTTCCCGTTATGCTTGCCCCAAATGAGACAATTCAGTATCTCTAAGTCCAGCAAAAAGAACCCACTTAGATTAAATTCTTCTGTTTAGTGGCTTTGTGAGCTGATTTTATTTATAAACCTATGTTCTATTTTTACTAATTAATTTTTTTTAGAGTGTATAACTGAAAATGTTTGGGCATACATATTTCAAAATTATGGCTTCTAGAGCTTTATTCCAGTAAGAAAAGTATCTGAGATGAGGCACACTTTCTGGAGTGGCATACCACTGGCTTGTTTCTGTATACTTGGTTTGATCTTATTTTGATATCTCCTTTACTAAGCAGTTTTTTTTTCCAAGGGCAGAAAAAAGTTTTTTCTAATAAGTGCTTGCCAATGTTTTCTTTGATGTAGAGCAAAGGAAGGTGATATGTGTGATATTTGTTATAAAAAATAAGTTCTTTTATATTTGAGATTTCAGATTTGGCTAAAGCCCGGAAGCTGAGGTATAATAGAGAAATTGGGATAGATTTTCATTTCCCAAGAATAGAGCAAATCTAGATAGAATTGGACATCTAACTCTGATCTTTTATGCTGTTGCTCCACAGTACCACAATATTTTCAAAAGAAGACTATATTGCAATTTTGTAAAATGCCATTATGAGCCAGGAAAGATAACTGTTGGATTTCTGATGGACAGATCTGCCCCTTTTCCAATCACTTTGGTGCTTATGATCAGGTCATTATCAGATTACCCTATTCTGTGATGTGGGAAATCCTGACACAGAAGGAAAAGGTTCTTAATGTTATCATTTGTTTGACATTGTAACTTTAACTAATTTCAACAATCTCCATTTTTAATTACCTGGACAAGGGGCTGTTTATGTGATAAAAATGACCAATAATTAACCATGGAAGTGGGAAACTGAAAACGATTCTTATTCCCTGATAATCCAAATTATATTATAATATCTGATTACAGCAAGAGTTTGGGGCATTGTTGTCCAGCAATTGCTTCACATTGTCAAAACAATCAATCTGATATTAATGGACCAAGTAAATGTAGCATAGTTACTAGAGATCAAATTATTATTGAAATGAATTAAGCTCAAATATCTAGCTTTTTAAGTATAAAGATCACCTTGGGCCCATTCTCCTAGGTTAACATGCTAAAAGAAGATAAATAAGGGAAGAGTAGATTTGCATTTTATTCTTGCATGGAAGGATAAGAAAAAATTATAATCAGTTGATGAGAATGGGCGTTGGTCCTACCTGATACGCCCTTTCTCAGCGTGAGGGGAAGATCATCCATGATTGGTAGTGCTCCGCTTCCTTGCTTGGAGACTGAGTCAAACTTTCTTGGCCACACCTACTCGTACAATGACGCCTAGTGTGCAAGCCGCCCAATCGTTAAATTGTGCAGCCTGGCTCCGCAGGAGCGCTCCTGTCGCAATCGTGATGGCGCCTAGTGCACCAGCCACTCCAATCACAAGTCGTGCAGTCTGGCTCTTCATGAGCAAACCTGCTGCAGTGTTAACGGTGCTGAGATCGGTTGTCACTCCAACTTCAAGTAGGACAGCCTGGCTCGTAATGAGCGCTCCTGCTGTGGCTGTGAAGGCGTGTATTGTGCTGTCGCTTCCTCTGCAGTTTGGGCAGCCTGGCTCACCATGAGCACTCCTGCTGTGGCCAAAGGATCACCTAATGCGCTAACCGCTCTCCCTGGGTTGGGCAGTCAAGCTCATAATGAGTGCTCCCGCAGCGGTTAAAAAGGGGTGACTGACACACTGGCCACATCTTTGCAATATGGGCAGCCGGCTCATAGGAGCTCTCCTGCTGCGGCTCAGAAGGCGCCGAATGCATCTGCCGCCTCATTGCAATTAGGGCAGTCTGGCTCCTAATGAGCACTGCTGCCACGGCTGAAAAGGGTGCATAACGCACCAGCCACTTGCTCTGCGGGTAGGGCAGTCTGGCTTGCCATGAGCATGTCCACCGCGGCCCTCAAAGTGCCTGAAGCGCTGGCCGCCATCAGTGTGCCTAGAAGGATCTAGGCAGGGACTGAGTTCCCCTCTGCAGGTGCAGACTAATGCCAGGGGCAGCCTGTTAGCAGGCAGTGCCCCCTCCGCTAAGCGTGAGAAGACAGGGACCTTGGCTGAGAGACAAGCCGACAAGCTGAATTATTTGAATATCGAAACAAAAAAATGGTCTATTGGTGATTAGCACCATGCAGCTATTACTTAATACATGAGAAAAAGTCAGTGATAACTTTGTATAACTCATTGCTTCCTATTACTTTCAGTTGGCAAGAACTTCCTTTCCTACATTACAATTATGCAACATACTATTAAAACAATTTTGACTAATTTTATTCTTGATGGTTTTAGGCAGGTAATAAAAAACGGTTGACCTTTGTAAATGTGTTACTTATGAGATTAAAGTTATATCTATCATTGTGGTGAAAAATTATCCTATATTTTTGTAACTAGTTTTGCTTTAATTAGAAGGGAAAAAAAACTCCTTTTAACATTTATTTCAAATGAGTAAAATAGTGGTGACATTATTTTCTTTAATTATAAGGTAACCAAAGATGGAAGGAATGACTGTCATGTTTTTCATTCTATAATTATTTTTCCAAAGTTTAACAACTGCCTAGTTTCTCACACTTTAGAGACATCACAAGAGAACTTCTTCCCTGACTCTTTTTGGACTTTGAAAGTGAGTAGTCAGGAAGGTTTCAGATGGACGAACAGATATGTAATGGCAAAGAACAATACAGCTGCAGCACTTTGTGCAACATACATCAATAATACTTATAGGTTGGAAACATGCAGAAGAGGCCTTCATCCTGCAGTGGATAGACAATGGCTAAAATGATGATGATGATGATGATATCAATAAAGCTCAAAACTGCCACCCAAAGAAATTCTTTAAAAAATTCAAAGACATACAGTAAAATACAAAAATGGGGTGGGGGGGGGGGTTTGGTTTGAAACAGAAGACAACTTTTGAAAAACTGGCCCGACATTAATTTCAGTCTCTGTATTATTTGCTTTCACAGCTTCTGCTTTTAAATTTGTTTAAGCGAGGATATCCTAATTTTATTGGTTTGATTGAATCTTAAATACTGAGGGAAAAAATTAAAGGAAAATTTGAGAATTTGTTACAGTGAGAGGTAAATTAAATGCTATCATTATTAAAATATGAGTCAGATTGAGGAAAGCACCCATCCATCCATAAAATGGTAAAGAAATTGCCTTTTTATATTATTTTTTACACAGTCCTAAACTGGTTTCAGACATGTGAAGAATCCTTCTTCCTTTGGAAGAGCATTTCCAAAGCAAGTCTTAACAATATAATTTTAAACATTGAGGTCATCTGTAGCACATCATATGTACTCTGGAAAGGCATACTGAATAGAGTAGAAATGCCCATAACTTTATAAACCCCTGTATCTGCAGTGATTAAAATTGCAGTACTGATCATTTTTTATTTAAGTTTATTACCTATTACATTCATTTTTAATTTTTTTTATGTGAGTAACCACAGCTGGTTACTTTTTTTTTTAAAATGCAAAATGTAATTTAAATCTACATTGTTGTTGCATGCTTGGTAATAAAGATTAAATAACTTGCACTGAATCTCTTAAATGCCTAGTTTATTTGCCTCATGACCAGGAGTTGAATATACTGTACTATATTTTTTTTTGAAAAAAGTTTTATTTTAATTAAAAATAAAAAACACCCTAAAAATATCATTCTTACAAATAATTACAGACAGCATCTCAATCGGTTAAAATCATTTTGTGCTTACAATTTTCCAAATCTCATCATACAACAATTATTCTTTACTCGAACAGAAGATAGATATTTAAACATTTCATCGAAATTTCATTTCATATATACTATCTCATCTCCACACTTTATTGTCAAACCATTGATAGAATATCTCCCATATCAAATAATATTGTTTATCTTCCTGTTCTCTTATTTCTGTACTGTATTCTTGAACTCCAAAACTGGGCACATCATATCCCTTGTTTAAAGCAGGAACTCCATGTGTTATTTACTGTATTATTTAATATTTTATGAAATGATTGGGGGAGGGCATTCAGTGGTTCATAGTGAGGTATCATCAGTATGCTCAATTGTACAACACTCTTGAGTGATACCAGAGATAAGTTCTAGACTGCTATCTGAAGGCTGTAAAGATCTGGAAACTACATTAAAAACTTTTGAGAAGCTGCTTGGCATCAACAGGCAACAGGAAATTTAATAATAATGCTAGTAATTCTGGATAAGGCTACACTGACTGGTCCTCACACTTATGACCATCCTCACATTTATGCCCATGCAGCATTCTTAAAACCATGTCACTCATTTCACAACTGCTTCTCTTCACCATGGTGACAAGATAGGGCAAAAACGTAAAATGTGAGGACAGTCATAAGTTTGAGGACTGGTCACAAGTGCGAGGACCAGTCAAAAATTACTTTTTCAGCCCTCTGAGTAGTCCATGTGCACAAAAGGACTACCCAGAGGGCTGAAAAAAGTGATTTCTGACAGGTCCTCGCACTTTTGACCAGTCTTTTTTTATTTTGAAATTTACCAGTAGCCGCTGCATTTTCCACCCCCGGCTTATACGCGAGTCAACAAGTTTTCCCAGTTTTTGGGGGTAAAATTGGGGGGGTCGGCTTATATGCGGGTCGGCTTATACACGAGTATATACGGTAAATATCCTAATGTTTTTTAAATCCAAATGCAGCCTTTACTGCTACTATACAAAATATTTCTCTTCAAATACAGTATATCAGCAGACATACCTGAAAATTCCCAAGAAAGATGTAAATGGACATCTTTTTTTGGTTTTTTTCTTCAATTGCAGTTAAGCAATAAAATAATATTTTTGCTTGTAAACATTTCTGTTCTATGTTAAACCTTGGATCTTTTAAACAACTAGTAATATAACCTTAACATATATTTACTTGAAAATAAATCCAAAAAGTCTATTTATAGAAAGCTATGTATATATAATTATTGCTGAGTTTGATTTAATGTACAGTATGTATACTGTATATGTAGGTACTATATACATACATAGTTTTGCCATTTGTCAAAACCTGCTTCAGGCTTTGCTCATGACAGGTCCTATAGTGCTGTGAAATTCTGATAATATCAAAATACATTGCTATGTTTTCCTGAATATTGTTACTGTGCAACAAATGACTGGATCCTTTGCACTCGGGACTCAGTTTTCTTATTCATACCATGAAGATGAAGAGTAGAAGAGGCAGGTCCGTATGTCCCCTTCACCAATGATTACCGCCAAATATATGAAGAGGATTCATACTGATAGGCTTCAGATCTGCTTTGAATTGGCAAAAAATGTGTTATCAATAAGATTTTATTTAACAAGTTGGTATTCTTCAGCTTTAGAATAAAAGGTTCATCTGAATATCAGCTAAATTGTGAAACCAGCTGGTAATTAAGCCATCTGAAAAAATTGCTACCAGGATGTCAATCTATTCCTTTATTTTGACAATGCTATTCAGGTATTTTTGCTAGAAATGGTCAGTCATCACAGGGCAAATGGTAGATTCTCTTGCTTTGTTGCCTTTTCCACTCATGCTGGGAAAACAAACATCAACCACAATCTTTTCTGTTTATATAGCATGCCTATGAGTTTTTGAAGACATGCAGTTATTATCTTTTCCCACACGTCTCCCCAGTCTTGCAGGCAGAGGTTTAAATAAAACAATTTATATAGCCCCCAATCTCAAAACAGTCATTTTGGATGGCACACAGCAAATTAAAACCTGCAAGGTGTAATATAACAAATAGAATTCCAATAATGATGATGATAAAAAATAACATGCCTGGTTATAAAAATAATCCAGTATTAGTGAGAAGATAAATAAATCCAACAACAGAAGAGCCTTGGTGGCCCAGCGGCTAAAGTGCTGTTAAATAGCACTTAGCTGCCAGCTGCCTGCAATTACTGCGAGTTCAAATCTCACCAGGCTCAAGATGGAAGACTCAGCCTTCCATCCTTCCGAGGTAGGTAAAATGAGGACCCGGATTGTGGGGGCAATAAGCTGACTTTGTATATAAAAAAAGAACACCACTTGGGGGGCCCAAAAGCCCTACTAAGCAGGTATATACAAAAGTATGAAGGCTATTGCTTAATGCATTGTAAGCCGCCCTGAGTATCTGGAGAAGGGCTGCATATAAATCAAATAAATAAATAAATAAGTAAGTAAGTAAGTAAGTAAGTAAGTAAGTAAGTAAGTAAATAAATAAATAAATAAATAAATAAATAAACAGGGCTAATAATTTTCTGGGTATTTAAAGCTTTAGTTTACCAGTCTTAAAGAAAACTGCAGACAGTATTACTATTCAGGTAGTCACACAGTGTTGTGGCTCCGACCCCCGAGCCCATCGTATCGGAGGAAGAAGGCTCCAAACATGAAGGAGAGGAGCCGGCCAGGCCTCCCTCCCCCGGCCCCTCCTCTCTGACAATTCCTCAGGTGTCGGCTGAAGGAGAGGAGATTGGCCAGGAGCCAGGTGTCTCCGATCAGTCGGAGAGTGATGAGGGAGACAAGTTGTGGCTGGACCCACGTCAGCGTCGGCGTGCTAAACGATCACAGCAGAGGAGGAGGCATGCCAGGGATTAAGCTGAGTCACTGGACCACACCCCACAGGCTATATAAAGGAGGGGGTGGCCGTTTAGATTCTGTGACGGACAAAGTTAATTCTTGCAAGCTCCTTTGGTGCAAAGCCTCAGTCTGCTGAAGGATAGTGAATTGGACTGTTTTTTCCCAGCCGGTATGTATTGCATTTGTTATCTGGTGGAGGAACACCCCCCTTCTTGTTATAGTAAAGAACTTGGCAGCCGGTTCCCGTAGAGCTGCCAAGCCTCTGATAATGGACCGTTTGTGTGTGCCAATTATTTAACCCTCGACTGTCTGTGTGGGTTTGTGCATGTGGAGGACGGGAACAGAACACACAGGAAGAAGAGAAACTGAGAGATATCTTATCAAAGTTCACCCTTCAGTTTTATCTCTTCACTAGTAGAATGTGGAATATTATTTATTAAACCTTTTTTTACCATTTCATTGATACATCAAAAGATTAAAAAGATGAAAGAAAAGTCCACCATTGCATTGCTCCACCAATGTCCACCTCTGTTTTTAGGGTACAAGGCATAAAGCATTTGTTAATATGGCATAAAATGAACAAAACAACTTACATGGCAAGTTTCACAGTATCCCATAGTATTGACTGCCTAGCAAGTTTATTTAGGTTTGCAGCCATTGTTTATGAAATCTATTAGGTGGATTCCATTCAAAACTGTTTGAATGGAAAGTACATGGATTGTGGCATTTGCAATGTTAAACCTTCAACAGTTTTTTGGCATTTCTCTTGTAATGGGAAAAGCTTTGATGACTGTTATTTTCAAAATGAGTTTTATTCTTTCCCCTGAGATTGTAATTTAAATAACTTTTCTAGCTCTTTAAGACCTGTTAAATATAACATTAAGCATCAAAAAGTGCTAGAAGTGGAATGTCAAAATGCTATAAGGCTATTTTAATTGAAGTCTCTAAAATGTACTGAAGCCAATATACCTGTAACAGCTTAAATGGCAGCAAAAAGCCATTTTCAAGATCATAACCTTTCCCGCACTGTTCTCTGTGTATGAAAAGAGTGATTGACAGGTGTAAAGACATTCTTTATTGTTAGTAACCCTATGTAGGAAGAGGTTTGTTGGGATTATAATGGAAATGTTACTGGAACTTTACAAAGCAAAGGTTAAGCAGTGCATAAATCAATCTGTAGTTAACTTTTCAAAGTAGAACTATATTCCATTGTGTTTCCTGCCTATTTTTCTATTTTTCTCTTTACGTTGTCCTAGCTAGCAGAAACACCTTTCCTCTGATTTCACATAAAGCTATTAAATTTTTATTGTCTTTTAAGCAAAGTTTGTTGAAATTTCAGTCGAAATTCTGCAAACACTGGTCTTCTAAATTATTTATTTATTTGTTTTTAATTCCATCTTTATTATTTTGATAAATAAATCAAGTCAGTGACCTATACTCCTTCCTCCTATTTTTCCTACCACAGCAATCTGTGAGGTGCATTGGACTGAGAGAGAGTGACTGGTCAAAAGTCATCCAGCCTGCTTTCATGCCTAAGGCGAGACAAGAATTTACAGTCTTCTGGTTTCTAATCTAGTGCCTTAGCAAGAGATCAGATTGGCTCTCAAAAGAAATCACTTTTCTTTTTCTTATAAAACAATTCTTGTGATTTCAAAATTATTGTATTCCATATTAGACATGTACACACTTCATTAATATTTATTTTTTGAATAATTATTTTATAATAATTATAAATAATAATGTATTTGAATTTCTTACCATTCTTAATTTTTTAAAAAAGGAGTCCCTGTGGAATTTACTCTGCTAATCACAGGGGGTAGTGCTCATCTCCATTTCAAAGCTATTGAGCCACACTGACCAGTGTCATCACTGGCCAGCATGACATCATGGAGACTTGTTACTTTCCCACCAAAGTAGTACCTATTTATCTACCTGCATTTGCATGTTTTCAAACTGCAGGAGCTAGAGTGAAGATGGGAGCTTGCTCCATCACATGGGGCTCGGGTCTTGAACCTTGGCTGATGACTTTGTAGCTGACAAGCCCAGCATCTTCCATGGGGATTTTCACATGCTTTTAATGAATTTAAGTCTTCAGAAAGAGTGAATTGCAGCCTAGGGCAGTGATGGAATTGGCTGTTACTCTGATTGGAATTTATATATTATTTCTTTGAAATCTTGAAAAAAATGTGAAATTCTAGATCATTGGAGGGGACCTCATGCTCTCCCAAACTTCAAGGAAAGGAAAGATTGCCTGTTAGTTCAACTAACAGGCAATCTAACATTAAGTCCTGGGAAATTTCTTAAGCAAAAAGAAATTTGTTGCTCAATAAGAAATGAACTTAAGGAGTTTTTAAGATGGTTTTAAAGAGTTTTTAAAACACGTGATCCACATATATTTTAAAAACAATGCCAGAAGATGTATTAATCACTTTTATTTAATTTTGTTTAAATAAAATCTATTCATTTAATTTCATTTCATTTTGTTTAAAATACAAATATTTTCTTTAAAATAAAGAAAATAGAAAAAGATTTTAATAACGACTCTTCACAATCCAGCTCCAAGATAGTTTAATTACATAAGAATATCTACATTTTGCTTTTATGTCTTCCAAGATCTTGCTACCACCTGTTTGGCTACAAACAACAACAATTATAACAGTACCTGTCAGTTATTTATTCTCTAAGATATTAAGGTGATAAGGTGTTTTTAAATTTGATACTCATATTAGTTTTAACTCATTCAACAAATTTGTCCTTTTTTCTAATAAATTATTACAGATGTTCTAGAGGCTACCTTTAACGATTTCCTTGATGCATTTATATCTACAAAGAACATAAAGAGACAATAGTTTTTTTTTCTATATCTATGAAAGTGAAACATGAATTGAGACTTTTGAAATTTAATGTTGGAGAAAATCCTGAAACTACCATGGATGGTCAAGAAAAGTGGATCCTAAAACAATCCAGAGAACAAATGGTCATGATCAAGTTGCACTTTATCAGAAGCATATCTCTCTTGAGAGATCTGGAAATGGTAAAAGAAAGATAAGAAAAGGATGACTGATAGCAAAATGAATGGACTTGTTTGGTTCTTTTTTGCTACTATGAATATAGTAACTAATCATTTGCTGTCAGTTTGTAAGAAAGGTTTTTCATACACACACATGTATGCATGCATGCACACACACACACACACACATTCATTTCACCAAAGGCATTCTTTAGAATTATCAGCATTTCACAAATGTCAGTAAACTAACAGCTTTAAATATATTTTTTAATGTCAGTTTGGTAGTGGAATCTATTGCTCAGAGTGATTATGGATTCTTCTTTATCATAACTCTCAAATCCCTAATTGAAATTAATTAATTAATATGTTCAAATGGAAGCTAGACACCCATCTATTTGAGATGCCTTAATTTGCATTCCTCTATTACACAATAGATTGGATTCAAAGGCCTAAATATGTTTCTGTTTTTCTGATTCTAGATAGCTATTTTATTTATTTTTTTAATAGTAGTGTGTTGTGACCTAAAATCCAAAACATTCAAAGCATCTCTTACACATGTTAGCTTTTGAAATCCTCAAAGAGGAGCTAATTAGCACCTGCTATAAATAAAAGTAGAAAAACTCAGAGCAATGATTCTAAGCATCAGGTTGCTTTGCAAGATTAGGATTCAAGCCAACTACATAACAGGCATCTAGCACTAGCAAGAGTACATAAACCTTTAGCATTGATTAATTTACCCAGATACAGATTGTTCTATTTTTCCTCAGACTAGATCGTCCTAGTGTTTTGGGTTTCAGCTCCAAAAACTAACAGCATAATGAACAGGCACACTGATTGAAGAGTTGTGGAGCTGAAGTTCAGTACATGAACAGCGTCTGACTGGGGAAGGATACTTTATCTAATTATGTTCATATAACCTATTTAATGAGGGCATACAAGTCGAAGAAGAAAGAACTTTTTTTCCTTTCCCCTTTTTCATCTGAAATAATGTACTCTATTCACAATTTCTATGAATTTTAATGAAATGCTCATCTTATTTCACTCATGTAACTGCAGTTAAATTCAATTCATGTACATTTTGCATCTATAAAGAGTATGGCATAAAATATGTTAAATTTTCTAGCTTTCAAATCAAGCATTAAATTATGAAAACACTTATTCAAGGTTTTGTGCTTTGTCTACTAAGTAACAGAACAGCTTGATTTGACTTCTCAATATAACTGTTAGATTGCTATCATTCTTTTTTTGGTTTTCACATTTCTACAAATATTGTGATACATTTTGTCCAAAACTGAAACAAACATTTTGTTTTTAGCTTAAAACAGAAGTTACACTTTATAAATTCCACAATTTTTAAAAAAAAATATGTTATTTGTACAGAAATGGACCAAAAAGTATTTATGAATAAATGTGTAAAAATTATAAATATATTAGAAAATAACGTTTCATTCATTCCTAACTATTGAATATACCCTGACTGTTTATGTATGGAATGCATAAGCAAAATATATCTGTAAATGAAAATTTTGTTCTACTTAATGAATCAAACCTATCTAAATAGTTCTGTATCATTCATTATTTTTTTTTATTATTATTATTATTATTATTATTATTATTATTATTATTATTATTATTATTATTATTATAATATTATATTGGTTGGTCAGTCATTATATTTACTTTTCCCTTCACTTACCTGGATTATATAACTGGTTGAGCAGTGAAGAGGAATATTTTTTCTGGGATTTTTTCCCCCTTCTTACCAAACTCAACTTTCTTTGAAGTAAAGAAAATCTATACCATTTAAAGAGCAATTCAGAGGACTATAAATCCCATATCTAGCAGTCTAGTTAGTAATTACAAACTGAATCAATATCAATTAATAAGAATAATCTTGTTGGGGTGCTGTCTTCAACATTAGGATATCTTTTTATTATGACTATGTTTTCTGGCTTACTTTACTAATCATAGACATGTTTTCTTCCCTGAGGAACATGGAAATTTAACAATTATTTGAAACTCTTTAACATCAGGCAATTTCTTTGGGGATTGCAATATGTTAGAGTTCAATTTTCTCAGACACTGACAAAATGATCAGAATGAATTCAGTCCTTCATAATGGAACTCTGTGAATAAACCAAATGAGATTGAAATGAACTCCCATGTGCCAGTCATAAATAAAGCAGCAGATTTCTTTTTCCTTTCATACTAACTACCATATACAATGAACATTCCATTTATAAGTCACTTGAATGCTTTAAACCAAGCAAAAGCATGATTATTTTTCATTCTCTAAGATTTCTTTGTTCAGCTATGATAATACTGTAAGGTAGGGCTAATCAGCACTATGGATTTGATTAAAAAAAAATACCTCAAAGCATGCAAGGACCCAGGAAGAGGTTTTAAAAAATTGCAAATATATTTTATTTTTTGTACCATGCACCGAGCATGTTTTTACACTTAGATTCAAAGAATCACAGTTATAGTATACATGAGTACATATACATAGCCCATTGATTTCTTGATTATATTTTTAACCCATATAATTTGGAATTGTCATGCCTTTTTATACACAGTCTTATTGAAGGGCACACAGACATAATTAAAACAAAAAGATAAAATAAATCAAAGGGGTTTTATTAAAACGTTAGCAAAGAGCTCTTTCCAACATAACAAGAACATAGTGATGCAGACTGTTCTGGAGTCCCCTCAGATGGCACATGTAACACTGCTGTTGCACAAGCTGCACTTCTGGGTTTTTTTCAGGTCCAATTCAAGGTGTTGGTAATTGCCTTTAAAGTCCTTTATGGCATGGGTTGAGAATATCTTAAGGAGCCATCTCACTCCAATGGGACTGGTCCATCCTACTCTTTCCAGAAGAAGAGGCCTACTTTGGATCCTGTCTTCCAAAGAATTTCAGCTAGTGGCACCTGGGAGAAGAGCCCTTTTTTTGTGTGGCCCCCACCCTCTGAATTATTCTCCAGCTGGAGGTGTGGTCCAGTAGTTGTTGTCCTCGGTTTGGACCGGTTCGCAAGAACTGGTAGTAAAACCGGCGGGAGGCTCCATCCACTGACCTGGATGTCATCATAGGTGATCTGCTTATGCACGGGCGCGATGTGAACCAGTAATAAAGGTAAGTAGAACCCACCCCGGTGTGGTCTACCCCTACATTCTTGACCTTCCAGAAGTGCCTAAAAACCTGGCTCTGCTGGCTGGCCTGTCCCCTGATAGAGGCATGCTGTATTGGGAGAATCTGAGGTGGTCAAGAGAAGATCTCCACCTCTATGTCAACAATCATTTTGATTTTTAGTTTCTTATTTAATTCTCTTAATTTTAATTTCTATTAACTTCTTTTATCTTTTTCTCATATTGTAAACTGCCCAGAGTCCCTGTAAAGAATGGGAGGGTGAGTGAACATAAATAATGAAACATAACCTTAGCTCAGATATAAGAACCTGAGAGGCACTTCAAGTCTTGCAAAGAGACCCTACCTTAATAAGTTCACTATAAATGAAGTAGGGAAATCCCTTTTTTCATTTGTAAGATATTTGTCTTTACCTCACATTAGCATTAAGGATATCTTACTGAAATCTATGTAATTCTTGCTTCCTCAGTCTTGCCCAGCTATGTGGGACTTGACTTACGAACATTGTGTTGGCTGCTGACTGGGGGGTGGGTGGGTTGGAATTATGAGAAATATGGGAGGTGAGTTTTCCATCACGTACGTTTTTATGACTAGCCATATCCAGAGTACTACAGAACTTTATACTAACTTCTTACATCAATGTAATTAGGAGTATCAGTTTCAAGACCTCAGATCCACAATTTTTTGCTCTATTGATGATGGTGCATGATATAATGGACTCCATTTTAAAGATCTCTAGAATCTAGGTCCTTTCTTATTACAACTATTTCTATCATTTCTAGAGTTTAAATTCTATTGCTGTACCCTAAGAAATATACATAAATGTTTTGATATTAAATGAACTGCAAATATTTTGATAGACTAATTGTATCATTTCTGTTTTACTGGGATCAAATTTAAATTCTATGCCATGAATCTAATGTGGTTTTTTTTAATTAACATGTGCCTTTTTATTCTACACTTGTTACATTTATTTTCTGATGAAATAATGATGTCTCTTTCCTGACAAGTCCCTTATGTAGTCATACTCTGAAGGCCAACTTTTTATCTGAGTATTTCCTTTCTAATCATAATATAAACAGCAGACACAAAGAGTATAGAAGAATGGGTTTGTGGGAAAATAGATGACATTTCTTTGAAACTTGATGCATAAATCTATACTGAGCCCTGTTAACAGATAAACATTGCAAACATCCTCCAGGGCTTCTGCAGCACTTAAGCTAGTTGAACAAATATGGTTACCAGGATTCAAATGCCAAAGCAAATAGGTGACAAGACAGTGCTGATCAATGACAGCTGCACAAACCAAATCAAAGATTAAAAATCATTATTACAAGCACAGACATAATGTTTGCTTGGCAGGCACCCAGTGGCTCCGTGCTTAAAACACAAAGCCGTGAGTGGAGTACGATGGCAAGGATAATGCAATGCAAAATATCTTTCTACTCCATTTTTAAAAAAAATATGGAAAGATATAAGGAACATTTGTTTTTCAGTGGCATAAATTGTGACTGAGGGATCTTGTTTGTCACATACTATTGTTTATCCCCCAAACCTTCCATCAAAAAAAAAAAACAAACAAAAAAAAAAGCAAAGCAAATAACATGTATTAGATGGAGAAAGGAAAAATAAGAAGACATCCTTGTTATCGTGATAGGGTTTTTACTGCACCAGTTGTTAGTCATGCACAAATGTCAATGAACATTTTCCTCCAGAAGCATATTTTAACATCTTTTAGCTGGCTTTCCCTTTGGCTTCCACATCCGCCTCCTCCAATGAATATCTGCTTTGGATTTATATTTTAAAATCAACCTCTGACTGCTTTCTGATCACTCAAAGGCTAGATGTGAGACAACTTGGTTGATGTATGGCTCTCCTGCCCTGTCTCCCTGAAATGGGAAAATTTTGGAAGATCTTTCAGAAAATCCCTCATCTCTACACCTCTACATACATTCTGTACATTCTGTAATATTCAAAATTCCTCAACCAATTCAGACTATCCAGAAAACAAATGCAATCTTGGTACCATCTTTTTAAAAGCAACAACAACTTGTTGTCATTAAATGTAACGAAAAATAATTTCCTTTTGAAAGCTTTAGAATGAAAAAAAGTATTGCAGTGAACTTCTAATGAATGGGGTAAGATATTTTCAATGTATTTGGTTAAAAGATGTCCAGGGCATATGTCCGAACAAGGTATATGTATGAACACATAGTGACCATTCTAAATGACTAGAAAAAACCTTCCAATAAAATGGATATCCATGCAACTGTATCAAAAAGTCCCATAACTCTCAACCCAGCGCAGCACAATCAACACAAGTTTTGAAAAGTATAACACTGCAATGCAACAAAAACATTCCAGAAATCACCAACAGCCTTTTATCACAACTTGGCATCACTATACAAACCAAGTAAAACATCTAAGGTAAACCAAAGGACCCAATATCCCCAGAAGAAGAAAAAAAGGAGTCATCTATAACATCAGTCTAAGGACCGTAACAGCCTCTATATGGGCCAGACATACAGAAAATTAAAAGTGTGCATCCATGAACACCAACTAACAGTCAGAAGGTATCATGACAAGTCCTTAATTGCATAGCACATGGACAGAGTTACCCATAATTTTAACTGGGAAACTGTGAGTATCCTAGAGGAAGATAGAACCAAAAATACTACAGATGGGGCGTTAGTCTTACCTGATATGCACCTTCTCCTTGGGTGGAGACAGCATCCAGGAAAGGGTTGTCCTCGTCTATTCAGTTGAAGGATTGAGTCTGTCAAAGCTCTTAAGCTCTGCCCTTGTTGCTAGGGCTTCCCCACTTTTGACGAATATGAAGTGACAGACTCGACGTGTCGGTATCTCAAAGTCTTGTTAAGTGAAGACCAGACAATGGAAAGGATGGTGCTGGATGCTGTCTCCACCCAATGAGAAGGTACGTATCAGATAAGACCAATGCCCCTTCTCCCTTTAGGTTGAGACAGCATCCAGGAATGGGACATACCAAAGCTGGATGCCCCTGCATTACAGATGGGCCACCATCTGGTCAGAAATCTCTCGGTCCATATGGACCTGTTGAAGGACCCGGCGGCCAAATGCCGCCTCCACTCAGGCGTACATATCTAACTTATAATGTTTGATAAACAGAGAGGGTGATGTCCAGGTTGCTGCCTTGCAGGTCTAGGATACTGTGAGTATCCTAGACCAAGCTACAACCAAAAATACTACAGAAGAGGCATTGGTCTTACCTGATGCACAAGCTAGAACCAAAAATACTACAGAATTCCTGGAAGCATGGCATTCAGAAAAATCAATCATCAAAGGCACATAGAGATAAACAACATTTGCACACTATTCAAGAAAGACAATAAAATCACTAAAAAGGAAACAAAAAGGATTAATATCAGATGGACAATCAAGCAATAAATAATCTCCTAATTAAGGAACTACCAATTCAGACAAACAAGTCTGAATTGATAGCCTAATCAGGGAACTACCAAAGAGAAAACAACATTGCCACTAACACTGAGAGGGCAAGGAACTGTATATAAATAGAGAGCAAACTGCATTCCCTTCAAACACTGAAGATATTACCTAGTCAGGTATATCTATGACATTTCAAGGGAAACGTTGTGTGGTTCCTCCCTAAAACGATTACTGTCCTGCAGAGGATGGTAATCTAACTTCACCTGTTTGATTTTTTTAATCTCTTGGCCTTTCTATGATTATAAGCCTTCAGAGGGTCATCATAAGGGCAAGGGAGAGAACTCAGCGTGCAGTAGATAAAATACCTATTAGGAACTTCTAAGTAACTGAGAACTTTTCCACTCAGCAGCATTCAATTGCTTGCTTTCTGTATGTATATTGGCTGGAAATGAAGGTGCTTAAGAAATCACTTTCTTCATTTTAGCTTCTTCTTTCACTTTAGCTACAATGACTGACCACAGTTAACAAGCCCTTGATTGACAGGTTCGTTACTTCTTTTTCCTTCCCACCTATACCAGAAAAGCACCAATTGCTTTCCCTTCTATGAGCTTATTTGTCAGGACAAAAAGTGGGGAGAGGCAGTTTTACAGTTCTTCCTGTCATTTCGAGGTAGGAAAGTGTGTAAAATTCTTGTCAATTTCACCCAGCTAAATGAAAGAAAAGAAGGGGAAAAAGTATTTCACTGCTGTACCTGGAAAGAGGGCCATTTATGAAATTGCCTTCCCCTTGTATCTCTCTGTCAATTTCATCTATTTTTGTTCAAATAACAATTCTGCCATGTCCATTTACAGATCTCTTGTTTTTTTTTTCCTGGAAAGTTCTTTTTAATATTTACTTTAATAAAATAAAGTCAATTGCTAAATTTTGTGCACAGCTGTCCCTATGGGCGGACTCACTTTCACATGTACCATTAATATGAATTATCTAATTCAATCCAATCTGCCAAGACAAACAATAAAAAATACCTCTCTCTCTCTCTCTCTCTCTCTCTCTCTCTCTCTCTCTCTCTCTCTCACACACACACACACACACACACATACACGTTATATGCAGAGGTGGGTTTCAGCAGGTTCTGACCAGTTCTGGAGAACTGGTAGCGGAAATTTTGAGTAATTTGGAGAACTGGTAAATACCACCTCTGACTGGCCCTGCCCCCATCTATTCTCTGCCTCCTAAGTCCCAGCTGATCGGGAGGAAATAGGGATTTTGTAGTAACCTTCCCCTGGAGTGGGGTGGGAATGGAGATTTTACAGCAGCCTTCCCCTGCCACACCCACCAAGCCATGCCACGCCCACCAAGCCACACCCACAGAACCTGTCAGATATTGCCTACGTATGATGCCCCAGGCACCAGAAGGGGTT
>WNWU01013802.1:16315778-16347481 GCA_012654045.1 Ptyas mucosa
ACTTCCGCATAGACTGAATGAGCACGACCATCAGTATATATCTGACAGAACCGGTAGTAAAAATATTTGAAATCCACCACTGGTTATATGTTACTTATACAACAACTTCTGTTATCATTAAATTGATAAGATCAAGCAGGCAAACAAAATATACCAAAAGAGGAAAAACATGCATTAATTTACATTAGAAAGCCTTGAGGAAATAAAAATACCATTAATACCCAATGGACAATAATGTTGGTTACATGGAGGCTTCTCTAGAGACAAAATTTTGCAAACATAATTTTTCTTAATGATGTTGTTCATATTTTTTACCCTAAGGGTCACTTTTTTTTTTTTTGCATGCATTGCATGCATTTTCTTTTCAGCTGAAAATTCAACAACAAAGATCAGAAAAGTATGGCAACTGAATAAAATGTATCTCCAATCTATTCTTGGCTTAAGGCACAAGTACTAAATGAGAGGGCTTGCCTCTTTGAGGATATTAATAAATAGTAAAGAGGACTTACACATCTTAGAATCCTTAGAGGACGTAATGCTGTCTCTAAATCCTCTGAAAACACACTATCAATCCACATGAAAGACTTCTGAGAGTTCCCTTGTGTGCACTCAAAGCTCCAGCGGTATTAAATCAGTTTCTCCTCTCAAAGTGTCATTAAAGTTAGAAGGCTTTGCTGGCATTTGAACTTTTCTGAAAATGAAAACCTGCAGGGCCTTTCTTATGGTCTGAGCTAAAGCCAGAGATAAAAAAAATCAGGGGCTAATATTAATCAAACTTTATACAAGGTTTCAATCCCTGGAAAGTAAGGCCAAAAGTACACTTCAGTTGATAAGAACACATGAGATTTCAAATAGGGCACTGAACACATCCCAATTTAATGCACAACAAAGATGTCTGCAGGGCATATTAATTCAGAGCACCTAATCTGTGATCCAGATAGAATGTTCCAGCTTAGTTATCTGCAGTTGAAGAAAGTAAAAAAGTGCAATCAGTTACATTGCTCAGCAATGTCTATGGAGCCTGGTAGCAATAATCATTATCTAAAAAATAAAGAACTTATCTCCCAAAACACCAGGGTGCTATTCAGCAGGTTCTGACAGGTTCTGGAGAACCGGTAGCGGAAATTTTGAGTAGTTTGGAGAACCGGCAAATACCACTTCTGGCTGGCCCCAGAGTGAGGTGGGAATGGAGATTTTGCAATATCCTTCCCCCAGGAGTGGGGAGGAAATGGGGATTTTGCAGTATCCTTCCCCTGCCACACCCACCAAGCCACACCCACCAAGCCACGCCCACAGAACCGGTAGTAAAAAAAATTGAATTTCACCACTGCAAAACACCCTACCCTAATCTAAGAAAATATGGCAGATTTGATTCTGTCCAGAAAAAAAAAAATATGCTTCATCCTAGCTTGAGAGTTGCCTGTCCTAGACTTTGGCAGCAATGACATGGCTTATGCGTTGTGGTTTTAGAACAGTTCAGAAATGAAAATGCCATTAAAATAAATTCTGTTCAGGAATTTAGGAGATGGTGTAATAGATCTTAGCTAGAAAATTCAAGAAAGGCAATTAAGTCAGAGGAAACAGAAAACTCTCTAGCCTGCCTTCTCCCAAGCACCTTGATTTTGCACTCCAGATATGATAGCTTTAGGTAACAGTAAACTTCAGGTTGTCACCTGGGAGAAGCAGTTATACAAATAGAAAGGGTTCTGTGCTAAATAACCAATCTTTTCTACTGCCCTTTGGAACAATACATAGGGTATGTTCATCCTCACTCTCTCTGAATGTGAGCAGACTGTCACCAGATTTTTTGAGCACTAAATTGGGCAGGTTGTTCTGAAGCCAGGCAGTTGAAGAATAATGCTTTATTCCTTCATTCAAGAGGCTGAAGCAATGTGTGTAGTGGGAGGAGAGAGAAAGAGAAAGTCTAGAACAGATCTGTCTCAAAAGCAAGAATCATCAGCTCTAGGCCTAAGTGAGTTAATCTTTTATTTGCCTTGCCGAGGCACTTCACCACATGAAAATAATCGAGTGAGCCTTACTATTTTTTAAAAAATAATTGTTACTATAATTTAAGTAATTATAATAAAAGAGAAAGAAACAATGACACACATTTAAAATAATAAAGAAAATATAGTAATATAATAATTGAACACTTGGATAGCCAAGAAATCTTGAATAACCAGCTGTTCTAATATCCTAGAGCTAATATATTCAAATAAACCATTTATAATATAAATTACTATAAAACATTTAATTCCCAATTTATTATCAAGACAAGTCTCTACTGAACTGAAAAATTATTTGGATAGCACAAGTGAAATCAATAAAGGAAAAAAAGCTATACGTATTAAACAATACATATTGAAAAATAGTGTAAATAATGTGTAAATTATATTTCAGATTAAAATATAAATTACAGCTCATAAATTTTAGATGTCACACAATACCATGTATAGAATTATAATCTAGAAATTATTTCTAAATAACAATGAACTGTACATCAGAATTAGTTTTTAGATTTTAAATTATACTATACTTCAAAGCATATTCACAGTTTTACAATTCTTCCATAGAAGGAATCACACACTTTTTCCGATGTGCTTTTTAAATGCAAACAGTAAAGTCCTTGCAGCTGTTATCATACACACATTTTGAAACAATGTGTGGGTTGGTAAAAGCTGACAAAAATATCTAAAGTTGAAAGGGAATTATCACTTTCAAAATTTGTTCCATTTTACGATGAATTAATTTCCAATATTTTGAACTTTGCAACATTGCTACCACATATGAAGAACTGTTCTACTCATTTCATTTTCAGTATTTTTGGGAAAAGCAGCTATTAATTTTAGCTATGATATTTGGTGTAATAGACTAAGGATGAAACATCTTATTCCAATTCTAAGCACAGCATTTGAAGTGAAGTTAATATTCTTTTTGCATTGCAGTTCCCACTGTTACATCTTTATAACTATATTCAAATTTTGCATCAACTTAATCAGGCAATCTTCGACTTGTTTATGTTTTAAATAATATTTCACTAGCAGAAATATTATTTAAATTCAAAAATGTTGAATCCAGTAAATATTCAGCATTACACATGACACAATTTTGAAATTCAATCAAATCCCTCAATATTTCTCTTTCTTTCTTTAATATCTGGTTGCCGTGCTACTTATTTGTCAATCTTGTTAAGTAAACTAGACAAGAAACATGGCCAAATGAGTTCATTCTATTTTATTGTAAGGTTACATTAACAAAATCTTGACAGTTTGAAAGTACATTTCTCCCTCTGTCTCCTTTATAACCCATGAAACTAGAGGGGATCCTTCTGAGCTGCTTGACCATATTCCTACTGCAAGCTACCATATTTTTTGGAGTATAAGACACACCTTCCCCCCCAAAAAAGAGGGTGAAAATCTGAGTGCTTCTTATACTCTGAATGTAGCCCTGCCCAGCTTCTCAAACGGAGGTTTCAGAGGCTGAAAAAAGCATCAAAAATGAAGCTTCAGAAAAAAAGCCTCCAAACAGAGCTTCAGAAAAAAAGCCTCCAAACAGAGCTTCAGGAAAAAAGTCTCAAAACAGAGCTTTAGAGGCTTTTTTTCTGAAAGTCTGTTTTGGAGGCTTTCAGACACAGAAAAAAAGCAAAAAAAAAAAAAGCAAAGCACAGAGCTCACAACCAACCAACATCTTGCTAAACTTCACCCCTGAGAACAGCTGATTGGTGATATTCTGGGAGGTTAATCCACCCACCAATCACTTTTTTCTTATTTTCCTCCCCAAAAACTAATGTGCATTTTATACTCCGAAAAATACGATAAGTTCCTTTTTATTTGATGATTGCCTTGGTTGCATCCCAAGGTCATTCCAACATACCATTACATTATTTGAGAATATTGGAACCAGCTGTAAAATTGAGGAAGTGCTCTATGTAACATAAGACTTCATTAATCTTAATTTTGTCCTGCTAATAATAGAACTGAGTAATCAATATGTATTATCTTTCCAGTAAGCAAATTTCTCGATGATTCTCTCAGCATATGAGAAATATACAATATGATGAATCATAATATCATAAAAAGTCTTGAAAGCGGCACCATTTCCCAGGATGTTAAAGGAAAAGCAACGTATAAACAACACATAAATTCACAGATCTTAGAACATAATGCTATATCACCGTGTATTTTTAACTAAAAATTCAAGTGATCAGCCTGGCAGAAAACTTCCACATCACACCTTTCAAAGCCATATTACAGAATAATTCCTTAGAAAATTGTAATGATTCCCTATTGTGCATTGCTTACTTCAATTAGTTTCATACTGTCAAATGCTGCTTAAAGCAACTATAGCCAGATGAAAATCAGTCAGACTATAGTTTCCTGAATATATTCATATTCATTCTGGTGAATCCAGCTGGAAACAATAAATGGAGTAAGTTATCTAGAGTAAAAATAATATATTCAAAGCATAAACATATCCATGGGTCCATCTGTGTATTTCCCTCTCAAGCTATTAATGTTTATTTTATTCCCTCTTAGCTCACCCATTTCATCCATATGGATTACAAAATTTACATATTGTATGCAGCTGGAAAAAAAATAGGTCAAAGTTTTTTTGCAATTTTGTGGGTTCCACTTTAGGTAGAAAAGTAGTAAATGAAAGAATAATGTTAAATTATTGTTTTTATGTTGCAAAATTCTTCAAATAGGTTCATTCAGAATAAAAGTTTCATATGATTGTGTTCTTAACTTATGTAATTTACTTTCCAAACCTGGAGGAGGAAAAAAGGATAATTCTTAGCATAATATGGAATTTCATTTTTGATATGATGGCTTTAACTCTCAGAATAATGGAAGAAGTATTAAAGTCTGACATAGTAGATCAATCTGTCAGAAGACTAAATTGAGCCCAATGTTTATGACTAAAGCTATTCTTTGAGAATATTTTCAACTTCTGGCTATAGAAAAATAATAGCCCAGAAAAGAACAGATATAGAACTACTGACATTTGATTGATTGGTATGTGTGGCATTCTAATTGGAATTCTAAAGCAGTCATGTGATACACACCAGTGCCTTCCCTTAAAAGAAATTGTGCTGAAGAACCCTAAGCTGTAGGTCTAGCCTAAAGTGCCCCAATAAATGGAGATATACTGTAGAAGTCTGTCTCTCTTGTGTATATTAGAGAAATGAGATTTTTGAAAGATTCACTAAAATACAAATGGTAGCGGCGGCCATGGGAGGTTCTGCCCACCCACCCAGACATCTCTGTGCATGCCCATGAGCAAAACAGTAGCAGCCGAAATTGAAACCTACTACTGGATTACATGCAAATATAGACACAATGGAAGCAATTTGAGCTGAATCAAGTTCTTATAGCAATGAACTCTTGTCACCCTGCAGTTTGTTTACCAATCAAATAAACTTTTAGTATTTTCCATTAGTTTTTTCCATTTCAAATTTCTAACCTCTCTAAAAATTGCTAAATATATTTTGTTTAGCAGAAGAAAAAGAAAGATCAATACCTAAGCTTTCAACATCATTAAAACTCTCCCAGAAAATCAAAATCACAAAAAATTATTCACATGTTCCAGTAAAATGCACACAAATCATGTGCAATTTATTAAACATTTGAATATTTGTCTATCTATGCCATTTAAATTTCCAGATTTCTATTGTGGCTGTGGTTTCCAACATCCCAATATAGTCAGTTGGTGCCATCACTGACTATTGGGGCAAATCATTGGCCCCCACGGACAGGGTTCGCAACTTGGGCGTCCTCCTGGACTCACAGCTGTCTTTAAAAGAGCACCTGACAGCCGTGACCAGGGGGATCAACTATTATCTTTTCTAACATTCATTATTATCTATAAATCTTACTTCAATTCATATTTCAATTCTGAATATATACAACATATTCCTCTTTCATTTCTCTCTTTCTCCCATTTTTTAAAAAATATTTTTTTCTTTTTCTTCCCCTTCTTTTTTTAAAAAAAATCCTGAACTCTTCTGTTTTGCCCTGTATTTCCTGTTATTTTCCATCCCTTTTCCCTCTTTCTTATTTTCCCACTGTTAATCCCAGTGTAATCATTTAAAGCATTTATATTCTTTCTGTTCCACCCTTTTTTCCTTCTTTGTCTCTTTCCATGCTCTCTAAAATTGAATTTTATTAAGATCAGAGGTTAGGATGAAGGGTAATATTGGTCTACAAAAATTAGAGAGAATAAATACTATGGCATAAAGGGAATATATAAATTCTGTTGGAAATGACTAAAAGTGTTTAAATTTGTGAACCGGCCAATACTCTGTTCAGAAAAAAATACATTGTATGTTTGTTTGTGTAAAAAATAAAAAAAAACTTAAAAAATATATTTGTAAGGCAGGCAGTTAAAATCTAACAGATGTTTTACTTATTTCTTTATTCATAGAAATATTTGTATACTACTATTTTTTTAGACTGCTTATTTTTAAACCATATAGCAGTGGTGAAATCCTCCATGGTTTGCCACCAGTTTGCTGCCTGCACATGCGTGGTGTGCGCCAAATGCATGCTGCATACACATGCACAGTGTACACCAAACAAACGCTTTGCATGGAAAAAGCTAACAAAATGTTTGTACTTTTAGCACCAAAAGGCTCCACAAATAACAAGTTCTTACAAATCTTTCCGAAGGTCAGGAAGTTATGGAAATTTTGCACTTTGGAAGATAAAGAGAGAGATTTAAAATCTGATATGCCCCAAATTGAAGCAACCAAGGGCTCAACCATTCCCCCACCTAACTGGACCATTCTCCCCCCCCCACTTAAGAAGAAACAGACCCACTACAAAACCTTGCACCCAGTCTCCAGCCCTCATTGCTAGTCTAAAGGAATACCATGGTTGATGATAGAGAAATCAAATAAAAGTCAGAGAGTCAATTACCTTCATCCTAACCCTGAAAGACTCACCAGGTTGACCAGAGTTGTTTATGTCCTATGTCATAAACCCAACTGGAAAGGGACAGAAATTCAATTTCCCTTAAAACCCTTTGTGACCAAAGCCCTACTACCTTCTTCAAACCATCCCCAAAAAGCAAATGTGTGAAATGGTTAGATTGAGTTATTCAAAGATTCCTCCTCAGGAAGTACTATCCCTCTCTTAAAGAGTCATTTGTCATTTCTCAAATACATCCACACACATACATAGATGCACAAATAGTTCAGGGAGCATGAATCCAAGATGGCAATGCTCATGCACAAAAGCCCCTAATCTTAACTTCTCTGAAAACTCAAAAAAAAAATCCCTCTTTTTTCCTCACATGTTGCTGTCTGAATCATTCTGCTACATCCAGTCAAAATGATATTCAACTTTGACTGAATGCAAGTGATTTTATCTATGAAAAATTACACAAACGTATCATAGCAAACTACAGGAAGATACTAAAATAGTCCTCCTTAAAAGGGACAAACAGCCTTAAATTAAATTGCTGGATGAAAGTCAGCACATGTAATAAGCATGAATTGAAAATTTAACTTAATTGGAGTTAAGGAGGATAATATGCTGAAAATTCAGCCAAAATATGCTATGCTGGAAATCAGCCAAATAATAGGTGGAGTAATGGAGGAGAATGAGGAGAATATATTGAAGAATAATTATTAATAAGGGGTGAAAAAGAAAATGTTGGGTGATAATTAAAATGAAAATGGTAAATTCTGAGATCTCTGTGTAAAAGTTTAAGAACATGATAGGATAAATTGGGTTTAGAAAACGAGAAAAATAGAAAGAAATTTTGATTAATAAATTAAAATAAAAATTGAGTTGTATACACTTGGAAATTAAGATTTGTGGTGATAAAATTGTAAGGTAAATATATAGATTAATAGAATAGATTGTCTTTGTGTTTAATGTTGATGCTAAAAGTAGCAAGGGATAAAAAATTTAGATAAAGCGATATTGAATTTTGACTTATAATTGAATTTATAATTGAATATAAAAAGGAGCTTTGCCTTAGTAGGAGATTAGGATGTATGATGAGATAACAGAAAAATTTATTAAGATGTTGGAATTTATGTTAAAATTGTTTGTTTTTCATTTGTTAAATTAGTGTACCCATTTGTGACTGGACCAAGACTTTGTTCTTGAAATTTTTTTCTTTTTTATGTTTATGCTGGAAAAATAAAAATTCTTTACAATATATATATATATATATCTATATTTACCACACTTCTCACTACAGTTTACTTCTTTTGTTATCCTTCAATATCCAGGGTTTCTTTTATGTGCATTTTTTAACTACACACACATACACGGTTATTTTTTTTAATAACTTTCATTGTTTTTTTAAAAAATTGTGAAAGAATTGAGTAGTGGTATTAATTAACAGGCAACTCCCTACATGTCTGAAACAATCTGAAACAGATTGTTGGCAACTGGCCTTCAATTGGGCCATAATTAAATGAACAAATTAATTATCGGTGAACTGTGAACGCTCTGCTGTAATTTGGCTTTCACTTACACACACTTCTGGATATACAGGTAATCCTCAACTTGTAACCACAATTAATATCATAATTTCTGTTGCCAAGCAAGGCAGTTCTTAAGTGAGTTTCACCTGATTTTATGACCTTTTTGCCATAGTTGTTAAGTGAATCATGCAGTTGTTAAATGAATCCAGTTTCCCCACTTCCCAGAAGCCAACTGGGAGGGTCACAAATAGTGATTACATGACCCATGATGCTGCAATCATCATAAATATATGATGCTTGCCAAATGCCCAAATTATTATCACATGACTTTGGGAATTCTGCAATGGACTAGTTGTAAGTCACTTTTTTCAATGCTATTGTAATGTTGAACAGTTACAAAGCAAATGGTTGTAAATCAAAAACTACGTGTATTAGTAAGAAAATGTATTTTGGGACTCTGAAGAAGGTTCTTCTTCGTATCTATTGGGACTTCACTCTTAAATTTGCCTTTTCATTTTTCTTTTTAAATATCAGAGTAGAGATGTCACAACTGCCATGCTGCACCTGCTACGCTTCGCTACATGCCAGTGTCTGCCATGAGTAATGGGGGGAGGGGGCTGCAGGGTGGGTGCAAGCGGGGCTAAATTCAAAGGAATCAAAAGCACTCAGTATGCCATCCCATGAGACCCACTGGCAGCTCCAAGGTCACATCATGGAATGCAACACCATCTTGCCCGCTAGTATAGGGACTGTTACCAAAACAACTTGTTTGAATATAATTGGATGAACACAGATAATCAAGGCAGGTGGGGAAGAAAGGGGAAAAATTAACCATATGGTTTGGGGGCGAAAAATCAGAATTTCTTCGCAATGCTGTAATCAGTCTGGCTATACAGTAAAGTATATTCTTTGTCGCCGTGGCCTCAAGAGTCTTTCTTTGCTACTAACCGACTGGGACAGCTAACAAGAGATCCTTGTCTTATGATCTTTATATTTGATGTCCCATCTTCTTATCTTTGGTCACAAAGTGGACCTATATTCCATACATTGATGAAACTATTTGGATAACAACAATAATACTTTCATAGTATTTTCATATGTTCAACATTTTCACAAGCATTATCTAACTATACAAACTTTAGAGGAATTATTATTCTCATTAGTGAAAGTGGAGAATTAAATGCGGATATGCAGTACAGTGTTCCCCAAGGACACCTAATGAATTCATCACATAGAGAAGATTGGTTAAAAACTTCAAAAACCTCAGATATTTTGATGAGAAATTTCTTCCTTTCTATGTATTTCTTATCTCTGACTACTTCAAGTCAAGAAGTGCACTCCCTGGCTTTTTAAGGATTGAAAAATTTGTGAAAGATCCCTTAGCCACCCTATTATTTTTCCAAAGAAAATGCTACTTCCCTAGTTACTCCTGGATTTATTTTCCTCTCTGGAAGAAAAAATAATGCTTATTTGTTTTTACTAACGTAATTTTCTTCAGGATAAAACCTCCAAATTAATTCCAAGTTGATATTCTTTTATACCCCTAATCTATCTAAACCAATTCTACAAGCATTTTCACACTCAAGGATGCATACCAATCAGCATGCTGAGCATTTCTTGGATGTAGGAGAATGGCTGCTTATTATGACTCATAACATCTGTGATTAAGTGGTGGCATGAGTCATTCTTATTAAAGCAGGGGTGCCAAGCTTGCGGCATGTGGGCTGGATGTATCACACGCTGGCCACACCCATCCCCGTTTTAGCAAAGGAGGAAAAAGTTGCGATACGTCACGTGACAACGTGTCATCGCGAGTTTGACACACCTGTGTTAAAGACTTACGTACATTAAATTCACTTCTGCAATTATTTAAAGGTTATCTATTAGTTATTTATCTACTAGATACAGTATGTGTTTGGTTTCCTTAGTAAAGAAAAATTGTGAAACTAAATATGCATATGGCTTTGTTTTTTATACATTTAATAACCATCTGGCTTGAGAAAAGTTGCCAGTGGCAGTCAGGAATCTACTACTAACATGTACTGACTGTGAGTTTTGTTGGTCTAAGATTAGACTTTTCCTTACAATGTCCTTAAACCCTTTTTAATGCATATGACCGTACCCAAGCATAGTGATAGTGACAGGGCAAACAAAAAATTCAGAGCCAGAAAAATGTGCTTCTTTTTGCTGCATAACAGAAGGTCAGTCTATTTTTAATTCATTCAACTTTTCATTTCCTTAATCATAACCTTATTTATGGTTATTGACATATCCCATTGTATCTTAAAAATGCCTGAATAGAAATTTATAGTATGGGCCAAAAATGACTAATAATAGATTCTGTAGATGAGTGAGTGGATGGATGGATGGATGGATGGATGTTACTCATTCAGTTTCTCAATTTTCTTTATTTTAAAATAAAAAATTCTCTTCTGAATTGTATATGTTATTTTTTCCATAATCCCTTCTGAAAAATATTTCTTTTTTACGTGATATTGTCAAAAAGTTATTAGTTACCATTCTAGCCTGAATGGTAGGTTGATGGGGGCGAGACAAAAGATTTATCAATGAAGACCACGTATTGTCATTGTGGCTGTACAAAGGAAAGGAATAGGTGCCTCCTTTCCAAGCATGTGTGGCAGAGCTAAAGAAGCAGGGACTCTACCAATCAGGCTATTTGGTAAGGATCATCCAGGTAGATATACTAGGACCTAATCATAGCTGATAATAGTTGATAACAGTAACAGTTGGAAGGGACCTTGGAAGTCATCTAGTCCAACCCCCTGCTCACGCAGGAGACCTGTAGTAGGGATTCAAACCGCTGAACTGCCGATCTTTTTGATTGATAAGTGTCTTAGCCACTGAGCCACCTAGTCAGCTAAAGCAGTAGGAGGAGTTAAAATCTGGAAAATCTTAAAATGGCTTCATTTCTAGCTTGTTAATGCACAAGAGTCAAGTATCTGAAGCCTGAAATGTAGAAAAGCCCTTATGCTTGTGTTCATAGGGAATGGGCCTTCTCCACATCCTGAAGAGGACTCGCAAAAAAGAGCAAACTTTTTCCAGAATGAGTCCTCTAGAATTGTCCCTATAGTGTCACAAAAATGAGGGTTTAAAAATATAAGAATGAAATAACACAATGCAGGGAATGGACTTTAAATATGGAAGCAAAGAACATATTTTGATAATTGATTATAAAGTTCATGGAAATGGGAAGTTAGAAATAATTCTATATTCAATGCATATTAATATTAAAGCTAATTAATATTAGTCTTTTCTCCCGAAATATAACATCATTTTTTTCCTTTTATAGCTTCCCCAAATATATATTTGTACGCAGTTTTCACAATTGTTTTTATAACATCCTCAAATATGACTTTTTTCCTGAATAACGTTTCATATAATAAATGCTTCAAGGTGGTTTATTGTGCTATGAAGGATTCCATTTTGCATCACAATTTCATAAAAAAAGGAAAAATAATTATTAATTAATTAATACATTTCCTTGAAACCCATACATTTCAGCGGGGGGAAATGAATAAAAGTGTTCTTGCAACTAAAATCGGGAAGAGTCAAGTCAGTGAAAATGCATGTGGTTATAGTAGAAATTTAAACTTTTAATTTAAGCTGCTAGCTTTTTTTCTTTGAAAAGATCACAGATAAGATGTTATATTTTACATTAAGTTATGTATGATAGGGAGCTTCATTTAATTTGACTGAATTTGTTAGAATATTTACCCTGCATATAGGACTGAAATATACGTGTACTCAGAAATGCTGATACAATAAGAAAGTCTGGTTGCCAATTGAAAAATAAGTTGCTATAATATCAATACGGATAGTATCAGTGAATACCCCAGACTAACACTGATAACATCTGCCAACCCACATTGGACCAGCATGGCAGGTTATGGTCTGTTCCTTCCAGAATCAATAACTCACATTCATAACAGAGGAAAACTATTATATATTCTGACTATATGAAACCAGCCTCTCCAAACTCAGACTAGACGTGATGCTACAAAAGCTGGTTAGATTTTTTAAAATGTTAATATGAGAACCAGACATGCATATACATATTTTTAAGCTGAAATAGTATTAACTCCAATTAAATGGGCTAGGAATGTAAAATAAGCTTCATGTCTAGTTTGGACGGTATATATTACTGCTAGTAAAATCTGTTGATATCCATAACCGTGCAATACAATATGCTCAAGAGAGAAATATATGCAAAATGAAAATGGGTAACATATTTTATTTGATTTACTATGAGCTTTCCCATGTATATCCAGGTGGCAAAAATTGGCATTCTTGAGGTTTTCCTGAAATAAACCCCTTATGACTGATTAAAATGTAGATGAGCTTCATAAACCTCTGTAATTTGAAAGGTCTGATTTACTGATGTAGTTGCCTTCCATCTGCTTCAGGTGTGAAGTGGAAATATTTCATATTATAAAATAAATTTAATTTGGATTCAGAAGTTATTTCCTAAGATACACGTTTTTGCTAAATAATTCACTAAGCTAAGCATTTGTTGCTTTGTTTAGAGGTTTTGCAATTCTGTGTGTAGAAGCCTAAGATAGGCTGGTGACAAATATATTCCGGTTTCTGAAATCTCTCTCCCCTGCCTTGGCTATTAGTGAAAGTTTATAGTATGGGACAGGGAATTGAAATGGTGCCATGAATAGACTGATTGGTTTCCCAGCAAAGTATTTGTAGTGTAACATAGACTGGAACAGCAATGCAGGCCCTGTATAGTTATAAAATGATATCATGCAATCAAAATTTGGAGGCCAGCTGAGGTCATTTACCGAACAATAACTTATATACTATAGTCATCCAACCAACTTGCCAAAATAACAGTGACGAGGATAGGCTTTGTACCATTTTAACAATAAGGGGGGTGATGCAGTGGTGGGTTCCTCCCAGTTCCACCCGGTTCCGCAGTGACAATATGATGTCACTGAACCGGTTCTGCCCCCTGCCGCCCCCCCACTCCCCTGCATTATTATTACCTTTTATTTGGCCCCACCCCCAATCTATTGCTGCCTCCCGAGTCCCAGCTGATTGGCTAGAAGGAAAAAACTGTTTAAACTCTTGCTGTGGAGCTTCAAAGGGCCGCCCTACAGCTGATCAGTGTTAAAAGGCAGTGTGCTGGTAGACCGGTGCCTCCAAAAACAAATGAGTAGACCAGTACAGCTCTGCAAGCAGTTAAAAGCCTAGTAGACCAGTACTTCTGCTAAATCCTAAAGAATTGTCACATGACCATCAAGCCACGCCCACAAAATAAGCCACGCCCGCAGAACTGGTAGTAAAAAATTTAGAACCCACCCCTGGGGTGATGGTATGATGATGCTACATGTCACTAGTGGTGAAATAGCCTGATTATATGCAACTCTTCTAGCTCTTGTATTCCAAGTTCTGCTTTCTTCGAAATGAAGAGGGTTGTATCTGGAATCTTGATACTTCATTAATGCTGACTTTTGCCAGCGTGGATTCATGGCTGGTTATTTACAGATACACTACAAGTGATCTTTACTTACCAATTGCTTCATTTAACGACCATTCAAAGTTACGGTGGTATAAAACATGCTTTGCAACAATCCTTATATTTATGACCATACAGCATCCTGCAGTCACATGATTCTCATTTGGCAACTTGCAATTGGTATGTATTTATGACCATTGTAGTGTCCTGTGGTCATGTGATCACCATTTGTTTGTCTCCAAACTAGCTTCTGAAAAGCAGAAGTAATGGAGAAGTCAGCCAATAAAATTGCAAGTTGTTGTCAGGTGATGTTTCACTTAATGACTGCAATGAGTCACTTAGTGACAAAATGGGAAGTGACATTGTGAGCTTGCTATAGTCACATGATTTTCTGCTTAGTGATCATGAAAGTTGTCAGCTCCAGTCGTGGTCACTAAGCGAAGACTACAGGAGTGGGTTCTAAATTTTTTTACTACCGGTTCTGTGGGTGTGGCTTATTTTGTGGGCGTGGCTTGATGATCATGTGACAATTATTTAGGATTTAGCAGAGGTACTGGTCTACCAGGCTTTTAACTGCTTGCAGAGCTGTACCAATCTACCCATTTATTTTGGCAGGCACTGGTCTACCCATTTATTTTTGCAGGCATCGGTCTACTCATTTGTTTTCTTTTAACACTGATCAGCTGTAGGGCGGCCCTTTGAAGCCCCATGGCAAAAGTTTAAACAGCTTTTTCCTTCTAGCCAATCAGCTAGGACTCGGGAGGCAGCAATAGATTGGGGGTGGGGCCAAATAAAAGGTAAGAATAACACGGAGGGTGGGGGGCGGGGAGGCGGGGGGCGGGGGGGCAGAACCAGTTCAATGACATCATGTCGTCACTGCTACCAGCTCAGCGGAACTGGGCAGAACTGGGAAGAACCCACCACTGGAAGACTATATGCATTTAAGTTGAAATCTTAGATTTGTTTATGAATAAACAAAGTAATCTTAACCATTTTCTCAACCTCAGTATTCCTGTTATGCAATATAGAACTAATCATTCTGGATTATGTCAGAAATAGTTGGAAGACATTCATTAATATTAATTTAAAAGACTCTGATAGGAGCAAATAAAAGTTGTTAGACTGATTAATCGTTGTGAGAAGTGTAGTAGAGAAACCAAAATGTATGAATCTTACAAACAGATATTTGTAGAGATATCACATGTCTAACCTTGAGACAGCCACATTTGACTGTTCTGCATTGGCAAAATAGTCAAAGGAGAAGTAGAACACAAAAAGACATCATAGAAACATTAGAAATCAAAGCTATGATTTGATGTCATAAGATAACTATGAAAACAGGCATGAAATGAGAGATGGATAGTAATTATTAATATACATTAAGGCATGTCAGATATGTACACTATGAGATCAATCACAGAAAGTGAATGTCTACATATTGACTTTTTACGAAAAAGGGGGAAAAAGTCAAGATATTTCTTGGGGCAGTTTAGAAACAATAATGCTAGCAGGCACATGGTTATACCATACATCCCCTGCCTCTATTAAGCATAAATAATAAAAAGGCAATTCCTTACTTAAATAAGTACTGGAACTTCATAATTTTTCCTTTTCAAGCAGACGAACATAAAAGACATTCTCCCCATAGCTTTTGAAGTGTAATGTTCAGCTTATTCTATGTAAAACTCAATAGAATACAGTTTAGAAAGGGTCTAAGATTAGCAGAAGTGTTACCACAGAGTAATTAATTTCAGTAACTCAACAGCAGGGAACTTTGTTCCACAAAGAGAGAAAAATAAACCACTCAGCTCTCAAGCAGCCACATTACCTTATAAAATGGCTGGCTGCCAGCAATAGCTTTTTTTTTTTTTTATTACCTCTCTTATTGAGAAAAGCCATTGCATATATTCCATTCATTCTCCTTTCTGTTGATGTTTTGATAGCCTGAATGCTGCCATACGGTGAACTTATTTCCTGGAAATGTACATTTGTAACAAAGGTCTGATAGGTATATAATCCCTGGGGTTCTTCATTCATTTTTCCCTAGAGTTTTTCAGTGCCTTGTTTAAAGTTATAACTCGAGCTCAGGGATATAGTAGAATTTAAAATAACTGGCATTTTCCTACAGTCACACCATTTACAAATAGGCAATAAAAGACCAAACAAGAGGAAAATGGAAATTTCACATTAGCGGTAGAGGTCTAGCATGAAAGAAGAATCAATGCCTTATTGTCCAAAACAGTTTGTGTAAAAATAAATACCTTCTCATGTGTTATAAATTCTGTATAAGGAAGGAAGCACAGATTCTATAGTAAAGTTAATGGGATGCACAACTGCAAAGTAATATAATAATGAGAACTGTCTATGAAACAGTAATTTATTTCATTTTTGTTCAATAGATATTTTTAAAAATATTACAGTGGTTAAGATTTTTCAAGTAGTGTAGTAAGTTAGCAATGCAATTGATGAGGATCTTTTTCCATGCTCATGGAATGCTCAGCTTGCCATTGTCATTTGGTTCAATCAGAGGTGGGTTTCAACAGGTTCTGACCAGTTCTGGAGAACCAGTAGTAAAAATTCTGACTGGCCCCATCCCCATCTATTCTTTGCCTCCCAAGTCCCAGCTGATCAGGAGGAAATGGGGATTTTGCAGTATCCTTCCCCTGCCACGCCCACCAAGCCACGCCCACTAAACCATGCTATACCCACCAAGCCACGCCCACAGAACCAGTAGTACAAAAATTTGAAACCCACCACTGGGTTCAGTGTACCAAGATCCCAGATGAACCACGTATACATTTTTGGAAAATAAAGATAACTGGCGTTCCAAGAAAAAAGGGTTTATTTCAAAGCACTACTAATATAAAGGCTAGACTTGGCAGTACCAGAAGCAAATAGATTGAGATCAGACTGGTCCACTATAATAACAATACACAGTTTTGGCTCATTTTCCTTCCCCAAAGTGTGAAGTTATCACTCCATCCCTGAATCCTGAAATATAGGGCAATAGTGCCAGAGAGATTAAAACAGGCAAGATGGCAGTTGCAGCATTGTGATCAGAGCCCCTACATCTTGCATTCAGTGTTGACAGAGTTGGCAGAATGTACAAGGGGGGTTACATTAAAATGTATATCTGCATCTGCCATCTTGTCTGTTTGACTTCTCCTGCAGCTGTGTGGGATTTCTATTCTGATATTGGTCAGGACAAGTTTGATAGCAGACCTGAAGGAAGACAGGTAGGGAGAAGGAAAGAAAAAGAAAAGAAAAAGAAAAAAATGAGCCTGGGAAAAGGCTATGTCAATATTGGTAAGGGAAAATTGAGACTTGGGAGTTGCCCAGGGGAAGTGAGCTGAGAGCTAAATCCAACCTGGAAAAGAACTGGGTTGAATCTGATAAAGTGAGAAGATACATGAAGTAGGGATTGACAGGGAAAGGGGAAAATAGAACAACCCTGCCTTGCCTATAGCTATCCAAGGATGTGCTTCCTAGGTAACTGACTTCAATGGCTACTGTTAAGAAATATTTTTCATGTCATAATATATATTAGAAAATGACAATTAATTAGCCTTTCATAGCTAAGCCAGAAAAGAGGCACACTACCAATTCTTGGAAGAAATAAAGTCTCTGGTGATTTCCTGTTTACAGCCAGGTCATCCTATATGCCTCCTAAAATAAAAGTCTCCAAGAACAAAAGATGCTTCTGAAGCTGTTAGGGATAAACAGCTTGCCTGAAGGCATCCAACCCTTACTATATCCGCATGCAGATCTTGCTAATCACATGTATCAATCAAATTCAGAAGACAAGAAAAATTCCTGCATAGGCACACATACTTACTCCAAGAGGGACACATTCAAACAGCAGGAGGTATAGAAATAAACAGTTACTTTTCCCAAAATGACATGATTGTTCTCATCTTGGGCAAGTCTAATATGCATATTGATGTGAGATCAGATGTAGAATTTAAAGATTTAAGATTTATATATGTTCTATCAAAGACTTTGTGTTGTCTCATTTCTTTTTGCATTTTTCATTCTTTTTGTTAAATTCTCACAGAAATAATGAACATTCCTTTTGTCTTATAACTGAACTCTTAAATATACTTTGCATGGATAGTGAGCAATCTTTATATTGAAACCAATAGCAATCATCAGACCCTATACTAAGCTTCTCACATAATATTTGTCTTGCTGTGAGGTTAATCCACAAAATGCCCTTCATCTTAAGGGCACACTATCAAATAGACCATTTGGGGGCTATTGCCAACCCTTGATCCTGAAAACATTTAAATGGACTTATGTTTACAGCAGAGATAGCAAGGGGATAATTTTTGCACAGGTGTTGTCAATTTTCTTTTATATATGCAAATAGATGTCATGAGGGAAAAAAAATCTTACACCAAACATGATGAAAAAGTACTCTTGCACCATGGGTATGCTTGCCAAAAAGTTGATTGATGTAGCTTTACTAACACTGATCACTTGTGTGAGTGTATGTGATCTAGGCATCTTCTTCCATCTTCCCATGGATGATAAGTGCTGTCAATCAGGAAAGCAGTCATACGTTTCTTAGCATAGTGTATAATGGTAGGTGCATAGTCCTTTACTAACTGATAAGATCTATACATCAGAGCCGTAGATTCCCAATATAATTGTAAGAATAAACCATTACTTATGAGCTTAAAGCTTATTTAAGCAGACTAATTGTTTGTAAACACTGTACATTTAGTGATTACCGGTATCCTTGAGAAAATTATTAGAGGACATTTGTTGATGTACATTCAGCACTCAATTAGCAGTCCGATTAATCAAAAGAATATCTATTGTCTAAATGTTTATTAAGAAATAAATCTTGTTGACATGTAAATTCTAACAAAAAATGATATACGAAGATTAAATGTTCTGTGTGCTGAATTTTAAATGGAACTACTTTTAATTGGTGTAGGTAGATGTTATTTGAATTTAATAGCTATACTTTCCCAAATATACTTCAGTTTAACAACCATATGCTCTTTAATTGTAAAGAGAGCGAGTTGGAAGAGTTGGATTAGAGCCAGCAAGATTCAGCTTCAGGTTCACCCTCATCCATGGAAACACAGTGAACATCCTAGCTTCATTCCCAGCTTTCAGGAATCTATGCCACAGGAAGTTTGCTGTGGGGATAGATGAAGAATAGACTATTATGTAAGAATCATTCTTACCTTATGACCCTTTCCATCGTCCATTTTCCTTCCAGAAAACTTTGTCTTCTTCTAACACCAAATTCACTTGTGAGATTGTTGGGGATGGCTGGGAGAATCTTCTTTACCTACTGTAGTCAGGAGTACAGATAGGACCCATATGTACAGGTTTGGATAAATGACTTTTAAGAATAGATAAATGACCTTTATTTTTTTATCCTCTTATTAGGAACTGTGGAGAAATATTCCACAATTGCCAATCATACTGTTATCTTGTTGAGCAACTCTTGGTTGCAGCTTTGGTCAGTAGTATTTAGTGAGTTATGGCTGAGCATTTTAAATAGTCCAACTCTTTCTTTGTGATTCTGAGAGCAACACAATAGACCTCTGTGACATAGGCAATGCATATATGTCAAGGCTTGTCACCATGCCAATGCCAGACAAGAGTTTCCATTGTTACGGCTCCTCCCTGCCCACATCAACCTGGGATATCATTTCTTTGAACTTTATATCTGTCCTACAACATGTCAGAGGCCTGGATAAACATTTGATGAAGTTGATCTCTTTTCTGAAATGACCCATTCATTTCCTGTCATGCCTATACTTAGATTCTTGGCTGTTTGTTAAGCAATTTTTATTGAAGCAAAGTTTGCTGACTCTTTGCAGATGCCCAAAACTCAAGACATATTTTTGGAATAGACTATTTTTGAAAAAAAACTATTGACAGGATAGAATCTCATCTAAGGCACAAATAACCAGTCTGGGATTACATATTTTACATAAATTATATGAAATGAGGGGTCCTTGGTGCTCTCTGAGCTTGTTTGTTTTCTTGCAGACGTTTCATTACTCAAACTAGGTAACAACATCAGTGCAGTTTTCTGTCAGTTTACATTCTAAGGGTTTGCATGTCAGTGTTGGTGGGGGAGGGGGGTGATCTTAGAGATTCTTTGATTGGGCTGTTTGCTGTTGGCTTCTTTGGCAGTTTATTGATTGGGTATTGTTTATTTGATTATTGGACTGATGTTAACCTTGGAGTTAATCTATCTGATCTGGGTGTTGATTGCTGATAGAGAATTGGGTCTTTTTGTTCTTTTTGGGCTGGGTGATAGTTTCTTTTGCAGAGTGCCAGGCTTCTAGAAATTCCCTGGCATTTTTGGATTTGATGTGAAGTCTTTGCTCCTTTGAGAAGTTAATAATGCTGGCAAAGGTAGAAAGAAAGGATAAAAAAACGAGCTACAGCTAGCTGGACAGGCTCAGTTTAGTGACTATACTTCCACTATTGTAAGACCTAAAGGAGCAGGTGGGACAGACCATCCTGGAAAAAAAATCTATTTTTGTGGCTCCTAAAACCCAATATGGGCTTGATGGTATATAAACAATCAAATTTCAATACAGAATATAAAGCTCTCTTCTCTTTGTTATCTGCTGTTGTATAAATTTTTTTTTAAAAATTATTCATATGCCGCCCTTCTCCAGAGACTCAGGGCGGCTTACAATGCGTTAAGCAATAGCCTTCATACTTTTTGTATATTTTATACAAAGTCAGCTTATTGCCCCCACAAACTGGGTCCTCATTTTACCCACCTTAGAAAGGATGGAAGGCTGAGTCAACCTTGAGCTTGGTGAGAATTGAACTAGCAGTAATTGCAGGCAGCTGGATGTTAAATGCTGCCTTAGTAGGAGGCATTAGCAGAAAATTGAGCAGAAAATACCGCATTAAAGCAATATTTTCAGTGTAATGCAAACTACTAGTATTCTAATATTCACAAAATTTTGCTACTGTTCCTTTACAAAACTTCCCACTTTCTATTTTTGCAAATCCAACCCACCTATACATTTCTTTCTTCATTGTCTTTCTTTTTAAAATTTCTTGGCCTCTTTCGGAAGAAATTATTAACTGGGAATTACCTTTCAAAGCAGGCTGGGGGTGGACTGGGGTGAACATCGTCCATTCTTGGCCTTCCCAAATGGTAAGTAGCTTGACTTTATGTCGAGGCAAGCAGGAAATGCAAATCAGTTTTGTAACATACTACAAAAACTAATCCAATCTCAAAGTAAAATAAGAAGCCTATAAACTAAAAAGATGCACCTTATTGCTTATCCCCATTTGTGAAATTCCGCAAGCCACCTTTATTTTGGTAGGTAAATAAGCAATACTCAATTCTTCAATCAAAGCCTATAAAGATTTTTGTTCAGTAACAGAGTAATATGCCATGCAATAACGGCAGGCATATTTTAGTCCAAATGAAGCTGTTCTGAAGGTGGCTAAGTATCTGCCTAAATGCCAGTCTTGTTGAATCTGTTTTCCCTTCAAGTACCAAAAGTGACACATCCCCCTTTGTTCTTAAAATGAAGTGCTAAAGGTGATATTATCTGCTTCAGAAAACACCACGATGAGCATCATTTACCTTTGTCATCAACTTTGCTCTAAGGTTGGTAGCTTCTGTACAGGTGTGGACAAGTATCCATGTGTAGACATCCACATCAGGATCAAAGTTGACATAAATTGAAATGGCTGTTTTGAAGTTGTCAGTATATTCTTTAGGTTAGATTAGATTAAATCACCTATGAATTAAATCACCCCACTGAAATTTTGCAGAGCCTTCTTAAATTGTTCCCATTGAAATAGCTTGGAATTAAAAGTAATTACAGTGCAACCATTCAGTCTTTTCTCTTCCCCAGGATTGTTCCAAACTGCTACTACAAAAGCCTGCCTTGGGGGGAAATGGTGGGTGAAATGGACTAAAGAAAATTTATCCCAAAATGTTCATGCATTTTGCTAAGGTTTAATGATGCAGAAATAAATTTGCTTTTGAACATGTAAATTAAACCTTCCTTAAAGAGAAAAACATTTGTGCATTTCTCTATGATATATAAATATATTGTTTTTGTTTGCTTGCTATTCTTGCAAAAAAACCCCAACCCTTTCTATTTTGCTTTACTATTGTCATTTTAATTTTCCAAGTGTATTTTAAATTTAGCATCTGCTGTCATTAAAACATTTTATTTAAACAACTCTGTAGATTTCTTATAGATCTGAAAAATGAAATTAATAAGTTTTTAGTCTCATATACAGTCCTGTAATTTTTCATATAGCGGTTTTTACTGTTCACTGCAATGACAAATCTATACTTCAGGAGTGGGTTCTACTTACCTTTACTACCAGTTTACATTGTGCGCACGCACAGATCACTTCTGATGACATCCGGGTCAGTGGGTGAAGCCTCCTGCCAGTTTTACTACCAGTTCTATAGAACCGGTCCAAACCGGGGGCAACCCACCATTGCTGTACTTGTAATAATCCATTCTTCTCTAAGTATACTCCTGCTTTACTTATTCATCTTGTAAAAATATTTCTTTCTTCCAAGAAAGAAAGAAAGAAAGAAAGAAAGAAAGAAAGAAAGAAAGAAAGAAAGAAAGAAAGAAAGAAAGAAAGAAAGAAAGCCTTCAGACTTCCAAGAACATAATAATAGCCCTCCAGGAGAGAGTGCATGAAATAAGCTTTGAATTTTCAGGTGGAAAATGATTTTTAAAAAAGGTAGTAATGAGGAGAAGAGCATGTTTCAACTCCTAAATACTTATTTATGAAAATAAATTATCTGGAAATAAAATCATTGTCATTTTCTAATTTCAGCTTGTTTATTGCATTTTTCTTGGAAGGAGATTCATTACTTGGAATAGGGATTGTCTGAGTTGCTGTAGTTAGAAGTGCATCTTTCAGCATAAATTCAACGGCTAATTTTAGCCTCTCCTGAACTGAAATGCACAGGCCAAACTGATGCATGCATTTGTAGCTTCCTATTAGATTCCTATTAGGATTGCTATAATACATTGGAATGTCTAGGAAGTCAGTTAAAATACTGAGTACCGCCAGGTGATAAATAAGCACACACACATAATTTATTATCTCAATTGATTTAGGATCTAAGTGCATATTAAAAAGCTGCTTCTGATATGTCCAATCTGATTAACTTTGTTTTGTCTGATGATATCCTCCTTATGGTCTTAGAAGATGCCAACTTTTTTTGTTCATAACTACTTCCCATCAGAGATGGGTTTCAGAAGGTTCTGACCAGTTCTGGAGAACCAGTAGCAGAAATTTTGAGTAGTTTGGAGAACCAGTAAATACCACCTCTGACTGGCCCCACCCCCATCTATTCTCTGCCTCCCGAGTCCCAGCTGATCGGGAGGAAATTGGGATTTTGCAGTATCCTGCCCTGCCCACCAAGCCACGCACACCAAGCCATGCCATGCCCACCAAACCACGCCCACAGAACTGGTAGTAAAAAAATTTGAATCCCACCATTGCTTCCCATCTGTATTGTGATTGGGTTAAAGAGCTTGCTTTGCAAGATAAGATGAACCAGGAACCTGAATTAACTCATTTACCCAATCTGAAGTCTTAAGTAAAGGGGAAGTCAAGATCCCAGAGGCAATAATGAGATAACCAGAATTCCCAAAGAGTCCAGAAAGATTCAAGTGATCACAATCCTGCAAAACCAGAAGTCAGAAATTCATTCACTCTCTATCAAACCTGAATTTGGTAACTTTGCAGCCTGAACTTCCAAAGCCCTTTTTTAAAAATCCCAGTACTATCTATTCATTTATCCATCATGCACATAGGAACTGAATCAGCAGAAAGACATACCTATTCAGCTGTATTCATAATGGTATTATAATGAGTTCTTTGGGGGAAATAGTTTAGGCCACTAGGAAACTTGACAAAATCACAGAGTTGTCGAACAATTGAATTTATTGTTCAAAAATAATTCTTTATTCTGAAGTACAGTTGAGATTATATTCATTTCTTTTCTAAAACTGACTGCATTCTTCAGGTTTACTTTAACTGCATCTACTGTTTCTATGGGTTTCTATTAACTTTTCTTCCTCTACCCCTTTTATAGGAGGTTTGAATTACTCATAGATGTGTTAAATTCAAAACCTAGCCTTGTCCTGGCTGTGGATGTACAAAAACTAAGGTTCTCAACCTGAGTTGAGATTTGGCTGCCTTGATTACTGTCTGGCATTTTCCACACTTTTTGTCTAAGTATCATTTGCTCTGATCTAAGCTACCCTTATGATTTTGGCATTTTCCCCCCCATCTTCTGGGAGAGAAGGGGCAAGTTAGTTACAAATTCTGGTTAGCTGTTGGTGCAGCTAAAAAAATGGGTGTGGCTGCTTGGCACTGCTTCCCTCCTTACAATTTAGCCCCACTTGAACTTCTGAATCAGTTCTCTCTTCCTCAGCACTTCCAGTTGCTCTTCCATGTCATTCAAGAAGGCAATTTTGCCTCAGGCATCTTTGCTTTGTTGGAGTATTGTGTTTTTTCCTTCACTCCAACTCATATGCAGATACATATATCCCTGTTGTATCCACCTCCAGGTAGGGAAAGCATTACCTTTTATATCTGGAGCATAGCACAGGTTCAGATGACTCACTCCTTGAGTGGATAAAGGAAACAGATAAGAAGGACACACATACACTGACTGCTGTCAGGCTCTGAAAAAAAAATCATATCCTGCATAATGGGGCATGACATATACACACACATACACGCACATGAATACCTACAAAAATGTAGAGAGAAAGAGAGGGAGGGAAGGAGGGATATAGAAAGTGTGTATCTATGTGTATGGAGGCTAGCATTATGATCCTTCCCATCCGGTCTAGAACTAGGTCAACACTCTGCAGCAATTAAAAGAATAAAAATAAGAGAAAGGCTGAGGGAGGCATCATTTATATATTATCCACAAGCTCCTAAGTCAATCTTTCTTCCAACATAATTATACTTGGAAACGCTATCACATATTTAAGGAGTATCACTATGCATATTAATAATGCATTGAGGGATTGTAAATCTCTATTTTTATTGATGCTCTCATTTCTCACAGTAGGTCTTTGAGTTCAAAACATTTTTATAGTTGGCCCATCTTCTTCCACCACATTCAAGACATACATTTTGGAATCATGATACTAAATCATAGTAATAAAATTAACACTTGTGTCAGTTGAGTAATAAAAAACCCACAAGAAAAGCAATGCCAGTAGTATAGAAGAATCATGTACTCTGGCGTTGTTCCTTTTTATTATAGTGGGATTACTCTGCTGAAAGCGGATGGATGAATGTGCTAAAATACAAATCTGGGCAATGTAAGGAATGTTAGGACATTTTGTTAAATAATGATTGCACCTGCCAAAGTGACAGACTGCCAGTTCCCCAAAGGACATTCACAGTGTTAATGGATCCAATATTATGCCTGCTATCATGCTAGGACCTTCTGCTCTTTATTTCTCACAGTGTCTTTCTTAACACCATTCCAGTTTAAATTACTCAATAATATCTCACTGCATCTTACATTTCAGAGATATTATCAGTACATTATGCAGCTGGAATATATGATTTGGAGGTTAATAAACAAAAGCCTAATGAAAATCTTTCATCTGATTTGTCCATCAAATAAAATGATGCATTCACACAACTAATAGTTCCTAATAAAAAAGATCCTGCTGTGCCCAACAGCTTTCTGAAATTAACCTGGAATTTTTTTAATGCCTTAAAATAATTGCTGCATTTAAAGAATAAGGTAGAATGGTGTATAAGAGTGCTTTGTTTATACTGTATATGCATTTGAATTTCCTGATGTCTTATTAGTAATTTCAATGAAAAGTTTCCAATTGATTAATTACTTGATATTATACTAGTTCTTTATCTTCATTAGAAGATCTGAATGTTTTATATGTGTGTGCACATTTAAGAGGTGTATTACAGATTATGCTGCCAGTTTATATGCCTCGATTCTAGCAATCATTTCCAGCTGATTGGTCTCCAGACAAGGAAGGACACAGTGGCTGTTTACTGCAAATCAGGTCTTAAAAACGGACTTCAGGTGAAACTCTCAATGTGTTTTCTATGAGTTTTTACTCAATGTAATGAATTAAAAAAAATTCTTTAGATATTATTTTTAAGGGAGAACATAATTTTGAAGACATTTTAATTGCTGGACAGTCATATTCTTGTACGTATTGAGCTACAGGGCGGCCAAGGAAGCTACGGTATGGTATGCTCTGCTGCTTTCCTCAATCATCTCTATTATTCCGTAGCCTCATTGGCCTTTCTTGTTTTAATTTAATCCCAAGAGAAGACATTTTGAAAGAACTTTTCCTGAGGGGATTTAAACAGAGGTGCTGCTAAAGAAGAAGTTCTTGATAAATCACATCCTTTAATTTTTTGCTCACAAATCTGGTGGAGATTTTCAATAGGTCAATTATATCCAGCTCTATTTAAAGTTTCACAACCATTTTTCTGTCATGCATATGAAAATGGCTGGAGAGAAAGTCTTCTGTTCAGTATTACTTCTGCTAAACTGAAATAAACAATTATCCCCAACATATTGGAAATCCTATTGTTTTACCATGGTAGGCTGATGTGGTGGGAAACATTTGTTGCTAATCATTTAGCTGCCCACTACCTCCTCTGATTTGCTGGGGAGGGTGGTGGTGATGGAAAAGGGACTTTGGAGAGTGGATTGAAGGTTGCCAGTTCATTTTCAAATGTTATTTACTTATTACCAAAACTTACACATAGGGTCGTGTTTTTGATTACTAACCTTCTTTCTGTTCATCATTACAATCTTGGGACTACTTTTTTCTGAATCCCTGAACTGATATAGGTATGAGTAAGCTGTTGTTTAACAGTCTTGAGAAGAAATTTTGCCAATTATTAATTTGGCTTAAAAGGTTTTTTTAAATCAAAGATATACATACAGATACCCAAAATCCATATATTACTAAAATCTGATTGTCTTGACCTTTAACTGGGTAAAATGATGCATATGGCAACATTTTTTTAAACCAGGGTACCTAAAATTTGCTAACTTACAGAATATGTCCAAAATCCAGTGAAATTTGGGGAATTTGTGGCTATTTTAGTACTTCCAGCTGTTACTGCACTGCTGGGCTGCTGCTGCGGTCACATGATCTTCATTTTCAATGAAGTTTCATTTTTCAGTTTTTGGGCAGTCTTGCAATCCCTTTTTCTTTATCTGCCAGCAGAGCAGAGCAGGGCAGGAAGATTTCCAATGACCCCAGCCAGCTTCCCATAGGGAAATTTAATGGGAAAGCTGGCATAGTTGCTTCCACTCCCCTTTTGCCCATGCTTCACCATTCTCCCAAAGGTGCTTTTCCCAAGAGGCAACTGGACTTTCTAGTTTTTCTTTGAAGACATTTCACTTCTCATCCAAGAAGCTTCTTTAGCTCTGAAGAGCTTCAAAGAGAAACCAGAAAGTCCAGTTGCCTCTTGAAAAAAGTACCTTTGGGACAGCCATGACCTGGATGATAGAGAATCTCCATAGACATTTAACCACTCTGTTTCTCTATTTAGGTAAGAAAAGGTGACCCAATGATACACAGGTTTAGTAATAATATAAAACTGAAAAAAATAAATAAATAATAACATGATGTTTCAATAAACATTACCCAAGGCTAGATTTCTTCTAACAACAGGATGATACTGTAATCTCAAATCTCTATCTAGTCTATTAATTATCTGTGAACTTCTTCACAGATAATTGTTCTTAGCAGAGTTCTTAGTAGTTCTTCATAGAACCTAGCTTGCAATCCTTTAGAAAGGGCAACATGGAAGTATATTGTTTTAGTAGAAAATTCTTATAGAAGCAAAGCTATTGTTTTGAATAACAAAACACAAGTCATCACAGAATTAAAGGCTGGCAGGACAACACTAGGTTGGATTTATTTCACTGATGAGCAACCTTCTATCTTGCTTATGAATATGGAATGTTCCCCATAAAAGAACTTGTGATGAGGCCAAGAATGTCAACCCAACCTGGTGACAAGTGTACCAGCCCAGACAAGACAGATCTATACTAACAGCTGATGTCAATGAGAATCATAAAGTTCCATGATTTCAATACTAATAATGCAGGCAGTGGGTAAAATTTCCAGCAGGTGGGTGCCCAAGAACTGAATCTGTGCCCTATGCTGGGGGGGGGGGGTTGTAAAATCCCATAGGATTCCAGGGTGCCATAAGGACTTGAATTGAGCTGAGGTGGCGCAGTGGTTAGAGTGCAGTACTGCAGCTACTTCAGCTGACTGCTAGTTCAGCAGATCAGCAGATCAAACCTCACCGGCTCAAGGTTGACTCAGCCTTCCATCCTTCCGAGGTGGGTAAAATGAGGACCTAGATTGTTGGGGGCAATATGCTAATGCTAATGCAATATGCTAATATGCAATATGCTATATGCTAACTTTGTAAACCGCTTAGAAAGGGCTGTAAAGCACTATGAAGCGGTATAGAAGTCTAAATAATAATAATAAATAACTGGTTTCATGATATTAAAAGGGGAAACACTATCCCCAAGAGCCTAAGAGGGGAAAAAATGTGAATGCTTTCGATCATACATTACTGCTATGAAAGTGTTCCTCCCCTCTCATTTACTATGGCAGCAGCATGAACAAATGTTCTATGGCTGTTTTTCTCTAGCCATATGCATGCACAAAACCTTGACTCCTTACCTGAATTGCTATATCACACACCTTTAATTGTGGTCATTCCTAATTCACTGCTTAGTTATTCAGGTGGTGATTTTCCTCTTTCACCCTAACAATAATAACTGCTAATGCAAGCATTGTTGCTTTTGAATTGTATATAAGTAAAAACTTTAATGCAATAAATACTTATACCTGTTATCTTGTACGTTTGACAAACTAAATTTTAAAAAATCATTAATGTTCATAGTTGGTAATAATTTCCAATGAAATGAGGAAAGCAACTTTGTAAAGAATAGTACAGGATTAATTCCTTCCTTGTATCTGTTTCTATGCAAAGAGAAAAAATAGTCCATCTATCAAAAGTGGTATTGTGGAAGACAGAATAGGAAAACAAGTTAAAATAAGCAAGACAATAATAAGACAATATCTATCCACACTAAACGATGCAGTTTTGTTTAAGTACCAGATTTATACTACTGGTCACAGTCAGTATTTCCCAACCATGGTAACTTCCAGTCTTGTACACCAATTCTCATAATTCCCTAGTTAGAATGGCTATTGCTAAGATTTCCTTCCAAAAATTGGTGACATCCTATCTTTTTGTTCGGACATTTGGTTATTGCTTCATGAATACTACTTAAAATATATTATGAACTGATTTGTTGAAAATAAATTTCTGCTTCCTTAGCTTCTGATACTTGCAAATATTTTTGAACTGTTCTGAGACAATTAGAAATCTAATAAAATTATTTTATTTTTACCCAGGTTTGTGAGTAGATCTCAAATAAATCAGAGCCTAGAAGAAAATGCTTTAAAAGACTCTTAGATGCTAGTAATGTAGTAAGAATTGGTATGTGAATTAAGTGGGGGGGGGGAGAGGAGGCTTGCAGTTATGAGCTTGTTTGAGGAAATTCTAAATTGACATCCAACTGAAGCATTTTGGAAGAGCTTACTCTTTCCTTTTGCCTAGTTTTCCTTGACCTTGAAGGATAGGAAGAAATAAATCTATTTAAGTTCCAAGGCCAGCTGGTATATACTGCATGCCTCTTGATGACCCCTTTCAACTCATTCTCTGGCCAGACTTCAGCATGACTTATTTTTCTGCTGCCTACTGCCAGCCTTTCTGATGACAGGAAAACAAAACAAAACAAAACAAAAAACCTGACTGTAAGACTGAGTTTCCAAAATTGGATTCTTATTTCTGAGACACCTGGCATTCTCTTCTGGGCACCATAGGACTTCAACTTTGCAAGATTTAATAAATTATATGAACTACCTTTATGTTATATATTTCTATATGCATAATATAATAACAATAAAATGATTTCAATAGGGTTTATTTTTCAACATTCCTTTCTTTCCTTGAGTGTAGGGGCTGGGTTTACATGTTGTGCCTGATAAATAATGTATGAGCAGAATTAAATAATTTAAAAGCAATTGCAAAGAAGTATGCATTTACAGTTCTGAATAGTAGTAATTAATTGCTACAAGTGTTTCAGAACAGTTATTTCTGTCTTCTCATAAAAACAGTACCCACGCACTGTTAGATGTGCTAAACTATATTTCAAACTAAGACTGTCTTCAAATTATTATACTAAATGAAAAAAATGAAGGTATGAAGGTACCTAGGAAATTTGGCCATTACATATTATTCAGTCCAAGTGGGGGAACACAAGAAGAATTCTTTATTCCAATAATCCACAACAATAGTTAGCGTACAACTAACTTTCAGTAAACCCCAAATCAATATGTTACACAATTTAAACAGGAAAAGTAATGAAAACCAGATAAGCTTTATTATGATGGACTGGATGAGAGCTAACAAACTGAGGAATACATCCAGAAAAGAAAATGTTGATTGATAGTTCCTGACTCTGGATCAGGGGTGAAATCTGGCAGTTCTGACAGGAGAACAGTTAGCAGAAATTTTGAGTAGTTCGGAGAACTGGAAAATGCCACCTCTGGCTGGCCCCAGAGTGGGGTAGGAATGTGGATTTTGCAATATCCTTCCCCCAGGAGTGGGGTGGAAATGGGAATTTTGCAGTATCCTTCCCCTGCCATACCCACCAAGCCACACCATGCCCATCAAGCCATACCAACAGAACCAGTAGTAAAAAAATTTGGATTTCACCACTGCTCTGGATGAATGAAATTGCAAGTAGAGATGGTAATCAGTGGGTGTAATTGGAATGACACTAACTGAAACTTATAGAATGTGTGACCATCTGTACAAAAGTTATTTTTTCCTTCAGCAGTATGAATTCATAAGGGTGAGACCAGCTAATTTTTTTAAGAATGGTGAACTTGTGACCACCATTCAATGTAAATAGATGTGTGACAAGTTTAATTTTTTCTGATCAGAATCAAAACACAGAACCAAAAATGGGTGCTAATTTATATTGTTCTTCCATTGTTTGCATCCACAAACAATTCTGTATCATCTTGTTCCTATTTTGAATATGCTCTCTGTACCAATCTTTAGATTCGATAGTGACATGTCATCCAATCTGCTTTGGAATGAATTGTATTTATGACATGAGGCTAGCAATGATTGCATTCCTGTTTATAAAACTGAATGCCAATCAACAGCAGATAATTTACACACTGTGATATTTATTATTCATGATGCATTCAACTTTATTTCAAAGACAAGCATTAAAAAAACCTATAAATGATCAAATAACATTTTGATGAGTTTTCCATGTATGGAGTTATGGTATTGTAAGATACTACTATTAATGCTAAGCTAAAATTACATAGAATTTATTATGGTGTTTGAAAGGCTAAATCCCTAAAATTAAATGGCAGGAGTCTGAGAAACATTATTAATTCTAAAATTGGAGCTATCAAACATAGTTAAGAGGCTAACCAGATGGCTCTTTGTAGCCCATCAGTGGAGTCTATAAGTCCAGGATACTTTGCTATATATTGGGTATATTTATTAGTTCGATTTATTAGTTTGATTTATTAGTTCGATTTATATATGACGCCCTTCTCCGTAGACTCAGGGTGGCTTACAATGCATTAAGCAATAGCCTTCTTACTTTTGTATATACCTGCTTAGTAGGGCTTTCGCCCCCCCCCCCCCCCC
>WNWU01013802.1:16347881-16369164 GCA_012654045.1 Ptyas mucosa
CCCCCCCCCCCCCAAGCGGTGTTCTATTTTATACAAAGTCAGCTTATTGCCCCCACAAACCGGGTCCTGATTTTACCTACCTTGAAAGGATGGAAGGTTGAGTCAACCTTGAGCCTGGTGAGAATTATATGAATCAAAGTTTATAATTCAAATAAAACTGTAATATAATGAAATTTGAGTGATAGATTCCACAGCACCTGTGTAATAAGAAATAGGATGCAGAAGGGTTTTTTTTTGTGTGTACATACATATATACATACATACATACAATCTGCCTTCCAGAGCAGTGGAAGGTAGAACATTAAACTGAGCTAATGTTAAAGCTCTTTTCAGCTTAGAAATTGTGATAGAATTTAAATGTTAACAGTGAGGGTAGTTGAGGCTTATCTAGTCCATCATGCACCGTATTAATAAATACCTGTTTGGCCAATTCGTACCTTAGAAATTAGAGCTTCTTCAGAGAATCCACAAAAGTGCAGTTTTCTGATAAATAACTTCGCCATTTGAACATTGAAATTATCCACTAGTGTTAAGGGAGGAAATAAGCCAATGGATAAAAAAAGGTAGCTTTAAACAGTATGGAAGTAAGATATCCAAATCTTAGTTTTGATTTTAATTACACCAGCTTCACAATGGAGGATTAGATTTGAAGCATAGTGGAGAAGCTGAAAGATACTTTGCAGAAATTTAGATTATACCTTTTCCAATCTTAAACAGTTTCCTTAAAACCTAGCTGCATACCCTGCAAGAGGTTGAGGCATATTTTGGCTGAGAATAAATTTAAGGTGGCAGGAATAAAGAAGATACACATTGATCAGTAGAAAATTCCAATCGCCAAAGCTTATTTTTTGGGGGTGGGGTGGGGGTGGGTGGGTGGGAGATGGCATCCTGAACTACATGATCTATGAGAACTTTTACCACCAGAGGCCTGAAAAATGATTCTATTTAAAAGTCTTGGTTTGCTCAATTATATTCCATTTAGCTGCCACCTGTGGGATCTAAGTCATTTAGAAATATTAGGACTTTTATTTTTTTTCCCATAATTTATTACTCATTCTTCATCCTTTCAATAAATCACAAGGAACCTCAAAGCCCTTTTAATTCAAACAAAGTCTGGAATAAAAGAACATCTTTGATATACATAAACATAGATACGTATCTATGAGCAAAATTTGGAAATAAAAAAGCCATTATTGTCCTGATGGTCAACCAAGAAGTTATATAGAAGTTAAATAGCAATGGTTCCGTTTTGCAGTCTTGTCACATTCCATTTATCGAATTGCTTTGCTTAAATAACCTGTTGAGATAAATCAGATGTTTAACTCAGAAATTTTGTGAAGCTTATATATCAGAAGCAATAGACACCTATTTAAATGCAGAATTGGCAAGTTTGTCCCATAGCATAATTCTTGATCTATGTACTACTAAAACACTCATTGTCCTTGTTAAGTCCTCACAGATACGACGCCGGCAAAGCCTGCCTTGTTGCTATCCTTCTGAGATTGCCTAAGACACACTAGGCTGTCAAGCGGGAAAAGCGCTGCTCCATGATTGGATGCCCCATCTGACAGCTCGCTATTTAAGCAGCTGTCAGACGGCATTGTGTTGTTGTTGTGAGGCACCTGTTGTGCCAGTTGCTAGCTGTTATTATCAATAAAGAGTTGTTGTTTCGCCTAGCCTTGTGTCCACGCCCTGTTCTTCATATAGAGCTTTGGCGATGAAGGTGGGATTCTGAGGCGATGACTGGACAGAGCACTGTGGCAACCCAAGCGACATTATACTCAGTCACCAGTGCACACTGACCATGTCAACGTTCTTGCCAGTGTTCTCCCCGTTCGTGCCGACGTCTGAAACATGGGACGTGTATATGGAACGTTTGGAATGTTTCCTACAGGCAGACGCTCTGTCCGATCTATCCAGCGCTCGCAAACAAGGCTACTTTCTCAGCTCCTGTGGGGGTGAGATTTTTGGAACTGCTAGGGCTCTAGCCGCCCCGCAGCAAGTTTTCGATGTCCTGTGAGAGACGTTGCTAGAAAGATTGAAGAACCATTTCTCCCCTACTCAGTCTCATATCGCGCGCCGGCATGCATTCTGGCAGCGTGCTCAAACTGAGGGAGAATCTGTAAACAACTATATGGTGTCTTTGCGGTCTGCAGCACTCCACTGTGAATTTCGTGACCTGGACGAAATGCAGCTGGACCAGTTGGCATGCGGGATCAAAGATCTGAAGCTACAACGACGCCTATTGGCCCGGTCCGAACTGACCCTCCAGATAGCTCTGAATGAAGCTAGGGCTGCCGAAATGTCAAGCCGTTCAGCCGCTGAAATTCAATGATTCCAGATGCCCTCGGCAACCGCCACAAAATCCCTGTCCGTCCATTACGAGGAGTCGGACCAAGTCGAGTCCTCTGACAATGAGAGGGAGGTGAGCCCCCTCAGGATTACCAGGCAGAAGATAGCGGCAGCTGGCAAGCTAAATAAACTCATGCAGGACAATTGTCTGGGCTGTGGCGGCAACCATCACAGAACTGACTGCAGATTCAAGACAGTTGTGTGCCACCATTGTCCTGGGCCTCCCGCTGCGCCGCCGATGGATCGCCACCAGGGCTGGAAAGCGGCTGTCTGCCACAACGAGTGTTTCACTGTGACCCGCTAGGAGGAACAGCTAGAACTTGCTGTGAACCATGCCACCTCCTCTCCCTCTGCCAACAAGCTATTCCTCACGGTAGTTTTGGCAGGAGCGGCTTGCCGAATGGAGGTTGACACCGGCTCCTCCAAGTCCCTCATAGCATGGTCTACTCTTACCAAACTACTGCCGGGGGTGCCCCGTCACTGGCTCAAGCCTTGCCCTGTCCTTTTAAAGGACTATCAAGGGAAGACCATCACCACCTTGGGTTATGACATCTTCCTGGTGTCCTACCAGTCCTTCTCTGGCAAGCTACCATTGATCGTTGTGAAGGACAATCTGCCTAGCCTGCTCGGGCTAGACTGGTTTGCTGCCTTAAAGTTAACTATCTCCGGCATGCATTCTGGGTCCCCTGACATTTTGTCCACCCTGGTCTGCGAGTTTGCTGATTTTTTTCTGACCAACCAGGCAAATATACAGGTTGGCCCATTTCATTTAATTTGGACCCCCAGGTAGTATCCGTTCGCCTCAAACCACAAAGGGTGCCGCTGGCCTTGTACCCAAGGGTGGATAAGGAGCTGGATAAGCTCATAGCCCAGGGCGTCCTTGTCCCCGTAGATCATTCTAGTTGGGAAACCCCTATCATCATCCCCCTGAAGCAAGATGTGTCCATTAGAATCTGCACCGATTATAAATGTCCTATTAATAAGGCGTTACAGGCCAACCCATACCCGGTGCTGGTGGTGCAGCATCTGATGCATTCGCTGGGTCACTGCTGGGTATTCGCCAAGCTGGACCTGGCCCAGGCTTATCAACAGCTTCCTGATGACGAGCTAACGGCCATGGCCAAGACCATTGTCACCCATCGCGGTGCTTTTAAATGCACCCGGCTCCAGTTCGGTGTGAGTGTCGCCCTGGGAATTTTCCAAAGCATCATGGAACGATTGCTGCAGGGAATTCCCAGGGTCATATCCTACTTTGATGACGTATTGGTCTCCGGTGAGACCAGTCAGACCTCCTAGCCAAGCTCCGGACTGTTCTGGCCCATTTGCGCAGCACCGGCCTCCACCTCAAGAGGTTGAAATGTGTTATAGGGGTACCTCAGGTGGAGTTCCTTGGGTTCCTTATTGATGTTCAAGGAATCCGCCCCACCCCTTCCAAGATCACTGCCATTAAGCACACCCCCATGCCCACTTGCAAGGCAGAGCTGCAAGCGTTCCTCGGCCTCCTCAACTTTTATTCCGTTTTCCTACCGCATAAAGCTTCCCTGGCTGAGCCCCTGCACCGCCTCCTTGATTCCAAGTCCCCCGGGTCTGGAATCGTGCCTCTGCCACGTCATTCCGAGCTGTCAAGGACGTGTTAACATGTCCAATACGACACCAACCTTCCCTTGTCCTTGACTTGCGATGCCTTGCCCTATGGCATTGGCGCCGTTTTGAGCCATGTTTTCCCATCAGGCATCGAAGCCCCGATCGCCTTTTATTCTAGGACCCTGTCTGCCCCAGAACGGAACTATAGTCAGTTGGATTGCGAGGCCCTGGCGATGGTTGCCGGGGTCAAGCGATTTCACAATTATCTCTATGGCCGGCCCTTTACTATAGTCACTGACCATAAACCCCTGTTGGGTCTCCTCTCTGGGGACAGACAAATGCCCATTATCCTCTCACCCCGCATGTTGAACTGGGCTGAGTTTCTGGCCGCTTACTCATATCATTTGGTCTACCGGCCTGGTTTGGCTATCGGGCATGCTGATGCCCTTAGCCGCTGCCCGGTACCAGCTCCTGGCTCTGACCCAGCTCCCGCAGTATCCATCCTCCTCATTGAGGACTTTGACTTTCCGCTTACCTCTTCTGACATTAGTGCCGGGTCTGCTTTGGACCCTACTATCTCCCAAGTCCTAGATTGAGTCCACCGAGGGTGGCCCAAGGGCCCTGTGCAGGCCAATCTCATCCCCTACCTGCACAGACAACATGAACTTTCCACCCTGAAGGGCTGCCTCCTTTGGGGCAATAGGGTTGTCATCCTCCCAGGGTTATGGCATCCCGTCCTAGCCCATCTCCACAATTCTCATCTGGGCATTGTCCGCATGAAGGGGCTGGGCTGCAGTTATGTGAGGTGGCCTGGCATGGATGGCGAGATCGAGCAGTGGGTGGCTATTTGCCCCCAGTGCCAACTGTCCAGGCCGGCCCCTCCAGCGGCCCCTACCAGGGAATGGGAAGCTCCCTGGGCCCCTTGGGCGTGAATCCATATGGATTTCACTAGCCCGTTCCAGGGCCACTCATTCCTGGTTGTCATAGATGCCTACTCTAAATGGGTGGAGTTGTCTCTCATGCACTCTACAATGATCAAAGTGGTCACCCGGGTCCTAGAGGGGTTGTTTGTGATGCACAGTTTGCCGGACACCATAGTCACTGACAATGGGCCCCAATTCACGTCGACACCCTTCAAGTGGTTTGTGACCAAACTGGGCATTCACCACACTACCACAGCCCCGTTCCATCCAGCCGCTAATGGTTGGGCGGAGAGGGCCGTGAGATCTGCTAAAGAGGCCTTGAGTCGCCTGGGATCCAACAAATTGGCACCAAAAAAATTAATCAATATCTCTTGGCTCAACACTCTACCCCCTGTCCGATTACCAAAGCCAGTCCAGCAGAAATGCTCATGGGTCGGCAGCTCTGGACAGTGTTGGACCGTCTACACATATGCACCGGACGTTACAAAAGGGAACTCTTCTCATTGCTGGGCCTTCGCTGTGGGAGATCCAGTATACGCCCAAAAGTTCAGGACTAGTGTTAAGTGGGTGCCGGGCCAAATCTGCCAACTAACCGGGCCCTACTCTTATAGGGTCCAGCTCATCGATGGATGCATATGGCGGCGGCATGTGAACCAACTGAGGAAGAGGGTCCTTCCAGAGGCAGGCCTTCCCTGTGAGTACCGGCCAACAAACATACACCGCCGCACACAGCTTCCGATCCTCTGACACACACCCTTCCTACCAGTTCTCTGCAACCTGATGCGTTCTTGTCAGCAAGCTCATCTGTTCGGTCTGGTTCTCCCGCATCGGCAGCTGTTCCACCCACTTCACAGCCTTGGCCTACTAGCTTGGAAGAGGAGAGCATTCCGGCTCCGCCTCCACCGGAGATCGTCCCTGAACTGAGAAGGTCTAGGCGGAGCCGACGTCGGCTGGCCTACTTGGAAGACTACGCATGCGCAATCCGGGTGGGAAGGAGTGTTAAGTCCTCACAGATACGACGACAACAAAGCGTCTGACTTGTTGCTATCCTTCTGCGATTGACTAAGACACACTAGGCTGTCAAGCAGGAAAAGCGCGGCTCCATGATTGGATGCCCCGTCTGACAGCTCGCTATTTAAGCAGCTGTCAGACGGCATCGTGTTGTTGTTGTGAAGCACCTGTTGTGCCAGTTGCTAGCTGTTATTATCAATAAAGAGTTGTTGTTTCACCTAGCCTTGTGTCCACGCCCTGTTCTTCATATAGAGCAGTCCTGACCGTTAACTGTATGAAATGATGTGTCAGAGGGCAACAGTTTTTGAAACAAGGTACTGTATCTCAAATGTACTAACTTAGAGAATGTGTCCCAAGTTTGGGATCCATGACTCTTGAGGGACGGACATTTGGAAAAGTTTTAGCAGCTTCAGCTGCTGGGCTATTGCTGAAATCATGTGATCTTCATTTTCAACATTCTTTGTCAGTTTTCCAGTCACTCTCACAATCCCTCCCTCCTTCCCTAACCTAGCAACAGCCATTTATCTACCTGCTGGGTTGCGGAAGGGGAAGGGGAAGGGGAAGGGGAAGGGGAAGGGGAAGGGACAAGAAGGGAAGGGAAGGGAAGGGAAGGGAAGGGAAGGAAAGGAAAGGAAAGGAAAGGAAAGGAAAGGAAAGGAAAGGAAAGGAAAGGAAAGGAAAGGAAAGGAAAGGAAAGGAAAGGAAAGGAAAGGGAGATTTCTAGTGCTCCCTGCCAGATTATCATGAGGAAATTCAATGTGGAATGTGGCAGGAAATTGGAAGTCACTCCTGCTCTCACTGTTTTTTTGTGTCCACCTTTGTCATTCTGTTTCTCTGTTTATATATCAGAATTTTTTAATATCATTATTTTCAGAAATATATCTGAAACAATGACCCAATAGGGCCCAGGTTAGCCAGTATCAAAAAAAAGGGCTGATCTAAAATTTAAAAAACAGCATATAAAACTGATTTTGCTCCAGTCCAGGGGTATCAAACTTGTGGCGTCACGTTGCGTTCACTTGACAAATCATGACTTTTCCCCCCTTCGCTAAAACAGGGTGGGTGTGGCCAGTGTGTGATGCATCCGGTCTATGGGCCATGAGTTTGATACCCCTGCTCTATTAACATACTTCTCTACTTGTAGAATGAAAAGTTGATCTAGGAGAGAAGTCAGCTCTAAACTGGCCTGTTTCTCTGCATGGATTCTGCTTTCAACCATTCCAACATTTTTATTTTTTAGAAGTTTTGCATATGGTTTGCTGATGATACTTAATAAATAAACTGATTTGATGATAATTAGCTGGTAAGTGTCCTTTCTCCTTTTTTTTTTTTAAATAGGGATCATTATTGCTGAGGTCTAATCTTTTGTAAACATTGCAATTAGATCAATGAGAAGACCAGGACCAGGATTTTCTATTGTTTGTTTGAATAATTTCTGCTGTTAAATAATCATTACCTGGCACTGAGTTTAAAATGGTCAACTATTTTTTTTATTTCTTATGTTGTCTTTTCTTCAATTGATTGATTGCTTATGTGCCATCAAGTCACTGTTGACTCTTATTGACTACATAGATAGATGTCCTACCTGATATTCTGTTCTGGTTCTTCAGGTGTTACAAAAGTACTTCCATTTTCACTGTAACTGAGTCCATTCACCGTGCTGCTGATCATTACTACTCTTCTTTTTTGTTTCACTTTTTCAGCATTGGAGGAGTTTCCAAAGAACTAGGTCTCTGCATAATGTGTCTGAGGTAAGATAATTTAAACCTGGTAATTTGTGCCTCTAGTGGTTTGATTTGTTCAGTAATCCATTTCTGTGCTTTCTTGGATATCCATGGCATTCTCATCAAAGGACAAAATTCTTCTTATCCTCTTCTTCGAAATCCATCTCATTTCCAAAGAGTCTCACAGTGAATACCATTCCCTGCACTATTCTGATTTTTGTAGACACATCAAGGGCAGCTGAATAATTTTTCATGGATGCTTTACCAATTGCTAGTCTGCAGCATATTTTTTTTCATTTTGTTCTTTTAGTGTTTATGGTCAATCTAAAACAAATAAGCTATCCATTACTTTGATATTTTCATTGTCAGTTCTAAACTTGGTTGCACTACTTGTTGTCATTAGTTTGATCTTACCTTATCGTTTCTTAATTTTTATTATTAGATCTTGTAAATCCTTCACTTTCAGCTATCAGGCTGGTGTCCTCAACATAGTACAGATTATTGACATTTCTTCCTCTAGTTTTAAAACTATATTAATCTTCTTCCAAACCAGCTTCCCTTAATATATACTCAGCACACTGAGTATATATTAAGGAGAGAGTATGTAGTCTTACTTCTTTGACAACATGGAGCCAGTCTATTCCACAATGTTCTTTTCATAATAGACTTATAATAGAACATGTCTGCAAATCTTCCTTATGTTTATTAAAAAGCCAAATTAGGGTTTTGTTAACTTCCAAGCAATCCAAATGAAACCAATGCTTTGAATGTTTATGATTTATAGTCTTTGGGGCTGAGGATGATGCGAGGAAGGTTATAGTAACTGAATTAGATTAGATTAATGATTTACATTTAACTCATCTGAACAATTAATCATTGCATTGTAAATTTGATGTGCTGTCTCAGTTCCCAGGAATTTATTAAATGTTTCTTCCTGTTGTGAGGATTATTTAAACTGAGTAGAGAAGAATTCATTTCCTATAGTTACAAGGCTTAAGTCAAGAAGCAACTTGTCAGACATCTGCAAGGATAGAATCTTTAGGAAATGATCACTGTCAGCTTGGCTGTCTATGGAACAATTCTAAATGATGGGTATTACATTGTGAAACTCCAGTATAATATATTAGGGAGAGTTTTGTGAGAATTTTGCTGAATAGTCAGTAGGCATTGAACCATTCAGCAAGGTTAGATACAGCTTCTAAAAACATGTTGTAGCAAACACACTCTACAGAATTTCCCCACCATCTTCTTTTTTATGCATAAGAAATGATGGAACTATCTCTATAGCAGGGGTGAAAAGATGGTATATATTATATAGGATCATATAATCATGCCAATCTCTGGAGTCTTCGGAGAAGGGCGGCATATAAATCAAATAAATAAATAAATAAACAAACAAACAAACAAATAAATAAATCTTGCCATTAGCTTAGGTGCTGAGAATGTTTTGTTTGCAAATCACCAACATATAATTCTAATATATTCCAGATTTTTTAAAAAAAATATTAAACCGTGATTGTAGCAGGGGAATGTGTATGCAAATAAGGAAGAAAAGGAAAATGTTTAACCTTAAAAGTAAGAGCCATAGCAGAGTGTTCAAAGAAGCTCAGATGCACATTTCCAAATTTTAGAGCAATAGAGACTGGCAAGCTTAGACATTTAATAATTAATATGAAATAGACACAGCTTGTTTAGTATCTGCCTTATATAGTGACCCTCTGCATTTTCAATGGTCATGAAAAAATAACTTTGGGACCTATCTTTGCATTTGCAATTTTCACAGATCTGTAAAGCAAAGGTTACCTGAAGTAAGGTTGTAAATACTGTCAGTTTCCTTTAGCAATTACGTTGTTTAATGATCAAGTTGCCAGTCCTGACTATGGTTGCTAAAAAAGGACTACCAGTAATGCATTTATTATAATTTCTTTCCAAATTTACAAGATAGGAAGAAAGAGAAGAGAAGGAAATCATCCTTCCAGAATCTAAATAGTATAACTTCTCTTCCATCTCTTCGAATCAGGCAACATATACATCATCATCATTATTATTATTATTATTATTATTATTATTATTATTATGACAGTATACACAGCAAACGAGATAACCATGCTGGATTTCATATCCCAAATCACTAGTTGAACACTTTCCAAGCATTTAGGACTGCGTGATGTATTGGCGGATTTATAGGTGTTTTATTTTGGAATGATTGCTGTGCCCAGGATTTGGGAATCTGTTGTGTGTTCAAAAGGGAAGCCTTTTGAAAAGGGCTACTTAAGTAGTTCTTTATAAGGAAATTCCTCAGCATTTATGCACTATACTGTATCTCAATAAATAATGGGAGATTCTGCTTCTAAAGAAAAGAATGCTGAGAAAAAGCAAAGCTTTTCAGGTTTCTGTTGAAGTATTAATTATCATACTTCAACTATAAAGCAGAATGATGTTGGAAAGGTAAATTATCATCATCCTGACAATGTACATTTGTCTTATTATCACAGAAAACTACCTTTCTTCTCTCCCCACCCCCTTCAAGATACTTTTCAAAAGCATATGTGAACTTTACTGTGGTAAGAGTTCTATTGCAAGGGGAAACAAAATAATATAGCAAGAGACATTTACTACAAGTTGTTCATTCTTTCTGGCATCAGTGTACAACAGTTTAATCTATGTAGCATATGAAATGGAGGGCCACCAATGACACTATGACACTTCTGACTCCAACATGGCAATCCAATAGTTGACTATTTTATGCAAATCCATGGAGAATAAGGTTATTGGTGTCTACTACTCATGATATGTTATCTTTAATATCAAAGGTGGGATGCTTTTCAATATTAACAAAAGGCCTTTGGCAGTCATTTCCTTGCTCCAGCACAATTTCTAATGTTAGATATAAATATATTCCTTTTAATCTGATTATTTCTTATGGGAAGCATGCACTTTGGGAATCTACACAGGTAAGACTTATTTTCTCCTGAATCTGTATTTACATCCATGGTATTCAATCTCTTTTATTTATTTTTGAAGATACATTTTCCTATGCAAAATTTTAATCAGATACTTAATGAAAGCAAGATAAAACTCAGTGCAGCTAATAACACATAGCCCCAGTGAATATAAAGATTTCCTTCATTGACTCCTATATTACTAGTCAATAGTTTTCTGTATCATTTAGTACTTAGTATACCAACATCCGTACTATTACTATAGACCTGGGAATAACACTTGTTAATTGTCTGTTTTCTTTCCCTGCTGGCATATTAAACTTTAGTGCAGAAATATCACATTTTCCTGTAAATCTCTTATGTTTTCATTTTATTCTGCTTGTAAATTAAATATTTTTTTAAAAAAAATTACTTTATAAACTCCTTAAGTTTTATCCCACTTGACTATATTATCAGAAAAACATTAATGCATAAAATATGTATTTAAAATAAACATATTTTATTCCCCCAATAATTTATTTCTCTTCCCCTCTGTCTTTCTATTACAAATTTTACATGAAAAATAAAGAGTTAGATGATCTTTGTGTATTATGCTTTGCTATAACTTTCCATCAAGTTTCCATCGAAATTCCTGAATCTATTTCAGATTCTAGATACCTCAATTTTGGCATGAATATATGAAAATGAAATAAGTTAGCTATAATTTCAGTTGTGAAATCTTTTGTAATTAAAATTAGTGGTTGTCTTCATTTCTACCCATTGGTTTCTATAGTATTGTTATCTGATTTGGCTCTACCTAAACTGTGCCTCTTATTTGGCTTAATATTTGTGCAATCTTAAAAATGTAGTCAAGCCAACATATCAAACCCCTGACTGCAGATAACAATTTCCTTTTGCACCAAAACTGGTACCCTCAAGGAGTCCGGCTGGCCTATCAATTACAAAAATGATCTCCATTTGAAGAAATGTGGTAAACCTTTGGTAATCTTTTATCACTTGATGTACAGAAATTCTAGTAGCAACAGGGGCTAAGATATTAAAATACGTTACGAACAATATTTCCAAAGTAAGAATAGGTAAGCATCTTCCTCAGCATTTCCCATTACATTGCTGATTGATGGGCGATGACAAATTAATGGCAGATATAACAAAATTATATCTGCATGCAATAATGTTGCCAGAACCATAAACTCTACCTAGGTGTTTGCTATTGAGTGCAATTGCATACAGTTTTCAGGGACTGATTATCTCTTCCTCAGAAGGTTCTTGGTCAATAAAAAGATGTCTAGAAAACCTTTTCAGAACCACCACATTCTTTTCGGGTAGGAAGAAAGTTCTTAGTCTAACCCAATATTTCCCCCTTGTCTCCCTTTTACTCCTTTTTTGTTACAACAACAACAACATCCCTGTTCCTTGGGAAGGACTCAATAGGTGGACAAAAATGCCAAATCCAGTCTGAACATCTGGATGATTGTGTGGCAAACCATAACAACATAACATAACATTCAGAAAATTCTGGTGCTACAAAAATGTGAGTGGAATATTAGCAAAATCCTGAATCATTTTTATTAGAAGTGTGTATCTGTGAAATGATTAGGAAGACATTTGGATCTTCCCAGGATAGGATCATGCTGCAATTCAGTAAATTAGCCAACCCCCCCCCCCCAAGTTTCCTGTGAGACTGGAAGAAAAATCTATCTGCCTCAACAATTACATTAACTGTAATGTTATGAGGGGTTTACTTAAGCAGCCGTCTTTTTTATTCAGACTTGGTGAGTTACTTTAATGAATAGGAGAGAGATACCATATTCACATGAGGTCCAAAGCATTTTTCACAAATAATTTTTGCAGTAAGTATTACATCTTTACTACTCCAAATTAGCTGCATGCAGTCTGAGGTTATTTCATCACTAAAATCAAGTGATGCTTACCACAAGAAAAACATTGGTGGATATCATGGTATTGGAAACAAGATATTTTTTCCTGCAATGAATATTTTCAAGACTGAATACTTTTTGTTGTTGTTGCTCTTCTGAAAAAATATTTTAATAAATGAAACCTGTTTTGATATATCTATCAAATAACCTCCTCCATTTTTTCACGAGGAAGAATATCAGCTGTTCATTCTCAGCAGCAATAGCAGTAATATTCAGAGAAGAATCCTGAGTTTTTGCAACTTGCTGTTGCAAGAGTAGAACTTTTAATGGAGTGATCTGAGAGATCTCAAATTATTAAAAAAAAGTTTGCAAAATATTATCTATCTATTTCTTAATAAAATGACAAAATGTTTTAATCGATACATTTTCATAAGCAATGTAAAATAGAACAAACAAGATTAAAATAATTTAATTATTCTGTTGTCTGCTTGCTTAGATTTTGATTTGATTATTTTACTATCTTCCTCAACAATATCCCTCTCTTAGGTTGACTCAGTCTTCCATCCTTCTGAGATCAGTAAAATGAGGACCCAGATTGTTGAGAAAAATATGCTGACTCTGTAAACTACTTTGAGAGTTTGTAAAGCACTATGGAGGGGTATATAAGTCTAAGTGCTATTGTTATTACTGTTATATATAAGCATTTATTGCTTAGTAAAAAGCACAGCACATGCCACCTCAGGACTGCAAGTTTGAGTCTTAACTTTGGAAGTTCAAATATGCAAAGCTAGTAATTAGTGTTTAAAGTCAGTGACTGAGAATGATGATGATCTTAGTTATTTAGGGAAGTTTATGTTGTCATCTGAAGTACAAATGACCAAATATGCAAATTTAGAGAATTTATCTCCTGTTTTCCCTGTCTTAAGGAGCTACATACTAAAAAATTACTTTAATATCTAACAATAAGATTCTACATGACCCAATCTGAGCAATCAATCAATTCATCCTCCATGCCTGCCTTTGTCTTTTAGTCTACTAGGAAATCAATTTAGTCTCCCAGATAGATGTGTGTATCTGTAAACTTAGATACTTAATTAATTCTAACCAATTGAGGGACAGCTGCATCTCCCTGTCCTATTTCCATTTAACAAAGAAACAGATTTAATTATTGCCACCTACTCTCCAGTGAATTGAGAAATAATTGTATAGGTGGGAAGAGGAGGGAATGTGGGAGTATAACATTTGTGCCAGAATGTGAAAGAGAAAAAAGTGAAACAATAGATGGGGCTAATCAGTTTTAATGAGTCAACGATGTTGTATCTATATTATCTGCCCGGGCATTCTACAGCACTTTTCCTAAACCGGCTTTCACATGGCTCACCAGCTATGACAGATCTGAAGCAGGGGTGAAATCCAAAATTTTTCCTACCGGTTCTGTGGGTGTGGCTTGGTGGGTGTGGCAGGGGAAGGATATTGCAAAGTCTCCAATTCCCACCCCACTCCAGGGTGAGGATACTGCAAAATCTCCATTCCCTCCCCTCCTGAGGGAAGGCTATTGCAAAATCTCCATTCCCACCCCACTCTGGGGCCAGCCAGAGGTGGTATTTGCCGGTTCTCCAAACTACTCAAAATTTCCGCTACCAGTTCTCTAGAACCTGTCAGAACCTGCTGGATTTCACCCTTGATCTGAAAGATAACTCCATTGACTCTCCTTTTCATATTTTGTGGCTATCCTAAAAGTACGTTGCTTTTTTCAGCAATTGACCGTATTACATCAGTACTTCCTCTCCCAAAATTTTATAACAATAGTTACAATATACCAACTGTTATATTCAAAGCGACATTGACCATTCATTTAATAATTGCAGAAAACATAGGTGATAAGATATTGGTTTTCCTAAAAACATCTGCAATGACAGTAGTTTTAGGTTTATGTAGGTTCACAGCATGATCTTAGTTAAGATAGCGACTCTTCAGACCGCACATGTACTATTGCTTTGGAATGGTGGATACATGTCCTGTCAAACTGTCTCCAATAACTCTCTCAGTTAACCATGGTTTTTAATCTGCCCATAACTGCAATAGCTGAACATCTTTTCAGAAACATATTGCAAGATCAAAAATACGTATTTATTCATAAGTTGTTATTGAACATTAACGTCCAGAGCCTAATCTTTTTCTTCAATTTAGATTGCATTGTTTTTTACAAGACATCCTGGATTTTCTTCAGTGTTTGGAGCCATTCACTTGATATGAAAGAGGAAATGTGTGTGTGTGTGTGAGAGAGTGAATGTTGTGATGTTGTTGCACATACTTGCTAAGGCATAGACATCTGCTGATGCACTCCACTATAGCAAAAACTGTTTTTTATACTAAACTAAATGTCTGTTACATTGGAGAATGCGGGAAATGTGGTTATATTTTAAAGTCCATATTGGTTTTAAACTAAGCTTTTTACCATCTGTTATCCTAATTCTAAATTCAAAGGAACAGACTTTCCTATTACAGCCATAAAAAAGAAAGATATAGATGATTTAAATACAGATGTATGTGAGAATGCAATGCTGCATTTAATGCAGATGAATGTCTCTGGCACTAAAATGTGATTTTCAAGCACTATTTTCAGAAAAGGAATTGACAATTTTATTGTCACTTAACCTTAAGTGTGTTTCTTCCTGCTTCTGCCTCAGTATATTTTTGTTAGAAGTCCCTAAAGCACACCTTTAAAAAAAAGAATTCTTCAAGTCTAACCTGTTTTTGCAAATTGTTCATTTATATTTATGTAATTTTGCGTACATTTTCTCTTGCTATCCACATTTTAGATGTCATTTTTACTGGGCAGCTACCTCAGAAAACTACAAACTGCAAAATATTAGGTCCTCAGAATTGTTATATAAATCCTGATGGTGAAGGAAGAGACTGTTAATTTATTATAGCTTCCCCATAAAGATCATGGATTTTTCTTAAGCAAATTTCAAATTATGTGGAGTGAAATCTGATTTATTTGCAAGGCCTAAGGATGTTTACTTTTACCACTGTATCTTGAAGCTTAGATCCTTTGAGGTGGAAAATGCTTTTATAGTTTTCATTTATTTTAGTTTCTCTCTCTTAATACTTGTGTCTTACATAAATAGTCATGGTAACTTTCAGCAACTCCTCCCTACAAAACTTACGGTAATGAGTTATTCCCCTTTATTCTTAAAGGACAACAACACTTCAAAGATAGTATTAACACTCCTTGATCTTTAAATAGCTTTGCTGGAAGCAAATTTGGTTAAGAAGTCCTTTCCCTAATATGAGAGTATTCTGAGGTGAAAATTCATCCCCCTGGGAGAGAACAATAACACTAGTTTAGACAGATGTTCCATTTAAGGGAGAAGGATTTTGAATTTGTAAGTCTATATCCAGATCTGACATTGTAAGTAGTATTAGAGAACAACAATAACAAAACCCTATTACTTCATACTTTAGCTCTATTAACTAATCAGTTCAAAGCCGTTTGGGAGCTTTCAACGTTTTCAGATGCCTTTCAATGCTTTTTCTTATTATTTCACAGTATGTTTCTGGAGTCCTCCAATAACTTGTGTCACATCAGCTTTCAAGATAAACCTGAACAATCTCATACACCCAGAAATATACAAATACGCTCGTCTCATACACCCAGGCAAATTACGTGGAACATAAATTCATCCAGACAAACAAAAGTAATAAAACAATTGATTTTATCTTTAGTCAATTATTCCTACAGTTAAAAACATAAATCCTGGAATATCTGTTCTGTTCAAACTATAATTGGCTATGAAATTAACATATTTTCTGTTCCTAGTTTACTGAACTTAATGTTTGTTTAGACATATGTCAACTCAACTGCAGTGTACTGCAGTTGATAAAAATCAGATAATTAATGTACATGATATTTAGATCAATAAAACATAATTGATTTTAATTCATTCTATTTGGGTTTGCAATTCTAATAATTCAGAATAGTTTTAATTTTGAAAAGCTATATGATATCAATTTTATCACAATTTTGGCTTTCTATTGGGTGAATTTAAACTAAAAACCAACATGGACTCAGAATCATTTAGCTACTTAAGTGCCCAACAATGTTTATTATAGGTTCTAGTTCAATGTATCCCATTACTTGCATTATGCTTGAAGATTATCTGGGCAAGATTTTCTCTATAGTCACAACAATTTTATGAGAATATATTGGGAGGATATAAGCTATATTCTTTGTTTTATATATACTTTCATATTTTTATTCATATTTTCTTTAGAAGAACCCTGGATTTATGAAGAATACAAAACATTCAGTTTCAGTTAATTTTGCTAGTTTTTCATCTTTTAATATTCTTTTGGTTTGTTTGTATTTTCATGATTTATTGCTTTTAGAAAATTGTGTTATCCTTTCAGATACATTCTCAAAGACAAGACTGAAAATGTTTTGTTATTTAAATGATTAAATGCAGAATTGAAGCATCTTAATTTGTTACTTTTAACAGCTTAATTGATGTTTTAAAATATGTATCTTACTGCTACAAGGAAAAAAATACCTATGAACTCTTTCTTCTTTTAATAATGTTTCAGTAGCAGCCATATGTTTTTGATTTCACTGATATCATATATCTTTCAAGGGGTGAGGAAAGTATAGCATTTTTTGACAGCTTCATCACCAGCTACAGCCTCCAGAACCTGAAAACTCCATCCAGAGGTCTCTGTAGGAGAATAAATTAACATACTATTTTCTTTTCCTTTGAAGCCCAGGCAAAAATTTCCCTAACTATGATTGAAAGAAACTTAAGTGTTCACAATATAAAGATAGCTATATTTTCCTGAGGGTGACCCACATTTTTACATGGAACAATTAGCAAGAAATAATTTTGTCCTCTAATCAGAGATTTTTAAAAATGCAAAGTTCACTAACAAATTAACAAGTTTAAGGCAAGTAATACATAAAAGAAAAAAGCTTGATCTGTAAAGAGCACAAATGGTTATTTTCTCCCAAAGGTTTTTTTTTTTTAATGCTTCGATCATGGTGATGATGAGTACATAGTATTCCATTCAGTGGTGGGTTGCTACCGGTTTGCACCGGATCAGGAGAAACGGTAGCGGCACTGCGGGAGGCTCTGTCCATCTGCCCAGATGCTTCTCTGCATGCACAGAAGCTTCTGTGCATGTGCAGAAGCGCTGTGCGAGCTCGGACAATGGTTTAATTCATATACACTCCGCATGTCAGCTGTGATAAAGCTATTGTGTATTTTGGCCTCTGTAACACAATTCTGGTAGCAACTGATGCTGGTAAAAAGATCCTGTATTCATGAGTAGTGCACACATTGAACCCCAGGAGGTCATATGTAAACTAGTTTTATCCTTATTGGAAATAATCAAATGTAAATAGTATGTCCTGAAGTTTGGATATGGGAACTGAACTCATGGCTCTTTGCACTTTAGTTGATGACTATATACAGCACATTAATGATCCAGGTCCTAGTGTTTAGCATTGTTTTTGGAAACACCAAAAGGTGTTTACACTTTGTCAAAATAAATAAATTTCCCCTCCACCAAGAAATGTACATATCTGTACATCTTTCTCTCTGAGAACTTAAGAGAAAATGCTTTCTCTCTCTCTCTTTCTCTCTCTGTATTTATTATTTATTAACAATTTTACATACAGTAAAAATCAAATGTAGAAGAAAAAATAAGTAAAAAAGAACAAGATGCAAGAAAAGAAACTACAGTTATGAAATATAATGACTCCTGACCTTTTTAAAAGATAATTACAATTTTACAAACCTCCTTGCCTCTTAAATGTTTTACAAATCCCTCCTTACAACATCCATAACATTTTCAAACCTCAGCCCATAAATCACCATAATATTTTTTTTTAATTCTTTCAGCAAAAAGTCCATATAAGTTTTCCAGTCTTTTAAGAAAACATTTGGGTTTTTTTTCCTCTGACCAAATACAGGTGAAACTCAAAAAATTAGAATATTGTGCAAAAGTTCATTTATTTCAGTAATGCAACTTAAAAAGTGAAACTAATATATGAGATAGACTCATTACATACAAAGCGAGATAGTTCAAGCCTTGATTTGTCATAATTTTGATGATTATGGCTTACAGATCATGAAAACCCCAAATTCACAATCTCAGAAAATTAGAATATTACATGAAATCAATAAAACAAGGATTGTACATAGAACAATATCGGACCTTTGAAAAGTATAAGCATGCATATGTACTCAGTACTTGGTTTGGGCCCCTTTTGCACCAATTACTGCCTCAATGCGGCATGGCATGGATGCTATCAGCCTGTGGCACTGCTGAGGTGTTATGGAAGACCAGGATGCTTCAATAGTGGCCTTCAGCTCTTCTGCATTGTTCGGTCTCATGTTTCTCATCTTTCTCTTGGCAATGCCCCATAGATTCTCTATGGGGTTCAGGTCAGGCGAGTTTGCTGGCCAATCAAGCACAGTAATCCCATGGTCATTGAACCAGGTTTTGGTACTTTTGGCAGTGTGGGCAGGTGCCAAGCCCTGCTGGGAAATGAAGTTAGCATCCCCATAAAGCTCGTCTGCAGAAGGAAGCATGAAGTGCTCCAAAATCTCCTGGTAGACGGCTGTAATGAAGCACAGTGGACCAACACCAGCAGATGACATGGCTCCTCAAATCAACACAGACTGTGGAAACTTTGCACTGGACTTCAAGCATCTTGCAGTGTGTGCCTCTCCATTCTTCCTCCAGACTCTGGGTCCTTGGTTTCCAAATGAGATGCAAAAGTTGCTCTCATCAGAAAAGAGGACTTTGGACCACTGAGCAACAGACCAGTTCTTTTTGTCTTTAGCCCAGGTAAAATGCTTCTGACGTTGTTTGTTGTTCAGGAGCGGCTTGACAAGGGGAATACAACATTTGAAGCCCATGTCCAGGATCCATCTGTGTGTGGTGGCTCTTGATGCACTGATTCCAGCCTCAGTCCACTCCTTGTGAAAGTCCCCAACACTTTTGAATGGCCTTTTCCTGACAATCCTCTCCAGGCTGTGGTCATCCCTGCTGCTTGTGCACCTTTTTCTTCCACACTTTTCCCTTCCACATAACTTTCTATTAATGTGCTTTGATACAGCACTTTGGGAACATCCAACTTCTTTTGCAATTACCTTTTGAGGCTTTCCCTCCTTATGGAGGGTGTCAATGATGGTTTTCTGCACAACTGTCAGGTCAGCAGTCTTTCCCATGATTGTGATTCCTATTGAACCAGACTGAGAGACCATTTAAAGGCTCAGGAACCCTTTGCAGGTGTTATGGCTTAATTAGCTGATTAGAGTGGGACACTTTGAGCCTAGAATATTGAACCTTTTCACAATATTCTAATTTTCTGAGATTGTGAATTTGGGGTTTTCATGAGCTGTAAACCATAACCATCAAAATTATGACAAATCAAGGCTTGAACTATCTCGCTTTGCATGTAATGAATCTATCTCATATTTTAGTTTCACCTTTTAAGTTGCATTACTGAAATAAATGAACTTTTGCACGATATTCTAATTTTTCGAGTTTCACCTGTAAGTCAGCTTTGCTATCTCAACAAATTAAGACATTTTTCACAATTGTGAATTCCTCCATTGTGGGAATTTAATTTTTCTTCCATTGTTGTGCATACAATAGCTTTACTACAGTTACCATATACAAAACATATCTGCCACAAGTAGTATTTAGTTTCTTGTGTTCATTGTCCATGTTGAAGTAGAAACTGTTCATTATTCCAATTTCTTCAGAATACTTATCTTTAAAATTGTTTGCATTATCATGTGAATTTGTTTCCAAAATTTCTTAGCTTTCCCAGAAGTCCACCATGCACGATAAAATGTCTCTTCGTGTTTTCAAAAATTTTCAGCACTTGTTTGAAATGCATCTGTAAATTTTTTTGATAATCTCTGATGTCATAAACCAAGTGATACATCATTTTATAACTTTTTTCTTTCAAATTATGATACACTGTAAATTTGATACAGTTACCCACATTCTCTTCCAAGTGTCCATGTGTATACTGCATCCAAAATTAACAGCCAATTGTATCATGCAATCTTTTATATGTCCATCTTCGCTTTCAAATCTTAACAATAAATTATGCATTTTGGCAAGTACATAATTAAATTCCATTTTATGTTTTTAAGTTACAATTGTCTTCTAGCCATTTTAAACCCTTTTCTTAACTGAATATATGAAAACTATATCTTTCTGCAGACAATTGGTTTTTTGGGCATCATTTTGAATTCTTCAGTCTTCTGTATTAATAGCTCTTGATATTTTAATCATTTCTCACTATCTGTTGTTTGTCATCTAAGAAATACTTCTTGTGCATTATGTGATTCCAATACAGGTAGTCTTTGACCTGCAAACACAACTGAGCACAAAATTTCTGTTGCTAAGTGAGACAGTTGTTAAGGGAATTACTGCAGTTGTTAAGTCAGTAACACTTTGTTAAGTGACTCTCACTTGCCCATTGACTTTAGGTGTCAGAAGGTCACAGAAGGTGATCATGTGATCCCAGGATACTGCAACCATCATAAATAAGAACCAGCTGACAAGCGTCCAAATTTTGATCAAGTGGGGATGCTGCAATGGTCATAAGAATCAAAAACAGTCATAAGTGACTTTTTTCAGTGACATTGTAACTATGAAAAGTTACTAAATAAACTGTTGCAAGTTGAGGATTACTTGTAGATAGGTAACACATAAATTCATTTCTCTCTTTTGGGGAAGATTCTCCCTTTAAAGGCATATTTTAAGCAACCCTTTGACTATTCAAACATACCCAAAGATTAGATAGATAGATAGATAGATAGATAGATAGATAGATAGATAGATAG
>WNWU01013802.1:16369174-16380991 GCA_012654045.1 Ptyas mucosa
GATAGATAGATAGATAGATAGATAGATAGATAGATAGATAGATAGATGGATGGATGGGTGGATGGGTGAATGATAGATACAAATAAATAATATGGATATGTTAAACAACTGTTTTTGTTCTGAGTCAAAATTAAATCAAAACTTCCCTGCATGTGTGAAAAGTATTGTAAGAATGTCTTATAGATATACTTAACTCTTAAACCAATTCTAATTTCCTGGTTTCTAATAGCTTTATAAAAGATACGGAGTCATGAGAAATTGTTCTCTTAGATAATCATCATCCAGAATCAGATTTACTTAATATTTTTCTTTGTTTATTATCTTACATATTTCCTTACATAAATTCTTAAGATAATTATACATAGAAACCAACGTATAAATCCAATAAAAATTCAATTTTAGCATTCTGTTTCAGACCTTAGTGCAAGCAAATGTCAGGTTCATTATAAATGGTGGGGGACAAATGATGAAAGAAATTTCATTCTTTCCATGCCATTGTGATTCTTTCCTTTATATATGCAATATCCTCATTTTGTTATTTTGATGAAAACATCAGATCCTTCAACCAGTTCTATGAAACAGCCATCCAGAAATGTCTAGAAAATCTACAACAAAGCATTGTTCCAGCATACACCATCATAGGCACTTGTGTGATTGGCATGTTATTTTTTTTCAGATTTTCTTAGGCCAGGAATACTCAGTCATCTAAATGTTCTGAATAGACTCTGTCCCCCTCTGCACAAGATGTGTATTTGCATCCTAATATGTGTTACAAATCTTGCTAGAATTAGGGAAAAAATAATTCTAAAAGCAGTTTCTCATTCTTGCCAGCAAGGGGAACCATTCATTCCTGAAAGTTCTGACACTGATGGGAATTAAAACAATTCTGCATGTAAAAAAGCAATTTTCTCTGATTTTATGAAGATTGTGAAATATGCTTTGACACTTATCCTTGGAAAACTTGTGACATCAATCTTCCTTCACTCAAATATTGAAGGGACTGGAAGGTGAGATTGAGGTTTATCTTTGTAAATACAAGGGTGAGGCAGGGGAGATCCACAGTCATCCCCAGGGTGGGTAAAAAGTCAACTTGGCAGCTATAATCTTTTTTAAAAAAACCTCATAGCACATGTACACCCAGAAATGGATTATGATAGCATTCTTGAAATTGTTGAAAGGGTACATTCAGAAAGCTAATAAGTTTTTAGCTTCTCAGAATGCAGTATACATAACAGTTTGAATATTAGGGGGGAAAACATGAAAATTCTAATAGCAATAAGAGCTGAGGTGGCACAGTGGTCATAGTGCAGTACTGCAGCTACTTCAGCTGACTGCTAGTTCAGCAGATTAGCGGATCAAATGTTATCGGCTCAAGGTTGACTCAGCCTTCCATCCTTCCAAGGTGGGTAAAATGAGGAGCCAGATTGTTGGGGGCAATATGCTATTTAGTATACTGTCTTTGGTGTAAGCCGCCCAGAGTCCTTGGAGAGTGGGCGGCATAGAAATATGACTAATAAAATAAAATAAAAAATAAATTTGACAAATATAATCCATTACCAGAATGGTGGTGGATTCTCATTCACTGGATTTATTTAAGGCTAGACAGTCCTCTTCCATGGATTTCTACAAGGAAGAGAGGCTTGGTCTCAGTGGCATAGATTATATCTTCCAAACTCTATAATTCTATGGAATCTATTCTTCTTTTCCCATACAGTAGATATGGCAGCAATCTTTCTTTCTACTCAAGAAAGAAAGAAGAAAAACCCAAAGCCACATTTCTCCCCACTTTTGCTTAATTTATTAAAGGAAGTGCATATTTGTTAATATTAAAATGTAAACTAAACAATTTTCTCCCCCACCCCTATCTGTATACAGGTACTTATTGTCTTATTTGTTACAAGCTCTTCCAAAATACCATTTCCAACATTACTGAAATATGTTTTTTTTCTTGAAATTTCAAGAGTACAGATTATAGAGCAACTTGGGATAAGCAGAAGCTTTTCTGCTGCATAAATCACCTTGAATTTTCCTTCAGGCAAAATTCATTGGCAACTAGATAGAATGAGAAATAACCAGATTATCTAGAGACTGTATTGAATTTTTTTGGTTATGATCACCTCTATCTTCTATGGGTTTGAATTGCAAAATGAGAGGTTTTTGACATATTATGCATTATATCTCAAACATCTGATGTTTTTGGAGTGATTAATTTGGAGCAAACAATTAAATGCATCATTTAATTGGTCATTTTCTTGAATAAAAATATTTCAAAGCAAGACATCTAGTGAAAATATTAAACAACAGTTTTAAGAATTTCAATTATATTTATTTATAAATAATGAATCAATACATATATTAATTCAAAATTGCCATGCTGATTATTTTATTTTCTGCATAGTCATTTTTTTTGAACTAGTCCTTTATCCTGGGAGCTGAATAAAGAGGAGGAGGAGGAGGAGGAGGAGAGGAGGAGGAGGAGGAGGAGGAGGAGGGGGAGGGGAGGAGGGGAGGGGAAAGGGGAGGAGGAGGGTGGGAGAGGAGGAAAAGGAAGAGGAAGAGGCAGCTAGGAGGAAATTTTGATCTGGAATCATCTATAGCATCTTTACACTGTAGCTCATCTAATGCTAGAAGGTTCTGACTGGCTCCATAAATGGTGAACTATTATTTATCAGCATATCTTATTCATATGACTTTATGTGTTAATCACCATGAATATTCCTTAAAGAACTCTGAGTCTATATGGGCCTCAGTGTTTTTACATTTACTATATAACCAAACAATATCTGACTTTTTAGCATCTGGTTTCAGTTCTGATTTTGGATTACTTCAGGCATGCTGATGATTTTAATGGTGTTTAACATATGATAAAAATTAAACCTCATTTTTTAATTCTACTTCCTAAACAAATATCTTCCTACTTTAGTCTCTTTGCATATCTAAAATAACATGTTAACTTAACTTGATAAATATATCCCTATAGGTATCAATTAGTATATCCAAGGTGAATTTTAGTATCTTATTGCATTGTCATAAACTGAGGTTTATAATGGAATCAACAGGTACTGACTATTATGTTTTATTCTAATGTGATGTTTTAAGTAACAAGCTGCTGCTCTGATCTAATTTACTATGAGTATCTCTTAATAAGGAGTTTTTTAGGAGAAGGAAAATGTGTAAAAGCATTAATCAGATGGCCACCATTAAAAGAGAGGCTTCCAAACAACATCTCTCTTCCAGTACATTTACACAAATCAATTTATCTTCTGGATACAGCTATATGCAAATACCTCTAAGAAAAGATTCCTATATAATGCCAGCATCTTTTTTTCCCCAATAGATTTGCAACTGGTATTTTGCTTAAGGTGTCTCATTCACCACTGCAGGCTCCCTGTAGCAAAAGTTTAATATAACCAATTTGTCAATGTCCACAATACTGCTAATCTTTCTGGCCATTGTCAGATTGTGAAAGCTATCATCCATCTATTCATTCTATGTTGCAGTGTAGGAGAAAGATGAAGAGTTGAAGGCAAATCATCAGCTGAAGATCAAGGTATCATTCTTTTTTTGAGTATTTCACATATACACAAAAATAGGTTGATTTTTCCTCCAACATTATATATTTGTTTATGTATTTCATATGCTCAAAAACCTTAGTTTGTAAAGAATTATAGCATGCTTCTGAGAAACTTTAAATTTTCTTTAAATTAAATTTAAATTTTAAAGTGTTGTGTTCAACTACTACAACTATCAGTTATTCATTGACTTTCTTAATGTTGCCTTTTTTGTTCATTGTTGGCACATTGTTATATTGTGTAATCTAAATGTCTGTCTGTGGTCTTTGATCTATAATGGTTATTCAACATTTTGGAGCCATTGCCTAATATTGTAATACTGGATGAGAAATTTACCTGCAATTAAATCAGAACATTATTCAACTAGCAATTTACTAGAACCTTGGGTATTGACCTTAAAGTCTTATGCTCCAAAACAACAGAGGGGGAGGGTGTGCCTCTTCTTTTCTTTCTTTTTCTTCCCATTTATAGTATTCGATTAAACCTGACAAAAATAGTTAAGCAGAATTTAATTTTTAAATCAGAGGAGAACAACAATCTAGCCAAAATGCTGGCATTCTGAAGCCTGAGAAAATTGTGGGAATGAATTGATTTCCTGTGGCATAATGTTGAGTAATTACTCAACAGAGATTTAAGCTGAATGTTGCAATGCAAATCAAAGAGGGGGTAAGTAGGAAGGTGGTGATGGAATATTGAGGAGGAAGAGATTAAATCTTATCCTTTAATTGGTGAGAAACTGTACCAAGTTTAACTCTGTTAAAACGTTCAGCAAGATCAGTATTTACAGATCAGAATTTTGGAAGTCACAAGTCCTATTCAAACTTTCACTAATGAATTCTGCTTGAATGTCTCACTTCTGCTAATGGCTGCACCAAATATTGTATGCAAAAGCTAACAAAATAATAGTAACGTTATGCCCAACTTACCTTCTTTGGTTACACCAACTTTAATTTGTTTGATGTTGGCTTATTGCGTCTTGTGAACTCAAACATTCAAGTCTACAATCATACCTGATAGACAAGGATAATGTGGGCTGAAATAAAAAAATCATGGTTGAACAAAATAGTAACTGATTCACTTTCTGTCACATTGTGCAGCTTGTCGCCACCTTTTTTTCCTTCCGTGCTTGGCAATTTCAGACTTATATCCTGTTTGGGACATATAATTTAATAGGATTTGTGAGGCTTTCATCCTGAACAAACAAAACAAAGTTGGATCCCTGGAAACTTTTGTAATATTTATTGAAGTGGTGAGCTGAAAGTGAAATATCTTTCAAGGGAATAGAATTTTTCTTGAAAGCCATGTTTGAAGTGATTCATAACCTTAAAACAATTTGTGTAGAATTCTTTATTTAATACGAGATGTTTCTATTCAGCAGGTTCACACACTCACACATATATATATTATAGGTTTATCCATTACTATTTCTTTATTGTAGAATTTTATCCATATTCTTAGCATATCTCCTTTCTGTAGCCTTTTGACACCCCCCCCCCCACTTACTAAGCAATTAGGACACCAGGTTTAAATAATTCTCTTCAAAGGTTCCCAACTTCAGTAAACATGTTAGAAGAGTCTGTTTAGTCGAAATTATCTGATTCTGATTTCACTAAATAATAGGCTTTCTGGGATGGCTGATTATAACGCAAGGGATTTTGCTTTGTCTTAGGTTAGGACATTCTGTACCTTTTTAAAATCACTTTTTTCAGTTTTATTTAAAAAAAATAAAAGGTGTATAGTAAAAATTATTGTGGGTGAAAACTAACATTCTTCCCACTTACCTTAGATATATAGCTTTCAATCAATGTCTGGCTTTTCCTCTGCTAGAGTGGACAACACTCTAATGATAGAACTGAAAAGTTATCAAATGTGTGTCACCACAGCTAGGCGCATCTAACCAAATTTTTCTGGGCCTGCAAACTAAATAGGATTTGATTAAATATGGCTATAGCCCAGATAGCTATACAGGAAATCCCAGGGTAATCCTTTAGAATGAGAAGTAGCAAAAATGTCCTCTAAGAAAGCAACGAAGAACTATTTTTCTATGTATGCCAAGGGAACTATATGGATGTATTCAAGAAGTTGTCAGTAATCAAACTCTATACAAATGCCCACTCAGAATCAATTAGGCATAAGATATTTGGGGTGAACCATATTAATGGTTCTTTTCCTACAAAAGGTCAGGAGGTGCCACTCGATTTCAGGGAGACCATAATATGATTTGACCACGATAAAGGACTATCAGAAATGTCCTTCGTTTTCAGATCATGAACCTCTTGTTATAAAGAATTGTATTGATAACAGCAAAAATGTGCACAGCAATGATCACTACCTCTTTTAATATGGCTGCAATACGTGTTATGTGTAGGGGCTGATCAGCCAGTGATAACCACCATTTTGAAGCCAGTGACTATTCTAGCAGACTCCCATTGACTTGTATGATTTGTGCTGGAAATCAATTTGAACATGCTGGTTATTTGTGTGGAGGCCTGAATCCTGAGCTACTCTGGATTCAGTTAGGAGAATATGGCAAATTAATTCCTCTAGTATTTTCAGTCTGCAAGGATCAGCCACCAGCTCAGAAATCAGATGAAGGAGTTCAGAGAGACATACTATTAGGCAGCAGTTGATTGGCAGTACAAATGTAACCGTCTTGTTCATAAAGCCCTTCAAATATTCACTTCGTCACTTGCAGATAATTCTTCCTTTCCAAATTTAGAGTTTTCGTTGCTGCAACCACATGCAAATTAACTAACCCCTCCATCCTCGTCTAATCATGTTTCAGTGATACATGCTAGAACCCCCCCCCCAAGTCATTGCTGCCTGCTGCAAAGTCTCTTTAACAAGGGTGTGGTACATGGGGGAGAGGGGAGCTGTGGAAATAAAATTGTAGCTTTCCATTAAGTTAGCATTACCACATTTTTGCAGCACAAGCAAACAGAAAATATATTTCCCCTTCTTACTTTTAAGTATTGATAGCAATCAAATCACAGGAGGTGTATGTCTTATATATGCTGAACAGGAGTTGCCTAGCAACAAGCTCATTGTCAATTTTTCTTCAGGGTGCAATAAATGTCCATGTCTGGAACACTATTTATCTTCATTAGAACTAAGTAATTCAAGCTGTCAAGTCTCTGGTGACCATTGGGTATCTGCTTACCATATATTTGATGCTTGATTACACTGCTCTAAAAAAAGAGAGACCCCCCCTTACTTGTCAATCTTATGCTTGTGGCATCATTAACACTGGCAAGACCCCACCACCTCACCTTTTGCTCATGCTGTATATTTATTAACCTGTCTGTACTCACATTAAAAAGTGAATTAAGTTTTCTTCTAAAGCATGCTAAACTTTAGCCACTTAAACCAAATACATATCATGGTACTCCTTGATTGAAATTTCAGGAAGGTATTATTAAACAGCAAACAATGGAACCCTTTACTGTAGTGTGAGGCTGATTTACCCTGCATGAATTTTTAATCTTCTTCATAAAAATGATTATTGATTTCTTCAGTCTCTACTTCATCTCTATGGTTTTTCTTCTCTACTCTGTTGTTCTGATGAACCTGTGGCCTTTTAGTTGTTTCTAAAATATAATTCCCAAGGCATACAGTATTTCTACAAATAGGGAGACAATCCAATGATCCGAATCCAAGTATAAAGGGCACAAAATGCCAGATTGTTCCACAAATATACTACATATACATTTTAAACTTAGTAAAAAAAAAAGTACAAAAATAGTATTTTCTTTAGTCAGCAACAACCATTTAACAATACTACACTTCAATAACACAAATTTAATACTAATTAGAAAAACATTTTTCCTAAATTCAAGGTTCAAACTTTAAGTATTTATATTTATCTAACATATGCTTAATAGTTGTTTATTTAACTATTTATTGGCATCCAAACTTATCACAGGTAACTCTGTATGGCTTAATATGTTGTGGCATTTTAATTCAAGCTCTTTTATCCATGTAGAATGTCTGTGAAATAGTAAGAATCTGAGAAATTGTGTCCTTAAAAAATAATCTTTGCTCCCATTTTCTATGGTAAACTGATTGAATGGAGATTTAATTATATTTTCCAACCCTTTACCTCTAGTCATCTAGGCAAATATAACTTCATAAAATTTCTACTGCATGTATAGTCTTCATATTCTTATCTTCCAAGAGGGATTTACTGTAATTCAGCTCACTGACATCTAATCTGGTGGCTACCTTTCTTTCTTTCTTTCTTTCTTTCTTTCTTTCTTTCTTTCTTTCTTTCTTTCTTTCTTTCTTTCTTTCTTTCTTTCTTCTCCCTGAAGATGATGGATGTTGCTTTCTTTATGGTTTCATTCCTCTCTGACTAAGTCTATCATAAGTTTTAACTCAGTCTCAAAATCTATAGAACAGAAGGAACAGAAAGACAGATAACAGTTATCATAGGTTTGAGGTTTATTTAATTTATATAACACCCTATCTCCCAAGGGACTCCATGATATTCTATCCATGGATAGAATCCATGGATATTCAAAATTTAGCAATATCAATCAAAATTATACTTTAAAGTGTACTTTAAATTTCACAATAGGAATCAATGTAGGCTAGATAGGCCATATAGTCCTCAATGCCCAAGGTTTATCAATATTTGCTTGGTTGTTCGTTATATTTAAATCCATCTTTCTTCTTTGAGTCCAAGATAGAACATATGGAGAAATAACTGCAATTTTATTCTCAAAACAGCAATCTTCTGAGCCAGATGAAGCTGAAAGATATTGACTAGGCTCATGGCCAGATAGAATGCAATTCTGGTTGATGAAAATACCAAAATTGCTGAATTAGTAATAGAAGGGCTAGAAGGACTAGTAACAGATGTGCAACAATCAGTGAAAGTTGTATTTGAATTTTCAGTTCAATAATGGCAAGGTTCAAGTAAAGTTGGATATATTAAAGCAACATATCAGAGGAGATCAGTAGTATAAATATCTTATTTCTCCCACTCTTTCCAAGCAAACTTACCTAAAAAATTTCTAACTTACAAACATCTGTGACCATATGGGGAAGAAAGCAGGGGTGAAATCCAGCAGGTTCTGACAGGTTCTGGAGAACTGGTAGCAGAAATTTTAAGCAGTTCGGAGAACTGGTAGCGGAAATTTTGAGTAGTTTGGAGAACCGGTAAATACCACCTCTGGCTGGCCCCAGAGTGGGGTGGGAATGGGGATTTTGCAGTATCCTTCCCCTGCCACACCCACCAAGCCATGCCCACAGAACTGATAGTAAAAAAAATTAGATTTCACCACCGGAAGAAAGTTTGAGATTCTGCAAAAGTAGACAACTCACCCAAAATATTAATTTAATTTCAGGATTGTCTTAAATATCTGTAAAGCTACTCAAACCTCAAACACTTATTTAAGGAGTTAATCAATCCAATCAGATCCAATCACTTTCCAACAGAATAATACATTCAAAGTGATATATAAGTCTAGTAATCCCCCCCCCGAAAAGCCTTATGCATAATAAAAAATGTACTATTGAGGTACACTGATTCAAAAGATATTACTATCCTCAATGCATTATTTTTTTGATGTTAAATGGTATTACATGTTTGTATCTTTAGCTCTATCCATAGCCATCATAGTTCTTTTGATACCTCAATCTGTATACTAGCAGGAATATTTATAATGAGAAAATCTATACACATAATTCTAATCATTTAAATATTTCCAACTTATTTTGAGATAAGGAATCCTTAACATATAGAAATCTAAGCATTAAAGAAAAAGAAATCTACCTCAAACATCACACAGGAGGAAGACATCATGCTCCTAGCCAGGAGGAAGTACAAAACATCACAGACAGATCTAAGCTTTAGCTGCAGCCTGTTTCTATGTACATAACTTATGATTATTGCAAGAGAGGTGCCCAGTGTCCATTTTTAAAACCTTTACTTCCTTACTGTAGTACAGTATAAAGTGCAAAGTTTAAAACTAGATCTTATCTGCTTAAGATAAATAAAGATTAATAGAGTTGGATCATTTAACGGCTTTTTAGTCACTGGTAGATTATTTGGTTTATAGTGTTTTTTGTTTGGTCAGTTTATTTGATGTCTTGCAAATGCTTTTCATCATTTTGAGAGTTTGTTTCTCTAGAGCTTTAATTTTAACATTTTGGCAAATGCAGGAACACTTGTGATTATATCCTGCCTAAGGATGCCCTTGAGATATCAGAATAACATTGTATTAAATGCAAAAAATGTGTAAAAGTAAGTCTATAAAAATGTATCCCTTTATTGAAGTGAATTTGGAAGTGAATTTTTATGAGTCTAACATTATATATATACTAGTTTAAATATGTTTCAGGTAAAACATTTTGATTATTCAGTTCTTTGGGTTTTAATATTCCTTGGATATGAGTTTTACACAGTTACTAGTTTTACAGCAGCTAGGAACCCAATATATAAAATAGAAATCCATTCAAATAGAAACACATTTAAATTAGGGATTATAGAAATCTTAGCCTTAAACATGAACAGGTAATCTATGGTACTACAGAAATACCATTCTCAGCATCCCTCATCATTGGTTATGTTTTCTAGATATGCTAGAACATATCTAGGAACATACAGTAACATTTGTAAAACATCCAGATTTCACTTGGAAAAATAAATGTAATACACAGAATAAATATGTACATATAGAGTAACTATCAATATTGAGTGCTAGAAAATAACTGAATTGAGTTCCATACTAAAAGATAATGGTAAAATAATGTGCAAGAGAATTAGAGAAATTCATAGATATTGGATGATGATGATGATGCAACCCAATTCTCAGTGATTGTGGGCAGTTTAAACAATACAAGAAAGAGAAAACAAAGATGGCAGAGAAAACAAACCTGCAAGAGAAAAGAAGAGAAGGGAAGGGAAGGGAAGGGAAAGGAAGGGAAGGGAAGGGAAGCTATCTTCATTATAAGGGTCCTTAAAAACCCCAAGGGCCAGGCATTTGAATTTCAAGGGGAACCTCATTTTAGAGGGCAGGTGCTGCTATAGACAAACTGTATTTCTGGGGTCCCAAAAGATGGGATTGTTTAATCACTAAGATCCGGAGCACGCCAGATCTGCCAAATCAAACTGGCCAAGAAGCTGCTATGGGAGACAGGCAGTAATGATGTAAAATTTAGGACATAGACAACATCCTAAAATGACAGAATACTAAGAAGCTGGTACTTGTTTTAGGTTTAGAAGCATGATTTTTAAAGTGAGACAATATGTTACAGGCACTGTAATAAATGATGACACCTAATCTGAATCTATTAAACTGTAATTATTATTAATCCTTTTAATCTTCAAAATCATTTCCATCTATGAAATGAATGTATTAAAAAATTTAGGGACTTGGCTTCTTGCTAGCATAGTGGAGATTTTCTTAATCTCCTTCCATACAGAGGAAGACACTCAGCATAAGCAGTCTAACTTTTCGTGTCCTTTCAGCTACACTATTTCAATGATAGTAAACTTCTGAAGCAGGGAGCTTCTTGCCACATATTATAGATCCATTGGGAGAAAAAAGTTCACTCCTGTCCAAACTCAGTAGCAATTCTAATTACAGTATGACATTATAACATTGTGTCTTATGGGGATATGGGGTTGGCATTTGTAAGTGTTTATCATGTACTCAGTGTTGACAACTTATTAAGAAAGAAGCTGAAGCTCATTTGATTGACTCTCTAGATGTTAGGATCAGGAAACAAAAAGGTTATGCTGATGTAATATTTTTAGTTTTCAAATCTGCCTCTTCTGTTGTTTTCTCTGTCAATGCTATAAATGCAATTTGGTAGAAGTTTGCTAGAAGGGTATCTTGTATACAATCGAATGAATGAATGAATTGTGAATTAAGCATTAAAGTGAAAGAAGTGTTTTTTTTCCCATTTACATTAGCTAAAACTAAGCAGTAATTTTCTTTTTCTGATATTGGAAGTTCAACTGCATTTTTAAAACTCACTGATGTATAGTTCTGATCAATTAAGATATTTAGGGGTTTTGATAATTTACATAATTTACATGTTTCATAGCGTAATTGCAGATCACTGAATTATATATATGTATGTACATATACAATTGCTCCTAGAATCACGAAGCCGAAAACACCAGCCTGAAGATGACGAATGAGACTTTGTCGAAACGTTGCCAAGACACTTCCAATTTTACGCGGGAGAAAACCCGAATAACCAAAGACCTACACACACACATACACACACACAT
>WNWU01013802.1:16385991-16410615 GCA_012654045.1 Ptyas mucosa
CATGGAAGGCAGGCAAGCATGGCAGGACTGTGGGCCGTGGACCGGTTTGGGGGCGTGGCCAGCCAGCCATTGCTCTCGGTTCAGTGAACTAGCCTCAATCTCCGCTACCTATTTGCCCGAGCCGGTCCGAACTTGGAGCATTTCACCCCTGATACACACACACACACGTACACACACACACACACAGACACACACACACACACACATTCTGTAAAAGTTTGAAATATATCTTCTCCTGAAGAATCATGAAGAATTGTGAAGATAGTGTTTTTACACACACACATACAGACTATTGATAACAGAGGTTTTAACTTGAACTTGCCCTAAATGAACTGTTGTAAGTCAAGGACTACCTGTATAATGCACTGGAGAACAATATAATGATTTGCTTCTTTCTGAGAAAAAATTGCCTTTTATTGCTTTTTCTAATATATATTTAAGGGAAAAAAGATATGTTAAAATGAAATATATTCTTCATGGACTTCAGTCATCTTAGATTTTTAAAATTGCTCTGACACCTCATTTTCAAATAATCAAGGCCTTCATCAAAGCTTATATGTAGATATAAGCCATTTACCCAATAATTGAAAAAAGGCTATGAATGTAAATGGCATTTGCATGATTCTTAAACTAAACCAAATGTGTGTAATTAATATGTTAATAATAACATTATTATAAAAGGAGTTACCTTCAATAGAGAATGGCTGAGTAATATACAGTCACCTAATTTGTTTACCAAATTAATATATGATGCATTTAAATTGCATGAAATATAGGTTTGTGTTTTACAAATATCACAGCATCACACAAACAAAAATCTTGTTTTAAACAGAGCATCCTTTTTTAAAATATATTTTGGAAATTATATTTTTCTAAATAATAAGCCTTCTTAAGTAGAATCATTTATTAATTCCTGGAATATTTATTTGATGTTTGTGTTGATTTTAACTTGAGTTATGGATTGATATTAATATTTCTATTACTTAAGCCTTAGGCTTTAATTGTTTATACTAAAATATAGCTTGAAACTTGGTATTAAATAGACCCTTTTCCCCCTCAAACTGGCATCTTCCAACTAACATGCTCGGACTTCAAAGCGACATATTGAAAGAGTACTAGATGGGAAAAGACTACGGCATATTTGATATTTTTCTTATTGGTACAGTATTACACACAAGGCATTATTTATTATAGTAGAACTTTCTTGAGTTGACATAAGATGATCAAATATTTCGGTCCCTTATAAAGGTTGAGACGGTAGAGAGCATTTGATCCCCTAAGTATAACAACGTTCCATTTATGACAAATGAAGCAAGTTAATATTGATGCTTCTGTTTAAATCTACTCTAGTATGTCCATTTGGAAATTATATGTACATGACATCCTGAAAATAGCTTGTTTTATGATATTCAATCCAATCCAATAGATGCATGTATGATCTTGAAATATGATGGGAATCATTGTGAATATTCCCTTTCTGCTTGGATTTATAGAATTAAAGGTTGTGTATAAACTAGAAGTACTTTTTCACACATCCTGCTAGAGGCACAGATATGATACAGTGTTTAGTGCAAACGTGAATCATCTGTAGGTGATAGTGCTCTGGGCAGAATGTATCAGCTAAGGTATTTTGGACCTATTCTTGAATGCAAATTAACATAATAGGAGATCTAAAAATACTTTATCCAAAGGGAAAATGTCCAAGAAAACAATGATTAAGTTGGTGTTGGAAACAACAAGTTTCAGCTTCAAATCTTTATTGTCAGTGCACAACATATGTACAATGAGATTGGTTGAGCTTCCTCAGGGCACCCCCCCCCCCAACACAATACAACTCACAGTGAAGACAGAAAATCCCTAACCCAATAAATCATATTAACATACCCCAGTCCTACTGCACCAGTGTGAACATGTTACTCGTTGCGCCGGCCCTGCAAGTCCATTGTACTACATAGTTATGATGTTATTTCGCTTTCAAGAGTCTGACAGCCCATGGATAAAACCTGTTCTTCAGCCTGTTTGTGCGGCTGGCTATGCTTTTGTATCTCCTTCCCGATGGAAGGAGGGTAAAGAAGTGCTGACCAGGGTGTGAGTTGTCCCTGAGGATTTTCCTCACTCTTCTAAGGCAGTAAGCCCTAGTGATCTTATCTAGTGGTATCAGGGGACAGCCCACGATATTTTGTGCTGTACTCATCACCCTCCGTAATGTTTTTCTATTCGTGGCTGTCAAACTGGCATGCCATATCGTGATTCAATAAGTGAGGATGCTTTCTATTGTGGACCGGTAAAAGGAGGTCATCAGTTTTTGTTCCACCCTGTTTTTATGCAAGACCCTAAGGAAATGGAGTCTCTGTTGGGCCTTCCTGGCCACCTGGATTGTGCTGTTTTTCCAGGTGAGGTCTTCGCTGAGATGAACTCCTAGGAATTTAAAGGAGGAAACTCTCTCTACATAGCCCCCCTCAATGTAAAGTGGGGCAGGTTCCTCTCCCTTCCACCAGAAGTCCAACACCATCTCCTTGGTCTTGCTGATGTTCAGGTGCTGGTTGTTTTTTAAGCACCATGTGGATATTTTTTGAACCTGCCCCCTGTATGCTATTTCATCTTCACCTGTAATAAGGCCCATTATGGTGGTGTCATCTGCGAACTTGATGATAACAGTGGATAGGTCAGACGACTTCCACAACTGTGGAAACTGAAATAAATTTGAATAGTGCTTACAGTTAAGGAGTATAATAAATTAGAAGGTAGATTTTCAATATTTGTGGCAAATTTGATATAAAATCCCACGTGAATTAAGGAGGAAAATATTGACCTATTACTTAAATATATATCCATCCAGACTAATTTTTTTTCAACTCTTTATATATATTTTGCAACAGTAACTATTAGAGTATACAGAAACATTGAATAACCATAGAGAGTTTTTTCTATATTTTGTTTTGTTCAAATAAATTTACCTAATTTGCATAATTTGTTTTCTGTTTCTGTCATCCTGACTTCTATCTTCATTAGTATGCTAAGTAGGGCAATTTTTGGTCTTTTTCCATGTGAAAAAATGTGACAATGATTTAGATATAAACTAACACTTAATTGTTCTTGTTGATTTCTGGAGTCAGGCAGATAAAGACGGCAAGGTAAAAGAGTGTAGGGGTTAGATAGATTTACATATTCAGAATCTCTTAGTCTCACCAATTGTTTTTAAAAAGGTTCACAGAATTTTCCCCAACTCACAGAATTAGGTGCAAATACTTAAATCTATCTCACTGAGATTTGTTGAAGTTTAAGAATATATTTTTGTTATTATCATAATGCTGAATAGCAATGATATCATTGTTTATCCATGATACTGAAACAGTTTTAATAGTAGTCATACATAACAATTTAATACATTTTGTAGAGCAATACAGAAAGAGAAAGAAATCTGATTATGGCAACCACTTAGAATTCATATTTTTCTGTTTGTACATAATTTACAGCATGGTACTCTATGAAATCTTAGTTATTCCAATGCATCATGACAGAAAGCATGAAGAAAAAGTGATTCAATCCACAAATTTACATATCTTTGAAATAATAAACTGTGTAAGGGCACCAATGTACAATATATGCTGGCAGTGTTAGCAAAGCATAGCTTTCTGAAATAAATCATATGGATTTCTTAATGAAACAAAGCATTCCTCAGCCAAAGTTAAGCACTTTTATATTCCATTAACTTCTATTTCTAAGAGTTTTGTAAAAACTTCACAAACCTCTCCAATTAAATGGGCTTCACAGGTTTTTTGTTGTTTGGATCAATCTTCTGGAGTTTCCCAAGAATCAAGAATTTATCTTGGTAAAATTGGTTGTGCTTTATAGAAATCAATCACAAAGTATTTAATGAAACTTACTACAAGAACGCATGCATAGGATTTCCCCAATGGTTTATTCTAATTACACCTTCATGGAATAATCCTATTGAACAGACTCACTTCATAAAATGATAAATGGAATGGGCTTTACGTTTTTTTCCCAAGCAATAATATAACTTGCAAATAACTGAGCTTTCATTTTTTTTCAGAAAGGTTTATTCACCTGGGTTGCATTTAAGACTGACCAGAAAATTCTCCTTGGCCTAAACTTTGATATAGACATTAGCGATGTTCAGTAAGAATCAGACAAATATAACTCTAAATGTAGAGAGATACTATCTCCACAAACATAAAACAAAAGGGCATCAGAAGCAGGCAAATTTTTGTTCATAAATTGTAATATTTTTTCTAGAACACAAAATACAGCCATTTAATTTTTTTTTTAAAAAAAATCCCTCTGTTCAATGCGAAAGAATAAGGGAGAATTAAAGGACAACAAAATGAAAATAAATTCACATTTTCTCAATGTAATATAATAAAATATAATTGATAATATTAACATTAAATTAAGAATGTACAAAAATCCACATCAGAATTTCAAGTCAAAAGCAGTTCAATCAAAATAAAGATTACAAAGAAAATGGAATTATAATATTCTGAGCCAGATTGAAATAGAACTCAGGTTTTGGCAATCTCTTTCAGTAACATTGCTTAGCAAAATATAGCAGTTGAATTTATTCTATTAAAATGAAGTTTTTATTAAAACATTTCTAATTCTTTTGAGACTGCAGAAATAGTGCAGAGAAGAGCAACAAAGGTGATAGGGAACTGGACTATTAAACATATGAAGAACGGTTGAAAGAATTCAGTATGTCCAGTTTAATGAAAAGAGGGACTAGGAGTGATATGATAGCAGTGTTTCAATATCGAAGGAACTGCCACAAAGAAGAGGGGATCAATCTTTACATGGGGCTCCCCTTGAGGAGCACCCGGCGGCTCCAACTGGTTCAGAATGCAGCCGCACGGGTGATTATGGGAGCGACGCGGCGCTCCCATGTAACACCCTCCTGCAGGAGCTGCATTGGCTCCCGTTGGTCTTCCGGGTGCGCTTCAAGGTATTGGTTCTCACCTTCAAAGCGCTCCATGGCTTAGGGCCAGGGTATTTATGAGACCGCCTGCTGCTACCGATAACCTCCCACCGGCCAATATGCTCTCACAGAGAGGGCCTCCTCAGGGTGCTGTTGGTTAAGCAATGCCGGCTGGCGGCCCCCAGGGGGAGAGCCTTCTCAGTGGGGGCACCTGCCCTGTGGAATGAGCTACCTCCTGGAATACGACTGATCCCGGACCTCCGGACCTTCCGTAAGGCCCTGTAGACATATTTATTCCATCAAGCAGGCCTAGCCTAAATAGTTTTTTAATGGGATTTTAACTTTATAAGATTTGGGGTTTTAAATTGGGAGGCCGATTGATTTAATATATTTTTAATTATCTTAACTTTTGTATTAGTATGTATTTTTAATTTTGGCTGTTCACCACCCTGAGTCCTTCTGGGGAGAAGGGCGGTATATAAATTAAATAAATAAACAAATAAATAAATAAATAAATCTATTCTCCAAAGCATTTGAAGGCAGTACAAGAAGCAATGGATGAAAACTAATGAAGGGGAGAACCAACCTAGTACTGAGGAGAAATTTCCTGACAATTGGAACACTTAATCAATGGGATGACTTGCCTCCAGAAGTTGTTGGTGCTCCAACTCTGGAGGTTTTTAAGAGATTGGACAATTATTTCTCTGACATGGTACATTTCCTGTTTGAGCAGGGGATTGGACTAAAAGACTTCCAAGGTCCCTTCCAACTCTATTATTCTGCTATTCTTTTGCCTGTCATGTGGCCAAAAATTATCTCTTCAATGTAAAAAAACCCCCCAAACTATGTAATATTACCAATATCCTGATGGAAGTCTGCCATACTAAATACAGTAATATTTTCCAACTAAGAATTTAGGAATTTGCTTTAGATAGTTCTTTAGTTAGAACTATGTCATTTCTTCCTGAAATTAATAAGTTAATTGCTGAGTTTTAAATATATATTTAAATATAATTTAAATATATTTAAATATATATTTATATATTTAAAACTCTCATTATATGTTTGGAGAATATAGAAACAACTTACTCTATTTCTTTATTGCTCATATTTCAAGCATTGGGGAAAATTTATATCAGTACAAAGGAATTGTAAGGTAGAAGTTTTAAGAAGTAGAGATATAATTATAAATGGCAATCCTATGACTTCTGAAAATATTATACAATATTTTTTATTAAAAAAGTTTTTATTTTATAATCAAACAAACATACAATTCATAGTCAATCATACAATGTATCATCTGAGTACATCTTTTATATCTTCTTATTCTAACAATATTTGTCATATCTTAATTTTATCATCTCATTTATTGTAACATTTCCCCAATTTCTTTACTTTTCTGTTAATACATTTATCTGTACTTCAATTTTATCCCCTCCCATCCTTCAACCCCCCCTCCCCACCCCACCCTCCCTGATTCCCAGAGCAAAAACAGGATATAACATTAACAAACATAAACTAAAATAAGCTAATTTACTACAGAATTCAAAGCTCCCTCACACTCTTTAACTCCTCTTTTAACAATTATTCATCAACCTACCCTTTATAAATTCTCTTGTCACTTTTCAATTTGTTAAATCATGTCTAACTTGAACCTTTCATCACATATAACTTTTAAAAATCCCATAATCTTAAATTGAACATTTTAAAATCTCTTAATGCATCAATAAAACATTCTTCAAAATATAAATTTCAAAATTTTCAAAACTATCCATTAAAGTTTAAATTAACCATTTTAATACTTCTATAAGTTTAAAAAAACTATCCAATTTTAATTAAACCTTTTTACTTCAATAAAACAATAAACTTTTCAAATTTATTACTGAAATCCTCCTCAAAAGTCTATATTTTTTCCCAGTCCTTCCTCTTCAGTAATACTTTCTTCTTCAGCATTGCTCTTAAATCATGTCTAACTTAAACATTTCATCAAGTATAACTTATAAAAATCCCATAATCTTAAATTGAACATTTTAAAAATTTCAAAACTTTTACAAAATTATCCATTAAAGTTTAAATTAACCATTTTAATACTTCAATAAGTTTAAGAAAGCTATCCAATTTTAATTAAACCTTTTTACTTCAATAAAACAATAAACTTTTCAAATTTGTTACTAAAATCCTCCTCCAAATAAATTAATCTCCCATTCTTCCTTCCTTTCTATATTTTTTCCAGTCCTTCCTCTTCCATAATACTTTCTTCTTCAGCATTGCTCTTCCCCCTGCTTTTGTTTTCAAATTTTTTTTAATTTTAAGTTGAGGTTGATGTATCTTTAAGACTCTTTCTCCTCTTACAATTATATCCTCTAATTTGAAACTGCAGTCCTGACTCTTCCTGGTCATACAGTTAATCATTTCATCCCTTAAATGTTGGTTCTGTCTGTAAAACCATAGATTGTTACAATAAAATTTGTCAGTTTGCAGTGGAGAGTCTGATTGCTGTTTTTCTGTTGATTGTGTGGAAGCCTCTGGCAAAACCTCTGTATCCTGTGTAGTAACCTCCATCTTAATCCTGACAGCTTCTTTTTTATCCTCCAGAGTCACATTAATTGGATTGATTTCTTCATCTTTTCTGGCCAGCAAATCTTTGTTATTATTCAAATTATATTTTTGAAAGGTTCTTTCAGTTGATTCTATTATGGCAGAAGTAAAAGAGTTTAAAAGTTCTTGAAAAACCTTTACAGTCACAGCTTGTGAATTTGCTGACTCATATGATGAAGATCCTCCAGCCCTATTGTCAGCCATATTTCAATCTTCACTTTATATTAATTCCACTATCAGGCCAATAAATCCAATTATTTTCCACAGAGTTTAAAAATAAAAATTGGTTAAAATCGATGCCCTAGTCTTTTCCATTCAGCTTCCACTTTAAATCTTTTTCTTTATGTGTAATCCAGTAGCTTTAACAATGTTACCAGTGTTAACAAGCACTTTCAATAGTAAGTTTTGTTTTCACGCCCTCAGGTGCCATTTCCCCTTTTGTTTTTTAAAATGGAGTTAAAGTTCAGTACTTGCATTTTTTGTTCTCCTGAATTGCCTGCCAGCATCCAAGGTCAAAATTTCTTGTAATCCTTAAAATTGCTTTGCTGGTGTGGACGCGACACCTCGTTCTGCATAGAGCAGAATCATCCCAGGTCTGGAGCTATTAAAGGGCTTTCAGGGAACTCTCACCCTGCAACCCCCGGGCTTAAAAAGAAAAACCTGGGGATCTAGGGGAGCTCTACCCAGACCCTTTTGCTCTTCCCTCCCCCTTTTTCCCAGGGGGAGAGTTTCAAGTCACTAGACAGCTGGTTTTCACTGTTCTAGCGGCTATACAGAATCCCGGGACTGGAGCTCCTAAAGGAGCATCCATCGGCATTCGCGAAGCCACAGGAATCCTCCTGAATATATTATACAATCTTTATCATTGAAGAATATGCATAATCTTTGAGAATGCTGAAAGAAAGAACAATAAAAATGAATAACTGCACAATTGAAAAGTATGAGTCCTGTAGGAGCTGAGTAGATTAATCTCAGAACAGAATCATGGGAAATGGATTTAAGAAAAGATGCTGTGAAAGCTTTTGGAACAGAGTAAAAATTATTACATTATAGAGTCCAATAGAAGTATGTGAAATTATGCTAACAAAGGTGTTAAAAGAAGATAGACAGATGAAGTGAAAATGGCTATGGATGAGGGAAAAAAAATACGTAAAAGAATAATCATTGGGAAAAAAACCCAGGGATGTGAGAAAGAAAGTATATAATGTATATAAATTAACTCTGTTATTTAGAAAGATAAATATTCAAGGCTTTAGACATGAATATTCTCCCCTCCAAAGAAGTCCTAAACTTTTGGAAGTGATGAGCAGAGATAAAAATGGATCTGTCAGCAAGGCAAATGGAATTAAAATTTAAAGTGGTAAAACAATTTGGTGTGAAAAAGATGTGAGGAAATGCTGGAAATAACTTTTTAGAGATTTGCTTGAGATTTAAAATTACAACATTGATGACAGGACTTTGGAAGAAATTTTCATTTCCCATTGCTTGACTGGGTGCTAGGGTCAAACTTGGCTTAAGACCCTGAAGACCCACTTAGATAAGAATTTTAATTCCATATTGCAAAGAAGTCAATAAAACAATTTCCTGCTCTTTGTGGTCCTCCCTTTCACCTCCATAATAGCAATAGCACTTGGACTTATATACAGCTTCACAGTGCTTTTACAGCCCGCTCTAAGCGGTTTACAGAGTCAGCATATTGCCCCCAACAATCTCATTTTACCGACCTCAGAAGGATGGAAGGCTGAGTCAACCTTGAGCTGGTGAGATCTGAACTGCCGAACTGCAGCTAGCAGTCAGCTGAAGTAGCCTTCAGTGCTGCACTCTAACTACTGCGCCACCTCGGCTCTATAATAGAGCCTCTAATAATAGGTTTTTCATCATGAGGATCTTGACATTAAAACGGGACAATTATTGCTTACTGCCAGAGAAAAGTTAGATATTAATTTAAGTCCCACATATGAAGAATGGAATTGAAATAAATATGAATGTTCAAGAAAAACAATGAAGAAAAGGAAGCCGCATGTACTGAGGAAATATTGAAGAATATTAAGGCTGCAAGTGTTATAAGTGAACTTGAAAAATATTAAAGTATGAATACACTTTGTGTCTAGTATGTTTGTGCAATTTATTTGTCTTTTATGAAGACTGCATCAGTACTTATCGATTGGTGGAGGGATGTTATTAATCCTGCACCCAAAGGGAAAGAATGAATGAAAATAAATAATTTGAGAGTGATTAATTCATTAACTCTGGTTGGAAAAACATTTGGCAAAGTAGATGCTTTTCTTTAGCTAGTACTTAGGAAAGATAGGCTGATGTCCCCTTGGTTCTTTAATGTATTTATTGATAAATGTATAAGAAATATTTTTGGTGACTTTTGAAAAGTGTGCATACATTTTTGTATACAGGTATTGCTGTACGGTTGGCTGTGATATTGAATTATTTGTATCAAATCATTGATACATTAGGTTGTATGGTGCAAATGAGGAATATGAATTTGAAAGTGAATATAACAGAATAACAAAGTTAGAAGGGATCTTGGAGGCCTTCTAGCCCAACCCCCTGCTCAAGCAGGAAACCTTATACCATTTCAGACAAATAGTGGTCCAATCTCTTCTTAAAAACTTCCAGTGTTGGAGCATCCACAACTTCTGGAGGCCAAAATAATTAATAATGACCTAATTAAGAAAATATAATGAATAACTGTATGCCGTACATTAGTACAACAACAAAAACAACGACAACAACAATAAAAAATTATAGAAAAAAAAAAGGAATTTGAGAAGCTTAATAGAAAGCTGTGCAAGAGAATGGATAGAAATATCCTACCAAACCTCTATTTAATCTACAAATTCTGATATAAAAATAGTGGACGATGTCTGTTATATTAAAAGTTTACTGAAAGAAGTGAAATGTATGTATTATATATAGGAATGTTGTTTGGCAACTCACTTATATACATATGAGAGCTGAATATGTCAAGAAAATAGAAGAAATAAATTGAATTCAGAAAGAATGTGGTGCAAGAAATGTGTGCAGTAAAAAAAGGTCAACATAAATGGGTATGGAACAAATGTAGATTGCACATAAAAATGACCATTTTTTATAAAACTATGTTGAGATAACTTGTTTATATATAGAGAAAGAATTAGAATTCAATTGCAGCACAAATACATATATGAAGGAAGCAAGAATGTGTTAAGAAGAGGAAAACTAAGAGAGTTATTGCCTGATTGCCTGATGAGATGTTCATAGAAAGGTGATAAACTTGAGAAATAAAAAGCAGTTTGTTAAGTATTTTAGGAATGTGGTAGAAGTGATGATAAGGGATGCAGTAGCTCAGTGGCTAAGATGCTGAGCTTATCGATCAAAAGGTCAGCAGTTCAGCAATTCAAATCTCTAGTGCTGCATAATGGGGCGAGCTCCCGACACTTGTCCCAGCTTCTGCCAACCTAGCAGTTCGAAAGCACGTAAAAAATGCAAGTTTTTGGGTGGGAAAGTAACAGTGTTCTGTGGGCCTTTGGCTTTTAGTCATGCCAGCCACATGACCATGGAGACGTCTTCGGATAGCGCTGGCTCTTCAGCCGGGAACGACTAGCACATATGTGCAAGGGGAACCTTTACCTTTAGAAGTGATGATGGTTTGAAGTTGTATTTATTGAGTTCATATGATTTCCTAACAAAATGATTCAGTAGATTAAGATTTAAGATTAAGACAACCTTTATTGTCATTTTTTATTGTGAGCACACTGTTACACATTAAAAATGAAATTCTGTTGCCTGTTACTTTCTCAAAAAAAGTATATATCTACCCATTCATAAAACACATATACACATTCTATATACCTACCTATATATACTCATACTACCTATATATACATAGTATGGTATACTATGACTTAAAACATTATTAAATAAAACAAAATGATGAGGGATCAAATACAATTATAAGAGAAAGGCAGTTCCATAAATATCAAGAGACCAACTGGTAAGCAGTGCAGAATGTGTTGTAGAGATGTCACATGGATGTACTCTATACTCATTAGTTGTATAGAGGCATTAGGAACCACCAATAGTTTCTGGGTAGTTTTAAAAGCATCCCCTGGTAAAGAACATTCCATTAGTCCAAATGGAAGGTGACAAGTGATTATGAGAAATGTCTGCTGCTCAAGAAAAGGTTTCAATTCAATACACAATGGGTCATTGCAAAATCCCTCTAAGCCACAACTGTCACTTGTCTTCCATCCAAAGCTTGGAATTCAGAAGGACCCCCAAATTTGTATCAATTCTAGCTAGTAATGTGCAATCTACTGAGCTCTGGTGGCTCAGTAGACTAAGGCAGTTATTAACATCCACTTACATCTGCTGCCTGCAATTACTGCAAGTTCAAATCCCACCAGGCTCAAGGTTGACTCAGCCTTCCATCCTTTCTAAGGTAAGTGAAATGAGGACCCAGATTGTGGGGGCAATAAGATGACTTTGTATAAATATACAAAAGTATGAAGGCTATTGCTTAACGCATTGTAAGCCGCCCTGAGTCTCTGGAGAAGACTGTTGTTATATCTGTTGTTATATCTGTTATATCTGCCATATCTGTTGTTAACTAGCTGCCTTGAAAAATGCTTCTCTTTATTGAGGTATTTTGAAAGAGAGCTTTAATCCATCTTTTGAGAGAACAAACTTTGAAACTTTGCAGACCCTTTGGGTATATCCATACTTCTCAACCTTGACAACTTTAAGATGCATGGATATCAAGTCCAAGAATTCCCTAGCCAGTGCTGGAGAATTCTGGAAGTTGAAGTCTACACAGCTTGAAGTTATTGACATTGAGAAACCCAGGTGTATACTGTCAAATATATGTATAAGACTGTCACAAACCTCTAAGTTTAAAATTGTGCTAGAAATATTTGTATATTTCTTGGCATTCATGTTAATTTCATGCCTCGGGTAGTAGAATATTGGGGTCAAGGAAAAGAGTCTAGTGCTGGGAATGCTGTAATGAAAAGTAATGACATAGGTCAAAGGAAAGTAGGCTGCATGAGACTCAGGGGAAACGTAGAATAGCAAATGGACAACAAGAGGGGTAAAACAGATTGAAGATGATGAATGTACAAAGAATACTAAACCTTATTTTCAGATCTACTTTTCATATTTGTTTGACAATATATGCTTGCTGAAAATACTTGGCTTCTGTCTTCTGATATGTATTTGTTTCTGTCTTTTTCTGATACATATCTGTTTTGTTTTGGATTTACAGAACCTGGTATTGTAAATGTTATCATTTCTGCTAGTCACATTTAACATGATGGATCTGCACTAAATGTGAAAGGGGTAAAAGGTAAGACATGTTTTGTTTTGTGGTTTTTATTTTTTTCTAGAGTTTTCTAATTTAAACACTAGAAAAAATATATTGTTAATGTATACTAACTTGAAATATTATTTTGAAGATTCAAAATAAAATATAGAAAGACAATTTGCCCATTCTGAGTATGTTTAGAATCCTTCACATAGTATATGTATTGGTTTGTTGTGGTGAGATGGGAGATGGCTTCTATTCCTATATAATATATACATTTCTTTAGAGACAGTTCCATACGTGAATTTAAAACCTTGTGCCTACTACCTTTTGAATACTCCAGGGCCTATTCTAATTGTAGAACTCTAGTGTCTTATAATTAATGGCACCAAATACAACCCATAATTATAGCCTCATTTAAACAAAAACATTACATGTGTTTTAGTGGTTCATTGGTTCATTCTTCAGCACTATATGAATCCTTGTTCAGTAGTCAATTATAGGGTAGATAGTTGTCCTAGAAATGACTCCTATTTCAATATTATTAAAATTATTTTCTGCTCTAATATTACAATATTGTAGCCTTGTAATTTTATATGTTTGTGGCATTAAGATTAGATTCATTCCCCCAGTAATTTAACTTTAAAAGGAGAGTATAATCTTAGATGAGCTAAAATGGGTACGAAAACAGATGAGAGTTTATTTAATTCAGGGTCATTTTCCCTTTACCTGATTATGCATCAATCTTTTTTCCGCTCCTGCTATACAATTCAATTCTATATCAAAATATACTGGTGACTTTGCATCTGGTTAGGGCTGTAAGAATTTGCCAAGAAATTTGGTAATAAGGTTTTCTCATGTAGGTAATTGGAAAGCAACCAACCTGCTTGGAATACTTTCCAATAAAAGAGATAAGGTTGTTTAAATCACCAACTTTCATTCTTTGCTTTGTGGTATGTTTCCTCAAGTTTGACAGGTTTTTTCTTCTTTCTCTCTCATCCTTTCAAATGTACCTTGGTGTAAAGCCCTGCTGTGACATTCTTGAACTTTACCATGACTGCTACCTTAATGTATTGGAGCTGTCAGGAAGTAGAAATGGAAAACATGAAAACCTTGAAAAAATTTCCAAAGGCACAAAGCTTCTTAATGTTCTGATGAATTTCCTGCTGGCAGATAGCATTTTATTTGCCTTCCTTGATGTCACCTTTTCTTAAATAATAGGAAGCATTCTTGGTTGGTGCACAAACAAGAAGGGGTGCTTGATAATACCCTGATGAAGCTGTTTATCATTTGGCTATAGCTTTTAAATAAAGGGGGAGCAAAATTGGATAGCTCTCGGATAAACAAGCGTCAAATAGTCTAATTCAGAATACATTCACTAATTTATTTCAGTGGTGTGTGTATGTCTATCACCGTATGCACGTGCCTTCAGTTAATATAGCAAAACATTACATCTTTTCCCACAATTCACATGAGGGACTAGGACAAACAAGTCATGAAGCTGGGTGGGAGCATACTCAGTTTCAAAACTGTTGTTTTGATTTGAAGTTTGGAAGCTGAATCCCTTGGAAATTTAATTAAATGTTGCCCTCAATTTTTCAGGAAAAGCTGATAAAATTTTAATATAACAGAGATGAACATGAAGCAATTTTTTTAGACTGAGTACAATGTCATTTATGTGATGTGTGGCAAAGCAGAAAGTATTGTGAATTTTTTTTAAAGAAATTATATCCAGCTTTTATTTGCATTTTTTTAATGGTGTGTAATGAAAGATTATATACTTTACCAAATGGAAATATGGTTTCTATTCGAATTTCCTAGAATGTGATTAATGAGCTGTATGCTGCACAACGTTCTAGCTATTCTGGGTGACAGTTATTAGAATTTAAATTGCATAGTAAGTATTAGATATCAAAATAAAGGCAAAATGGGGAAAATGTAGTGTAGCCTCTTCCTACTGGAAGATAAACATATTTCCGACTCTTCTAAAAATTATACTGGAAGTAGAGATTTCTACCTTCAGGTTTAATAGAATATTCTAGAATGATGAAATTGCAATTATAAATAAGGTATGAAACTGATCTAACACTAACAATGAATAAAATGGTGACAATTCTCTTTAGTTATATCCACTAAGGTTTTGCTGATATATCACAGTTAACATGTTGAAAAAGGCATGAGCATTCAGTATTAACATCTCAAATTTGTTCAGAGTTTACAGTCTTAAATTTGGTAAGTATATCTGTCCTTTTAGCCAAACCTTACCAATGCAAGAAATCTATTTCTCTAGCTTGTCTTGACATAGTCAGTTAAAGTTAGAGATGTGGACCTTAAAGTCCTGCTGCATTGACATTTTCATCATAGCTTGAAGTTATTCTTATTTTCTTGATAAGAAAAATAATTTTTTTTATCAAATGCACTTATCTTGGTCTTTCAAATATTATTTTTCAGATTTTAAGTCTTCCTTACATCATACAATCTATCTAGCATGTGCTGTAAATTTGGATTGTCAGCCAAATGTTGCACATTCAGTCAGAAAAGCTTTAAATAACCAATTCGATATCACAGATCTTTGTCTTACTTTTGCTCATTGCTGAACCATTCTCTAAGTTTATTTTCATCATATGCTGTTTTTCTTGCATTCAGCAAACAACCATCACTTGCATATTCACACAAAACATTCTATAATTCAACCCTCTTATTTCACAACATGCTTCATCAACTTAAGTAGATGACCTTTCTTTCTCCAAACATTTCTAAATGACCTGCTACAGACCAAAAATAGACTCTGTGCATCATTGCCTGATAGAAAGCCACATGGCACTTTCAAACTGTTGTTCATTTCATTTTTATTAATTGTATCCTGTAGAGCAGAATTCTGCTAAATATCTTTACAGGAAGACATACAAAAAAATAAAATCCTCCTGTAGTTTCTGTATTCCCTCTTGTTATCTTTCCCTTTGGAAGTAAGCCTCTATAGTATACCTTTAAAAACTTACACAATTGATAGGCATGAAAGATAATTTCTATGCGTATGTTAAACAAACTGCCTAGACACTGCATAGGCTAACTTCATCCATATTCAGACTTTTCTCCAGTCACAGCTCTCCAGCATATGTAGAGTTTCTTTTTCATCAGTTACATCATGAACATTTGCATTTAGTTAAACTCCACTTTTTGGCATGTCATTACTCTTCTCATATTAAAGTATTCTAAACATTAATTAGATTCAGCTAATGCATGACAATTTTTATTTTAACTTATTTTATGACATCCTTCCACACTGAGTCAATGAGGCATCCTAAACTGGCATAATGCCAAGCCAACAGCAAAGATACAACCTTGTTCTATTAAACAACATTGAAAGACATTTTAAATTTCTATAGGGATTAAAGAGAGGATGAATTAGCAATGTTTCTTCAGCCCACAGGCTCCCCATTTGGGAGGTGGGGATGGGGCTAGAGAAAAAGAATGGAAGAAGAAGACCAATCATTAGAATTCACAACATTTAAAAGAAAAATACTTCACAGTTTGTCATGTGTAAATTAGTTAGTGACTTTAAAACTTTGTGAGGTCGTCTAATAAATAGTGGCTCCAAATGCAATAGGTACATTTCACAATGTTTAATTGGAAAGATAACACTTCGTAAGAGAGAGAAAGCTTGCTTTAAATATCATTTTCTCCTTAAAAGGAAGCTGAATTGAAATGGAAGTAACTGAATCAAATTAACACACGTCATGCATTCACTTAAGGTTCACACCTGCAATTTAACAGGTTTCTCGGAGCTCTTTATATTTATCTGACTGCCAGATTTAAAAAAAAAATATCAAAGATTTTTATCCAAAGAATGAAGCAAAACAAATAACAAACACAATCACCAACATTAGCACCCTTCCCGTTACTTAAATTTCTGACAGCTGTTCCATTCATTTTATGAAAGTAGGGGATTTGTGAATGTAATTCCTTTTGAAGAGTTTCATCTGCCCTTAAACTGAAATACATGAATGGCATAACCTTTTTGAAAGAGGAATTTTAGGATTGCACATTATAGCAAAGGAGTCCTTTGAAATTGGCATAGAGCAGTATTTCAGAACATTAACAGAAATATTCTGTGGTGGAGCCCCTGCACACTTTAATATAAAAGCTATGTACCATTGATTCCAGAGGAATGTGACTATAGCTTATTTGTGTAGCTTTCCAGAAGCCTGTAAAGTTAGATATGGTTGATTTCCTAATGTGGAAAAACACAGGGGGGCTGAAATCACCACTGCTGATCTTGCATGAACTCAGCTGGAGTGCCTGCTGATGTGATTGGCAAGTGTGACAAGTTTATCTGTCTGTATTTTTCCAGAAGTTCAGAAAGAGACAAAGAGATTGTGACTTATAGATGTTCTTCTTGAAAAAGCCATCAGAAGGGCTCTTCCACAACTCTCCACACAGTCCCCAAAGAGAGTCCCCAAAGAGTAGGTTTTCAACCACTACATGAAATACCTGCAAAGACACTTTTGATTTAGCTATGTATTAAATTTCTTTTTAGATGGTCACAAGGAGCTACCACCCTCTTCTTTACTTTAGATGAACAAGATGGGAAGCCATCTTATCCTTCTTTAAAAAATTGAATTCATCAGAAGAAGAATATTCTCTGGTGTGTATGTGTGTGTGGAGCTAAGCCTTTTACTTTTAAATGCTGCACCCTATTGTGAAATATAAACTTAGAGGAAACAAATCAGAGTTTATTTCATTTTTTAAACTATGTGAATGGATAATTTCAACAAATACAGGATCTGAAAGTCGGTCATTTGAATTATAAGGAAATGATGTGTGGTTATGAAATTGTCCACTTGAAATATAATATTGATTTTTTTTTTGTTATCAGTTTTAGTGTAATAGACCAAAGTATATTTGACTGAGACAAATATAAAAGTAAAAATCTTTTGGAGGAGAAAAGTCAATAATCATATGAAAACTTTAAGGCAGTGGATGACAAGATAATTCAAATGGATGAAGAATTGTAAATAGAGAACTCTATAAGAATGCTGTGAGAAAATGTATGGTAAAAATTATTATTGCCATTAAGTTAATGATCCTTCCTAGGGACCACAACTCCAGAATGATCTGTCCCCAATCTTGCCCTTCATGTTCTTCAATGGTGCATTCATCTCATTGTAATTGATTCAATTCATCTGGTGGTCTCAGATGCATAGTGAGACAAGGTGTCAAACTGCTTATGATGACAATAATTGCTTTCGACAGTTCAAGCAACCAATAAGGACAGAGTGTGATCTCTTCTCAATATTCAATCAAGGACAGGACTTTTTTTCCCAAACATCAGGGAAAATACATAAATAACCTACAGTATTAAAAAAACAAACAAAGAAACAAATACACATTTGGGAACTGTTCAACCCAAGAGACAAAAATATCCCTCCCTCCCTCCCTCCAGAGCTTATGGAATATGTATTATATCTATATGTGCATAAGTAAATAAATGCATAAAAGAGTACTGGTATTAGCAATAGCAATAGCAATAGCAAAAGCATCAGCATCTAGACTTATATACTGCTTCACAGTATGTTACAGCCTTCTCTAACTGGTTTACAAAGTCAGCATATTGCCCTCAACAATCTGGGTTCTCATTTTACTGACTTCAAAAGGATGGAAGACTGTGGCTCAGTGGTTAAGACACTGAGCTTGTCGATCAGAAAGGTTGGCAGTTCGGCAGTTCGAATCCCTAGTACAGGTCTCCTGCGTGAGCAGGGGGTTGAACTAGATGACCTCCAAGGTTCCTTCCAATGCTGTTACTGTTACTGTGTCAACCTTGAGCCAGCGAGAATTGAACTGCTGGCAGTCAGGAGAATTAACCTGCAATACTGCATTTGAATTGCCTCAGTATTTCTCTCGAAGAGTCCTGCAGGGCAGATATGATCCACTTTTTCCTTCTTGGGAATAAAATCCTTTAAATGGGATGTGAAAACCATTAAGTGTTCACTGTTCTCAATCTCATATCTTAATCTTAACCCACCCTACCACAGTACTTTCCAGAGATTCAAATAGAAGTTTTTATTCTTTACCTGAAAATAAAAAAGTGAGTTTCTGAATAGTGCTATCCCACTTATATGCTTTTCCCTTATAGCTGCTGGCCACCCATTGTACAGTAGCATTTATTTATGTCCCGTTAAAATAATAAAACAGCACTCCTTCTAGATTTGCTCATAACCTAAAAGGAGTATAATGTTAACTATATAGCACTTTATCAGAATGTAGATGTACTTGAATAGAACATCCAGCAGTTACTGAGACTGCCACATAATTGGATACCATGACCTCATAAGAAAACACCACTTGTGTTAATTCTTATTTAAATAGCCCATGCAGTTGGTATTCTTACTAATTCATATTCATGCAGAAACTTATAATTTCTTTTGTAGAAAGCAAGCTGCTACTTTAGTTTGCCAAATTCCAACTTCAATGATGACACAAGCAAGGCAGAATGACCTGAAGTTCACTGCATGAGGAACTTATATGATTTGCAAATAGAAACCAATGTCTGCCAGTTTTAATGGAAGAAAATAGCCTTAGGGTATTTTTCTCAAGTAGCAATTATCTATGATCACTGAGGACAGACAAGACCCACTGAAGAAAAACAAAAAAAGAGCAATATATCAAAAAGGGAAGGGAAGGGAGACCAGTTTTTATGTATATTTAAATGCATGTTATCAACAGTATAGATGTAACATCTGGGCTTATCCATATTATTGATAAATTATGGATATCAAATAGCAAAATGTCAGATGTTCATGGAAACATATAGAAGCCTACACTGGAAAATTGATATTTTAAATGCTAAATAAAACAATATTCAGAACAAGGGATATATTAAGCCTAAAGAACTTGATTTTTATGTTCAAATCAATATTTCAGTTTCCTGAAACTTTTCTTCCATGAAAAAAAAATCTGTTTCAACCCTTTTTTTCGGGGTTGATTTACATTTTATTTAGATTTGTTTGTTTGTTTGTTTGTTTAGATTTTAGCACATTCTTCAGTCATTTTAATGTATAGAGAATACAACATGTTATGACAGAGGATGTGGGTATTAACTTCATTCATTTTAGATTTCTCAGTCACTTTTCAATCTTGGCTGCAGACTGCCTGTTATCACTCCAGCAGAAAAGCTAACTCATGATTTCTTCCCTTGGGATGCAGAAATGTTCAAGATGGCACTAGGATAGAAATCCCTTTAATTAGTACTTCATGGTTGTATAATCTATTACTTGAGGACTGCGATTTACGTTTTGTCACTTGGACTGGCTTTTTCCTAACTCCCATTTCTTGGTTTCTCTTATTTCTTCTTTAATGTCAGAAATAAATAAAAATGTCAATTGAGTATATGTGTATGTGTTTGTATGTATTTCCTCATTTTTTTCTGGTAATTTGTAAGCAAAATTTGAAAAAAATAAGAATGTTGGGAAAATAATTCATCTATCAATGCAATATTCCTCTACACATTTATTTGGGAAGAAGTATCATTGCACAAAGTTAATGCTGAGTAATCATAGATAGACTTGTATGGGAAACTTATGAAATAGAACAGAGGTGTAGAACTCAAGGTCCGGAGGCCAGATCTGGCACGCAGGTGCTTAGATCTGGCTCGTGGGGCCACCCTGGGAACAGCAAAGGACTGGCCCGTGGTGCTTCTGCCAGCAAAAACGGAGTTCAGGAGAGCAGCCCTCCCAAGCTCCGTTTTCACTGGCAGAGGGCTGCAGGAAGCCATCACAGCTGAAAATGGAGCTTGGGCGCCCATTTTCACTGGCAGGGCACTTGGACCACCACAAGCATCCCTGACATGAGTGATAAACTGGCCATGCCCACCCTGGCCCCCTGAAATCAAACACACCCCTGATGCGGCCTTCAATGAAATCAAGTTTGACACTCCCGAAGTAGAAGATTATATGAGTTTCATGAAACCTCCAACTTTTGTTATTATCGGTTGATGCTTCTTTGTATTTACTTTTTTTATGGTAAACCACCCACATTCACTTAGCTGAGATGGGCAGTGTAGAAAGGTGATAAATAAATAATTAACTAAATAAAATAGCAATATGAGCATATCTTATTTAACAGTAAAAAATTGGCCCTAATTCACTTATACTTTTAAGAATTTAAGCATCAAAATGACATTGAAATACAAATTTTACTTAAGTTAATTCACTCTGAATAATTGCCTATCATCAATGTTTTAACATATTTTCCAAGCCTTCTTATTTTGTGATTAGATGTGAGTTTTGGATTTGGTACACTAGAGGTATCAGAGGCCCTGCATTTTCTAGATTTTTTTCATTACCATCAATAATATGGGTGTGAATTATTTTAGCTGCCCTTTGTCCATCCTTATTAAATGAAGGCTTGGGTGGCAAGTAAAAATATGATTTTTTTTTAAGTTAAAAGAAATAAATCAGGACTCCATCGAAGCAAAAGTTGCTTTAGTGTGCATTCAAACATAACAAAAAGTATTACATAATCAGGAAAGTCAGTACAAATGCATGTGAATAATTGATAAACTACTTTAACAAAAGCTTTCTGGAATATATATTTTCCCATATACAACCCCATATACTCTTGGGGTTGAATGCAATTTCCCAAAACCTTGAATCCTCAGAGTCCTCTGAAATTGCCAGTGAAGTGTACTTTTTAATGTGAAAAAACTATTTGTCCTGCTTGGCTGATTTTTTTTTAAAGTGTTTCCTTCTTAGCACATTATTTAGAGGCCTTGTACTGAAAAAAGGTTGGCTGCTCCTGATACATATCAAATCATATAACTTCAGATGTTAGTTCTAAAGACTGAGAGGAATATATCATCACAGAAACAGTGTGAGTTATGAATTTGCATCAAATGTCATGGCTTATGAATATAACTTTGTACAGTATATACCAAATCACTTTATTTTAATGTTACCATATACCCGTGATGGCGAACCTATGGCACAGGTGCCACAGGTGGCACGCGGAGCCATATTGGTGGGCACGTGAGTGTTGCCCTAGCTCAGCTCCAGTGCGCCTGCACACACTGGCCAACTGATTTTCAGGCCTTCCGGTCCCACCAGAAGTTGGGAAACTGGCTGTTTCCAGCCCTCAGAAGGCCTCTGGGAGGATGGGGAAGGCTGTTTTTGCCCTCCCCAGACTCCTAGAAAACCTCTGGAGCCTGGGGAGAGGGAAAAACGGGCCTATTGGGCCCACCGTGCCATCGTGTACCAAAAGCAGCGGGAAGTGTGGGGGGGTCAGATGCGCATGCATGGGAGGGCGGGGCACATTGAATTATGGATGTGGGCACCCACACCTGCGACCCCCCCGTTCCTCCCTCTTTTGGCACGCAGCCGCAAAAAGGTTAACCATCACTGCCATATACCCATCATCATTTCTACATTGTCGTGTTCATTTCAGATGCTGCTCATTCCCTCCACCTTTAGTATATATCAGGAAAATGTAAATATTCAGATATTAGTTTAAATAAAACAGATTTTTTTTTGTTTCAAACTTTTCTGGGCAACAATTAGCTTTAAAACAGATAGCAAGTAGCTCAAGGTTATTAATAATTTTACCAACTAAAAGCAATATATGCAGTTTTTCCATTTTAGAAGATAGCAAGAGATGCTTTAGCAGTCACCTCTCTCCAAGTCCTGACCTGAAATATGTGTGTATAAAATAACTTTCCCACTTCCTCTATATTTTGTAATACTCCTTTTATTTAAAACTTCATTTTTTTTCTTATTTGTAGTCTTTTGCAGAAATGCATCCGAATATCCCATAAACATTAGTAGTCATATTTGCATTTGACTGTCCCAAATCAAGCTTTCAGTAAGACGTCCAATAAGACTAAGTTGGTTGGACTGTGTTTCAAGATTTACCAAGGTTATATGTTTCTTTTCCAATACATTTTATTTTCTGCTTGAATGCTAGCTTTACAGCCGAGAGATGAATGAGAGTCTAGATGTCAAATACAGCATCCTCAGTGGAAACTTTTCAATTGTCACCTTGAATGCTTTTTAAATTCTTGTTCCTAGAGAAGTGTCATCTGGGCACTCATAACTTCTAATAAAATAAAATTTGAATTCTATCAGTAAATAATGGTTCGTTTTTTAAAAAAAATGCAAAAGCTTTGGTTCAAATTGATTCTCTGTCAATTGAGTCAAGCTTAGTTTTACCCATATTTTTAATAGCTTAGCGTGTTAACTTTGTATTATGCTAAAATATTACTATCTTCTAGGCTAATGAACAGGAACTGGTGCATTCACTGCAGGCAGTGACTATCATATTAGGAACGACGTTTTAGAACACCAATACAGAAACTAGGAAGAAAAGTGCTTCAAAAACATTCCAACTGTTTCTGTCATCCACAAACCCCAAATTGATATTCACTTTGAAGCAACTGCTGTGTTTATTATCCAGGTTCTGTTATAAAAGGCAAATACTTTGATGTAGATGAAATATGCATATTATGGAATTTTTTAATCATCAGCTATATTGATAACAGAGTTGTAAGTTTGAAATCAGGGACATGTGCTTTATCATACAAGTGTAATAATACAACAAAACCTACTGGAAAAATATATTGAGCTTTTATGCACTTAGCATTCTGCTTGTTGCTTATTGGAATATCACTTTTGATACGTTTTCTTCACCATTACAACTGCTTTGGTTTTTGTTTTTTTTAAATGTCATCAGTTGCAAATCTGAAATTAGAACCAGTTTCATCTCTAACATTACAACATCAGACTATGTAGTGAAAAGAGATTTTAATTTTCAAACGTAGAATCATCATAAAATAATACCAATGGAATATTAATTAATATCTTTCAATATGTTCTTTTAAGTTTAATATTCTCTCTTATGCACAGTTGAAATGCAATTAATCCAAGATGTCTGGAGGTATGAAGGTGCTTTGTACATTGTTCTGTAGTCATGTCTGACTGATTGACTGGTGATGATTTTGTCAATGCCAATGTGTTTAAGTGATGCTCTCGATGTTTTTGGATTGGACCCAAAACTGCCTATCACTGTTGATACTGTATTTGTTTTATTTTGACAATGTTGTTCTCTTTCCATTAGCAGTTCTTTATATTTTATTATTTTTTCCAGTTCTTTCTCTTCTTTTCTGCAATCTCCAATCTTATTTATTACTATTATATATTTTAATATTTTTAGCATGGACGTTTGAACTATAGCATGGATATTTTTACATGGGAAGTTGCCACAGCTGTATTAAGGATTCATGTGGAATCGTTGCCAATTCCAGACTTCCTCAGACTTTCTGGTCTGAGGCATGCGTCATAAGGAATTTTGAGATTTTGCTCTTAGTGTTGTTCTTTGCATCGAATGTGTTAAAAACATGCATTTTGTGATACATAATAGTCATAAATGCACACTTGTGACACTTGTGTTGTTGTTTCTAAAAGTATATGCAGATATATATAATATATAAACACATTATTTGAACATTAATGTGAAATATGAATTAACAGGTAAATAAGACGTGTTATATGGACTACTGATAAGAACCTAATTATTGGATCACAAAATAGATTTTCTATTCGTAGTATCCAGTTCTGGTATTTTAATTTAGTGCAAAACCCTTTTTGCCCTGGTAGATCTTTCATGTTAAGACTAGTAGTGTAAAAATACTTTAAATGCTGTATTTGAAAAACATGACATTGACTAAGAAGATGCATATATCTTATTGTAATGCATTATACCTTATAGCAGGGGTTCCCAAACTTGGCAGCTTTAAGACTTGTGGACT
>WNWU01013802.1:16411015-16431146 GCA_012654045.1 Ptyas mucosa
CGAAGTCCACAAGTCTTAAAGCTGCCAAGTTTGGGAACCCCTGCCTTATATAATATGCAGCATACCCAAGAAACTGTCTTCTGTCTTCACATCAGCCCATCCCACCTAATATTCTGCCCCAGCTACGGACCCCAAAGAACATAGCACACACGAAGTCCGTACAAACCTTAATTTACTAATTAAAGACTACTAATGAGCTTTCTTAGTAGTTGTTCAAACTCAAGTACAAAAAATCAGTCTTTTCTGAACAAGTCTTTTCTGTTAACTTCATTAACAGCCGACAAGAATTCAAAGAATAATAACTCAGTTCTGAGGTACAGTATTTCAGATAACCATAATCTTACTGTGGTTGACAGAATGGCCAGAAGCAATTTGCAGGAAAACTGATAAGAGAAAAACAAGAGCCAAGTCAAACGTTTTCTGTAATCAAGACGTGAAGGAAATTGAACGAAGTTGTTTCCTGCAAATTGCAACAGTCGTCGTCCTTCCTTAAATATGCTAGGGGAGTGGACAATTAGCCCCAAGCCTTACTCTCGAGGAGACCTCCTCCTGAGGAGCCACTCCTGCCTTTTCACAGCTCTGCACACTTGTGCATCGAGAAGAGGCTCCTCCTCTTCTTCCTCTTCACTTGTGGGAGCTTCTGGAGGTTCTGAAGGCCCTGGCTGAATCTGGCACCACATCTTCTTCAGCCTCCTCATTGTCCGACTTGAGTGCCAACTACACAGGCTGCTGGAGCAGCACCACAGCAGCCTCCTCGCTGTCAGAATCAGCTACCAACTGCACAGGCCACTGATGGGCCACAACACTTAATCAGGCAGAGATGGTACATTTCGAATGACATCAGTTAAAGAATTCCAATCAGTGGGGTCCAGGAAGAGAGTTTTCTTTGCTATTGCCTCCACCCTTGGGAACACCCCCTCCCCAGAGGTGAGGTGGATTCCAATGCTCCTGGACATTTAAACATATTTAAAGACCTAACTCTGCCAACTCATTTGGGGCTTGCAGAGGAGCATGCAGTCATGCAGCTGGTTAGTGTCCTCAACAGGAGTGAAATTCACTTACCTTCCCTACCAGTTCACAAATGTGAGCACGTGCACAGAGGGTCAAAACGGGACCTACTGATGTCCAGGCAGATGGGCAGAGCCTCCCTCCACCAGTGCTACTGGATTGCATGATCGGGATAGATCTGGCTGAATTTCACCATTGGTCCTCAAGCCTCACCCTCACCTTTAATTAATATTGAATTTTAAACACCTTTGCTATTATTTTAATTTTAAAATTTTGTAATATTCAGTTTTTATATTTTTTAACATTTTTTCCCATACACTATCTAGAGGCAGTTTGTAAATATGATAAATAATACATTTAAAAAAATCTGTACAACTCATTTGTCAATATTCACTTTTATATGTGGTATGCATTGTAAGGTCACAGAGTGAACTAAGATTCATTAAGGTAAATCTAAATTAGTGGATTTGTGAGATACAGGTAAAGGTACATGTTTCCCTGTCAGTCTTCTCCAACTCTAGGGCAGAGTGCTCATATCCATTTCTTGGTTGAGGGAAGAGCGTTGTCCAAAGATATTCTCCAACATCATGTGGCTGGCATGGTTATACGCCAAAAGCAGATGGAACACTGTTACCTTCCATTGAAGTGATACCTATTTATCTGCTCACATTGCATGCTTTTGAACTGCTAGGTGGGCAGAATCTGATATATCACTTCTGAGATATAAAAGTATAAAAAAGTGTTTTAGAGAATCACTGTTATTCCCTTGTATGCAAACATCATTCCACATATTACTTTTTAGTACTTCAAATGTGTAGCTTTATCTCATTAATATTGTTTCCTAGGGCAAAGTAAATGCTTTGCAATGCATTTCTTTCTCTCTTCTGTTCTTAAATCCCCTGTGAAGTCTAAGATTGGCTTTGAAAGATTAACTTATGTTCGTTGCAACCTTTATGGGAGCTGAAAGGGGAGAGATTATATTTTCCTATCTTAATTCTGCTGATGAAAATTCTTCCATCCCCAGAACAACCTTATTCGGTTTTATCCATACTGTAGTGTTCTCTTTCATGGACTTAAATATCTCTCTGAATTACTAAAATTAGTTACTAGATTGTCAACAGTAGACATAGTGTTTAACAGTCCAAAATGCCATGAGGAATAATCTAGCTAATGAAGTCAGCCTTCATTACACTAATGTGTGGATAATATGAACTTCGAATACATTTTAATTTCTACATTAATTGTTTGGGTAATGAGGAAGCCATTTTGTAATGGAATAGAAGAAACTCTTTCCCAATAATAGGTAAATGTCATGCATTCATCCAATTCACAAAATCAATTTACATTGATAGTGCAATACATACATGGCCAATAATGATATTCTTCTCCCAGCCATTCTGCTATGCCCTTATAGGTTTCCATAAGGATATGCAGTTTATAGATCATAATATAGATGCCTATCACAGCTGAGACATTTAAGGAGCTGTATAGCACTTGGCTGTGAGTCAATAAACCTTTTTTTCACAATTTTTCATAGTTTTTTTTAAGTACAATTGCATTAAGAGTTGCATTAACTTTAATAAGTGGATTCTTTAAAGCAGTGGCTTTTCCTTTTTTAGGATTGTGCAGAAATGTGAAAACAATTGGGCTAATTTAATGAATAACCGCATTTGACTTTGGAAGAATAGAATAGAGGAGAGGAGAGGAGAGTAGAGTAGAGGAGAGGAGAGGAGAGGAGAGGAGAGGAGAGGAGAGGAGAGGAGAGGAGAGGAGAGGAGCGGAGAAGAGAAGAGAAGAGAAGAGAAGAGAAGAGAAGAGAAGAGAAGAGAAGAGAAGAGAAGAGAAGAGAAGAGAAGAGAAGAGAAGAGAAGAGAAGAGAATTTGTTCAGGCAGTAGCCTTATACCATTTCAGACAAATGGTTGTCCAGTCTCTTCTTAAAAACTTCCAGTGTTGGAGCATTCACAACTACTAAAGGCAAGCTATTCCACTGATTAATTGTTTCAATTTCAAAGATTATAGATTTTGATAGGTTTTGTTGTAGGTTCTAATATATTTGAGAAAATATATTAGAGAAATATGAGAAAATATATTAGAGAAATATATTATGAGAAAATAGAAACTGGAAGCTGTTATCAGGCATGTTTGCCATATAGGCATAGGAAGTATCTCAGTCCTTGCTAGACAAAGTGGTCAGATACTATTACTAACATCACAAGCAGAAACTTATGAAAACTTATAGAAGCAGCTACTGAAAGACAATTCAGGTAAACTAATGTCCATTGAACCATGGGAAGTTGATAGCAATTAAATGCCCGAACAACAAGAGCATGTACCCCAATATTTATTGTTATCTACTCTTATTGATACAAGCTCTGATATTGGTTTTACCTCAGGATGTAATATTTAGTGCCTTTAAACACAGAATTTTATCATTATATGCTGTCTCTTTATTGGACAGAAAATCCCTGAATTATGCTTTTGTTATTAAAGGGTACTTAATTGTCAGATTGCGATATGGGTTCAGATAAGTACAAGGAAGATGCATGTCATTCTTTTACAAATCTCATTACTATAAATTGGATAGCTCACTATAAAATATCTTTTTCAAAAAGACCTTTTTCCAAGAACAGTTGGAAATGACCAGAAGGTAGGTAGCTGTCAAATTAATCCTAACATCTTAGGCTAGAGATATTGTACTGATTGGAAACAGTGTCTACCTCACTATATAATTTATATATAAATTAATTTTGCCTGGAGAATCCAATAAAAAACTTGTCTTCAGAATAAGAGCACTGGTAAAAAAAAAAGAAACAAAAAGAAAGCAAAGTGTCAGATTTATCTAGTCTGGAAGACCTTTAAAACACAGTAATAGCAGCAGAGCTAACATTCATTTCACAGACAATCAGTGTTGGGAACTATTAAAAAAGGGAAGCCAGATCACAAAATTGAAATCTTGCTGGAAAAGGGGAGGAAGGAAAGAAGGGAAAGGTTAGTAAAAACCTGCAAGCAGCAAAGATTCAAGAAAGGGTTTTGAAGAAGATATTATTGCTAATATTTAGTTCATGCAAACAATGCACAAGAAGGTCATTGGAAGACAAAAGAAGAAAAATATGGAATAGTAAAGAAATTGAATGAATTGTTTTGCGATAGGTACATGGATAGGTATCCATGTATGTAATTAACATGTAGTTTTCCTTTTTAAGAAACCCATGAAGCCTCTGAATTCCATTAAGTACCGTAGTCTCCCTTCCATTATGGTATATTCCTTTCATTCAAAATCCTAAGCATTTATCCTTTCTTATGCTAAAATCTTGTTGAATAAGGCAGTAGGTTGGAGGTTTTGTTTTGAATTGCTTGTTTCTGGTTAAACAGATTTGCAGATTTTCATCCAGCTGGAACATTGCTTTCATTCAGCCAGTTGAAGATTCATTAAAAACAAGCTTATGAAATCTTTATGTATAAACAATGAAACAAATGGAGTTATGGCAGAAGAAATTTGTTCTATAATATTGACTATAATTCTGTGCAAATGGGTATTGAAGCCAAATCTCATTAGTTGTGTATATTTTTGTTTGCTGAATTGAAGTTTATTGCATCAAGTGTTTGGTCCTATGAGGTTTTATTATTTTTTACTTTGATTCAGCCTCTACATTGATGTTTTTTCAGGCCTGTCTTTACAAAATCCAAGGTAAACAATCTTATCACATGGTAACAGACAGACCTACTCAACAAGCCCAGATGGGTAGAATAGCATAACATCTCTGATTTATAGCAGGACTCACTGTTGCAGAAAGAGATGACCTGCACTACTGCACATTTATGTGCTTGGTTGTCCACTGCTGCTGTATTTGCCTATCTAAGATGCAATAGAAGATTATTGTCAATCATGGAAGAATGAAAAAGGTTGTTTTTCTTTTTAAGTATTAGTACAACTATAAACATCTAGGGCTCAGAAATATTTAAGAACCTTAGAAAAATCCTCTTGCCTATCGTTATCAATTGCGCTGATTAAAAAAATTACCAAGGAAAATATTGGGTGAGGGCAAGTTGTTTGTTTCTGCAATTCTATTAACAGCACTCATTTCAGATCAATGATTCCCCCCTCTCCCCAATAGCCTACAAAGCTTTATCATTTGTCAATGTACCCCAAACTGGTATCATTCCGATTTATTAGTACTTTTGTTGGGATCTGAATTTCCAAATAGAGGCAAGAATGCCTAATATTAGTAGTAGAATTGTTCTTTTAGTCAATGAGTGAAGGTTCTTATCTATAATCTCATCTCTGATTAATGAGTTTCTGCTTTTATGCAGAGTACCTATTAGGATTGCACCAAGCAACCTGAAACAATTTATTTAGCAAATGCAATGCATGAGCTTACTTGGTCCCATAAGTAGCCATAACAGCCATACCCTCAAATAATTTTAGAAATGCTGGCAAATAATACCTAGAAAAAAATAAGTACTAACCAATGAGATTCTTCAGATGTTTAGTTAGATATCAGTAGGATGAACATATACTTCCCTATACATTGGAATAAGTAGCGTAAATATTTGAAGCATGTCATCTGTTTTATGCCATGCCCATCAATATTCCAGGTCATTAAAACAACTACTACCACCAGTAAGTCTATAGCCTTAATTTTGTTAAAGCTGATACAGAGTAAGTGATCTCTTTAAAAGTATGGCACAGTTTTCATTGCTCTTTTTAGTTCTAGTGGTGATTTATATATAGATGAACCTAAAGTTGTGAACAGCCAAGAAAACAAACTAATGGATCATCAAAGTAATCACCCCAGAGTTTTCTCTCAAGGAACAAATAACCAGGCTCAAATTATCACATGCGAAGACACAGCTCTCTGGAGAAAGTAAAGGAAAGAGAAGAAGAGGATGATCAATAGCAAGGTAGGTGAATTCAGTTATCATGGCAATAAGTACACTGTTGAAAGACTTGCAAAAATAGGATAGAGATAGGTGATCATGGGAAAATCTATGTGATCAATAGGATTCAAAGAATGACTTGATGGTACATAATCAAAGGGCCTTTAGTTTACTGGATTAACTTTGGAAGATAGCATTCCTTTGATTAAACGCCCCATTATCAAGTTGATGTGAAAACTAAATGGTATTAGGGTAGTTTATTCTACCCTCTTTCTAGTTAAACTGTTTATATAAGATGGCACCTTAATATTTGTCTGCTGTTCTTATATAAAATGCATATGAAGGCAAAGAAGTGATGATACCTTGAGGAGAGTATGAATTTATGCCTAAAGATTTTCCTAGATATTGATTCAAGAGATACTTGCACTCTATAAAGGAAGCATACAAATCTGCTTTAGGCAATTAATGGTAAAGAAGAAAGTCTTGAGTCAGTTTGGATGACTTGACCAAAATTTGTTTATTTGCCTGTGATCTCTTCTTTCAACCAGACTAGTCATTTGTAATACAGATATCTGACATAGAACATGCTAGTAATAGGTTGATAGGATTAAAGTAAACTGAGTCATCTGTCTTGCTCTTCTTGACAATGTAGTCAATTATGTCCAAACTTCTCTTCGGATATACAAGCTTCTCCATCAATGTAATATGGGTACTGTCTTTCATCTGATGGGAATGAGGAGTGTCTTCTTGGTTCAGTGCCATGGTAAGAAGGGCATATTCCTGACCTGCTGGTCTTTGTAAGGCACTGAGGACCTGATTTTCCCTGGGCATTGGATATATTGACAGCTCCTCTTTAAGGGACAGATAGGAAGGTGAGTGCCCATAGGCACATGCTTTTGTGTGCCTCCCACCCCCCTTCTTCTCTGCTTGATATATTTGCAATTTTAAACCTGATATTAAGCATGTAAAATTTCATTTTTGTATTGGACAACCATAAACATTAGTAAAAAAACAAAAGAATGAGACCTGGTTAGATAAGCACCAATCCAAACTATTTTGTATCAATTGGAGGACATTAAAAACAGTCATAGTGTCTTTCTGGTTTTGAGTTGCCAGCATTTTCTTAAACCATGACTAGTTCCCAGTCAGACAACTGTTTGTCATCTACGTCCAGTCAAAAATTATAAATATAATATAAAAATGTATTAACAAATTATTGATATTAAACTATGGATATTATCTTGGAACTACAGGGGATATTTACTAATGAACAGGCCATGGTAAAGCTTAAGCAAAGGAGTCTGGACATAGAATTTCAAACTGAATTTAGCAAAATTTTTACAAGGAGTGAGTTTTTACAAGAATCAGTTAAAGCAGATTGGTACTTCAAGCAAAAAGCAACCCACAATTACCACAGGTTTTTCACAGAAATATAGTTGATACCATAACCTAAGCAGTTCTTGAGTATAGATTCAAAATGAGCCACTTTGCAGAAAGAATCTGTCCATACAGAGTTGTAATAAAATTGACTACTTGGCATCAAATGATTGGGCTGTTTCATCCAAATTAATTATGAGGCATTAACTAACAAAGTGATCTACGATCAATATGGAAAGTTGCTCTATATTATTTGAGAGTTCAAATGTTGATATATTGCCAGAATTAATTTAGTCTTTGATCACTTCATTCTATTTATTTATGCAGTCCACTAATCAAAGAGAGATGAATTAGCAATATTTATCACTTGACTGACTTTGTTTTAGATAAAAACAAGTGACAAAGCAATGTTAATGAGACTACCGCAGTATATTTACAGTTTCAATTTACTGCTGAAGTGAGCTTTAGTGGAGGAGAAAATTCATGGATCATTTAAAATTGATTTTTGAGTTTTCTCATGCACTGATCCATTTCCATATTTTGACTGCTGTAAAAATCTAAAGTATTTTGCATTCCATTCCACAAATATTTATTTTTCTCCCTCATTAACACCTACTGTGTTATAATATAATGTAACATTAACCAATAGGTTTAATATATTTTTAAAAGTTAGTGATCTTCTTTGTGTGGGGAGACACATATGGGAAAAAAAAATAACCACTGAATGCGTTACAGGCTAAAGTAAGTGTGGTTACTGGTGGAATGCAGAGAGTTCCAGTGCCACCTTTTTGAAGTCTTCAGAGCTCCTTAGATTCATGCCATGGTATTCAGTGGCAAAATAACAGTTTTGGTGTTATATCAGGGTTGGGCTGCTGGAGGTTCACAAGGGTTTGGAAGAACCTCTAGCTAAGATTCTGTGCAGTTCAGAGAACCCAAAAATCCCACTCCTGCCATCATCATTTATATGTAATTTCACACAACATTTTATTTTGTTTCCTACTCAATATCTATATGAAAGAACTAGAAGGAGATACCAGATACTTTGGTGATATTGATACTTTGATGACACTTCATATGACATATTAGTACCACTTTATAAAGCCTTAGTAAGGCCACAACTAGAATACTGCATCCAGTTTTGGTTACCACATTACAAAAGAGATGTTGAGAGTTTGGAAAAAGTGCAAGAAGAGCATCTAAGGTGATTAAAGGCTTGGAGACTAAAATATATGAAGAACGGTTGCATGATTTGGCTTTGGCTAGTCTAGAGAAAAGAAGGATTATGGAGGGCTTGATAGCAGTATTCCAGAATTTGAGAGGCTGCCACAAAGAGGAGAGGGTCAATTCATTTTCCAAAGTACCAGAGGGCAGGACAAGAATCAATGAATGGAAACTAATCAAGGAAAGAAGCAACCTGGAATTAAGGAGAAACTTCCTAACAGTGAGGACAATTAACCAGTGGAACACCTTGCCTTCAGAAGTTGTGGGTGCTTCATCACTGGAGGTTTTTAAGAAGAAACTGGACAGTCACTTGTCTGAAATGGTAGGGTCTTCTGCTTGAGCAGGGGTTGAATTAGAAGACCCCAAGGTCCCTTCCAGCTCTATTCTGATTCTGATTGATTTGCAAATAGTTTTCATTACTCTTCTGTTGATGAAATGGAATACAGTATCTGGTTAAACAGAGAGAGAGAGTAGTAGTAGACCATATTATTACTATTCTCCTTTCCTTCATATGTACAGTATGTCATTAGGAGAGAAGAGTATCTACTCTATATGATTTAGAAATCTGCTCTTAGTTATTCTACATGTTCATACTGCTGAACCATTCATGAAGTCTGGTAAAACTCATGATTCTATTTAACATGATGATGATGATAATAATAATAATGATGATGATGATTACAATAATGCCTATTCTGCACACCTAAAATCTGGGTTTTTCCCCTCTGCGGCAACAAAAATAATGTGAAATAATCCTGCATAGGAAGAGGGATTGGGAAGCTGCTGCCTGTCCTTAAAAAGACTTTTGCCTGAGTACACCCAGTATTAGGACTCTGAAAAATAGACAGCATGAGATCTATATAACAGAGCAAGTTTTTCTGGCTGTTGAGAAAAGTGACAGGATGTGGCTGCTGTGTAAAATGTTTAGCAAGCTCCCCAGGCACCTATAGTCAAAGCAATTTCATTTGCATTCTTGTTGTGTTGTGAGTGGTCATTTCCCCAGTGCTATCAACCAACTATAACTGGTGACAGTTTTACAAACCAGGACAGGATCTCTAACAGAAAAAATGTAGTTATTTACTAGCTTCAGAAACACATCCATTTGAGAGAGGGCTGGTAAATCATATTTTTTCCAGATTGTCTGCTCAGAGCATTTTTGTCTGCATGTATAGAGAGGCATTCAGAAAACCCAGAAGATTTTCCAAATGCCAGGTCTCCTCTTCTATTTATATATAATTCAACACACATTTCCAAGTGCCTGTTTTTAGTTGAAAGAAGGGGAAGAAGATGATTTTGCTCTGATGAGATTGCTATGGAGTAAAAAGATTTGATCACCTTGTTGGTCTTTTTATTTTATTATGTATGTAGTTTATTATATGTGCAGACATAGGTCATTACACAACATTGATATAGAACAAGGTTCAGAATAGAAGCTTAATCTTTTTAAATCAATACTGAATTAATATGAGGTTGAATTAACCAAGTAATGGCTGGTAAACTAGAGTCAATACTACGGAGTAAAAGCACTTTGTGATAGCTAGTTTCTTCATCCTAGACTTATTCCAGACACTTAATATCTGCATTTGATTCAAGAAAGATATATCCAGGGAGAAACTGTCATTACTTCAAATCTACAAATATGCTGATTTCTATATCTGCTGATGCTTCAACATGTTGAAGTACTGATAAACTAGGAAATTATAATCTGCATGTTTCATTTTTGGTCTTTTATCAAAATTTTGTGACTGCTAATTTTCACTGAAGAAATTTTGCCAGAAGAAGAGAAACTGTTTCCTAGGGGAAGAACCAAGAATTGTTCAAAAATAATTGTTCTGAATAATGTATTTCAGAGTGGATTCTCACAATCAGCTTCCTAAAATCTAACAACAAGGAGGATAGTTTTATCATCTTTGATATGCATGCAAAATGCTGGATAATTTTGGATTAAAATACACACAAGGATTCAGAGGATTTTAAAGATTAATCGATATATCACAAAAACTCTTATTTCTATAATCAGATTATCTGGACAAAGCATAGGGCAACAATTTTTGAAACAAGGTGCAACTTTTTGAAACATAGGGCAACAAGTTTTGAAACTTAAATGGGCTAACAGAATGCATCTAAAATCTGAAAAGGAAGGAAGGAAGGAAGGAAGGAAGGAAGGAAGGAAGGAAGGAAGGAAGGAAGGAAGGAAGGAAGGATGTTTTCTGATGTTTCCTGCCATCCTTTGCAAAAAAAAAAAAAAAATCCTTAATGGGGAAGCTGACAGGAAGTTGAAAACTGCTCCCATTCCTAGGTAAGGAAATATCTCTAAAACAATGACCCAACAGGGCATGGGTAGTCTGATAGAAAGGAAACCAGGCCTCTTTCTCTTGGGATTGATGGATAAACAATTTGAACTTCGTTTTTGCATATGATAACCACAGCATAATTAGTGTAGGCATAAAGTTTTGGCAATATCCTACAATGAGTTGGTGAAGATGCTAGAATTTGTTGAGGTGGCCAAATTGACTTGCTTGATTAGAGAAAGAATAATATGTACTTTTATTGTTGACTGGAAATCCTTTATGGACTTTTGCATTTAAAAAAAATCTTACGATTTATGGTTTTGATGTTTAAATAAGACTATAGGCAGAAAAGAGTCATGATGTAATTTTAGGGGAAAGGGGGAATTTATAATTGTACTTATAACTGCTATTGAGAAGATTGGAAGCCATTTCTTTGTATCTTTTTTCTTTCTTTTCTATTATTCTTTTACATTTTCTTTCTTTCACTTTTAGCTCTTCGATTTCTTTATTTTATTTTCTTCCTTACTCTATATTATTTTGTATTCATTTTTAATTTTTACATATCAGAATGTCAGGTAGTTTTCTCTACTTCCGAATATACAACAGCCTCTTTTGGGTAAGAAATATTACATATAAAAACATTTAAAAAAAGATTATAGGCAGGAGATCAAATAAAAGAAAATAAAATATTTATTATGTATGCTCTTTTCAGTTTTGATGAAACATAGATTAATATGGGAATCACTACGAAGGCAGCTAATAGATGGTAAATGAAGACAGGAGCATGTCTTCATCACATGGGATATGAAATGTTGTAAATGTTGGTACATATTTGTAGATGCCTTTTGTCAGTACATTCATTGATTTCTGACTAAAACCATGTCTATTTCTATTATTTAATATCTGAAAATTATTGAAGTTATTCCTTTAAACATATTTGTTTCAGTAACAATACATTTGTGTGTTTTTTTTATTTATACAGTCAATGTTTGAACATATAAACATTTATATTAAATATAAATATAAGAACAGGACTAATCAAAGCCAAAAAAAAAAAAAGAATCAACAGCAGACAGAACTGAATAACAAGAAATGAAAAGGGAGATGAAGAAGGAATAAAAGATTTCAAATAACATACTGCATATTATACAAACTTATGGTAAACCACGCCAAACTTGATTGCAGAAAATACGACTTCAGTAACAGAGTTGTTAATGCCTGGAATGCACTACTTGACTCTGTGGTTTCTTCCCCAAACCTTTACCCTTAGACTGTCTACTGTCGATGTCACACCATTCCTAAGAAGTCTTTAAGGGGCGTGCATAAGCGCACCAGTGTGCCTACCGTCCCTGTCCTAATGTTCCCTTTTATTTGTATCCATTTCATGTATTCATAATTATGTTTATACTTATATCTGTTATCTAATACATGCTTGATGAAATAAATTAATTAATTAATTAAAATTAAAATAAATAAATAAATAGTACTTGAAATGTACATTACATGTTGGTTAAACTGAGATGGTGCCATCTTTCTAAGGTGCAGAGGTGGGAGATTCTTATAGAGAGGCCAAGTTAAAATCCACCAACTTTTGAAAAGCTTTTCCTCTGTGTATCTAAACTAAGTGACCCCATCCAGTTTCACGATGCAAATATTTGTGATCTCTGACACTAGAGGAGATTCACCTATTCGTTTCTGAGATCTCAGACTGTGCAAACCAACAGGAGGCTCATTATTTTCACATGGAGAAAACTCTGTGTGATAAATAAGAAATTAGACAGTAACCTGCCAATCTGTAAAGCAGTGAAAAATAATCTCAGCCCAGTCGATTTCAATGTGAGTATGTGATATTGTTATTGCTACTTTCATTATGGAAGAAACTGTTTGTTATCATCAATACTATGGACTAAAGCTAACAGGTTTCCACCTAATTAAAAGTGTAGTAGTGTGCTTGTGACTTTAAAAAAAATCTGTTTCACATGAATATATAATTTGTACTTTCATCTCTTCCTAAACCCTTTTAAAACATTTTTTTTACATTTTATAAATGGTTTCAAGCAGTGGTGGGTTGCTACTGGTTCGCCCCAGTTCGGGCAAACCGATAGCAACAATAGCAGGAGGCTCTGCCCATCCGCCCGGACGTCATCAAATGATGCGCATGTGAGTGAAGTGCGAGAGCGAACCAGTAGCAAAGGTAAGTGAAATCCACCACTGGTTTCAAGAGTTTAGAAATTACTGTCCTTGGGTCTGGTGTAAGGATTGGTGTAAGGATTAGATGAACAAATGGAATGGAATAACTGCCCATTATCCCTCTCATACATTTTAGACAGTGTTTATATCTAAATCTGAGACTTAGAAATAGAAATCTGAGAATTGTGGCAAGCTCATTTCAGAAGGAAAATAAATAACCATCTTACATCAGTACATTTCAAGGACTGCAGCTATTCCCAGTTTGCAGAAGGCTTGTTATAATTGTCTGTTGAGTAAACTTTAAAACAGTTAAAAATGTTAGCAACAAAAGAAAGGTGGCAATTTATCTTTTGAGGGTGGGAAGGAAATTGGGAACATCCTAATGAAAGGGCTAAGATTTTCTTTCACTCATTTCCACACCCAACCTTCAGAGATTTTTGTACGTGTGTCTGAATTTCTTTCTGTAATTTTTTTATGTGGTGATCTACTGTATAAAACCTCCCCGCTTTTTCCAGGCATCCGGGGAAAGAAGAAAACATAATCATAAAGAAATTGATCTTCTGGAGCTTTTTCCAGATAAGGAAACAGGGATAGGCAGGGAGCTACATCATAGTAAAGATAAAGGCAACCATTCATAGCCTCAAAGGATGGATTAATTTGCCAAAAGCATGCAACCTGGGTTAACCTTGCTCTTAGGACCAATTTCTGAATGTACAGTTTTCTTCAAATCACAGTTTTGGCAATCAAGATACTACAACCCTATTTAAATTTTCCTTTACAAGTCCCCATAATACTGGATCCAGCACTACAATTTGTATATTCCCTGGGATTAAATTATTACATTTGATCCCTCCAGAAGCAGCAAATTCACCAAAAAGGACTCCTTTTTCCTCTTCTCGTGATCAGACAAGATTTTAGGTTCTTGTCAACATCTTACTCATTTGGTGAAATGCCAGGGGCTTAGAAGGACATTCCTACCTTCACTAAGTATATTCACACTCAGCAACTATAAAGTGTTTCCTGTGTTATCTGGGGAGGCTGACAACTATTCAGTGTACTTAGCTTATTTATTGAACTGATAGAATGCAAATTATCCAATATGCAGTTAATTATTTGATTATCTTCAATCTCTGAATAATGGCTTATTTCATGTTCAAGAAGTACCTTTTCTTCATTTAATTTTCAGATAATGGTCCATTGGGAATCTAGATGGGATCAAGGTCTCTGGTAGTAATGCAGAGTATAAATCAACCAGTGTCAGCAGCTTTGTGTGAGAGAATTTAATTTCTCTTTGTCTCATATGTGTATACTTTTCAACATTTGTACAGACAGTTACATGGTATGTTGTAAGCAGCTTAAGACATGCTAGATTCATACTGCAATATTGAGGTTAACTAATTACAAATATGGGACGCAGTGGCTCAGTGGCTAAGACACTGAGCTTGTCGATCGAAAGTTCGGCAGTTCAGCAGTTTGAATCCCTAATGCTGTGTACTTGTACTTGTCCCAGCTTCTGCCAACCTAGCAGTTTGAAAGCACATAAAAATTGCAAGTAAAAAAATAGGGACCACCTTTGGTGGGAAGGTAACAGCATTCCGTGCACCTTTGGCATTTAGTCATACTGGCCACATGATCACGGAGATGGTCAGCGCTGGCTCTTCAGCTTTGAAATGGAGATGAGTACTGCCCCCTAGAGTCGGGAACGATTGGCACATATATGCAAGGGGAACCTTTACCTTTTTAATTACAAATGCCCAACATGTGGTCCTTGGAAGAGCTTTATAGCTCCCGCAGTCTTAAGAAAGTCCAAAACATTCTTAAAGACCCATCTCATCCTGGGCACCCTTTTTTTTTAACTATTACCATTTGGCAGATGGTACAGAATAATAAAAAGAAGACAAATAGGCTGAAAAACAGCTTCTATCCCAGGGCAACAACTATATTGAATTCTACTGTATAGTGCAATACTAATGCAATATTAGGGATTTTCAATTCAATTGTATAGAATGTGAAGGATGTACGCTTGTGTTTTATTTTTATAGTTATAATGTACACTGAAGATGGCATTTAATTTCATTCTACGAGTGTAATGATAATAAAGTAAACCAACTAACTATATTATAAATGAATAGGGTGAGGGGAAGATTTTTAAAATCTCCCTGGCAGAGTCTTTCTTTCCCCAGTAAAAAGAAATTGTGTTAGGCTGTCATAAGTAAGGCTGTACTTCTTGGCATCCTCAGGAGTGCCATACCAAAAATAGTGGGTTATTCAAGAAGCCTTAAATGCATTTTTGTTGGTGTGTATTTTACAGACTACTTGGAATAATCTGGATAATCTGAGAGCAGTTTACAGAATGGCACAGAAAATAGTAGTGAAAATGCATAATATAGAAAGAGGAATATACTGGTCTTGAATTGTGATCATAGTAATGCTTGCAAAATAATTATGATCAATATTTGTTTTAGAGTCCAGATAAAATCAAGGTCAATCATAAGTGTCTACTTTTGTCCTTCATCCATTTTGACTATATCTTTTATCCATATCAGCCCCTTAAGCAATAATGAAATAATCTGCATAAAAATATATAGTTCTCTTCAATTTCTTTGCATTCCAGCAACCTGGAGTCAATAGAAGGTAGTATAGAAGGATTCTAGTATGGTTCAAGATAATGATATTCAGGTCTCCAAAGATTCAGGTGTACTCCATCCTTTGACTAGGTATGAGCTAATCAAGAAAGATCAGAACAAACCTTTTTATCACAGTTTATACCGCTGAGTTACCTAACAAAGAATTATCTGGCTTTTGGAAAAATTTCATCAGTCTCTATTCTGCCTTCAATTAAACCTCAGGTTTAGGCTATTATCTATCTGTATCTGAGTGCACCCATAAAAACATGCATGCATACATACACATACACATACACATACACATACACATACACATACACATACACATACACATACACACAAATACATATGCATATAATGATACATTTTCACATACATATGAGGTCACTGCCCATGTTTAATAGCTTAGTTTAGAATAGCAGTGAAGCTTCCCCCCTCCTCCCAGTTTTCTCAATTTATTGATTATCTGCTATGATTATTAGAAGCATGCCAACTTGAATGTATGAGAAACAACTAAATATTTCTGGTTTAATCTTTTTTTAAAAAACAACCGTAAAAACTAGGTAATGACATCAATTATACAATATTGTAAACCACATGCTGTCATTCATGGTGTTATACTGGGTAGCTTTCACATGGCTATTCTATTTGTAACTTCTCCCTTAATCTTTCTATATTTATTCTTTTGTTGGTCTATGTACATCTGTTTCTAGGTAGGATGCCATGCCTACCCTTTTCTTTCTTGCCCCTGCAGTTTAACTAGCAGTGATTCAGAGTTGTGACTTAGAGTTCTTATCCTACTGTGATAGAGAAAATTCTCTGATAGAGAAAATTATCTGATAGAGAAAATATTCAGTGCTAAAGACTACTTGGCAAAAGGGGCTTCAGCTGAAAAAATCTAAAAGAAGTGCAATTTATGGGAATTCAAGCACATGCAAAAGTTTCAAAAGGTTTAAGTGACATAAGACTACCACTTATGATTCAGAAGACATTCATTTTTAAAGCACTAATATTATGCCAAATATTCAATTTAACTATAGCTCACATATCCACTTTTATTGCTATTTCTGATAGCAACATATTTAAATTCAGTTTGATTATTTGAGATATATGGGAATCCAATATATTGTTGCTTCTGGGTATCAAAGGAATTGTATCAAGAAAACAGAGTTTAATTATAATTGAGATCAATTAATATATCTATGTGGCTTCAAACCATTACATACAGACATATCTATATCAATACATAATTTTGAACACAGTTATTTTATATTAATTGATGACTTTTATCCAATCACTATTCTGCTTAAAAATGCATGTTAAAAATTCTGTACTTATCAATGGATATGAAAAAGTCAGACGGATCTATCTTACAGATTCTGCAATGAAAAAGGCATAAATAGAGTTTATTTTATATCCTCTCATGATTCTTAGAGCGAACAAACTTTTTTTAAAAAAAATACACATTTTAATATTTATGAAAAGACAACATTGAAAGAAAGAATAGACATTTGAATAATTTTATCAAAGTCTAATTCTGCATTCAATGAGAAAAGCTATAACAATGAGCACTGTTACTACAGAAGCTCCAAGATTTATTATTAATTCTAGATTAACATCCCTGTCTATAAGCAATGAATCCTGCTTCACCAGAATGTATTAAATATATAATTACACTGGAAAAAAGTTTGAGTTGAATCTCTCAGTCAAATATTCACATAACTCTACTTTCTAATCCAATATAGATTATGCTGGTTTATTTTAAAATAATTAATTACACATGAATGTGGATTTTATGAAAAATGTATTTAAAATAATGCCATTTCTTCTGTCGTTTTGCTTTTTTTAATTGCATATTGATATAGTAATATAATGGAATGGAGTTCAATGGACTTGGCATAAACACATTGAACTGGATTTTACTTTTTCATCTCAAGAGAGTGAAAATTTTAGTGTGTTCCTTTTTTGTCTTTAGCATTGATCCAAAAGAAAATATTTTGAGTACAGTAAATTTCTACAAAATTGTAGGAGAGGGAAATGGGACATAAATGTTGACATTAGACTATATGCCATATGTTTTAATGAATATATCACAAGTACATTAACACTGAGATTCTGAAACAAAAATGAAAGATTTATGTTATTACAATTAATAGCAGTGCCCTAATTTTAATTCATTTGACACTGGACACAAATCACTTAAATTATCTCTAAAGAGCCTTATCAAAACTGTCAAGAGCTCTTTTCTGACAGCAAGTTTCAACTTACTTATAGGAATTATCTTGACAGATGAGCAGTCATGGTAGGGAGAGAGGGTAAAATGCAACAGTTTCCAATGAATAGGACAAAGCAGTGTAGGGAAAAGAATTCAAATAACCCATTGTATAGGATTAGTGTCTAAACAATGTACAGAATTTGAAGTGTGATTGCCTATAAATTCTGCCCTGTCTGTTCCATGTTGACTGCTTATTCATTGTCAGTTTGTGTTATGGCTGAAATTCCAGTAAACAACAAAGATTTAGTTCATAGCTTTGTTAGTCCAAATCTGTGGGGAGCTACTGCCTAGTTCATCCTACCTTGGGGAACTCAACACAATTCTGTCAAAATAGCTTTATAGAGTGTTTATTTTCTATGCTGTAACTGAGAGCCAGTTTGGTGTAGTAGTTAAGGCATCAGACTACAAGCCTACCTTAAGCATGAAGCCAGTGAGTGAATATGAACCAGTCATCTCTCTCAAACATAGAAAAAGACAGGGGCAAAAACATCTTGCCAAGAAAACTGCAGGGATTAGTCCAGGCACTAGTTAGGTGTCAACACCAAGTCAAAGACATTGTGATGAAATAATTGATAAAATATCAGGCTGGGTGCCATGGTTTCATTTTTTTCCTCACTTCTTTACTTCTTCAGAAATGCAGCTATTTTTCTTGAGCACTTCACTGGTTGTCCTGTCCTACCCTTGATGGATTTGTTTGGTTTTTAAAAATATAAATTCAACATTGTGTGTATATATATATATTTGTGTAAGTGCACCATCCTTCAGAGGTGCTGTTTTCTTCATGACAGCACTTAACTTTACTCATAGTAAGTCAGTTGATCATTTTATTCTGTTTATTATGTTCATTAACCAGCAAAACAAAACAAAAGACATGGCTAGTAATTAAAGTAGCAATAGCTCCTTTCAAACTTCTTCACAGGCTTGAAAAAGGTTTTAAGGAATCAATTCATTAAAGCAACTTTAAAAGCAAAGGTACCATGAGTCAGAGAGAGAGAGAGAGAGAGAGGGAGGGAGGGAGGGAGAGAGAAGAGAAAGAGAGAGAGAGAGAGAGAGAGAGAGAGAGAGAGAGAGAGAGAGAGATGAAAGAACAGATTTTTGAACTAAGGTGGTGTGGGACTAAATATTAATATTCTGTAAGAACAAAATTCAGAGGATAGAATGATGTATAACAAATAACAGCTACATCCATGATAGCTCCCTCTGCTCTCCTTAACAATTAAAATTCACCACCATAGATAATAGATATTTATTTATATCTATAGATAAAGTGCATTCATTTCAATATCTATAGACAGACTAAGTGCATACTTTTCATGCATACACCAGTTGTATTCTTTCTCCTAATGATACAGTACTAAATTACAATTTTGGTAATACATTTATCACTTAAGAAGGCTTTAGTTTCTGCCATCCTATCCTGTTTTCTTTATATATTAAAACTTTTTTTCGTGAGGTTTGTCTCTTGATAAATCCAATAAAATGTACTTTATAAAGTTAACAATGCACTATGTTTATTTATTTCCTACTTTGACTTAGTGGCAAGTAGAAACAGTGCAGATTACAAACCTTGCCTTTGTGTAAATTCACATTTATGCTCCTCTAAGGAGTAAATATGTTCATCTAAAAGCCTAAGTTTAAAAACTTGTTTTCTTACTCAGTTGTGAAGAGATTGAAAAGGATCCTACGGTGGAAATGTGGAAAATTGGAAGAAGAATTGAATAAGTATTAGTAAGAGCTTACATTCAAACCTTTGTGGTTATGATAAGGGTAATAAATTCTTCTCCACATTTATTGCATCCACAGACTCCTGACTGATGCTCCCCACTGCCACACAGTATTCTTATTTGTGTATTCTATAAACAAGGCACAAGAGAGATATAGTTATATTCCTTGAAAGAGGATAGATGGATTACCTAAACAAAGATGGGAGTCTAGAATATTGCCAGAGAAAACCTAGATCTATTGGTAGATGTGGAATGTGCTGAGAAACAACAGTTTAGTTAATATAAAAATAAAATATTTAAGCTAGTAAAAGAATGGTGAGAAATGAGCTAAAAAGTGAAGTTTGGGAAAATAAAGTTGCAGTAATCATCACTTGGATTTCTGAATAAACTTTTTTTGTATCTCCTGGACAAAGTATTGATCAGAACATCCTTTTTTAATTTCACACTTTCCTAGAATTTATGATATATCTCTTATCTTTATACCATATATACCATATATATATATATATATATATATATATATATATATATATATATAT
>WNWU01013802.1:16431246-16541093 GCA_012654045.1 Ptyas mucosa
AAACACATTATTTTGAGGGCTCATTCAGGGGTGGGCTGCTGACAGTTCACAGGGGTTTGGGAGAATCTCTAGCTAAGATTCTGTGCAGTTTGGAGAACCCCCAACTCCCACTCCTGGCTGGCCCTGCCCCGCCCTGCCCTGCCCCGCCCATCCCACCCCACCCAGGAGTCCCCATGTGGCCCATTTTGGATGCAGGTAAGTGCAGGATGCCTGTGGAGGCTCAGGGAGAGCAAAAAAACAGGCCTACCGGAAGTTCGGGAAGGCCGGAAACAGGGCCATTTTCAACCTTCAGAGGGCTTCTGGAGCCTGGGGAGGCCGTTTTCGCCCTCCTGGGGGCTTGAAGAAAGCCTCCAGAGCCCAGGGAGGGCAAAAACGCCCCCTGCCATGCTGCAGGCTGACTAGGCCACATCCACCATGGCCACACCCACCCAGCAACCAGGCAGAGAACCCCTTGCTAAAATTTTTGAAGCCCACCCCAGACTCATTTCTTTATGCTACAATATGACCCTTCCAAGACTTCCAGAGGAGGTATGGGGAATTTTGTTTCTCCTTTGGCCTAGTTGCCATTTAACTAATTTGACTAATTTACTTGTGCTTGAAGCCCAGGCTCAAAGGAAGTTGAGGCAAGAAAGGTCATTTATAGGCACCTTATCGGTCAACTATGGACTTCTCTTTTCTACTCATCTTCACTCAAAGAATCATACTAAGATTTAAAATATCTAACAATAGCTAACAATACAAGTAATTATTAAATATTAAATTAATGCTAAGCCACAGCTTCCCAATATACTAACCAATATGCATGACGAAGCAAACTATACTTGGAGATATTTTGTTAGGGGAGTATTTAATTTGCTATTAGGTTTTAAAATGTGTAATAGTAGAGGTCATTTGGGAAGTAACAGAATTATCTGGCAAATCTGGATGCTTGTTGCCTTGAAACTGGTGCTATTTTTTTATTATTATTATTATTATTATTATTATTATTATTATTATTATGGCAGTGATGAAGAACAAGAAATTAAAATGTTTATATGAAAACACAACAGAAGACCGAGATGGCAAACTTATGGCATACGTGCCACAGGTGGCACGTGGAGCCATATCAGTGGGCACGCGAGCTCAGCTCTGGCACACATGCACGCACCGGCCAGCTGATTTTCAGGCTTTCTGGGCCCGCTGGAAGTCGGAAAACATGACATTTCCGGCCTCTGGAGAGCCTCCAGGGAGGTGAAGGTCATTTTCACCCTCCCCAGGCTCCTAGAAAGTCTCTGGAGCCTGGGGAGGGTGAAAAACAGGCCTACTGGGCCTGCCACGCCATCACATGCCAAAAGCGAGGGAAGCACAGGTGTGTGTGTCACGTATACATGTGCGGGGGTGGAGCGCATAGAATTATGGATGTGGGCACACACACACACGCAACACCCCTGTGCTCCCCCTGCTTTTGGCACATGATGTCCAAAAGAATAGCCATCACTGACATAAGATATAGTATTCCCAAATAATTTTTTAAAAGTAATAGATAGCACCTGCTTTTTTGTGTGTATTTTACCATGTGAAAACACAGTAAATCACAATATTCCAATCATAATTAGCAGTTACACTGACCTCCTTCTTTAGGGCCAGGACAGTGATGTTGTTGTTGTTGTTGGAGCAATAAGAATGGCAAAAACTCACCTGATGAGCAAGAATTTCCCTTTGTTACCAAAAAATGAAAAGAAACCCTGGGAGAACAGCATTTAAAACCTTCAAGAAGACAATGCTTAAAGAAAATCTAGGCACTGAAATGCTATTTGTTTTTCCCTGCTCTGAAGGTCTTCGCTTTCTTTCTTCTGCCAAATGCCATCATTTTCCTAAATTTTTGATAGAAGACTCTTTCTCCGAGGGATTTTGATAGATTTTATCCAGAAGAACTTGCTGAAATATATGCTTTGGATAAGAACAAATTACTGGTTTAAGCATAAATATCACTGAAGAAAGAAGAAAATATATGATTCTGAATATTATATGTTAGTTGAGCTTTGTGGTTGCCTATGCAAACATCTGAAATTTGGGGAATATAAACTTCATTATTTCATTAACTGATAGCAGGCTTATTTGTTGTTTGCTTATTGTGCAGGTATATTTTTTTTGCTAGACCTAGATTTGCTAATATGCCAGATTTCCACTATGCTTTGATCTTTTCCTCTCTCTTTTTTTTTGGCCTTCATATTCTGGGACAGATCACTGTGATCCACTTGAAAATATATTATTTTGTCATTAGCCATCCCATGGGAGACCCAAGCTTTCAACAACAACAAAAAAAGAGCTTTCCATTGCCTAAGTATTAATAGATGACTCCCAGCTGTTCCTTCATTCTTCTTCTGTCAGGAAAGATGTAACTACATGATTAAACAGCATGCAGTTCTAAAGCTATTATCAATTATACTAATTAAGGTCAAACAGAATGCAACAGCAGCTTTTGTAAAATAGAAGAAAAAAAAGCAGATTTGAAATATAAACTAAGATTAATTTGAAGGTATCCTATGTACACATGATACTTTCTGCAGTCTTCATTATTAATTATTTCAAGGTGATCTTTTTCTTTTCTTTTTTTAGAATCAGAGCTATTTACATTTCAGTTGTTTTCTCTTTGTTTTCAGTGGGGAAAGATACACAAAACAGGACCTATCAGTATCAATGCATTTTGGGTAACATTGACCTAATTTTTCTCAGAAAGTTAATCTGCTTTGTTGTTGACAAAATACATAGACATATCCATGCACATGCAGATGTATTTTGTTGTCATAATACATGTACATATGTACATATATATCTTTTAGACTATATGATGTGGATAGTTAGTTAAAAGAAGATATGGATTGAAGTTCATTTCATCATTAAAGATGAAGTAAATAAAAACATCCCGAAATACAAAGAGCAAAAGAAGGAGAAATAGTTCTTTGCTGATGTGCTGAAAATACCCATAGAGAGGCAGAAAGTTGAAAGGAATGGACAGAAGTATATTTTTTCAACTCAAAGCAGAAAACAGCAAGAAAAGACCAGAAGGTATTTAGAGAATAATAATAAAATAAAAATGATATTTATTTTTTAAAAAAATTGTAGAAAGAGAACCTTCTATCCCAAAAGCAGAACAATGAGTAAAGGAAGAGAATGTATAAAACAGTGTGAATATGTATAAGAGTTATATAAATATGATGTCCATATCAGGGGTGTATTCTATTTACTACTGGTTTGCAATTGGAGCGCTTGAGAGATCACCCATGATGACGTTGTGGCAGGTGGGTGGAGACTCCTGCTGGTTTTACTACCGGTTTTATAGAACCAGACCGAACTGGGAGCAACCACGACTGGTCCATATCAATACTATTCATAAAGTTTTGATATGGGACTCCAAATTTTCTGGAAAGGGAAATTAAATGGGCTTCAGAAAATGTTGTTAACAAATCTGCAGAAATGGAAAACATACCAGAAAAACTCTTTAAGGGCTTACAAGATGATGCAATGAAAGTGCTGTATATGGTTTGTAAGCAGGAATGGAAACAGCCAAAGTATTGGAAAAGGTCAATTTATATTGTAGTAACTAACAAGGGCAGTGTAAAAAAAAAAACATTCTGAAAGCTACTGAAAATTGAACTGCCAAGCAACAGTGCCAGTAAATTTCATTTATTAAACAAACTGATGACTCCTAATTTCTAAATGAGCAGAAATTGACAAAACTACTTATTATTTATGTGTACTTGTCTACAGAGTCAAAATAAAATCTCCTATTAGTATCTGTAAAGAGTTACTCAATTAACTAGGCAGCAACTATGGCATCTGATGCTTCCTTTGCATGGTAAGGACAATGAAAGCTATTGGAAAATCTTAAAGACCAGGATAAAACAACTTAGCAAATAAGCATGGGGCCATGTAGGTTCCTTACATGGCTGCAATCAATAAAACCTGTTGTTGGAAAAATCAAATTAGGAGTGTCAAATTTGGACTGTCTGACATTGTCAAATATTAGTAGCCACATTAATGAAAAGAAGGACAGAAAATGTTCATGTGAAGGAGAAAGTTCTTTAAAAAGCTAAGGCCTTAAAAATGTTATATGCTTTAAAAGAAACTACATAGAACGCTCCTGTCATTTAGTGCAGTAATCTATTGATCATTGCAGAAGGAAAAGTTTCCTCTGGTATATCTTTCTTCTTTTTTCTCAATATTTCCAAGGCAACAAGATTGTTTTGCTTCATGAAACTGGTTTCCACATTCCGAAACCTACAAGAGATTGACTGTAATAGCCTCTATGAATCTCTCATGGATATCAAGAAAGGCAGTGGTGGGATTCAAGTAATTTAACAACTGAGTCTCTGCCCTAATTATTTCTTCCAACACCCAGTTCACCAAACTGCTCAGAAAGTTAACAACCGGTTCCCCCAAAGTGGTGCAAACTGGCTGAATCCCACCACTGAAGAAAGGCCAATTCAAGATCAGATTGAAATAATAATTATGCACATGTAGTATATTTGTATATAATTATGCCTACAAAGTCAGAATTGAGAAAACAGCAACATATAGCAAATGCTGCCTCTGCGAAGAAGCTGAAAAAACAGTGGACCACTTAGCTGCTGCTAGAAGATCACATGGATTAATAACAAACAACATCATGACAAAGTAGCAACAATTGGAATAGCTGCAAGAAATATCATTTGCCTGAAAACAAGAATGGGAGATCACAACATAGATAAAATAATCAAAAATGAAGATGCTAAAGTGCTTTGGGATTTCCCTAGTGAAATTATACAAGGAGGAAAAACTACTGATAAATTACTCCAACTCTAAAGTTTTAGTTTTCTCTAAGCAGCCATGAACAGAAAGGACAAATAAATGGACAAATATAAATATTAAAATATCCAGGAAACATCCGTTGGCTAAACTAACCTCACAAATCCATCGTGGAAAACATTTTGATATCTACAACCATCATGCCATCTTCTATTGAACACATAGTACATTACTACAAAACTCTACTTCATCAGATTAATCCCTCAATTACTCTGTGCCACTACAGAGATAGTTCAGCCAACGTTTCTACAGAAAATATTGAACATTTCTTGAACGGTTCCAAATGAAGCTCTGCCAAGGGAAGCAGTAAGGAAGAATGATGCAGGAACTCTTGCCTAGGCTAGATAAGGGGCTAAATGATTTTCAAATCCAGACATTCAGAAGTGGCTGAAACCATTGAATGTTGACTGAACTTGGAAGAGGAGGAGGTGGTTCAGCACAACCAGACTTTCAACATTCTGTGACAGCCAATCTGTTTTTAAAAAATAAAATAATGTGTAAGTACAGGTAGTCCTCAAGTTATGACAGGTCATTTAATGGTCATTCGAAGTTACAACATATGACCTGTTTCAAAGTTATGCGGCTGCAGCACTCTCACAGTCATTTGCCCTTAAAATGATCACAGGGACACTGCAGTGGCCTGTCCTCTCTTTCTCCCTCACCCTGCCCTGACTGGTCCCTGTAGTGCTTGGACCTATTTCCAATGCCTCCATGAAGCAGTTGCCTTTTTTAGTGCTCCAAAAATTCCTTGTGGAATTGGAGGCTGCTTTTGGAGCTTTCTGCCCCGATCAGCTGGCCATCTGGAGATTGCAAGCCCCTCCTGGCTTTTGCTGGTCTTTGGGAAAGCCATCTACTAGGCAGCTTCAGTACAAGCTTCCCAAAACCTTTCCCCTGTTTAACCCTTCTCTTCCCCAGAAACACATATTTCTTTAATAAAGAAAACCAAAAATCTGGGAAGGATAGACTTGTTGATCTCTCCTCCCCATCTTCTCCTCTCCCCCACCCCCACCCCTGCATTATAGGCTGAAACTGAATTTTTTACCTTCTGCCTTCCAATCTCAGTCCTTTTTAACCACCTCATTTACTGAATTTACTGCATTCTTGGGAAAAGGGTGACAAAATCTCCAAGTTATTTACCTTGATGAGTGACTGCCAGGCTGAAAAATAGAGGAAAGGAAGAAAGCAAGCAAATGTTTTTTTTTTCCTGCAGCTTGTTTGCATTGAGGAGTTGAAGAAAAAGTTTATCTCAAAAGAAAAAGCAATGAAACTATAAACATGCAGAAAATGATTGCAGCAGAAGCTGGATCCTAAAGTCAGACAGGCAGGAAAATATTGGAAACCTTTTCTTGTCTGCCTCCTTTAGGGACCCAGTGGGGTGGCAAGCCTTCCAGGGCCTCCCTCATCCATGATGTACCCCATGCTCACTTAACAATACTCAGGTTTGTTTAATGGCAGCATTAGAGAAAGCAGGGAGTGGGGTCATTAAGCGAGGCTATCTCACAACGTCACCACCAGTGGTGGGTTTCTATTGGTTTACCCTGGCTCAGGCGAACTGGTAGTGGCGGCGGGAGGCTCTGCCCACCCACCCAGACAGCATCACGGACCCTCTGTGCATGCGCAGAAGCACTGCGCACAAGTGAAGCAAGCGTGCACATGTGCTCACAGTTCCAAACCAGTAGCAAAGGTAAGTGGAACCCACTACTGGTCACTACTTATGTAAACATAATGGACAGGCTCCATTGTGGTCATGGGCTGGGGATTACCTGTAAAAGGTTACAAATATAAAGATAAAATACTAATACAAACTAAGAATAAATTATACAAAATAAAGAAAAGAAAAAAGAAGCGTGAAGAGCTAGAAAAAAGGAAAACAAAAAAGAAAATGTATATAAAAATGTCTCACCCTTCCTCTAGACAAATATAAAAATTTCAGTAATTTAACATCCTCTCTAATATTTTAGTTTAAAACATCTCATTCCTTATCAATAATCAAATTATAAAAGTTCACTATTCATCCCTATTAAAAGCTACCAGCTATCAGCTAATGCATACATGTTTTTAATCTTAGTCAAGTAAAACACTTCCATATTTCAACTTGTCACTTTCTCTAAGAAACAAAATAAATTCTTCCCATTTATACACAGATCTTTAACCCTTCATCATTCAGTCCTTGTTAAAAAAATATCCATTAGAAGTTGCCAGAATCCACAACACAAAAATTTAACTAGTGAAATAAGTTTACTTTATATTTCCTTTTATTTTTCAAACATTGATCATTAATCCCATTAAATAATATCTCCAAGTTGATTTCACTTTGTTTCCTTTCAGGAACAACTTCAGTGGTTTAACATATCCCCTTTGGGACTTCTGGTTCCGGTCCCAGAGGCGACGGACACTGATCGGGCTAGCTCTGGCCTCAGTGTCCGATCCCCCCCATCTGGAGGCCCTATGGGCCAAATGCCTTAATATTGGGGCATTTGCCGTTTGAGGGCGGCTCGCCAGGGGTCCCCTGCCTCACATCCAGGGGCCGGGAGGCCGATGCTGGCGCGCCTCAGGCTCCAGCGGGGGAGGGAGGTGATCGGCGGCCTCTTCTGGGACCGCTGAGGTGCCACAGCGCCTAAGGGGACCGGCACTTACCTGAAAGACACAGCGGACTGGGAGCTGATCGACCGGAGAGTTGAGGTGGCATGATGGAGTTTTAACTGCAAGGAGCAGAGAGCTGACAAGGCATCCTGGAGGTGAGGGGGGGTGGAGTCCCCCCCCCTTGTAGCTGGAAAGATGCCCTGGCTGAGAAGTAGGGGGAAAGAAATGGAAAAATACCCCTTCCTTTGCTGACTTTTTCTTGAGGATGGCTGAATCAGAATTTGTTAAAGAGGTCTGGTGGCCTCTCTTCCCGGTGGAGAGCTATGGCGGCGGTCCGACTTCCTGCTTCTTTATTTACGACTGAAGACATTACCCACCTCGAGCTTCCTGTTTGACCTACTCTGCACTCCGGACTCGTTGCTCCTGTGAGCGCCCACTGGTGGATACTGGAAAAATTACACCGACTGTCAATCCCTCTTTCTTTCCTGGAGGCTTGTTTTTTGGGATTTTTCATCTTCTATCATTGTAAGATGGCCAAGGGCCACAAAACAACAGCAGCTGACATGGAAAAAATTTTGGAAAGACTGGCAAAATTGGATCAGAAATTGGATAAGTTGGATGATTTACAAAAAGGATTATCTGAAATTAAATCTGAAATGACACTTACGAAAAAAGATTTAAATGATGTTCAACAGCTGGCAGAGCAAAACAAGAAGAAGATGGGGGGTCTGGAGGGGGAGGTACGGGCACTCCAGCGGGTGGAAGAAGGGAGAGGAAATGCAATGCTAACTTTACAATTGGATAAGATGTCTTATTTTCTCAGGTTTCAAAACGTGGAACAACTTGACCAGGAAAACTTGAGAGAAGTGATGGTCAAAATGTTGGGTGAATTTCTTGAAAAAGATTTGGAGTCTACTGGAAGGGATGTGGATCTGGCGTATAGAGTAAACTCACAATTTGCAATTTTACATAGTGTCCCAAGAGAGGTCCATATTAAATTTGTAAGAAGGGAACTGAGAGATGAGATATTGAGAAAACAAAGACTGGGGGCGCTGGTGTACAGGGGCAAGGAGGTCACCATCCTAAAGCAGATTCCCAGACAGGTACGAGAATTAAGGAGAAAATATTATTTTTTATCAAACAAGCTGTACCTTAAGGGAGTAGGCTTTAGGTGGTTGATTCCGGAGGGTTTGATGATTTTCTGGAAGGACAGTAGGAAGAAAATTAATAACGTAGCGGAGGCTAAGGCCTTTTTTGAGCAACATAAGTCCTTCCTAGAGGGAGAAGATACAGGAGCTGAAAAGGGGGAAGTATTAGATGAACAAGGAGCGGGGGCGGGTGGGGCTGTGGCGGCCCGGGAGGAGGGGGGAGGCCAGGCCATGGTTTTAAGAGCTAGAACTAGGAAATGAAGAAAGGAGGGGAATCTATTATCTAATGTTTTTTTTTTTGATATCTCTTTTTACTCTTTCTTTTCATTGTACTTTGTATAATATTTTGGCTATTGGCTTTCTTTGTTTACATAACTTTTATATATTCCGGTTGTTTGTTTTGACTTAACATAATAACGTCTGTTGTATGAGAATTTAAAAAAGAGAAAATAATAATTTAAATATCTTTTCTATAAAGATATTGAAAATTCAACATATTGTAAACTATAATATTGTATATTTTTAACCAATAAAAACTTGTCTTATAACATATCCCCTTTGAAAATTTAAGATATTCAAGCTTTCCAAATGACTCCTTTGATTTATTATTTATATGTCCTCTTTAGTTATTAAGACATCAGCCAGTATCAAAGGTAAATCAATTGTATTACCACTTTCCATATTATTCTTATAGCTTGATTTTTGAAAATCCATTTTCAAATCCATAGCACGTTTTTCAATATCACTCTTGTAGTCAGGACTTGTTCTTATCACTATGGTCATTAAAGTAATGTTCAGTCCAACTCTACTTTCCCAGAAGTCCTGTTACGATAGCAAAACTCAATAAAGTAGTTTTACCCTCCTTGCAGAGTTGATTTCCTGGTCTGGTCCATCTGGTAGGCCTGATACCAGCCTTATAGGCCTGACTGGGCTCTATTTCCACCTCCGTGTTCATAATTCCCTGAATTTTGTGTTGTTTAATGCATCTTTTCCCCTCTTATTTATTTCTCTATGTTATAGCAATATAATTTTAAAAAGCAAACCAAGAGGAATTAATTAAATCACAACTAAATTAACTCTCATTGATTTCTAGAATCTATAGTTATGGATCCCACTTCAGTACTTCAATGATTTATTGTTTTACAGCTGCTTTTGACATTGGAAATATTTTTTTTAAAATGTGTTAGAAGAGATTGAATGTTACAATTACTAGAGCTGAAAGTGATTGTTTAAATAGATATTGTGAATTTATGGATAATAAACCAAAAATCATAAATATGTTAATAATTGTTCTTGTCTACCTCTCAGACTTTTCATTTAATTGTTGTAAACTGGACAATTTTACTGCACAGTCAATTCTTATGACTAGCTTAATGGTCAGTCAAAAATGTATTTCACTTTGGTTCAATGTGACAAATAAAAAAGGGCTAGGCACTTAATTAGATGAAAACTGTTGTATATTCTGCCATGCCGGAGCATAGTAATAAGGAAACGCCTCCCATTGGTTGAAGCATGACAGTTCTGCCGGTGGGAAAATGGATGCCCGCTATTGGTCAGCTTGTTTGACAGCTGCTATATAAATAGCAGCTGTCCTGTTCTCTTGTTGTTGCTGGTTTCCCTGTTGCCTGTTAGCATACTACTGTTACTGATTAAATGGCTTAAGTTCTATCCGTCTGTGCCTCACATCCATTCACTCTTGTTCTCCCGAGTCAGAACAAATTGGCAACGAATGTGGGATTAAATTGAGGAGACGGTTCAGAGATAGTCACATACAAAGAGCTGAATCCTGTCCTTTTAAGGATGGCAAACCCGACTATGTTTGCGCATTTCGAACCAGCAACCAAAACTTGGGATGCGTATATGGAGCAATTTGAATGCTTCCTTCAAGCTAACAATTATGCAGGGCTCTCCAGTGATTGGAAACGAGCCCATTTCCTTAATGCGTGTGACCCTCAAATCTTCATGATGGCAAGAGCTTTACTGGCCCCTCAGCCAGTATCCACAGTACCTTGGGACACCCTGCTGGCCAAGCTGAGGGCACATTATGCACCAGCCCCTTCCCGCATAGCGTGGTGCTATGCTTTTCGTCAGATACTTCAAAAGGAAGGCGAGTCCATAAATCAATATATGACATTCCTCAGGACAGCTGCCATTGACTATGAGTGTGTTGACTTGAATGATTCCCTCCTGGAGCAGCTGGTGTGTGGAGTAAGGGACATTCAATTGCAAAGACGTCTTTTAGCAAAGAGCAATATTAATCTCCAGTCTGCATTAGAAGAAGCCTGTGCATCCAAAATGTCAAATAAATTGACTGCTGAGATGCACAGGTCTCCAATTACCACCCCCATGGGCCGCTCCGCTGCTGTACACCATGATGAGGAGTCCTCTGATGGTGCCTCAGACAATGAAGCTGATGTGAGCCTCATAAAACCAACCCTGCAAGGCAGGTGGCCAGCTGACAGGAAACTCCAGCCATTGACCTGCATCGGCTGTGGGGAAAATCACCATAGATCTGTCTGCCGGTTTAAATCCGCCATCTGCCAGAGATGTGGAAAAAAGGGGCACCTCGCTAGGGTCTGTAGGGCTACCTTACAAGAGACAAATTTCCCCATAGACACACATCCCGTTAGGAGATTCAACAGGCCCCCTGTAAGCTCCAAGGAAGAACATTTTACCATTTGCCGGGAGGGCAGCTACCCTGAGGTGTCAATTAGCCATTCCTCATCAGGTTTTAGCAAGAAAATCTATCTCACTGTTAGGCTGGAAGGGGTCCCCTGCAGAATGGAGGTGGATACGGGCTCCTCTAAATCCATAATATCCTGGCACACCTTGCAAACACTAATCCCTAATATTACCAGGAGTCACCTGAATGCCTGTAACACCAGGCTCTGTGACTACCAAGGCAACAATATTCCCATTATGGGATGGGCCCATTTCAGAGTAGAAAAGGGCAAAATTTTCAGGCCACCTACCACTGATCATAGTTAAAGGGAAACTTCCTAGTTTGCTAGGGCTCGACTGGTTCGAGGCTTTGGATCTCAACATCACTGGCATCCACGCTACCACCACAGATGACTTCGAAGCCTTAACCATCGAGTTCGCGGAGGTCTTCGATGGCTCTCTTGGTAAATATATGGGGACCCCTATATCCCTCAATTTGGATCCCCAGGTGGCCCCAATTCGTCTCAAACCCAGGCGAGTGCCTTTTGCACTCCACCCAAAGGTAGATATGGAACTGGATAAATTAATAGCACAGGGAGTCCTGGAGCCCACTGACCATTCCTAGTGGGAAATGCCCATTGTCATCCCAGTTAAGCAGGATGGCTCTATACGCATCTGTGCTGATTTTAAATGCACTCTCAACCGTGCATTGCAAGCTCACCCATATCCAGTTCCTGTGGTCCAACACCTGCTACATTCCCTGGGGCAGGGCTCAATATTCGCCAAATTAGACATGTCCCAGGCATATCAGCAACTTCCTGTTGATGAGGCCACAGATGCTGCCCAAACCATTGTCACTCACCGGGGTGCTTTTAAGTGCAATCGCCTGCAGTTCAGGATGAATGTGGGTCCTGGATTACTCAGAGTCTTATGGAACAGTTGCTGCATGGAATCCCTGGGGTCATTCCTTATTTTGATGATGTTTTGATTTCTGCTAGCAACAAATCAACTCTCATCGACAGAATACGTCAACTGCTAACCCGGTTCAAACGGAAGGGCCTCAAGTTAAAGAAGGCCAAGTGTAAGTTTGGAGTTTCTCAGGTAGAGTTCCTGGGATTCCTTATTGATGCTAGGGGCATTCACCCCACTCCTTCCAAGGTGGAAGCCATTAAGAATGCACCAGCCCCTACAAACAAGACTGAGCTGCAGGCCTTTCTAGGCCTCTTTAATTTTTATAGCATTTTCCTACCGCATAAGGCATCACTGGCAGAGCCTCTTCATAGGCTGCTGGACAGCAAGACACCTTGGGTCTGGGGACGGGCTCAGGCCGCTGCTTTTTCAACACTTAAAGGCCTCCTCATGTCAGAGGCTTTGCTTGTACAGTACAGCGACCAGCTGCCCCTCACCTTGGTTTGTGATGCCTCTCCTTATGGCATTGGGGCTGTTCTTAGCCACCAGTTGCCAAATGGAGTGTAAGCACCAATTGCTTACTTCTCCAGAACACTTTCCTCTGCAGAAAGAAATTACAGTCAGCTGGATAAAGAGGCCTTGGTAGCCGTTGCTGCCGTTAAACGGTTCCATGACTACATTTATGGCTGTTTTTTCCAGTTGGTCATGGATCACAAGCCTCTCCTAGGGATATTATCAGGGAACAGACAAACCCCCCAAATTATGTCGCCCCAAATGTCCAGATGGTCTGTTTTCCTGGCTGCGTATAATTATCACCTCACATATCAGCCAGGAAAGGAATTGTCCAATGCAGATGGCCTCAGCTGTTGCCTCTTCCCATAGCAGTCCAGGACCCAGCACCAGTAGCATCTGTTTTACTTATCGATGACACTAAAATGCCAATCACAGCAGCAGACATAGCTAAATACTCCCTCTGAGACCCAATTCTTGCTCAAGTTTTAGATTGGGTGCGCAGGGGGTGGCCACCAGGACATGTATTCAAAGAGTTCATGCCATACAAGACCAGATAACATGAGCTGTCTGTCTTGAAGGACTGTTTGCTGTGAACAGGGTAGTGGTCCCTCCAAAATTACAACCTCCCATTTTGGACAGTTTACATGATGGTCATCCTGGCATAGCCAGGATGAAAGCATTAGGCCGCAGTTATGTGTGGTGGCCAAAATTAGACTAGTCTATTGCGGACAGAGTAGGGGGATGTCTGTTGTGTCTTCGGCTCCCGAGCCCGGACCTCCGGAGGAGGAATCCTCCGAAAGTGAAGAGGAGGGGGCAAGGGACTCCTCCCCTGGCCCGTCTGGTTTGGCACCACCCCAGGCCCCAGCTGAAAGCCCTGTGGAAGAAAGCTCCTCTGAGTCAGACGATAATGAGGAGAGGGAGTGGATTAATCCCAGGTGGCGACGATCAGAGAGACGGGCTCAGCAAAGGAGTGGGTGGGGCCGAGCATGAGGTGATGAGTCACAAAGCCAACACCCCACAAGGTATAAAAGGAACTGACCTTACCCTGTTGGCTTTTGTGACGAACAAAGTTTTACCCTGACTGCTTGTGTCCTGAAATACTGCAGCAGCGAAGCGTTTTCTTTTAAGCTCGTATTGGATATAAATACTTGGAGCCTTATCAGGGACTGGCCGTGGCAACTCAAAACAACAGCTGTCGTTATCTCTCCCGGGCTCACTGCCAGCTCGTTGTTTATGGATGGTAAATAAACAACTTCTGAATACTCCTGTTCGAGTGTGTGTGCTTGTCTGGGCTTCTGAAGCAGGGAGGGGACAGAACAATGTCAGAGTTGCCAGCAGTCTCGCCCTGCACCCCCTGTAGCCCCTTCCAGGGTCTGGAAGATCCCTAGAAACCCATGGTCCAGGATCCACATAGATCTGGCTGGCCCTTTCCTGGGACAGACCTTTTTAATAGCAGTTGATGCCTATTCCAAATGGGTCGAGATAGCTTTCATGGCATCAACCATTTCAGATGCTGTTAGCATGGTTCTAAGGAAATGATTTGCTACCCATGGCCTTCCTGACTTGGTCGTGTCAGACAATGGGCCGCAGTTCACCTCAGCTGCATTCCAGGTGTTCCTGGCTGAACTGGGCATTGGGCAAGCATTGGTTGCTCCTTTTCATCCGGCCAGTAACAGATTGGCTGAAAGAGCAATCCAAGCAGCTAAAGATGTCCTAGCTTAGACTAAGTTCGACCAACTGGCAAGAAAAGGTCACAAAATATCTCCTGGCACAGCACACAATCCCTTGCCCCATGACAAATTGCAGCCCTGCAGAACTATTCATGGGCTGCCGGCTCCGAACAACCCTGGACAGATTGCACCCTAGTTATACTACAGACGCCCCCCCCCCCAGACTCTACCAGCCAGGTCTGAACTTTTAATGCAGAGGACCTCATCTAAGCCCAGAACATTGGGGGAGAACCACGTTGGTTGCCGGGCTGCATCATTTTAATAACCAGACCCTGTTCTTATAGGGTTGAATTAGAAGATGGATGAATTTGGAGGCGACACATCGACCAGTTCCGAGGGCAACTTTTCACCTCCGGTCCCCGCAGACACAGTTTTCCCTAACCAAGTTGTACTGCCTGAAGAGTCTGATGCACCAAACCCTCCAGGCATCACATCCCGCTCGACCTTCCCAGCACCCAACTCACCTGGGGAAGAGGGTCTTCCTCCTATGACCGAGCCCCTCGACGAACCAGTGCCGCCTTCACCAGAATCTCCCGAAGGACCCAGGCAACCACCATCACCGTCCCTGCCTGTATGCGCTCCAGCTCCGCGTCGCTCAGGGAGAAGTTGCAGGTGCCCAGCGTATTTGGCTGATTATGCATGCGCCATCCAAGGGTGGAGGAGTGTTGTATATTCTGCCGTGCTGGAGCATAGTAATAAGGAAATGCCTCCCATTGGCTGAAGCATGACAGTTCTGCTGGTGGGAAAATGGATGCCCGCTATTGGTTGGCCTGTTTGACAGCTGCAATATAGCTGTTCTCTTGTTGTTGCTGGTTTCCCTGTTGCCTGTTAGCATACTGCTGTTACTGATTAAATGGCTTAAGTTCTATCCATCTGTGCCTCACATCCATTCACCCTTGTTCTCCCGAGTCAGAACAGAAACAATGAGGTTCTTATGCCAGACCCAATACTTAGTGTAGTTTAACCTCAAATTCAGAACATGATGCCTCATTTGCAGTATTATCATATCAGAAAAATTTAAATACAGGAAAATTAGGAGAAATAAAGATTTGCTTTATCCAGCAAACTGCATATACCATCATTCCAAAATGTATTCATTTTTGGGGGGTTTTTCTCACCACACCCCACTTTCTCTCTCAAGGTCTCTCAAATCCTAGTTTCAATATAACAAGACATTAGTAATTAAAGATGAAGCTGTGTTTACAACTGCAAGAACCGTTCTTCCTTAAGTAGGACACAGATTCATGCAAAATCTTTGCTTAAGTTCCCACTTGTTAAACCGAAAACCCAGTCTACAAATACATTTGCTGTGTTCACCTTACAATGTAATAAATTTTTAAAATCTATTATGGCTGAATATGTTGGTCTGGTTCACCTAACATGTTAGAGCCTACACAATCCAATTTTATTTTAGCCCAATATTTTGTATGAACCCAGTTTTTGTGTATAGGGACCTAGAGGAGAACATGTTAGCTCAGAGCTGAGAGGTGAAATGAGGAATCCTTGGTACTTTCTAAGCTTGATTGTTTCATGCAGACATTTCATTACTTAAACTATGTAACATCATCAGTGCTAGTAGGAGTGGGGCTTATTCTAATTTTATATTCTGGTGACTTGCCTTGTCAGTTGTTGGTGGGATTGATCTTGGTTCTTTGGTTGGGCTGTTTACTGTTGGCTTGTTTGGCAGTTCATTAATTGGGGTATTGTTTGCTTCTTGATTGGGGTATTAAAGCAACTCCCCTGAGTTCTTCCCTATATAATCAAAATTAGAATATGCAAAAGGTGATAAATAAATAAATAAATAAATAACTTTATTGTCATTGTACGTGTATACACAGTATACCCATACAGCAAAATTCACTGAACACCCAAAGACCAGGTCCAACACACATAACAATCCCCAAACACACTCCCACCCACCGTAACTCTCCACCCCTAAACCACCCAAACATCCACACAACAGACCAAGTAATACTTCCAATAGCTCACTGATGGTGGCCCTTTAGTTCATTGTTGAGTGCAATTATAGCTCTGGGATAAAAACTATTCAGAAAACGTGGGATAAAGGGAGAAGTGAAGCTTGTACTAAAGATGAATACTTCTAATCAGTGGAAGCCACCATTACATATTACATATTTATTTTTTATGCATTTGAATACCATATTAATTCCCCCCCACCCGTATGTGTGTGTGTGTGTGTGTGTGTGTGTGTGTGTGTGTGTGTTCTGATTTTTGTCACATTAAAAACTGGGATAATAAACCAAAATATTTCAACTACTTAAATCTTCCAGTATTTATTTTTAACTCAATCAGTCATTGAAAATAGCAGAAGGAGGTTCTGCAATTTAATGTTCATTTGTAGTATACAGAATAATACAATGTCAACAAGTAAATGTGTAGTCTACAATGTGTGTGTATGTATACACACACATACTTTTCTCCCAGATGAGGCAACTGAAATCTTTCTAAATCTCTTATATGTCATGAAATCTTGCAGCGTAGATTCCTCAGTGTGTTGATTGTTATGATTTGCTTCATTTAGTTTTATTCTACCCATTTCTTTCCGAACCCTTAATATTTTAATCATTTTGAATATAAACTGCCATTTCTTTAAATGCCAAGAAGATTTTGTCATTCAGTTCTATAATAGTTTTTGGCTATGGATAGCAGGATTTTTTTAAAAGATGTGCTTTCTACTATGCATTGCTTTAAGATGGCAGGACTAGGCAAAGCAATATAAAAAGATTTATGTTACCAGTCATAAAGCAGGATTAATCTGTAATAATTCACAGGAAGAAAGAAACACATTCATCTATAATTTAGAATTTTTCAGATGAATTAGCTTTTTAATTGTGCTTATAACCAAACAGGGGGGGAAAAAATCTCTATCTTGAGAAACACAGTAATAAATGGCTATAAAGTTTGCCCATGGATTCAACAGCTTGATAAGTAAATTGGCATAGGGAAAGCTTTGGCTGATACATCCAAAGACAAGCAATGCAATGTCGATAATAGGTACATTAAAGGAAATTCAGGATGCCTGTTCCAATTATTTAGGCTTCACCTAAAATTAGACAAAATATACCAAACCAATTTTAAAATGTTCTAATCTCATAACCACTGTTTTGAGTAATTCAAGCATGAAACAAAAATATAAGTGTTTCAAGAAATTGCTATAATCACTATGACCACTACTACAATCACCACCATGGTTATTTCAAAAGGTGCACTGAAATTGGATTTGTGGCTTATGACTGAGCCTTTTTTGTGTGTGTGTGCAAAGCCAATAGAACTTCAAGACTAACTAATAGAACAACAGTCATGTCCTTTTCTATTTTTAGTTTTGGATGAATGGAGTGATGAGTCTGAGAAGCATCAGGAGGACAGAAACAGTTAAACACATGGCCAGAGAGAAGACTTTTCACAGCTGCTACATGACAGCTTGCCTATTAAATTACTTTTGTCTTTTCTTCCCCATGGGAAAGTCAGAGTTCATGTGGGTAGATGGTGGATTGCTAGTGTGTATTCTTACAGTATATTTCCTGACAAGTAATGCAAAGGATGCACTTCATACAAGTAATGCTAATTTGTTAGGATTGTGTAAAAGTTATTTTTATTGGTTAATTAAGTTTTAGTATGGAACAACAGTCTATGCATTCCCTTAAATCTTCCAAGAGATACATTTGCTCTTCTTAAATGAAAAGATTCTATGTTAGTTTGGGTTGATTAGTTCTTGTAAAGATTCAGTATATTCTCGTGTAATTTGATATTGTACTGCTAATATTAATTCTGCAAATAGGCTGCATCCTTCCCCTTCTGCATCTCCTTCCTTCCTTCCTTCCTTCCTTCCTTCCTTCCTTCCTTCCTTCCTTCCTTCCTTCCTTCCTTCCTTCCTTTTTGCAGGTACCCTTATCTGTAATTGAAAACTTTTTATACAGATAAAGAGATCATCCATAATCCACTACAGCACATCAGACCATAAAACACACAAACAAATCATCTATAAGACACTGTCCAGCTCAGCCAATCTTCACACAACTTCATCCAAAAAGACACAGGCATCCAATTGCCATAGCAGTAACATCACAAAACTCTATTTATTTATCAAATAGCCATGAAAAGAGCAACCCTCCCACACATCTAGATATTCTAGTCCAAGATGTTACTCTAACTATTCTGAATAACTATAGCAAAGAAAGCATTATGTGCAAATCTGAATCCATAATACTAAATAGAAACAAAATAGGAATTATATATAAATAAAGGCTAAAAACACCACTATATACAGACAATGATTAGTAAAACGTATCTGCAAGGATCAACTAGAAGGCAAAACATATGATGGTATACTGTACCCATAACCTTCTTTCATACAGACAATCTAAGATGTAATTTCAATTGGGAACTGGTGGAAATTTTAGAACATGCTGTGTTGAAAAATGCAAGAGATTTGGTTGCCAGTTGAAGTGCTGGTTGTCACCTTGAATTACCTTGAAACATCTGCATGGTCCTAAACAGAGGGAGGGGCTGCCTTCTTCTGCATTAACCTCTCTAATCAAAATGAATAGGGTCAATTCCCCTCCTGATTATATACAATTGCCATCTGACAGGACTTTGGAAGCAGACATTTCTTGTTGCCACTTCCCCTTGGTTGAAATTTTCTTCTCATGGATTTTCCTTTCCTTTCTGAGTTTCAGGAAAACAGTTAAGACCTGGATATCCCAATAGAAGAGAATAAGTGTAGCTCAAGGTTGAACTATGGATACTATCTGATGCTTGGTTGTTTGCTTGCAGACAATTGTTAACCAACTAGGTAACATTGTCAATATTAGTGAGTGTGGGATTTATTCCGTTTACATAGTATTGTGGGGATATGGTTTCATTTTAGGTAGTTCTCTGATTTAAGTATTGTTTTCTGCTTGATTGCTTGTTTGTTGTTAATCCCTGCTTATCTGGATGTTGGCTGGAGGGTATGTGTTCTGGTCTTTATTTCCTTCTTAGCTTTTTGTTGTTTATTTTGAATTTTGTGTAAGCATGAATATGGTAGGTATATGGTTTTTTTTATGTTTATTATTTGATATTTCCAACTTTGTTTATATTATGGGTAGATTTATTATTTTGCCCATTATTTTAGGTTGATCTGCTTATCTGTCCAGAGCTTCAGGAACAGGCAGCATACAAGTGAAGTAAGATAAAATAACTCAATTCAATATTTAGACACATGACACGCCAATAATTAGCAGTTAGTACATATTTAATCCTGTTCATGGATGTATCACAAGATGCAGCCCTAACAATTCATTTGCATAATATATGCCAGTCAACAAACCTCAGTTCGGCACATCTCCTGCACTATTGTTAACTAGTATGGTAATGAAATATTTATTACCCAAAACCTAACTTGAAAAATTCTTACAACACAATACACCAACTCTAACATGTATAACACTAAATTATATTTATTTTCTACTATCATAGTATAGACATATATGTGTCATTCACTCAACAAATAGGAAGACTTCTGAAAGACCTTCATTTTAGCTTGGTTCCTAAAGGACAATAATGTTGAGATTTCTCAAGGAGACAGTGTTCCATAATAAAGAGACCATTATTAAGACATCCCTCATCCTGGCATCAGCTTTTCTAACTTCATTTTGTGGAGACACAAAAAAGTTTTCTATATTCTTACTAGACATGTTGGTTCTATCTGAAGTGGCAGTGTTTCCAATATTTGGAAACAAGCCATATTAGCTATAGTTTTACAAGACCATATAAAGCTTATAAGTAAAAGCAGCACTTAAAATAGTACCAAGAAAAAAAATTCATAAACACAGGTATAATGTGCTCATAGTATTTAGTATTGGTTAATACATAATCCACTACATTTTGAATCAATTTCGGTTTTCAGATGGTATATAAAGGCAGCCTCAGATAGAACACATTGTCTAATCTAACTGGTGACAATAAGAACATGAATGTTGCAATTTAATTCAACTCTGGTTCCTGATAGGCTTCTGATGCACTAAATGAAACTGAGCAAAGACCTTCTAGCCATAGTCTTACCACCCATACAGCAAAAGATGTGAGTTCACATGGACTCCAAGACTCTTACCTAGGAGTGGTGCTATCTTTTGGAGACACCATTAGATTGAACAGAAAATCATCTGAATAAATAGCAACTCTAGCTTACTGGGATGTAGCTTGCTTGGTTCAGCCTGTTTCTTCCCCTTCAGATCTCAACAGCCAAGTACAAGACTTTAGTGGAGTCACTGAAATGGTCCAAGTTATATATTAGTAACATACTGTTATTATTTCAAATGGACAGATGACCTCTCCCAGTGGCTTCATATGGAAGTTAAAAATAATGAGAAAACCAGATCCTATGGCACCTTACATGTAAGAAGCCATTTGGTTAAATTCTCTCCACTTACAACCACCAGCTAAAACTGCCCTTTGGAAATGGGTAGATCTCCTGGACCCTGGTACCCCAATCTCAGTCCCCAGAAATATTCTAGAAGGAGATCATTGTGGAGGTCTAATAGAATCAGAAGATATAAACTTTCTTATCTAGGTTATATAAAGTGTAACCAATATTGTTTCTATTCCATGATAGTTCTGAATTACAGTTGAAAATTGTCTAAATAATCATATTTTTAGGTATTCTGAGGCTTCTTCCCTTTAATAGCCATAACTGCTGCAAGATGTTTCCCAACACAAAGGGAATTTGACCCCTTAAGCAAGGCATCCTCCCCAATGAAATAAGGGAGGGGAAGTAAAGCCTCTATTATTTGTTTAGTGTAGGCTTAGATGTGAGCTGAAACCCATGGTAGATCAAGTTCATTTCTGGTCTTTCTCCACTGTTACTCCTGGAATAACGCCTATCACTTCTATCTGGAACAACTTCTATCACTTCTATCTCCTGGCAGTCCTCAGCAAAACAAGGGGAAAACAAACTGTAAACCAAGAGAGATCACTGAAGACCAATCAAGAGCTTGGGTCCCCTCCTGTTGCCAGTGGCAACTGACAGAGCTGCCCATTGAATTATCAGAAAGATGCTCAAGAGTCCACAAGAATCCATAAAAGGCATCTGGAGCAGGCCACATGAATGGACATGAGGTGAGAGGAAGCAGCCAATCTTATTGTGACAGGGAAATGATCAGATCACGGAAAAGAGCTAGATATTATGCTATCCGCATCCAGATCGTTAAACATCTGTTTCAAGGCTAGTTGCAGTCTCCATGCAGCTGGAGGGAACTAGACTGGAGAAAGCTGGAAAAATGCTCTTGACAAGAACCCAAGATGAGCAATCTATTCAGGTAAGATGTACAAATAGAAATATATATAAGAAAACCCAACTAACACTTTACGATGTTCCTCTATCATTACTGGCAACTGACTAAATGGAAAACAAAACAAAATGGTTGAATTGTGCTTATTTATTTATAGGGCTAGGAATTACAGACCGGCTATTTTATGCATAAAACCATATTAATGCATTTGAACTAGAATTTTTCCAAAGAATAGTGTAGTTTGGATGAGGAAAGTATTAAATTGAAACATGTCATAGAAAAAAACAGAATATGTGGGCTTCTGAACGTCTCGGTTGAAAGAAAAAAGAAGCTGTAGCTGAGTGAACCAACCACACACTGATTTCTATTGAGAGTAACTCTCTTCTTGACCTTGACTATTTATAGTAGTAAATTTTCAGAGGAATATAATTTATACATGCGATATGCCTAAACAGATTTTATTTCATAAATAATTCTTTTAATCATGGCTCGTATCACCTTAACAATTACTGTGTTTTATTTTTATCATTAATCATTAGAAACCTCCAAAGTTGGCATCCCCATTGTCCAAATTAATCTTTTTGATCACTAATATATCATTTTGCATAGCAATGAATCTTGTTCTCTCTATATGTTTCCATCTCAAAGTCCACATTTTGAGCCAGAAATAAATGAGAAGTTTTCATTTCCACTTAAAGTACATTTTAACAAAAAGCTTGCATTGGACCCTCCACAGAAAACATTTCTGTATTAAATCTCCTGAATTTCAAGTCCTGAATTTGTAGAACTCTGTTAAAGAATCACACAGCAACGATGGAGTGATTTATTAAATTTATGTCTATTTTTTTTTTGTATTTTTCACTTAGCTGTGTCTTCTTTGTAGAGGATGACAATGCTTAGCTTCAAAGCAAAACAAAAATGAAGGGATAGCCTGGATTCAGAATGAAATGTGTTTGCAGTATTTCCTCAAACCTCAGATTTTACCACCTAGAGATCCTGAGAATGGAAGAAATAGCTCAGCAAGAGTGGTTCATATAGTTGACCTTGGCTGATCTGTAAAAGCAAAGCAATCCTGAGCGGGTTAGATGAGATTCCTAAGAAAATACCAGGGCTGCAGACTATACTGGGAAATAAAAAATAATTTCTTGGAAAAAGCAATACCAAACCAAAGAACCACCGTATATACTCATGTATAAGCCGACCCACATATAAGCCGACCCCCCCCTCCAATTTTACCCCCCAAAACTGGGAAAACTTGTTGACTCGCGTATAAGCCGGGGGTGGAAAATGCAGCAGCTACTGGTAAATTTCAAAATAAAAAAAGACTGGTCAAAAGTGCGAGGACCTGTCAGAAATCACTTTTTTCAGCCCTCTGGGTAGTCCTTTTGTGCACATGGACTACTCAGAGGGCTGAAAAAGTAATTTGACCAGTCCTCAAACTTTTTTCAAACACATTTTGAAAAAAAAAATGTGCTCTTTACAGCAGGCACCTTTTTGCAGCCGGCACCGATCTTCTCATTTGTTTTCTTTTAACCCTGATCAGCTGTAGGGGGGGCCTTTGAAGCCCCAGGGCAAGAATGTAAAGGTTTTTTTTTTTTCCTCTAGCCATCAGCTGGAACTCAGGAGGCAGTCCCAATAGATTGGGAGTGGGCGGGGTAAGCAAACCCCTTTCTCCCACTGTTTCCTAGCTTGCAGGGAAAAAGTCATTTTTTTCGTGACCCACGTATAAGCCTAGGGGGCGTTTTTCAGCCTGAAAAACGGGCTGAAAAACTCAGCTTATACGCGAGTATATACGGTATATAGTTGATAACAGGAATCAAAATTGACTTAAAGAAAGATAGCAATTGGCAGTGCTGTATTCTGTCTGGTTCAGTTTTGCATATATTATGCTTAACTTATCCATCCAATGTTTATATAAAGCAGGTTTTCATAGTATCAGTTATTATCTTTATAGAATAGAATAGAATTCTTTATTGGCCAAGTGTGATTGGACACATAAGGAATTTGTCTTTGGTGCATATGCTCTCAGTGTACATAAAAAGACAAGGTACACTCAACAAGAATCACAAGGCACAACACTCAGTGACAGTCATATGGTCCAATAAGCAATCAAATCATACTAGGAAACAATCAATATCAATATCAATCGCAAGGATACAACCAACAAAGTTAACAAAAGAAACCCATTTTAGTATATTTAGTGTGTACGAATACCAGCACATTATTTTTGCAATGAAGAACACCATCCAGATCTTTCAGTGTTGATAGGTGAAGTGGTTCAAATGGCAGAGAGTAGACAGGGGGTCAGGATGCCAATAGCTGTGTCACAGTGCTGCAATCCAACATTTTTAGACATTCTAAGTAAAGCAGCAACAGCCTCTCAGCACTCCTAGGCTCAAAACAATGCAAGGAGAAAAGTAATTAAAAAGCTGCTAGAGAACATCCCGGCACCAAAATAGGGCATATCACTGACAGGGTGCGGAGGAGTTTATCTGTGATTTTCTCAGCCCAAAACCAATCTAGCCATTAAGATGGCCTAATTTGGAATAACAATATTAATAAGGTTCAAACAGGCAAGCACCTATCATGTAACACCCCAGACTTATTATCATTAAAAAAGACAATTCTGGATTGGGTCTGCTGCAAGTACCTGGAGATAGCAGAATAGAAGAGGTGGGAGAAAACCACAAAATACAAAGAGCTGCAAATAGAAGTACAATGACGGTGCCAAAAACAAAAAACAAAAATCAAAGATAGTATCAATTGTAATAGGCACCTTGGGTGCAATCTCAAGGCATTTGGAGTACCACTTGAACACCATCAGCATTGACAAGACCAACATTAATCAATTGAAAAAAAATGGCTTTACTTGGAACAGCTTATATCCTGTAACAGTACCTTTAACATGATTAAACAACATCATCTGCCTATCCCAGGTCCCACAGACTGTATGTGTATTTGTATGTATGTGAATACCCACCTGGACACACACTAGACCAGTGGCCTTCAACATTTGCAGCTTGGCAGCCCAGCTGGGGAGGAGAGGGGAACTGAGCCACCAAGCTGGGACCACTGGTCTAGTGTGTGTCTGTGTGGGTATTCACATTTGCGCAAGTTGAGCTATGAGCACGCCGGTCAGCAGCTTGTGTGAGCATACACACACCAGCTGGTTGCTTGTTGGAAGAAACATCCTTCTGGGTTCTGCTCCAAGTGGAGAAAAAGACACTGGAAACATAGAGACTGCTTGGAAAGATGGTTTAATGGTGGACAGGATCACATGGCTTGAGTTCCTGAACAGAAAAAAGGGCAGATATGGCGAGTTTTTGGGTTTTATGCTTTCTCTGGCTTTGAACTTCCTGGGGCCCAGAAAGAGTATCCTGATTGGTTGTCAGACTTCCAGTGGGTGGGCGTCTTAGCTAGCCTTGCTGGCTGATGTAATCTTCCCAGGTACCATGTGGTGAGTTTCGTCCTAGATTGTGTTACAGATGTCCTTTGACAAAGGATTGGGTTTCTGCCTCTGGCCCATTAACAAAGGGTGTAGGGGCAGGAAGGTGGGAACTGCTTTGTCTTTAAAACATGCTTCTCCATTTCTCATCCAGAGAAACATAATATTCTGCCTTTTTAATATTTCCTAAAATATTTCATTCTTCTAGGAAACGGGTGGGTGCTAACTTCCTACATGCTCATGCAGCCTGGTTGTGACTAGGCCTTGGCCTGATAGTGGGCCATGGCCGCAAAGTTGCACTAGACAATTCATGTCCTGTTGTGTCATCCTTTCAGGATTATTTCCTTACCTAAACAAAGAAACAGAATGACCATGGGCAGATTGTTATTGTTTTGGTTTTAAAATTAAAAAAGGAAACATCATTTTATTAAAGAAGAAATATGTATGGTAAGTTTTTGTTTAACAAAGAATGCTTTTATGACATTTGTGGTTAATCTGCCAGTCTTTAAAATACTCTTAACATTTTATTTATTTTATTTTATTAGTCATATTTCTATGCCGCCCACTCTCCGAGGACTCTGGGTGGCTTACACCAAAGACAGTATACTAGATAGCATATTGCCCTCAACAATCTGGGTCCTCATTTTACCCACCTCGGAAGGATCGCAGGCTGTAACATTTACCTCCTTTTCCGTGGCTTCAAGTAACATACAGCTGACCATGCTGAAATACCAGTTTCTCCAACTAGATTAGTACATTCTCCATGGTTTGTCCTTGTGTTTTATGTATAGTGAGAGCAATGCATGACTGTATTGGGAACCATTTATACTGAAGAGGGACATTTTCACCTTCTCATAAATTTAGCATAGTTCTTGGAATCATGACAATGTCATTTTTGAATGTACCAATGTTTATGTTTGGTACAATGATTCTTATTGCATGTACCAGTTTTCCAACATATTGAGATTTTGCTGAAATATGGATCATGGATCATGTACTTCAATAGCACTTTATGTGGCTCTGGACTTTTGGGGGTTGGTATTTCAGCTTGCAGAAATGTATCATAATCTTGTGATTTTGGCTTGGATGTTTTATCAAGCCCAGCAGAGAGTGTAAATGAAGCAGACCCTACTTGGAGTAGTCCAGACTTAACATGTAAGCAATACATCTACCAAGGAGGTCATGTATTCCAGTGAGGTATTTCAGGAACAACTTTCTCTTCAAGAGGAATACTTTTGTGATTAAATCTGGCTGATTATTTGGCTGCTGACTCAAAAAAAGATGCTGTTGTATTTCTGGCCTGTTTGGATTGCATGTCAATGTGAAAAATTAAGCACTGCCATACTCTCTATATACTATACTATACAATACATCATGCCATCGCAGCATCTTTCCATCTTTCCATCATCTATCTTGGTTTACCAACAAATGTTAAAGATAGGATGATGCACTTTCGGGTTGCTTCTAAAATCATCATCATTATTCAATGCATCAGACAGGCCTTTTATATGTTGTTCATCTCCAGATTGCTTGATTCATTTGGATGTAATTCAGTCTCTCACCTTCAATCTTAGCAGACATACCAACCACATACTGTTGGAATAGAAGGTTATTAGAAGGTTATTAATCTCATTCTCATGTTTAGAAGGTTATTAATCTCATTCTCATGGTTCATTATTCAATATGCATAATAACGTATTGCCACTCATTTCTTGTTATACAACATTGGAGCTGATGGTTCCAGCCATCATCTGCAAGAGGAAAGAAAAGTATGCATTGAAAACTGTTATAAGAGCTTGAATGAGAGTCTGAAATTATTTGCAAACAACCTTCTTAGTATTTCAACATAATGTGCCTTTATTGATTCTGTTCCAGTGTTGTTTGGTACAATGATGGTGATTTCATTGTCAATTTGTGTGTTAAATCATCTCCAAGTTCAAGTGGTAATCTCCAGTCATGTTCAATGATAATGAAAACTTCTGACTTTCTCAAATTTGTTCTTTTGCAAGTGAAAAAGATGCAATGTACAAGTTTCTTTGTTGTAGTAGTTTCTCCAATAATTCAACAATCTCAACAAACAATCTTAATGATGAATTCCATCATTGTGGAGTAAACCCATTCTCAATTCTACATTATCATCAGGATCCATGAGGTAAATTTCAATACATTTGGCTTGTTGATTAGGATCCAGCATTAAAATGTCCGATATAATAACAAATTTGTTCTTGAAAAGTCACAGAAGGGTTCCATCCTTTCCTCATTGGTAGGACATCTTTGGCACCAAGAATATCATTTGGAAGAGGCAGTTGTATTGTCTGATGTTCTTCCTGAACCTATTTTCAGTAGGTTCACCACTGCCCTATAAAATGAGACATTCACTAGATAGAGGTTGTAAATTGAACTATCCTGACCTTTCCCTTTATATAACATAAATTGATGGTTTCTTCAGGAATAGAAATGCGTGACAGTGAGGGCAGACTTTGGCCATAGCATCAACATCAGCAGAAATATTACCTTGTGCAACTCATGCATGGAGTATTATGTATGTGCCTGAACAATGATGGGACTGATGTGCATGTTTGTGTGCCAGAGAAGAGCACATAAAGCAGTAAAAAATATCCAGGCCTTTCTTCACGCACCTTAACATTGTTGCTTATTTAAGAGCCATATGATGAGTCAATTCATTGCTGCTGGGTGGAGAAAGGAGCAAGGGATTGTGAGACTGGCTGGGAAACTGTCACAGAATATTGAAAATGAAGATCATGTAATTGCAGTAGCAGCCACAGCACAGGAGTAATCAGTAGTACTGAATCAGTCACACCTTTCCCAAATTTCATTCCTTCAGGAGTCATGAATCTTGGATTTTAAACACCGGTATTTTAGCTCATTTGAGCATCTTAGTTCAAAAATTATTGGTCTATGATGCACTGTTTCACCCAGATAATGATAATGTGTGTGTGTGTGTGTGTTGGCCATAAGGGGAAGGAAGATGTTTAGATAAAAACTAGACTGATGGCAATGTAACCTACAGCACATGCAGAAACACAGTTGAGAGACTGAACAATAAATATGATGTTGAATTCCCTTCTGGGAAGGTAGAATCTTGTGACTGACTTTGGATGGTGATTTTGATCAATTCTAATATCATAGAATTGCAATTTGAACTTTATCTTTTCATTTAATTTGACTATAAAATATTTGCACTCCAATTTCATATACAGATGAGAACTTTTTATCTGAGCATTGATTACATTGACAAAAAATATTCTATAGAAGTCCAGTTCTGGCTTCAACAATCTTAATTATAACCAAGCTTACAAATTACTTGCAAACTATGCTTATTCCACTATTTCTTTTTAAGCATGTTTTTGTCAGAAAGCTTATGCCAAAAGAAAAGACAACCCTCTAAATGCAATGGTATGCAATGTGTTATCTTTCCTTTAATATCCATTCTCTATGAGATTGTGATTACTACTGTCATTTAGTAAACAGAGTATAGGAATGCAATTACCAAAGCTTTAATTGTATAAGCAAATTAGGGGGGTTAACTGCCTCCTCCTCCCCCCACCAGCATCTTGTTTTCTTTCTTTAATCAATAAACACCTGTTACTCTCCTTTCTCAGATTGGAGGATCTCTGAGCATCTCGCCCCCATCCCCAAATGAACAGCAATCCCGTTCAAATTTGCAGCTGCCAGCTTAGGGTTAAGATATGAATCCAGGTAACAGAAACCAATGAGAGTACACCCAGTTGATGTTTGTGACATCATCCTACAGTCAGAGTACATAGAACAGCTGAGGTAGCTTTCAGCTTCAGTTCCAGTGCTATTATGATGGATGTTTACATCTCTTCATTGAGAGCCAATTATTTTGCTTTTGTGTGAGGCCCGAGAATCACTTGTGTTGCCTGCCTGCACAAAGCCTCATTCACAAAGCCTCAGTTGGATGCAGCTGAACAAATTGCTTTTTCTACTCCGGTGGTAAGAGAGTATTCTGCTTTTATCTTCCTTTTCAAAATGAAGGTGATGATGGATATCTGTCGATGCCTAAGAAAAAGGAGCTTGGTTTAGAATCTCGGAGCTCCTGCTGTTATGTTTAAATATGGCCTTTGTTATGAAAAGGTTAATTTTTAAAGAGAAAGAAAAACACGTGTGCTTGCCTGCTTGCCTGCCTGCTTGTCTGCCTGCCTGCCAGAGTGAAATTCCAACAGCGTGACAAGCCTATGCATATTTCTCTAAATATTTGGCACTCTCTGGATAAATCTGTAATTCTGATCAGTTATTTGCTGTAGTTTCCTGCCTGCTCCTTGTATGCACTTTAATCACTTCAGTGGAATGTATGGAAAAGCTTTTGTGCATAGAAGAATAATTTTACATCAAACTTTTTTTTTAAAAAAAAATGCTCTGGAGTAGTTTTGTATCAGTGATATGACTGTGATAGTCATGATTACCAAATACGTTGTTTGCCTTTCTTCTTTATGAGAAGGCATACTGGTTGTGTATTCCTTATGATCAACATGTAGAATATACAACCTGAGACCAGTTGTGAAATGTCAGTTCTCTATATATGCGTATATGGAAATTCGTTTGTATGTTTGTCTATATGTGGGATTAAAAATTGCTGTTTTATCTATCATGAGCAAAGTAAAGCAGTGGTGATTATCTGTGGTTGTTCTTTATGAGTCCACTTATATGTACCCACCTCGTTTTGCAAGAAAGTAAACACATGTAAAGCTCCTGAACTGATGTGGGTTTAAGAGATTAGCTGTGACACTGACTCTGACAAATCAGATGCAATAAATGTTTAATTGACTGAGGGAGTTGAAGACTACTGTCTGAACAATCCGATAACCAGTTTAAATAGTCAAATAGTGTGAATAATAAGAACTAAACAGCAGACCAGAGTTAATTTAGAAGTTTGAATTTCTATTTCAGGAAAGGTTTGATTATATTGAATATTTACCACATAGCTTCTGGGTGCATTTTTTAAACTAATCTGAGAAACTACAGTAAAAGTTGTTTTCTAATTACTGGAACTTTTATGAGGGAATGCCAATTATAATTCCATTACTACTAATCTATAGCTATGATTTGTGTTGGGATATTAATGCTCTAGGAGTTACACTAATTTGAAACAAAAGATTGTTACTAATACAATTATTTGTAATCATAAGCTTGCTTGCTCATTTTTCCTTGTCTCAGAAGTGTTTTCACAGCAGCATAAATTATTTACCACATCTGATTTAACTGTTTTGGTACATACATGTCCAAAAAGATATGCTCAATGGAATCAACTGGTAAATATACAGTATGTCAGATAAATATCAGATTATAACAAGACTTCAGTTATTGAATTTTCCCTCTTCATGTCATGAAAATAATCAGTGAGTGGCATCCTGGCTAATGGGTTAAGCAAGGAGACTCATAGAACTATGACATTGGATGACGAGTGACAATGTAGATTGAATCTAAACTTACGGAGTTGAGATCACATAACTATCTCATTACGTTTCCAGATCCCAGATTTTCAGTGTGAATGGATATTTCCCCACTTCACAGCCCAAACATCTGGAGATGGTAAGCAAAACCTATAATGTCATTTTTCTTCAAACAGACATGAAGATCTGAAGACAGTCTTTGTTTATCCAACCATGGGCCATATAACATCTCTGAATCTATCTTCTTATTTTTCTCTGCTGTTTATTTACAAGTACATATTTATTTATGGAATGATATTTATTTATAACACTATAATTAACATTTACTTCAAAAGCTTTGCTTAGTAGTTGTGCCTAATAGATTTTGGAAGCACCAAGGAGACAGGAAGACAATTCAGGAATAAAACAGGGCTTTTACAGAAGAGATTCTTGAATCCAAGGGAGGATGGAGATTCAGAGTTACTCCACCTTAATTACTCTAGATAAAATTTGTGCAGGAGAATTGCTCTGGAAGGTGTTCAAGATTCTGTTCCATTATCTATTAACAATGAAGATATTTCCCAAAGTCCAAGTGGTTCTTGTTTCCTAAATTTGAAGGACTTGTCATTAATTTTGAAAGCCTTCTAAGTAATTCTATCACACAACTTATAGGGTAATTGAGGTGGAATCATTCTGAATCTCCCAAACTTCCTCCCTTTCTGGACTATCTTCTGTAATAACCCCATTTCTTCCTTAATTATTTTTCTGCTTTTCTCCCTTTGTATAGTCTGTTAGGAGTGCAGTTTGTTTGTTTCTAGCTGTTTTGTGTTATAAATGATTCCAGTTTCTTTTAAAAGGAAGGTGATACATAATATAGCAACAACATCAGAAATATTCATTTTACAGTGAAAACATTACATTTGCTTTATGACCCAAATGTCCATTAGGATGAAACTATTGAAGCAATAATTTAGGACCTGCTTGCTAGCTTCTCATGACTATGATGTTTATTGAGCAAGAAATAGAGCTACTCCGTTTAGGACCCTAAGGCTGTAATCCTATATCCACTTACTCAGTGGGATTTCCTTTTGAGTAGAAATGTATAGCATTGCAGTATTAGCCCACTGAAGGAGAAACAGATATATCCATACATCATTTCACCCCATCATAACCATAATGGCTTTCTCTGAGTCAGATTTCATATACTGGATTTATAGTCAGGATCTTAAGCATTTTAAACAAAAAAAGTAACTCCCAAATAGCACTCTACTTCTATTGCTAATATATTAGAGCAAAAGAAAGTCACAGTGCTTTTTCTGCACCCCTCTCTATTTTGCATCAGGATGCTTTATAAGCTCATCAAAACTCACTTCCATCAGAAATGAGATTTATTGTTGTGGATGATGATATTGCTTTTAAGTATGAGAAAACAGATAGTATGTGTTGCTGTTAAAGTGACAGAATACTACTAGATAGACTGAGCTCAAAACCATATTCCCTTACACTTACTCAATGACTCAGGTTGTTGCTTATTCTAAAATCTCACAAGTTTGAGAATGAATTATGTATGGTGCCTTAAGGGGAAAATAAATAAGATAGAGTCTAATAATAAAATCATTAATAACAAACCATATATCATTAGCAAGATTTCATGAGAAAGTCTAATTTCTCAAATCTAATATTTCAGAAGTTTGGAATAATCTCCAGAACAACTATATGCAATTCCAGCCAGCATGGCCAATGATGAGGGATTTGGCGATTTATAATTTGACAATTGTTTGGTTCCCTATTTGCATAAAAGTATAATATATAGCCCATGTGATTAGAAATCACTGACAATTTTATTCTCAGTGATTTTTATAATTCCATTTTAACATTGCCCAGCTGGGCAGCCATTACTTAATTTAGGAATAAGTTCTACTATGTTTACCTATGCTTCTGAATAAACCTGCATAAGATCAGGCTACAAAACATGTTTATAGAAATTACATATCTTAAAAATATGTCATAATTTATGTAAAAGAAATGCCACATTATGATTGTATATTATTATTATTATTTCCTATCTATCATAAAGGTTTTACAACAGATGCTATTTTCTACAATACTTAAAAGAAGTGTTTGGAAAAAATATGTAATGTTAAATATCCTGAATAAATATTATATTTTTCTGAAGATATATAAAGATATTACAAGTACATTTATTTTTATTTATATATGGAACAGATATAAATAGAGTTGGGTATTGTGACTTTTTGTATATGAAACTTTTTCATAGTAAATGGGAATAAAACAGCTCAGTCATGCTTTGGCATCTATTTTCATTCATGTTTCCACTAAGTCTTTAAAAAGGCAAATTCTTATTGTAATTCTCCCATGTTGGGAGATATACTAGCAAAGTTACATTGTGTTTTTTTAAGCATTTATGCATATCTTCTTATATTTACGGGGTGATTTGGCATTGGAGAGATCAGGATTTGTGGTAAATCCAGAAAGGATTAAGTTCTAAAGGGTGAATAAATAACAAGAGCTAAGTATTATAAAGATTAGAGCATACTACAAACCAATGTTTAAGAGTACTGATACCATTAAAACTAAACTATATGTTTAGTCTTCATGACTGCTCGTTTGAATCCGCATCCAATTCAGGTTTTCTGAATTTACTTTTAAAGCTCATAAGTAAGTAGAAGCCAAATAATTTTAAGAAACATTCAACCAATTTTCTCATATTGGTTTCCAAATGGGGGTCTTAGCCTCATTTTATGTTTCTATAAAGAAGCAAGTCTTATTTATTATGGAGCTTCTATTCTGGAAACTTCCATCCCTAATGCTAATTCTACCACACATTCATGGAATCATAGAAACAGAATTATAGAATCATGAGTTGAAAATGCCTATTTAGACCATCATGTTCCACCCTCTGCTAAGTGAAATAATTCCAACTAAAACATTGCTAACAAATGGCAGTTCAGTTTCTGTTTAAGCATATTCAATAAAGATGAGTGTATTACTTGATGATAATTAATCATCAAAGCACTCTTACTGTTTTGATTAATATTCAAGTAGAATATATTTTCTTCTACTTTGAGACAATTGCTCCAAATCCTGCATTCTTTTACAGTCTGGGATGATTTTGATTTTATTCTGTGTGATAGCGTTGCAATATCCTACTTAGTGTTACATTCTCAAGGTTAAACTTATTGATGTCCCTCAGTTCTGAATGAAGTTAAAGACTCTTCATCTTGTCAATCTGCTGTGAATCTGCTGTGAATTCTTCAGATGAAAAGAAAGAAGTAATATATTGCCTCTTATTCCAATCCATTCCTCACAAATGGCACAAATTGTAAGAGCAATTAGTAAGTTGAAGATTACAAAGTGGCCTTATTTATTCAAATGATATACCATTTAAATATTACTATGTACTAAAACGTATTGAAAAAAATAATAAAAATACCAGAAGATTTGGGGGGGGGGGGGGTTGAAACAAAAAGTTTGGTTATAATAATGTGTTTAATGATACAACTGTATATCTTGAAAACCACAATGCTAATTTTTGTTTATCACAATGCAAATCTCATTCCTTCATCTGTAGTGGGCATACATTTGCTTTTAGATTCTGAAATGTGATATACAAACCTGCTTCATTATTAACTCTTAAAAAAGTATTCCATAAGGTCACCAGCTACTTAAAACTTTTATATTTGTAGCAACTCTTCATTGCATCTTTCTCTCATACAAACACAAATATAACAAAGCACAAGGCTCAACTGTCAAGGATCACGCTTCTTTACCTGTTCAATAGCGAGTAGGAAAAAAAAGGAGGCCTGCATTTATTTACATTTTTTTTAATTTGGCTAAATTAAATCCAACTATAATGAGACTTATGTGTTAGTGTACTTGTCTTTGGCTGGTGGCCAAATATTCCCCTTGAAATGTAGACCCCATTCTATTCACACCAAGCCAAGTCCCACACATCTTGGTGTCTTAATGTTAGGTGATAGGTTTTAAGAATTGGAGCTGAGGCAGTAACTCCTAGTTCAGACATTCTGAACCATGAGCCCTCCACACTTCAACTCCCAGAATTCCAAGACCATGCTGAATGTCTATGGAGATTCTCAATCATCCAGGTCATGATTGTCCCAAAGATGCTGTTCAAAAGGCAACTGGGCATTTTTGGGGTTTTTTTCCTTTAAAAGAAAAAAAAACTTTTCCTTTTGAAAAGCACCTTTGGGTTTCTCCATGCAACTTTCAAATTTTGGAAATTATAAATATAGCTTATCTGAATGGTGCAAGGCGGACAAAAGCTGACTTATACCACACTTTTGCCAGTTTGATAATCTTTCTCTTTCCCCCTCTCTGTCTCTCTTTCTCTGTCCCTTTCTATCTATTTGTTTCCCTCCCTCCCTCTCTCTTTCTCTCTCTGTGTGTATTATATTTGTGTGCTTGTATGTGTGCATGCATCTCTGTCTATCTTCTGTTTGCTTTGCTGTGGCTAGAACGTATATGGCAGTTAACAGATTTAGAAATCTGTCTATCTGTCTGTCTGTCTGCCTGCCTGTCTGTCTGTCTGTCTCTCTCCTATCATCATATATCAACATACCTGTATTCCCAATTGATTTTAACAGTGGGGGGATTTACCCACTCTTTGTTTGTTTATTAAATTTGTTTGTCTCCTATCTCACTTCAAGGTGACTCCGGGCAGCTTACAATATCAAAATAAAACTATACATACATACATACATATATATATATATATACCAATGTATTAAATTTCAATAAAATCACAATGAAAATACAGATTATAAAAATTAAAAGATGGGAAGAAAAGGAGCAGAATGTATGGGGGGAGATGGGAGCTGTTATTGTTCAATCAACCACCTCCAATGTGGCATTCCCTTATTAGGGCCCCAAACCAGGGGTGAAATCCAACAGGTTCTGACAGGTTCTGGAGAACTGGTAGCGGAAATTTTGAGAAGTTTGGAGAACCAGCAAATTCCACCTCTGGCTGGCCCCAGAGTGGGGTGGGAATGGAGATTTTATTTATTTTATTTTATTTATTAATTATATTTCTATACCGCCTTTCTCCCATAGGACTCAAGGCGGTGTACAACCAAGGATATTTTGCAACATCCTTCCCCCAGGAGTGGGGAGGGAATGGGGAAGGAATGGAGATTTTGCAGTATCCTTCCCCGGCCACGCCCACCAAGCCACATCATGCCCACCAAGCCATGCCCACAGAACCAGTAGTAAAAAAATTTGGATTTCACCACTGCCCCAAACCAACTGGGAGAACCAGATCTTCAGATTCTTGTGGAAAGTCAGGAGAGAGGGAACCAAGCTCACAGCAAAGGTCCAAAGGGCTGGGGTCATGGCAGACTGGACCATGGAGCAGACTGGACCAGGAGACAAGGTTCTCCTGAACCTCGCCAGCTAAAATTCCTTGACTGATCAGTATGCCTCCTCTGCCAGCATGGGTGAGACAGGCCTGTCTCATAGGGTTCCTCAAGTAACTTAGACTCATGCCATGCAGGGCTTTATAGGTAATAACCAACACCTTGAATTTCCTTCGGAAGGAAGCCAACAGCCAGTGCAGCTCACGGAACAGCAGTGTAACATGGGCCACTCTAAGGACCCCCAAAGACTGCCTGTGCTGCCAAACTCTGCACCATTTTAAGCTTGCAAATGCTCTTCAAGGATAGCCCCTTGTGACTTCCGGTTGGCACCGCCGGCGTCGCGGACGGTCTCAGCGGACGGCCAGCCCCGCGATTTCGTGAAACCACTTTTGACAGCGTTAATCTGCTGTCTTGCGGCTTGGAAACCTCTCCTTCAGGAGAAGAAGGAGAGGTGAGCCGGTGGGCTAGGGTAGAGCTCCCTAAAAGCTCCTGGGACAACTCCAGGGGCTTGGAGGGTGAGAGCTCCCCAGCTAGCCCACTGAAGCTCCGGATCCGGGATGACTCTGTTTTAACAGAGCCAGATGTCGCGACCAGCTCTGCTGTCAAAAGAAAGATTTAAAGACTCCAGGAGCAGACAGAGCGGAAGCAGGAGACCAGGCTGATTGCAAGTATAACTACCTAGCTCCAAGGTTACACTGTTGCTAAAAAACTTTTTAGAGCTGGAGACTTGAAGATGGCGCTTTTGGTGTGGGAGTGAAAGTGAAAGCTAAAAACAAAAGTGCCTTTTGCAACTTGTATTGGAAGTGCTTTAAGCTGCTGGACTGAGAGTTTGGTGGAGTGGGAGAAAAGTTAATCTATTTGACAAATTCAAAATTTTGAAAATTGCTGCAAAACTGTTTAAGAGATTTTGTAGACTTTAAAAATAAAAAGATTCTTTTTAATTTAAGATGGCTGCCAAATAAGCTAAATCTGTAGTTCCTAAAGGAGGAGGAGGGTCTTCAATAGTGTCAGTTGTGACACAGAAGGCACAACTTCCTGCTGACCCACAGAGCCAGGAGCCCTCCTTGAAAGATCTTAAAGAATTTATAAAAGAAGCTATGATTAGCCAAACTGCCGCTATGAATGATTTAACAGTAGCTATGGATGGGAAATTTAAAAAAGTTGCTTCAGATATAAAAGCAATTAAAGAGGTTGTGGAAGAAAAGCATGATGAAATAAGAGAAGATATCATTCTGGCAGTTTCAGGACTGGTAAATCATCTTGTTCAGCTGGAGGGGAGAGTAGATGAAATCAATGAGGCCACTCTGAATTTGGAGAATAAGTTGGGAGAAATTGTGATCAAAACAGAAAAGGTTGATGATGATGTGGTTATGCTACAATACAGGTCCATGGAATTTGCTTTGAGATTGAGAGGGCTAAAAGAAAACACTCGTGAAAATTTAAGAGAGATTTGTGCTGTGGCCTTGGCAGTGATACTTGAAGAGAGACCAGAACATGTAGCAATGCAGATAGATAAAATCTACAGAGTTAATTCCTGGGCGACAAGACAAAGGCAGTTGCCAAGAGATGTGGTGATCTATTTTACAACCAGGAGGATCAGGAATGATATTGTGCAAGCTTCTTACAGGAATAAGGTTCAAGTAGTTGGAAAAGAACTGACTGTTTTAAAAAAGATTCCTCCTAAGATGTTAAGAGACAGGGAGGACTTTGGCTTTTTGGTAAATGAGTTGAGAAATTGCCAGATTCAATACAGATGGGAAGTTCCAACTGGTCTAACAGTGAATTACAGTGGAGAAAGACATCGCTTAAATACACTCTGGAAGGCTAAAGATTTTTATGCTAATATCCTTTATTGAGTTTTATTTTGTAAAATCCAGTCAGGTGGAGGAGTACCTCTCTCCTGGAGAACAGCTTTTGTTTCATTGATTCCAAAGGAAGATCAAAAGTGTATTAAACCTGAAAATTTTAGACCAATATCACTTTTGAATACTGATTATAAAGTTTTTGCTAAGATACTGGCCAATAGGTTAATGCCAGTTATGCAACAAATAGTTCACAATGATCAATCAGGGTTTATAAAAGGGCGACAAATGAAATACAATGTTAGACAAGTTGTAAATTTATTGGAATATTTGGAAAAAAACAACCAAGTCCCAGTAGCATTTATATTTCTGGATGCAGAGAAGGCATTTGATTGATTGAATTGACAATTTTTGTTTAAGATAATAGAAAAAATGTGTTTTGGAGATTGTTTCGTGCAATCAATTAAAGCAATATATCAAGAGCAAACTGCACAAATTATAGTCAATGGAGGTTTAACTGAGGTATTTAAGATTGAGAAAGGAACACGGCAGGGTTGCTTTCTGTCTCCATTGTTGTTTATTTTGACTTTAGAAGTTTTACTGAACAAGATACGTGATTCGAATAAACTAAAGGGAGTTGTAATTAGACAGCAAGATTATAGACTAAGAGCGTTTGCTGGTTGTTACTCTATCTCAACCCCTAGAATCGCTATCATATATGCTGGATATATTAGCTCAATATGGTAAGGTATCTGGATTTAAAGTAAATCAGCATAAGACAAAGGTGATAGTTAAGAATATGCCTATATCTCAACAAGAAGAATTAAGAAGAATAACGGGGTTTGAAATAGTTAAAAAGGTTAAATATTTAGGAATATATATCGCATCTTCAAATACAAAGTTATTTAAGAATAATTATGAAGTTCTTTGGCAAAAAGTGCAGAAAGAAATGGAAACATGGAAAAAGTTACAATTATCCTTGTTGGGAAGGATAGCAGTAATAAAAATAAATGTGTTACCTAGATTTTTATTTCTGTTTCAAATGATACCAGTCCTTAAGAATGATGGGAATTTAAGGGAGTGGAAGAAGGGGGTTAATATATATATTTGGGGTGGTAAAAAACCAAGAATAAAATTGAAAATTATACAGGATGTCCGGGAGAGGGGAGGCCTTAAAATGCCTAATTTAAGATTGTATTTTGAAGCAGCTGTTCTATCACAAATCAGTGACTGGTTTAACTTAACTGAAGAGAGAATCTTAAACATAGAAGGTTATGACTTGTTATATGGGTGGCAGGCTTATTTGTTATATGAAAAAAAAGTGGACAAGATGTTTAAAGGTCATGTACTCAGAAATGCTTTGTTGCGGGTGTGGAAAAAATATCAATATAAGTTAAATTATAAAATACCAATATGGGCAAATCCAAGACATGCAATAGAAAATATAAGTATAGAACAAAGACAGGAGGTGATTACTTATAAAGAGCTCCTTTTTACGGAAAGGGGCAGACTGCAACTGAAACCCTTAAATGTGCTGAAAGAAGAAGGGATAATATATACTTGATTTCAGTATGGTCAGCTTCAAGCTAGATGGAGGGAAGGTCAAAAAATTGGTGTTATGTGTAATGAGGAGAACTTGGTAAAACAGATTAGAGATCAAAGCCAAATGCATATTAAAAGGTTGTATAATGCATTATTGGAAATAGATTCTGAAACGGAACTGGTTAAAGATTGTATGATAAAATGGGCACAAAACTTTCAGGAACCGGTGATGATGGAAACATGGGAGAAGATCTGGGTTAGAAATGTTAAATTTACACAGGCACAAAACTTAAGAGAAAATTTTTATAAAATGTTTTACAGATGGCATCTAGATCCCAAAAAGTTATCATGTATGTATCCAAATCTCCAAGCTAAATGCTGGAGATGTGATTGTGATGATACAACTTATTATCATATTTGGTGGACCTGTAAGAAAGTTAAAGCGTTTTGGATAAAAATTTGGTGGGTGATGCAGAATATCTTTTAAAAAAGGTTGAAATTTACTCCACAATTGTTTTTACTGGTAGTAGAGACTAAATTGATGTTAAACCTTATATCAGCAGCTAGATTGCTGATTGCACAACACTGGAAGAAGGACTCTTTGCCTACTATTGATGATTGGATACTGAAAGTAACGAACTTGGCGGAAATGGCGAAAATCTCAGCGTACCTGAAGGACTATACCCAAGAGAGATAGTCACGGGAATGGAGAAGATGAATTGATTATATTTAGAACAAATACCAGACAAGAAAATATCAAATAGCCTATGAATAAATGTTAACTTTAGATGTATTATGTTATCTATAGTGGAGTTAAGGTTCTAGGGGAGAATTGTTACTTTAAAGTTAGCTAGTTTAATTTAGCTTATGATTGTCAATTGAAATACCCTGTATTTTGCTCTGGGAAGTCTGGGTGGGAGGGTGGGAAGGGGGGTTAGGGGGCAGGGGGGAGGGGAAAAGGGAGGGGGGAATATTGGGGGGAATTATTGTTGTGTAAAACTTTTTAATAATAAAAAAAAGGATAGCCCCTTGTGGAGCCTATCAATTGTAGCTCCATTTTTAGTACTTTCCATGTCTTGTCAGACAAAAATTGTTCCACATTTGTCATTCCCTCATTGATATCTTTTGGACAGAATTTGTCTATAGAAGCAGACATTATTATGAGCATTGTTGATATTGTAGCTACTAATTTCTGGGTTCACTCTGAAAAGATCTTTAATATTTCCAATGTTATGACTTTTTCTGACATTTTGTAGTTAACCAATACCAAAGGCTGGCTTGTATTATTTCTGTTTAGAATCTTTAGTCCCCTCTAGTGTCAATTTTCTAAAATCATAAAATTATTTATACTTGTTATGAACCAAGCTAGCCAAAATAGCTCCCATTCCCATGAGAAATTATTTATTTTTTATAGTTAATTCCCATATCCTATAGTAAAAGTCAATGTTCCAAATATAACTCGATCCTTAATCCATTTATAACTTTCTTAGATCAAAATCTTGTTTAGCTTTTCACTCTTTATTTCAAATTCCGTAAGTTCTTGTAACTATTATTATTATTTGTTCAGAGGTGAAATTAAACTCATTTCGCAACTTTTCAAACTTGGTTTTTGAAGGCCTCTAATAGCTTAAAATGGTTAATAGGCAATTTCTGCAAATGATTAGAAAATGAAGCTTGCAAATTTAGTGTCCTTTAAAACACTCCACTGAAGTTGCTTTGTCTTCCACCATTCAAACCAATTGCAGTCTCCTCTATGGAGCATCTGCCTGGAGCACACATGGGCAATTTGAGAAATTATTTATACCAGTGTACATGCATATGTGTGAGTTTTTAAAGGAAATCAACCCTGACTGTTCTTTGGAGGGACAGATTTGAAGCTGAAGCTCAATTACTTCAGACACTTAATGAGTACACAGGACTCATTGGAAAAGACCCGGATGTTGGGAAAGATTGAAGGCAAAAGGAAAAGGGGACAATAGAGGATAAGATGGTTAGACAGTGTAATTGATAAAATGAACATGAATTTGGGCAAACTCTGGGAGACAGTGGAAAATGGTGGGCTAGCATGCTATGGTCCATGGAATAGACAAAAAGTTGGACTTGACTTAGCAACTGAACAACAAATGTGTGTCAGTAAGTGTATATTATACTTCCTCTCTCTATTCCCCCTCAGATGGATATCTTGAGATGAAAGTAAGACAGGCTGATGTGTGGTACATTTAGAAGCATGAAAAACTTTAGATTTCACTTTTCAGTTTTTTTGCTCCATAGCGAGATGGGTGGCATATAAATTTAATAAATAATGATAATCTTTCTTCAAGCATTACTACAGACAAAGGTTTCTGCCCATCAATGGAGAGATTCTGTTGAACTGTTTATACAACATTCAAAATGAATACTTTGGAACAATTCAATCCTATCTACTAAAAGAAGATAGAATGGTGTAAATTGAGTAAGGACCTTTTTCTCTTCCTTTTCTTCTTCCTTTCCTTTTTATAATTTTAGACATAAATTAATTTATATATTATTATATAATATGATCCATTGATAATTCTAGGGCTGCTATCTCAGCCTGAAAGCTTCATTTAAGCAGATGTTCCAGTGTTTCAGAGTAAGCTAATAAACTTCCTTTTCTTAGTATTTCCATATATCTGCCAGTCAAAGTCATACAGGTATGTATTGGCTCTTGCTTAAAATATACTGATGCTTTATTTCTTTTTCCCCTCTACATCTCTATGAAGAGTCTCAAGATTCCATTTGTAGTGTCTCTTATCTATTTCTCCAAGACTCCATCTGTAGCGTTTCTTATGCATTTTAATAGCATAATTTATAAAGATGGTGAGAGATATACTCAGTGATGTCTTTCTTCCACATATCATGCATCCTTGGAGTAAGACCATTGAATGCAACAAGACTTACTTTTGAGTAACTGTGAATGAAACTTAACTGACACTGTTATTACAGTACTTAATTTATCTACTATAGATCTGCACCAATTAACACTCAACTTCTTTAAAACTTTCTCTTTAATGATACAGCAATGCTTCTTAAAGTAATCTTCAGTTAATGAGTGATTTACCAACTTATTTCCCAAAATTTTATTTCGGCTAGTAAGGTGACCAATCAATCTGCCATGGAAATAGAACTGATTGTTTTCTATAGCTACTAAGAGATCCCCAACTCACATTAATCATATGAAAAAAAGATACGCTCTTGCATTATTAAATAATCATTGCTTTGGAGACATTCCAAGTAAAAATCTCAATCTATCTCACATTAGTGTCTTCTTATGTCATTGAAATATTGGTAAGTGTAGCTTTTCAGTGGTTCCAAAGGACAGGCATTGAAAATCAGATGGTGGTTCAGTAATATAGATTTCAGAATGAAGAACATGCTATTGAAAATTAATAACGTAGCGGAAGCTAAGGCTTTTTTTGACCAACATAAATCCTTCCTAGATGGAGAAGATACAGGAGCCGAAGAGGGGGAAGTATTAGATGATCAGGGAGCGGGGGGGGACGGAGCTGTGGCGGCCCTGGGGGAGGGGGGAGGCCAGACCATGGTTTTAAGAGCGAGAATCAGAAAATGAAGAAAGGAGGGGAATTCATTATTTAATGTCTTTTACTTGATATCTTTTTTTTTCTCTCTCTTTTTATTGTATTTTGTATAACACTTTGGCTATTTGCTTTTTTCTGTTTACATAACTTTTATACAACCTGGTTATTTGTTTGATTTAACATAACAATGTCTGTTGTGTGAGAACTTAAAAAAGAGAATAATAATTGAAATATCTTTTTACAAAGATATTGAAAATTCAACATATTGTAAACTATAATACTGTATATTTTTAACCAATAAAAACTTTTTACAAAAAAAAAAGAACATGCTATTATCCAGTAACCCAAAGCTTTAAACTAAATAAATTACTAATACAAGTAGAGAATAGAATAGAATAGAATAGAATAGAATCTGTTCTATTGAGCCCCAAAATTATGTTGCTAAGCAAGACAATTGTTAAGTGAATATTTTCCCATTTTACAATCTTTCTTGCCACAGTTGTTAAGTGAATCACTGCAGTTGTTAAATTAGTAACATGGTTGTAAAGTGATTCTGACTTCCCCATTGACTTTGTTTGTCAGAAGATTGCAAAAAGTGATCACATGACTCAAGGACATTTCAACTGTCATAAATATGAGTCTGTTGCCATGCAACTGAATTTTGTTCATCTTCACTTTTTTCAGTGCAATTTTAACATTGAATGGACACTAAACAAACTATTGTAAGTTGAGGACTAATTGTACTGCGTTTTATAATAAATTAGAACTATATTTTAAATAATTTCCTTTAATAATTTGATTTGCAAATAATCTTTCAGGAGAGTGGAAAAATAGCTTTCTATTGTTGGGTTCCTAATAGTAAAATATTTTTTTCTTTCTTCTGTTTTATATATCAATAATAGGGAAAAAAGATTTAGAATTGAGGAAATGACATGATCAATGACAGTAGTTAAGAAAGAGGATGAAGAGAAAGGAAAAGGAGGGCAGCAGAGGAGAGTTTTGAAATCTGAGGTGAGGGTATCTTTATGTCAGCCTCAAGTGGCCAATAGGACTCATACTATCAACATCCCCATTGGAGTAGCTGAAGAAATATATCAGATTTTTCACATCTTGAAACTGCCCTAAATTGCTGTTTCCTTTAAGAGGAAAACATTGTTAAAATTGGAATACTTTACATTGACATAACCTGATTTCTCATGATCTAAGAGAAATATGATGACTGAAAAAAAGAAGAGATCGGTGAGGCATGTTTGTACCAGGGCTGACCAGAGATATAATTAAATAATCAAGTATGGATGACTACAAAACACCAAGTTAACCCCTAGCCTCCAATAATGAAAAAGAGGCCATAAAGAAAGAGAAAACTAGAAGATAAAACTCAGAAGGGGAATAAAACCAGCAAACCAGTCCTCTTCTGAGAGCTGCTACCAAGAACCAGAGAAAGAAATAAAACACAGAGAAGTATTCCTTGTTAAACAGGAGAATGAAACTATCCGCTTAGCAAAATATGAAAAGGTTGGGAGTGTCACCTGGTTACCTTGGCAATTCTTCCTAATGTAATGCAATTAGTGTGTACTTTTTCATGATATACATGTTTTCTGCATACTTTTATCCACTCTACATATTTTAATACACAATTTTTTACTTGATTATTAATTCTGGAAAGTACTTATATGGATGTATAATTTATCTGATTAAATCAAAGGGGAAATTGTTTAAGTTCACATTAAAATGGAAATTGAACAAATCCACATTCATTCCACTCACAGTTTTAAATCCATTCCTATTCAAGAAGATATTCTGCTATGGTGCACGAGTTTAAATTTAATGTATATTTGTTTGCATTCATCATGCTCAGAGATTGTTGTTCTGCATTAATGAAATGTTGTTAAAGTTTCATTACCTAAATTTTATGTACTTACTTATTTTGTCACTGGTGTAGAAATAATAGAAAAATCTTGCAAAATAAGTGTCACTGTGGTTAAGAATGTTTCCTTCCTTCCTATTATTTTTGACAAACTAATCATAAGCATGAGAATGCGAGAAGGGAATGTAGGGAAGTAAATACAGGTAGTCCTCAACTTACGATCATAATGGAGCCCAAAATTTATGTTGCTAAGTGAGATATTTTATGACCTTTCTTGTCACAGTTGTTAAGTGAATCACTGCAACTGTTAAGTTAGTTACACAGTGGTTAAGTGAATCTGCTTCCCCCATTGACTTTGACTGTGAGAAGGTCACAAAAGGAGATCACATGATCCCAGGACACTACAACTGTCATAAATATCAGTCAGTTGCCAGGTGTCTGAATTTTGATCCCCCAACCATGGGGATGCTGCAATGGGTGTAAGTGTGAAAAAAAGTCATAAGTCACTTTTTTCAAAACTGTTGTAACTTTGAATTGTTGTAAATTGAGGACTACCTGTAGAATATACTAATACAGTTCTTCGATTTGCAGTAGAGTTCTGATTACAAATTGTTTAACCAAAGCAATAGCAACAAGTATTAGATATCTCAAACATGATTTCAAATTGTATCCCTTCTACTAGCCTTTTTAATAAAATATAATTTAATTTGTAAACATGATGAAAGGAGATCCCCTAAGGTATAATGATGAGATAAAAGAAAGTTTTCCACCTTCATTACATTTTTCAAAGTATGTTGTTCTTAATAATGTTGATTTAAGCCTGATGAAACCTACCGTATATACTCGTGTATAAGCCGACCCGCATATAAGCTGACCCCCCCCAATTTTACCCCCCAAAACTGGGAAAACTTGTTGACTCGCGTATAAGCCGGGGGTGGAAAATGCAGCGGCTACTGGTAAATTTCAAAATAAAAAAAGACTGGTCAAAAGTGCGAGGACCTGTCAGAAATCACTTTTTTCAGCCCTCTGGGTAGTCCTTTTGTGCACATGGACTACTCAGAGGGCTGAAAAAGTAATTTTTGACTGGTCCTCGCACTTGTGACCAGTCCTCAAACTTACAACTGTCCTCACATTTTACGTTTTTGCCCTATCTTGTCACCATGGTGAAGAGAAGCAGTTGTGAAATGAGTGACATGGTTTTAAGAATGCTGCACGGGCATAAATGTGAGGATGGTCATAAGTGTGAGGACCAGTCAGAAGTTCGAGGACTGGTCACAAGTGTGAGGACCAGTCAAAAATAACTTTTTCAGCCCTCTGAGTAGCCCATGTGCACAAAAGGACTACTCAAAGGGCTGAAAAAAGTGATTTCTGACAGGTCCTCGCACTTTTGACCGGTCTTCGCACTTATGACTGGTCATCATTTATGCCCATTGTAGCATTCTTAAAAATGGTGTCACTCATTTCACAACTGCTTCTCTTCACCATGGTGACAAGATAGGGCCAAAACGTAAAATGTGAGGACAGTCGTAAGTTCAAGGACTGGTCACAAGTGCGAGGACCAGTCAAAAATAACTTTTTCAGCCCTCTGAGTAGTCCATGTGCATAAAAGGAGTCCATGTGCATAAAAGGAGAGGGAGGAAGAGAGGAGGAGAAGAAGAAAGGAAGAGGAAGTAGGGAGGAGAAGAAGGGGGGAGGAAGAGAAAGTAAGAAGGAAAGAAAAGAGGTGGTAGGTTTGAAGAGAAAGATTGCTGTACAATAAAAAAGATGAAAGGGAAGAAAACCAACCCCAAACACATATAAAGATATTAAGATAAAGAATGAATTGTTAAACATTAAAGAATAAAAGAGAACAAATATGAATAAATAGCAATAATTAGAAACACACATACAAACATACAATGTATTTTCTTTGAACAGTATATTTGGCCGGTTTATTTAAATTTAAACAGTGTTTAGTCATTTCACTTAACTTTACAATTTCTATATTTCCTTTTTGCCATATTTATTCCTCATCTATTTTTAAAAAACCAATATTACCCTTCATCCTCATCTCTAATCTTAATCAAATTCAATTTTTCACTTCTATTCTATATTATACCCCTTCCCATTGTCATCTATTTTTATATCCATCCTCACATTGCTTAATTATGTAATATTACAGTTGTTTAATACAAATTCAACATTTTAATATAAATCAATTAGTTATATAACTATCTTTTTGTATATTAATCAATATGAACATGAATATTCTAATTATTTCCATGCAATCCAATTTCTTACAAATCAATTAATTATATTTACCAATAATAATAAACCAAATAATTTCTCCCAATATTCTTCCAAAGCACAACTTAACCATTTCTGCTTTCAACACAATATACAATTAATAATATCTCAATTATTACAATTCCCTATTTAAATAGAGCTTTTTTTTCTTTTGTGTTTTAAAATCTTGAACTCCCCTCTTTTGCCATTTGCCATAAATTTCCCATTGTTTGCACCAACCTTTTTTGATGAGGAAAAAGAAAAGAAATCTGCCTTAGCAAACAGCAAAACCAACAAGCTGTTTTAGTTTCGCTTTTGGTTTCAGCACAAGGAGAAAAAAAAATGTGCTCTTTGCAGCAGGCACGTTTTTGCAGCCGGCACTGATCTTCTCATTTGTTTTCTTTTAACCCTGATCAGCTGTAGGAGGGGCCTTTGAAGCCCGCAGCAAGAATTTAAAGTTTTTTTTTCCTCTAGCCATCAGCTGGAACTGAGGAGGCAGTCCCAATAGATTGGGAGTGGGTGGGGTAAGCAAACCCCGTTCTCCCGCTGTTTCCTAGCTTGCAGGAAAAAGTCATTTTTTTCGTGACCCGCGTATAAGCCTAGGGGGCGTTTTTCAGCCTGAAAAACGGGCTGAAAAACTTGACTTATACGCGAGTATATACGGTACTTATTTTCTTTAACTTTCCTCCCATAATCTGTGAGAATCATGCTGTATTAATTTGAAATTTCTTGAATTTTGAAGATTATCTTGAGAGCTTTCTGAGTTTCCTCTGCCTGTATTTATATCAGAACAGAACAGAGTTGACCAAAACTGGATGCAGTATTCTAAGCGAAGCCTTACTAAGGCTTTACAAGATACTTCACATGATCTTGATTCTATCTCTCTGTTAATGCAATATATGATTGTGTTAGCTTTTTTAGCTACTGCTGGCTCATATTTAAGTGTTTATACACCAGGACTCCAAGATCTTTCACACAGTTACTGTTATTAAGCCAGGTTTCACCAAATCTGTAACTATACATTTGATTTTTCTTGCCTAAGGGTAAAACCTTACTTTTTTCTACATTAAATTTCATTTTGTTAAATACTGCCCAGTATTTAACTTGTCAGGATCCATCTGGATCTTGAGCCTATCTTCTGGAGTGTTGGTTATTCCTGCCAGTTTAGTGTTGTTTGCAAATTTGATGAGTTCCCCTTCTATTCCCTCATCTAAATCTACATATCAAGATAGATAGATAGGTGATAGAAGATAGATAGATAGATAGGTAGGTAGGTAGGTAGATAGGTAGGTAGGTAGATATAGTGAAATATTGACAGTTTGGAAGATGGAGATTGACCACTCATATTTTAGGAACATTTATTTTAAATTAAAGTGAATATTTATTACATTGCATATAAGGAGAAGAGCTATAGCATAGTGGTGGAACACATAATCCACCTTAGGGATGTGAAGGGCTGTTTTGCTTTGCTGGAGCTTCAAATGAACCACTGCTTCAAAGGAAAGTGAAAGTGTCACCTCAATTCTACATATATCAGTAAAATAGTTGCCCTCTTTCAAAATGCTGGATAGAATTAACATAATGCCTTGCTGCTTCACTTTGATGTGTTTGGTAACAGATTGGTAGGACATATTTTATTTATATTTTTTATTTATTAAACATAATTAAATCACACAACAGCTGAAGCTCTCTGCATGGTTTACAATAAAACAGTGCAATGGCTGAATAAGTCAAATCAGTTCCAACTTGATATCTATACACTATTAAAACTCTGATTCCAGTAACCTTAGGTGGCTGAAACGGTGGCTGATAGGGCAAAACTTTTTGTACCAAGTATGTTGGATGGATTAATTTATAGAATGCATCCAAAAAAACAATCCAATCCATGACTGTTGTGGAACTGAAATTTGACAAATTGTATAAAAAATTTCATGACATCAAAATTATCCTAAAACAGTTTATAACATACTGTAATTCAAAAATGTCATAAAACATTTCCTGGGTTGATGTTTGACTATGCTATACAGGTAAAAATGGCTGAGCAGTTTATGACATAATACAAAATGTCACAAAACATTTCCTGTGCTGATGTTTGACTATACTATAGTCTTTCAAGGCAGATACATCTCTGAATGCATCCCAGTTTTTCCAGTGAAGGCAGTACATTAGAAGTTCTGTCATTGTTGAAGGCACTGAGGAATCTGGTAAGGAAATACAGTATCTCTGAAAGGATGACTCAATGGGACACAGGTTGTCTAGATTCAGTTAGAAACTTCAAGAAGTGCAAACTTATGCCTCAAGATAAAATGACTTGCTTTCTTAAAGCAACACAGCCAATTAAACTAATCTATGAAGTCCTACTTGAATACAAAAGATTCTGGTTTAGTGTCTGGCATTTACAAATAATAATAGCAATTCTTTTAGTGTAACTAAAACTTAGCTTCTTGATCGAAAGGTTGGCAGTTCAGTGGTTTGAATCCCTAGTGCCACGTAATGGGGTGAGCTCCTGTTACTTGTCCCAGCTTCTGTCAACCTAGCAGTTCGAAAGCACGTAAAAAATGGAAGTAGAAAAATAGGGACCACCTTTTCTGGGAAGGTAACAGCATTCTGTGCGCCTTTGGCATTTAGCCATGCTGTCCACATGACCATGGAGATGCCTTCGGACAGCGCTGGCTCTTCGGCTTTGAAACAGAGATGACCACTGTCCCCTAGAGTTGGGAACAACTAGCACATATGTGTGAGGGAAACCTTTACCTCTACCTTTACATTAACAACAGTTTGACGGATCCAAGTATTTTCAAGTATCTTTACATTTACCTTCAAATATTTCTTGTTCAAAAAATTATTTTATTAAATAGAGGAATGAGTGAGGTTTTTATTACTCAGTACTAGGGGTAAGGAATTTTTGGTGGGTGGAGGTGTGTCTGGGGATTGTCATGTGTGTTGGGCTTGGTCTCTGGGTGTTATGTTAATTTTGTTGGGGTATACTGTGTATATACATACAATGACAATAAACAATAAACTATAAAATAAACTAAAACTACTATTATTATTATTACAGAAAGAGTTTCTGGCAAATCTCAGTCCCTTTATAATTAAAAACTTTACCATAAGGATTTATGTGTTGTACATTCTACATTTCTCAATCGACTAACATTTACTTCTTTATAAACAATAGGGACAATGTGTTAATTTTTATTCATAATATATTATTTGGTCCTTGGAGGGGAAAAAAATCCACTATAACTTGAAAAGAGAAGAGTTAAACCCAAAGCTTCCGTCAAGGGGACTAGTGCATTAAATTTCACAAGTTGGTTTCAGTCTCCTGATTACACTTTATGCTGGTTATTGCAAAAAGGAAGATAGATTAATGACATCGGATAAGATAAAAAATTCATCATTTATGCTCGATGTTCTGGGAATCAGTGGCAGATCAATTAATATTAATACTGAATCAGAAGTCTGAATGGAAAAGGATTGATTCAAGCTTTGAAAACTGTGTTTAATAATATAACTAAACACAGAGTTTAATTGAATCTTAAATGCATTTTAGCATTTAGATAAATGGGACAGCAGGGAAATACTAGATCTAGATTTGAAAGGAGTAAAGATGGACCAGCACACTAAAAGGTATTCTAGGCACATGGATTTGCCAAATAGCAACCCTCCTCCCATGCCACATCAGATATCATCTCTAGCTATTTTTTTACATAACTTATTAATGAATCCTACTTGGTATGACCAAGTACTTCCTGCAAAAAGCTTCTATTTGGGCTGATCAAGTAACCTTGAAAAGTGCTTAGTATGAACTGTAATTTCAATGTGCTGGTGATATATCTTAAACTTCCAAAGTCTACTACATATAACTATTAAATGCTTCTAAAAATGTTTACTATGAGGAAGATCCTTTTTCAAATCAAGGGATGAGAACCCTGGAGTGCCATTGGCTGTTTTTTGATAACCACACTGATGGGTAAACCATAAGTGATTAGCTATGGCAATCTATTTATCACCTGCAACACATGGAGTGATTTAGAGTAGTCTAATGGAAAGGTAAAAATCAAGAGAAATGGCATGGTCTTTGCTAAGATGATTCCTGTCAACATCTTTTAGCACTTGGCTCTCTAGAGGACATTTCAAACTGAGCGTGTAGAATCATTTAAATTACATTGATTTTAATGGAAGAGATGTATATCATAGTTGTTTCATGTATGTCTATTCTGAAATAATCTCCATTGGGTTTTGTTTCCAGGCAAGTGTAGCAAGAATTGTTTGTTTGTTTAATTTTGCTTTTATTATTTATATAAACCAGTCGAGGTGGTGAACATATCTAATACTCCTTCCACCTCCTATTTTCCTTAGAACATTAACCTTGTGAAGAGAGTTGGGCTGAGAAAAAGTGACTGGCCCAAGGTCACCCAACTGCCTTTCATGGTTAAGGCAGGATTAGAATTCATGGTCTCTCAGTTTATAGCCTAGTGCCTTAACCATTAGACAACTCCCATTGAATTTTTGTGCTGAAATCAATAAGCCTTTAAAGATTTAATTCCTGCTCTTGTGGCCAAACATGTGTCTTGTCTTTTCACAGGGTTTCTCTAATAAAACATATTTCATAAAGGGTTAGAATGGGGAGATTGATACATACAACAACAAACAGGAAACTCCTCTTGTCTTTTTCCACTTCTCCATGACTGACTGATATACATGGAGACTTGGGGCTGTGTGGTATGGAGGCAAAAATTTGCTTTGCAAGCCCTTCTGCAGTCATTTCTAATGGTGGTGGGAGTAAAGATGTTTCTCAGAGAAGACATTGTATTGGGCTATTTCAATATTGACTTCATTTGTAGATTTTTTTTTATTACCTGTATCCAAGACAGTAATAATCGTATTGTTCTGTAAAACATTATTCTATATTTATTTCCAGCATTATCTCAGTCTAGGAGAGAGTGAAGAATGATTTTGGAAGAATAGCCAATTAAAATCCTGACTTAGAACTTCTATCCAACTTTACATTTCAGCTAATTGACAGTCTGATTTCCAAGATAGTTGGGATGCCTTAATAACTTGTTCACATCAGATAAACTGTTCAGTGAGTTACAAGGACAATTTGGCTCCTTGTTTCATCATCTTGAATCTAATATGCAGGTTAAAAAATCAGGTAGATTGCTCTGAATATATCGGGCACTGGATATCTTGCATATGTACAGGAGAAAATCTTCAATTGATAAAGTGGTTGGTGACTAAAGAACTACCGCTGCTTCTGTGATTCTATCTCCTATATATGCTGAGAGCTGGTGAATTGTAACAGCAAGATATTAAAGGATTTTATGCTTACGATGTGGGTTAACAATCTTTTGTCAATCAAATGGAAAGATTGATCAGATAAATCTGCTTAATCTTTATAACCTTCATAAGGTACATGTTGCATCTCCTATTTCCCATTACCATTTAAATTGGGATGCAGAATTTTTTTTTATAAAATCTGAGGACTGCACTTGAGTGGAATGCTAGGAGCAAAACAACAGGAAAAGAAAAAGAATATGTGGCACCAAAATTAAGATTATATTTCATTTTATTTCCTTTATTAATTTTCTTTACACTTTGCTACAGATAAAATTTATCTTTTTATACCAACTTTATAATGATCAGAGCCAAGCTTTTAGCAGTTTCATGGCACATCTAGTGGTGCACTAAGAGAGAAGATATATTCTTTCCTCAGAGACACTTTCTGGGGCCCACTGTTGACCTCCATTTTAATTGCTGTCTTATGATTCAGTTTTCATATTCCAATAACCAAAATAATTGTGACAATCACAAAATTATAATATTAAAATGATATAACACAATGAAAGCCCAAAAAGGGATGGACAGAAATTATATATATATATATATATATATATATATATATATATATATATATATGGAAAGATCTATATTGATAGAACAGGCAGTTCTAAACAAGCTTGATAAATTGATAGGCCTCTCAAATCTACCATTTACACTATTCCAGAATCAACTCTTGTATCCCATGATAATGTCTCTGTTATGAAGATGAGGCAATTAATTTCAGACTGCTAAAAAGTAAATTTGTTTGTTTGTTTTTTGAGATACAGAAGCTGAGTGGTGTTTGTGGATGGACCATTTCTTCTTTTATGGAAACACCTCATCACATTTCCTAGTTCCTGGCCTGTAGCCATGTTGGCACATTTTTCAAGAAAAAAAAAAGCTTGACAGCTTTTCTGTTCTTCCACATGGAAACCACTGACATTATTTGAAACAGTCAAAAAAATTACCATAACAGAAAGGATATGGTTTGATGGGATAGAAAGTGGAAAAGAATTTATTTTCCTTTTTCTTTAGCACAGCGTGGCATTGAAGGGTTGTTGCTGGTTTGTTTCTTTTGCTACAGAATCTACTCATGGTGTAGCCATGATTTATGTTTTTGTTCTCAGCATTTTTGAACTGGCAGAAAGGAAGACACTTTCAAGCTGCTTTTGAGTACTGTGGTGTGAAAGCATTTTAACCATGTGGAAGTGTCATATAACCTGTCAAACAGGCTGTCTTTCTGTCTCAGTCAGGAATAGAGAAATGGTAACTCTCCAAATGAAACTGAATTATACTTCCAAACATTCCCAGTGTCACCCATGATGAGGAATGTTTTTAATTTAATGAACATTTAGAAGGCTACAACTTCCTTATCTCTCATCTACAGAGTGGCAGGATGTCAGCCAAAAACTAAAATAAGTTTACAAGTCTGCAATACTATATCTGCTACATCCAAAGATAGTATTTATCAGAGCATTACAAAGATATTCAGCTATACTTTCAATATTCTGTGGTATCATTACAAGAAAAATTGCAGCTGCAATCAGATTTCATACATCGTTGCATGTCCTGTACAGTAATTTGCAGGAGGTCTGCTTTTGGAACAGATGTTATTGAATAACCTATTTACTTTCTTGAACTTTCATATAAAAGTAATAATTCTCTATGCCAGATATTTCTAAAAATAAATATGAATCACTGTCCTAATTGTATCATGTGTTTCAGGATATTCTTAGGATAAATAATAAAGTGTGTGTGTGTGTATTCAGCACAGAGGTTTTCTCATATCACATTCTTCTATTCCAGACATTAAAATAACTATGATTAGAAGAAAATCTATCTTTTAACCATGAAGCAAGGAGAATCTTTTTTCTCTGCCAATACAAAATGATGTTAAAATTTCAGATAGTCTGTCTGCTAGTAGATAATGATAAAGTGTTATTTTATATTAGCACATTAAAATTCCATTTTTGGTTCTGAAAATAACTTAGGCTATTATGATAAATGCCACTGTTCCATGGATGAAAATTCTATTTTCATGGACAAGATTAGATGGAAATCACTGTCTGCCTAAATTATCTAACTTTACTAAACCAATGAATCAGTTGCATTCATTATATGGCATACTTTTAAACTTCATCCATAAACTTCAAGAAATGGTATATCTGTTTTAGAAGAATATTTTATGGTAGATTTTAGCATATATAAAATTACATGAAGGCATAATGCACTCTTTAAAAAAGGTTGCGATTTTTCTAGCCTAAATGTCTATTCTGAGAGAAAGAAAAAAAGAAAGAAAAAAGTGTGAGGAGGTGGTTTATGAAAATTGCCGGTAGTCAATTACAAAAAACAATAAAACAATCTAAATAACAGCCTTGAGTTAAATGAATATCATAATCTTTATTTGCTTTTAATAAACTGCAACTGATATGCAAGAGACTAAGACAGATAGACTAAGTTTATTGACTGTCAGCAAGCAGACAAAAGAGAAGACATTGAAAGCTAGGAGTCACTTCCTTGTCTATCCCACTTTCATGAAGTTCAGACTGAGCAATAATCTAGAAACAGGGCAAGGACTGTTACTACTGTCTACATTAATAACTATATAAACATATTTTACATACATATTTAAATCAATGCTTCAAACATTTCTGTATGTTTTGAGGCTAGTTAGCTATGCTTCTATCTGTCAAGCCCTGCAAGACTAGGAAGTTCAGGAAACAACTGCTTGGATTTTTGAAAAGACCTTTATTGTGAATGTAACAGAATCTTGCAAGCCCATCAAAGCTCATCTCCTGCACAATTTATACCTAATGTAATTATGGAGAAGTTACTTTGAATATATTTCTGACACTTCCTCCCTTTTCCTGAACTTTAGAATTTCTTCTTTAAGAGCCCAGTTTCATACTTTAATTGCCTCAGCTGTGTCCCCAAGATCTGATAGATCACACTATCTTCAAGGAGCCAGGCATCTCAAAGTATGTTTGTTTGTACGTGTTGGGTGAAGTAAGTCCTTCTCCCATTCTTCCACACTTTCAGATGACTTTAAAAAATTCCTATGCATCCACTATATGTAAGGTATCGCGTTATTCACCAATATTTTACCAATATTTTATAAATTATTATTAGAATTGAACTACTTCTCAAAATAGTGTGTAGAAGTTCCTGGCAATGGTGTTAAAAATGTTGGGAACTGCTTTGGGATACAGGATATTTTACAAAATGGCTGGTAGTTAAAATGTCTCTTTCTGTAATTTGTTGATCATGATGAGTATGATAGCAGAAAAAGTTCCTAAAATGCATATATCTATAAAATCTACTACATGACACTATCCAATTATCAGTTCATAATTCAGCAGAGCTTAGTTCTGGTCATCTCTAATTTTTTTTTCCTTCTAAAAGACAGTAGTTCTTTCTTCATTTAAAAAAGGGAGCAGTTTTAAAGCTGGAAAATATAAGAAAACAAACAAATCATTTGTTTACTACTGTACTAATTCAACTATGCTTTCAACCACATCATGGAAATTGGTGCTCTTGGAAATTGGGAGCAATTGTTCCTCAGCTTTGATAAATATGATAAATATGATAAATATAAATATGAACACACAATGTAGGTCTCAAAAGAGTTATTTGTGTTACAGTGTGCAATAGGCATCTCCCAACCCAAAAACTCAACTGAAATGAAAGGGACATGGATGTCCACGGTGTGTGCTAAAAAAGAAAAAAAAGTTAAGATGGTATGTTGCATATTAAAAAAATATCTGCAGCTTTGATCACTTTATTGTGGCCATCAGCTTGACTTATTTAACCATACCCTGCCTGTGCTTGAAAAAGACCAGAAAAAGACCGAAAGGTGAGAAAGATTCTTTTTGAAAATATTTAATGATCATCTGGTTTGCACTACTGATCTGAAAAGTTGCACTGAGTTTTGGAGGCCAGTGTCAGATCACAATGGGACAGTTTTAACTTAGGCTTTCTATAGGAAACATAGCATTATTGGAGAATTTTATCATTTTGTATAGTATACCGGCAATGATGTGTTAATGATTAATCTATTCCAATCACTGATTATTTTGATCCTGGAATAATACACCTGTTAACACTGAAAAGAGGAGGATAATCTATTCATAATCCAGTAGCTGTGCCTTTCTCCATTTCAGATATAAATTAAGTAGAAACTCAATAGAAACATGTCTGCATAAGGCAAGTATCTGATAAAGGTCAAACTTTCAGAAACATCTTCGTGACAGATCTGGTACAAGCAATTACCATGTACCTTTTTATTTCACATACCGGGCTGATGGATGACTTGACTTTCTCTACTAGACCAGTCTTTTTCCTCTAAGAAAAGGCAGTTTAAAAATGACAGCTCCATGGGAATAACAAAGAATGGTCTGATGTTTTAGTTGTATGGCTAGCTTTTGAGTTCCATCACACTGAGCTTCCTTCTGTGAAGACATTATTTTGATGCTTTCTCTTGCAGACAGGTGGATTTTGCTTTATTATGTGAATGGTTTTTTCCTTAACATTTATTTTACTTAGTATATTTCTCATGACTCGAGTACCATCTAGAGATCTGAAAGAAAATGAAAATGTCCTCAATACTTAGTAAAAGTTCTCATGTTCAGGCTTCCAAATTGAAACAGAAACCTCATCATTCTGTTTGCATAGTTATCTTATTTCTTTTCTATCCTCATACCTTCTTTCTATTGATCAACATAATTTTAACAGGTCAGGGCTAATTCTTAGTTTTGCTTTTACATTTATTCTTCTACTGTTATACTTTTTTTTGTTTATTTTGGGGTCGAACACAGATTATAGCCATTGAACTTTTTTTCCTAAACTTCCCTAGGTTTGCTTAGACTAATTTAGTCCACGTTTACATCCTTGCATCATGGAATTTAGTAGGACTAAATAAATTTAAAACATGATGCTAGGAAGCTTTGTGTAATATGAACAAATTCTTTCCCTTCCTAGAAATAGCAAAATATTTGGTGGATGAAACAGTCTATTTCACAGTCAGAACCCTCCCAAAAATGGAACAGTCTTCTACTAATATTGGAAGGGAAAGCTTTGGAATCAAAGCAATTCATTCATTAAACATTTTCTGCATTACAGGCTTCATCTATATGCTTTAGGTTGTCATCTTTTTAACAATTGCATGAAATTCCTAGAATTAAGAGATGTAGAGCTCAATCCAAGTTTTGCTTAAATTATGTATGCATTCATAAATGCATTTCAACTCATTTATTCATAAATCAGAATGAAAAAAATATATACATATAATTTCAAAATGTTAAAACCTGTGGTTGTTCCAACTCAAAATGTGCCCTTAAAGTGAGGAGTAAGTTGCTCTAAACTGGGAGAAGAAATGACAAAGAAAGTCCTACCTTGAAAAGCATACATATAGAACAGTGCATGGATTAAATAATGGTGTATGTAAATCAGTTCACTTATAATCAACTCCATTTTTTCATATCGTACAGCAGTAAAAAAAAATCACACCACTAGAGATTTTTGGAATGATGTTTAAATTTCTACAGCCAGCTGTTGCAGTTTCATTCCCATTTGTATGCTAAGGAATCAGCTTCTGTTGCTGAGGACATTTTAAAAAAAAAAAAACAAGCTCCCCCTTCTGTTCTATTTAGATTAGGTGTCAAAATGTCCTTCTAAGAATGAAAGAAAAAAACTGGATATCAGTTATAACGGAATCAAAAATATCAAGGACAAATCACATGTAATGGAACACTAAGGATAAATTGGTCTTCAAATAACAAAAATCTGTAACATGTGAAGAGTATAATCAGAAGGATTTGATGCGCCTATTAATTTTATAGTTCTATATAGGTCAGGGGTCTGCAACCTTAAACACTCAAAGAGCCATTTGGACCCGTTTCCCACAGAAAAGAAAACACCAGGAGCCACAAAACCCTTCCTGTGCCTGACTATTTTTTGAGCTGCCACAAAACTAGCAAATGTAGTTGAATTAAATGTTTTGTTTTCTTCTGAAATTTCTTGGATTTATCCATGGTTGACCTACCGGGGGTTGAAAAGCTCAATAAATCGCGTGCCGGCGGGTGTCGCACATTGGTGGTTGTGATGCATATTTTTCGAGTGCCAGGGAACCGCAGCAGAGGGGTGGCTCCAGAGCCGCAGGTTGCTGACCCGATATAGGTTTTTCAAAGGTATCATTAAAATCAAACCTTCTACAGACAGACAAATAATTCAAGAAAGGAAGAATTATTTTGTATTGGCAGCAGACAAATAACTTGCAGACATGCTTTTCCTTTAATTAGATTTTAAATTAGGAGTGATGTATATTACAGCAGTTTCCCTGATTTTAATGCAGCATGTTGAAATCTGAAGAGATAAATTCATATTAATTTGGAAATAATGTTTGTTCATTGGGGAATGGCATGATGAAATAATGTATCAGGTTAATTGTTCTTATGCAGCAGTTCAATATTCAGGTGATGATTGTTCTCTCATATACATATAAACAATGATAATTTTGATGTAGATATAAAACAACTTACAACATATATATATATAATATGTTATATATATAATATAATATTATATGTATAATATAATATATATATATAATATTCATATATATATATGAATTGTAAATAATTTTAACTATTAACTTTATATCAAATAAATGTAATTTACTGATTATTTATTTATTTATTTATTTATTTATTTATTTATTTTTTAAAGAGTTTTTATTGTTAAAGAATTATAATACAATTCCACCGTTTCCGGTTCCATGGTGTTGATATACATTTACATAATATTTGCTTATTATTTACATGGTATTGCCTCATTATCTTAATTTGAAAAGTACTGCCCGTAGGTTTTCTTACTTGTGTAATCCTTAATACATATTATTACATTTTATTTACATAAACTTGCATCTGTACTCCATTTTATTTCCTACTGCCGGTAATATGACTCATTTCAATATGCTCATTTAGTTAATCATCAAATTGAACTTTAGCTCTCTCAAGCTTCACTTTGATTTTCTTTTCTCTAACCACTCATACCACATATCCCACACACTATAGTAGTCAGTTTCCTCTCTATCATTAATTTCTAGCATCAGTTTATTCATTTCAGCACACTCCAACATTTTCCTAATTACCTGCTCTTCGGATGGCAACTTTTTCTCTTTCCAATGTTGAGCGAAGGAGATTCTTGCTGCTGTTATTATATGTATGATAAGATAGTTCTTCTTTCTTGCATATTCTGTTTTCAAGATTCCCAGGAGAAATATTTTTGGTTCTAATTCAATGGTATCTCCTATTATTTCCGACACCCATTTACATATCAACCTCCAGAATTCTTTGTGGACAGGTCCACCAACAATGATAATAAGTACCTTGCTGGTGGCCACACTTCCAACAGTTTGGACTCATATTTGAGTAAATTTTGGCAATCCTGGCTGGTGCTAAGTGCCACCTATAGATCATCTTATATTGATTTTCTGATTATTTATTATTTATTATGTGGGGAACAATGGTTGGCTCTATCCCAACAGATGAGAATGACAAAGACTTGTATAATAATTGAAGGATGTAGCTCATAAAATTTGCAGCTCGATTGGTTTTCTAACAGCATTGATGCTGAATTTTATTTTAGATTGTTTTCATAATGCATGCTTATTAAGCACATATAAAAACTGACTTTAAATTAGTAAATGCTAGAAATAAGCAGAATAACAGTGAATCTTGCATACTCAGATGTCAACTACACTGAACAATGGGATTTATATCCTCATAAATGTCTATGGGATTGCAGTTATTATCTTCTGCTCATTCATTTAGGGAAATATAATTAACTTATGATACTGAATAGACATTCACAGATTGCTATCTTTTGGCAAGTATGATTTTTTTATACAGATATCATAGTCCTGAATATTAAACGAGGTGAGATTTAGTGATACTAACATACTAACAGAGAGATATTCCGTGATGCCGTTTGGAAGAACATAATAGCTATACACAATACAGAGTTTCATTACTGTGTTCTTTTATATATGGAGCATTTATCAATAAAAAATTTGAAAAATCTCTTTGATTTTCTCATATTGGGATGTAATATGTGCTTCTGCTTAAAGATGACCATGAAATAGACATTTATGCATTTTTCTTTCCTGTGTTTTGATCTTGAGCCAAGTATCATCCACATACCTATACCAAGATCAAAGGATCAAGATTGAAACACAGGAATAGAAGCATTCACCAACATGTCAACTGTCAACACTGTGGACAGATACATCAAATTCACATGGGAAGTTGTTAAGGAAAATAGTCTAGTCTTCCTGGACTATGCAGTACATATTAAGGAAGACAGAAGCCTTAACACTGAAGTTTATAGAAAACCCACCTAGAGAGATCAATATTTACATTTTGATTCCCACTACCCACTGGAGCACAAAATGGGAGTCGTCAGAATCCTACACCACCGAGCTTAAGGCCTGCCTATCAGCAAAGATGGGGAAGAAAAAGAACAAAAACACATCAAGGAAGCCCTCAGAACATGTAGCTATCCCAAGCAGGCTTTCATCTAATCTCAAAAAAGACCCTACAGGAGCTCCTCCACAACAGATAATGAAGAAAACAATAAACAAAGCAACATTGTCATTCTGTACATTGCAGGCATATCTGAAAAGCTCATGAGAATCTTCAGCCAACATAACATACATGCACACTTCAAACCCAAGAATACACTAAGACAGAAGCTTGTCCACCCCAAAGATAAAACACCCAGACATAAATTGAGCACTGTAATATATGCAGTACAATGCAGCGAGCCATGTGCAGATCTGTACATTGGGGAAACAAAACAACCACTTCATAAGCACATGGCACAACATAGAAGAACAAACATATCAGGACTAGATTCAGTAGTCCATCTGCATTTAAAAGAAACAGGCCACTCATTTGAAGACAGAAAAGTTCACATTTTTGACAGAGAAGACCGCTGTTTTGAAAGAGGTGTCAAAGAGGCCATCTATGTCAAAATTGAACAGCCCTCTCTCAACAGAAGGGGAGGGATACAACATCATCTATCACCAATCTACAACATAGTCCTTTCAAGAGTTCCAAGAAGGCTCCATACCAATTTGCACCACTCAGGTGACCCTGATGATACAGATAAATCTCCAGGGGACCTTAATGACTCACTAAAAGAATGCAAATGTCCAGTTGTCTGCAAGGAATATAATTCTTCCAATCCCCACCATCCAGTCAGAGCCGAAGAAGCTTCTTGGATGAGAAACGAAACGTCTTCAAAAGAAAAACCAGAAAGTCCAGTTGCCTCTTGAAAAAGTACCTTTGGGACAACCATGACCTGGATGACTGAAAATCTCCATAGACATTAATCATTAGAGTAATAAGGGTCATTTCTTTATTGATTTTTAAACTGTAACATTCATATGGATAATTATTTTAAAATACTGACTATATATTTTGTTAAGTTTTACTAGATTTGTTGCTGTAATTCTAAAGGGTGAGTCACTTGCCTAGAAACGAGCATCAGCAAGTATAGTTTCTAAAGCAAAAATCCAATGTGAAACCTTAGTTTAGATCTTCTTTTGGGAGCGGGGGGGGGGGGGACTCAGACTAAGGACTGTAATATAGCTAGGAAAACATTAGAGTTGATGTTGCTGAAGTATTTGTTGTGATAGCATCAATACAGGATTTAGAAAAGGCAATGTTAACCTTTATTCCTTCCATCATATTCCATTTCTCTCTCTAGACATCATGTAGTTAAGCTGACTGGTCGCTCAGTGAAAGTATAGATAGAATAATAACCACAATTTCTGGAACAGTGTTTTTTTTTTCCCCTACTATAAGGAGAAGCCTCCTAGTAAGCTCCATTTTCCCACATCTCAATCCAGATCCAAATATGAGGTAAGATGCAGACTGGGCTAGTTTCAGAAGCCCCAAAGTTATAGAGAGAGAGCACACCCACTAAAAAGAATATGATTTAATGCAGCTACAAATGTTGAGATTTTTATTTCTTTACTCTTCTAAACAAGACAAAGTCTTTATCCCAAAATATCACATTCATACCTATAATTTATATACATTTAAATATAATGTGATCTGAACTATGTAATACAAAATATAAACTATATCCAGCTTTTGAAAAGGAAATTTGTTTTGTGCATTTGTTTGTAATCCTCTATCACGGGGGGAGGGGGCGGGGGGGAACTATTACATGAAATAGCACCAGTGTGATAACCACCCACTTGTATTTACAGTAGCACTTCTCATTTAATTGGATTTGAAAAAAAGCCTACATGACCTATATTAGGTCACTTTTATGAGTCTGAAATTCTGAATACCAGAGTCCTCTGGATCAGCATCTTCACCATACTCTATTGAGTGCGACTTTAGCCATGGAAGACAGTGTTCACAAACTGGGAACAAAAGAAGACTCAGTTCTCTTGCTAGGTAGGCCTATAGGAGAGGATGTTGCTGTAGCCTAATTGATCTGTCAATTTAGATCAGTAATGCTACATGCTAGAAGGGCAAGGCTATCAGGAAATATCTAGTAAATGAGAAAAATAACCTCCAGCCACCAATTTATCTTGATAGCTGGCACAAATAGCAAGTGTTAGTTCAGCTATTATCTAGGAAAAAAAAGGGATGGCACAGAGTCCCCAGAGGCATGCCAGTCCAGGCAGAGTCACTTTTCACTAATGTGTAAATTGAACATCTTTCTTTTATTTATTTTTTTCCTGAAAGACAGTTTATAGAACTCTTTGAAAACTAACCGCATCCTTCTTTCTTGGAGTATCTGGCTCACTTTTCCATCTTCCAATGTTTCCTTTTCTTAAGTGTAAAGAATGTTGAATGATATTTCCTGACAATGTAGTTTTCTGTATTCTTAACATGAACTTATATCCTTTAAAAATAGAAAAGTTAGCTAAAAACTCTAAAATATAATTGTATTAGAACAAAGAATATATAGAATTTATATCTTACTGCTGGTTTCTATTCTAGAAAAAGTCTACGATTTAACATTTCAATTCAAGTAAGATGTTGATTCTCTTAATGTTAGCAAAGCTTGAGATTTCATAGTATTTAAATGATTGTTTCTATGTTAATTACCATTACTAAATTTCCCATTTTTCAATCCAATGTAAAATAAATTATTTAAATTAATTTAAATCAAAATCTTTCTAAAACCTAATTATTAATTCAGATTTCAAAGTGTATTTATAAATATGGGTATATTTTTAAAGCACAAAGGAAGAAGAAAAGGCTTTTAAAGAACAACAGCTCCAGAGCCTCAACTCAGTCAGAAGAATTTTGAGTATGATAATTCTTTATAAATTGTTTGTCCTTAAATACGGTAAATATAAGATACTGGTCAGTTTAATGCTTGCTTAAAGCAGCGTTCAAACAAATATAACCTAGAGGCGGTTCAGGATTTAGGATTTGGGGAACAAGATATTCTAAATGGACTGTGACCTTCTCTCAAGTTACATTCCTTACCTTTCCTGATTACTTTCTCCTCAATATTATCATCTGTTTCTTGCCAATGTGACCCAATGAAGAGGTAATTGGTAGTCCTGCCTTTTCTTTTTAGTGTCATTTAGGGACTCACCCATTCAGACTAGAGGGAAAGGTAAATTAAAATACTTGCATTTCTAACAAATAGCTTTGGGTTCCTATAGATTACAGCAATATTCAAATTAAATAAAATAGGTTAGTAAGACAAGTACCAAATCAAGAGATTTTTGTGAATGGAGTTCCAGCTATTGAATGGGCCTCAGTAAGCGCCAAACTACAACTGAGTGATATAATTCAACTCCTGTATAACCATGCTTTCTAGCAACTGAGGCTCAGCAGCAATGTTTAATAATTTTGCTGTATTAGTTGCATTTAAAAAATGCTCACATTGCAAATCTGTTTACATTTATCCTCTCTAGTCCAAATTAAAGTATTTGGGGGAAACTTGATTCCAGTCATAAGAACTGTATCAAGTCATATTTAGTGGGGGAAAAAACATTTTCAGTTTTAAATCTGTGTTTTTACCAGAGCATCTCCCTTTGCTTTTCCTGCCCTTGATAGGGTTATACAAAACTACGCCTCTTTATTCAACCAAAACAGGTATGCATACACAAACCATCTTTCTTGGAGTGAAAATGTGTTGACTCTTCGAAGTGAACCAAGTTTCCTGTGCAGCACAAAGCATCTGGTCAAGACAGAGTATCATTTTGCATACCCTAATTTTTATCTCCTAATTGTCCCTTAATAACAAATGTTTACTGTTAGATTCAGGGTACATATTAACAATAATATCTATCAGGTAAAAGGGACGCAGTGGCTCAGTGGCTAAGACACTGAGCTTGTTGATTGAAAAGTCAGCAGTTCAGCAGTTCAAATCCCTAGTGCCACGTAATGGGGTGAGCTCCCGTTACTTGTCCCAGCTTCTGCCAACCTAGCAGTTCAAAAGGATGTAAAAAATGCAAGTAAAAAAATAGGGACTACCTGTGGTGGGAAGATAACAGCATTCCATGCACCTTTGGCATTTAGTCATGCTGGCCACATGACCATGGAGATGTCTTCGGACAGTGCTGACTCTTCGGCTTTGAAACCGAGATGAACACCGCCCTCTAGAGTTGGGAACGACTAGCACATATGTGTGAGTGGAATAATCACTCAGTAAATAAAACCTGATAGATAAGGTTTTATCTATCAGGTTTATTTACTGAGTGATTATTTTGCTAAATATAAGTACATATTTAAACTGAGAAACTAATTCTCTAGCTGTCTATTGAAAACTCCTGAGTTATCTCAATTTTTCACAGTTGCATTCTTTGTTTTCCTTTTTTTTATCTAACTCAGAAGTTACACAATTCAAATCAACAGCTACATCTCCAATACTGTCAGTCTGTATCTGAGCCATGCCACAGATGAATGCTTCCTGATTTCATTAGAAAATGAATTAACTTTTGGTATCCCTCAGAAACTGTTATCTGCCCATCACTATCTAGTCATGTGCTACAATGATCAAGGTGGAAATTCCACTACAAAATGAACCTGCCCCCATTTTCTGTCCTGCAAAATTAAAAACAAAACCACATAAAGCAAGCAAGCAGGTCCTTCACATATTATATCCTTTAATGTCATCCTCCTCCTTGAATATAGAATATTAGCACAAAGAACACAAAGACAACAATAATTGATTTTTAATTTAAGTGTTGGGATTATATCCAATGATATTTGTTGTTTGGCAGAAGAACAAATCTGTAGCCAATGTGACTCTTAACCAAGTTGTTGGATAATCTTTCAGAGGATCATAAGACCTACAAGTTAGTTAGGGAGTAGTCCCATCATTCAAATATAGGTTAATTCGCAATATACTCTCTATCCTTTAAATCCTATTTTTTGAAGACAAAGGCCTTTTAAAAATCAGCATTTAGCATAAACCATAAGAAATAATTTAAAAATAATTGTGGGAAAATAACATTCAGTAAAATCAACAATTCAGACATTTATACTGCAATTATAACATTAAAAGAAGTAACAATTTAAACATGCAAATATGTACTTTGGTTAAGAATACATCAAAACTAAGATGAAGAAGAATTTAATCAGTGTAAAACCTAATTCAGAACGCTAATTAGAGCAGAACATATTGCAACAGAATAAAATCCAAGACTTATTGCAAAGGCAGTAAGGATTTGAATCATATACAGTATACAGTATACTCCCTGGGGAAGTGTTCCAGCTACATGGAAACAACGTGATTTTTGCTGAAAACTGAAACTTCCAAAACTAAATGATTAAAAATAAACATAAGAAAAATATTTTAAGAACTATATCACATTAGAGTAGGCCATACTGATTTTTGAAAAGATGCTTTTTTCTGAGAAAACATGAGCAAACCACCCCCACTAAACTACTCCATAAAGCAACATGGCACCCCTCATTTCTAATGTTCACTTTGCCTGCTTTGAGTGCCTCATCGAATCGTTGAAACAGATAAACACTTTAGGGGTTGACTGAAAAGTAAGTGTTAAGAAAGGGCTTATCAAGGCAAATTTCACCATATTTTCACCTTGGCGAGGATAACTGTATCATCTCTCTGATACAAAATGCCACACCAAAGCCAGACAAAATTGCCTTCCCCTGGTCAATTCTAACATCATATTTTGCAAAACATCTTGAAACTTTTTTTTTGAGAGTTAGAACTCCATTTGCTAATTGCTGAATTTGATATAAAGAACTCGCAATTAAAAAAAAACATACCTCCCTTCTAAATACAGTCATTTAAACAAACATTTTTGTGATATATGTTCTAATTATAATAAGTGACAGGTTTTAGCTAAAGGAAGTAAATTGTCCTACAAAAATCTATGCTCTGGAATTTATTGTCTTTTAAATAGGTTATAAATGAGAATTAACAGAACAAAGATATGAGAGTGAGCATAATTGAGCTTTTGAGGTTTTGAGACTTGGCTGATCCATTTTGCCAGTCTCAAGAAACACATCTTCATTTACTGGCTCTTTCTTGCTTAATATAAGTTTAATATTTAATTCAGAAAAAAAAGAAGAATGCTAATTTGACCTGCTTTTGTTCTAGTTTACTCCTTTTTAGCACATTCTCTTCCTATAGCACAGTACAAACAATCTCAATTAGTGGCTAATGTATCAACTATATGCTTATAAAATATTTCTACAATTTTGAGAATGGAATGAAATTGGTAACGATGTGGCTTTAATTATGAAGTGCATCATAATTAACTGTGTATATATGTTTTGTGAACATGTTAAAACAGACACTAAATAAACTACACTTTAATTTACCAAATGTTTCTTTTCTTTTTCATATTAAGAATTGTGTTGTACAAGGAAAATATTGGTGGCTCCATCAGATAAATTCCTGAATATAACTTTAAACACATTAGCTAGCAATTTAAATGTTACTAAGGCAACACCACATATCCCATTTTCACTTCTGATTTTCTCTTTCCATAGACCTATCTCTATGCTTGAATGAGCTGCATAAACTTTAGTCCCACAGATGATTAGAATTTGCAATCACTTCACACCATCTTTTTGTTCAGTGGTTTCCATTTGTATATATGTGCTTTCCTTATATTGTCATAATGCCTTAGAGAAATGCAATGAAGAAATGCACGTGTGCATTTTGATAAATAAATGTCTGTATTCTTAACTCCTGAAACAAATACAAAAAATGCTTGAAGACTCACCTACTATAATTGTGTATGTGGTATTTCATAGTTTCCAGAGATTTTTTAATTCTAGAGATGATAGAAATCCTGCTAGACCCTATTGCATTTTTCCACTCTGAATGTTGACAATTTATTGTTGCTTATTTGCATTCAAGTGATGTCTTTTATCACAGAGGCAAAAACAGGATGTTAATTGGGAAAACATAGTTTTTGCCTGTAGATGTTTACTCTAAACTAGCGGGGAAAAGAAACATATATTTCTCAGTGACTTTGGGGGAATGATATAAAATAAAGGAAATTGTCAAGTTTGTCTTTAACAAATTAAATAGTATGTGAAAATAGCTTAGTTTTATCCTTTTTTTCAAAGTTCTCCACTATCTGTAGAAATTTGATTTCATGAATTTTATCACTAAGCCATCATAACTTGATCTGAAATAAAAAATACAGAAGTTATTATTGTTGTTTTGCTACTTTGGCTATACAGAACTTTATAAGAATACTTCACTTTGACAAAGGATCAGGTGAAGGACTTTATTCAAAAACCTTGTCCAATCATGTTGTCAAAGGGCTGACAGTAGAGTAGAGTAGAGTAGAGTAGAGTAGAGGAATAGGCTAGGCTAGGCTAGGCTAGGCTAGGCTAGGCTAGGCTAGGCTAGGCTAGGCTAGACTAGACTAGACTAGACTAGACTAGACTAGACTAGACTAGACTAGACTAGAATAGAATAGAATAGAATAGTTGGAAGGGACCTTTGAAGTTTTCTAGTCCAATCCCCTGCTTAGGCAGGAAACCCTATACCATTTCAGACAAAGAAGTTAGTGGCGCTATTGGACTTCTTTCTTAGTGACCAAAGATCTTCAGGTTGGATGGCTTTATGATTGCCCACAGCATGTATCAATGTTACTTGATCCAGATGATCTTTAATATAGCCTAGGAGACCAAGATGAATCCAAACTATTATATGTAAAGCACACATTGCATGACAGAACTCTCCAGTCTGAAAGATCTTAGATGCACAAAGTTTTTGACAAGCTGTCTCAAGGAAGTGAGGGGTACATCCTGAATAGTACTCACCAGAGGGGGAAAAATACCACCTTCTCTGCAGTACAACATATTCTAGCCAGACAGGATTGCTGAAGCTACTCAACCTTGAAAACCTTAAACATGCTGAAAGGTTTCCAAGCTAACCACTTTAGTTATATTGTGGGCATTTGCTAAAGGGCTTTTTTTCCAGTGCTGCGGGAGAAGATTCCTCTCAGCCCTTACACTTAGAAGTGAAGTGACCTTATAAAATTCTGGGAGTATTTATTTCAAATGCTCTTTTGTAAATTTGGAAGACTGCATTGCAGTTACAAACACAGGATGATATTTCAAGTGGAAAATGAAAGTCAATAGAAGAAAGGAAGTGACAATCACAAATCAGACATAAATGAAATCAGACAGATGGAACTAGGACATATTGCAATTTGTGAATTATTAAATAATACTGGGAGGTTGTGGATGAGAAGATGCTAAGAACAATTTTCTTTTGTTATTGTGTTTAAGAAGTTGCTTTTATAACTGTTAACAAAAGAATGCAGGACATCATGCATTTGGGTCTTGTTAAAATGTTCAGTGGCATAATTAGAGGTTGGTTTAAATTATATTAAGTTCAAAACAGGGGGTTGTAAGCTATTACAAGCCTTTACACATCCGTTGGGATCTTTTATCTCCTAAACCCACAGAAATTGAAAAAAAATGAGTTCTACTAATCTAATAAAATCACTGTGCGACTGCCATATTTCCTGAAACTTTCAGAGCTTCAAGACCCATAAACAAATAATAAAAGAGCAGCCACAACCAATCTAAACTTTGTCCTAAGTAAAGGTTCCCCTACACATGTGTGCTAGTCATTTCCACCTCTAGGGGCAGCGCTCATCTCCGTTTCTAAACTGAAGAGCCAGCGCTGTCTGAAGACGTCTCCATGGTAATGTGGCCGGCATGACTAAACTCCGAAGGTGCACAGAGTGCTATTACATTCCCACCAAAGTGGTCCTTATTTTTCTACTTGCATTTTTTATGTGCTTTCGAACTGCTGGGTTGGCAGAAGCTGGGACAAGTAACAGGAGCTCACTCCATTATGTGATGCTAGGGATTCAAACCTCTGAACTGCTGACCTTCTGATCGACAAGCTCAGCATCTTAGCCACTGAGCCACCGTGTCTCTTAAACTTTGTCCTATATTGATTTAAATCAATAGAAATACTGCACTTCATTTTTTTAAAAAAAAATCAAACTCATATTCTTGGTGTCACTTGAATAAAGTGGTAATTCTTATTTATAGAACTAGCAGGCTGTTGCCTTTTCGCTCTTCTCTGATTTTTTTATGGATTCTTTCAGACCTTTGAATGTCTTTGACATCTATTAACTATCATTTTCATGGCTGGTGAGGAAACTGTTTCAGCTACAACTCCATGGTCATATGCTGTCCTGAATTTAGGAAGTCTGAGCAAATAAAATAAGAATGTATTTCCTGCCCAATTATTTATTTTTTTCTATACAAATTTTCAAGTGGTACTTTTTGTGATATTTTCTCAATGTACAAGGATTGTGATACATATAAAAACAAAAGTCTGTCTCTTCACTATAAAAGCACAATACTGAGGAATTACAGATGGTAAATATTTGTTCTTCAGAGATATGATACATATAGTTTGGTATTAGTAAGGTTCTCTTAATTTAATTTAAAAGAAGCTTCACCAAACTACTGACCTCCAAATACACTGGGTATTTAATTTTTATAATTCTAATTGGCATTACCATGATAGAAAACTGGTTTCATCGTGATTCTTTTTTTTTAATATGCTGATTGATTTGAATGGTTGATTGATTAGGTGTCATGAAGTTAGTATTGATTTAAAGCAACTACATAGGTAGATTTTCTTCATGGTGACCTGTCCTTTATTTGATCTTTCAATGAATTTTTCAGATGCTAAGGTGAGCCTTTCAGATCTTAAAGTGAGATAAACAAACAATAACAATAATTATAGTACTTAGGTAGATGGACAAAAATGATAAATCTTGTCTAAATTTAACCAGGAAATGCCAGAGACAAAGAAAAAGAACTGTAAAAAATCACTAATATCACACCCTGGCCATCAAAACTACACAATTATGGATGAAACATATAATAGTGATACTCCGTGTCATCGGGGCACTTGTACCATGTCCAAGAATTTTACAAAATACATCAAGAAATTGCAGCTTCCTGCAATAACCCCAGTGGAACTGCAAAAAACTGCGCTACTCAGAACATCATACATTTTAAGAAAATACTTGGTTGATACCTAGGATGCTGGGAGAAACCTGTATCAACCATCAGCACCAGTCAATGATATTTGTGATACATTTTTAAATGTTCAGTTGATTGAGTTTCATCTTTAATGAATAAAAGATATACTACTACTACTAATAATAATAATAATAATAGTAATATTGGTGAGACCAAAAAATAAATGGTTTTATATAGTATCTGTCAACCCTTAAGCTGACCTGACCGAAGCCATTTTGAAGCTTCAATGTTGCCACAATGGAGCTGAGGCATAGGGAGGGGGGGAATAGAGATAGCTGGGGTTTTGTAGACAAAACAAAATACTTTCTCCTGGGAATCAAGGACATTCTCACACCTGGTCGGAGAGAGGAGGGGTAACATTACCAGGCAACCAGATAGCAACCTGATTGGACCATGTGACTGCTTGTTTGGGGAAGGGGGAAAACTTTTAATTAGGTGAAAACCATGGGAACCTTCAGAGTCGGTTTTCACCAGAACTGTGCCAACATGATACATCCAAATAAACTATTCTTTGAGGCAGGGGTGAAATCCAGCAGGTTCTGACAGGTTCTGGAGAACTGGTAGCGGAAATTTTAAGTAGTTCGGAGAACTGGCAAATACAACCTCTGGCTGGCCCCAGAGTGAGGTGAGAATGGAGGTTTTGCAATATCCTTCTCCCAGGAGTGGGGATTTTGCAGTATCCTTCCCCTGCCATGCCCACCAAGCCACACCCACCAAGCCATGCCACGCCCACCAAGCCACACCCACAGAACCGGTAGTAAAAGAAATTGGATTTCACCACTGGTTTGAGTTATTTCCTGCCTTCGGTTTTGTTTGCTATGGGATTATTATTTGGAACCCTGACTATGATTTATACAATCTGAAGAGAAACCAAAGTAATAGAAATGAAGAAGTTAAAATGCTTTAGGATTTTAGAATTAAAACAGACAAGCACTTGTCACATTTACAATCCAGACTTAAAAACTGTCAATTAGAAAGACAAAAAGATCTGGTTAATGGACATGGCAGTATCTGGAGGCAACAGAATCGAAGAGAGAAAACTATAACAAGATTATTTTTTTATTCTTCTTCCCTTTTTGTTCCAAAAATAATTGCCTTCCGAAACAAGGCTCTGTTCTTTATATTCATAAGTTTATCTACTATATGTTAGTTTATTGTTTCTCTAAATAATAGAGTACTGGTTGCATCAGGCAAGAAAGAACGTATAGCATGGTAAATTTGGATTACAAATATTTCTATAGTCTGCTCTTTCAATTTAATGAATTTAAATCTCTACAATTATCTTCCATGTGTTAATTATTATTATTTAATCACATTGGAATGTAAGTAATTATAATAGATGATTTTTTAAAATAATTAGGATGAGATGCAGATTCATTAACTAGGAATATAGCCAAAATGGGCATATTAAATTTATGGTTAAAATATCATAAGTATAAATGAACAAGTAGGTAGATGTGAAATTCACACTACAGCACATTTATTTTTGTACCTATTTTCAGATTAACATTTTTTCAATTGTTCCTACTATACACAAATCAAATCACAGTATTTTGCAAAACTAAGAATTATTATGTTCAGGTTCTGAATTATGTAGGTAATCTATCCTGTAAAACAGTCTCCAATGGAGAGTGGATGGTGGAATGAGTGAATGGTGGAGTCAAAGGACTGAGTTACCAAGGAAAATCAGCTCCCTTCCTTTAGTAAATATATGGTATATCTCAGTGGTGAAATCCAAATTTTTTTACTACTGGTTCTGTGGCTTGGTGGGCATGGCAGGGGAAGGATATTGCAAAATCTCCATTTCTGCCCCACTCTGGGGCCAGCCAGAGGTGGCATCTGGTTCTCTGAACTATTCAAAATTTCCGCTACCAGTTCTCTGAACTACTCAAAATTTCCGCTACCAGTTCTCCAAACTATTCAAAATTTCTGCTACCAGTTCTCTGGACTACTCAAAATTTCTGCTGCTAGTTCTCCAGAACCTGTCAGAACCTGCTGGATTTCACCCCTGGTATATATTAACATTCTGTAATCCTGACACTTGAGCGGCAAAGAATTTTTTACTTTTTATGTCATTAAGAAACTCACTACCTAGCTAGGTGGCTCAGTGGCTAAGACACTGAGCTTGTCGATCAGAAAGGTTGGCCGTTCGGTGATTCAAATCCCTAGTATAGGTCTCCTGCATGAGCAGGGGGTTGGACTAGATAACCTCCAAGGTCCCTTCCAACTCTGTTACTGTTAAATACCTACAGACAGACCAATTGACCTTGAACTATCTGAGGCTTATTGTATATTCTAAAGCCAGTACTTTCAATGGGGGCCCTGAAATGTATCATAATTAATTGTTGAGATGGGGGAGAGATATCCATCTTACTTCAATTTTTTTTGTGCCCAGGCTAAAATTTCCATATTGTTTTCAAAGTTGATTTCTCATAAAATGCACAAAAAAGTTTTGATATTATGTATGAACAAATAACAGGTGTTTAGGAAAACATTTCTTTAGATACAGATTTGTCTATAAAAAAGGCCTGACCAAACAGTTTTACTGTAAAGATGTGCAATGCTTAGTATTATGAAAGACACAGAGAACTTCATTTAGTGACTGCCTTATTTAATGACCATTCACAATTACAGTGGTGAGGAAAAAGTAAATTTATGAGTAATGCCCACTTTTATGACTTTTGCACATCTGTAAAGCAAAGGAAAGCTATAGTAACATATACACGGTGAGAATTTCAAATAGTGACTGCTTTGCTTAACAACCAAGTTGTTGGTCCCAAATATGAGTATATATATTATAATTTTCTCTTAATCATCCAGAATGCTGAAAAACATTTCCTGTTTTAGAACATATACTTTCAGAAAACAAAGGACCATTTCCAGCGTGAAAGCAATTTGTTCCTTTTTTAAAAATGGAATAATATGTATATGTACCATGCTGGAATACTTCAGGACTGAAGCATGGAATTTTGAAAACAACCAATCCACTGATATTCTTTTAATATTCTTTAATAAGTCTAGTTTAGCAAAGTGAGGTCGTGTACACTATCTTTTTTTCCTTTGAGCCAAACAAACTTTTAATGATATTGTTGGAGGGCTTCACAAAGCAATTAATTTGTTCCGGGAGTAGAATAATTCAAGTGCTAACCTCATTTAGGGTTGAATTTCTGTCCCCCACCCCACCACTTTCAAACTGCTTTCCAAGGTGTTAATTTTCAAGTCATGGAAATTGATAGATGCTGTTGATCTTTGGGTGCTTGAGATCTACTACTTATGCCGTTGCTATGTTATTATATGTCATTATTAAATAAATGATTTTTGCATTCATGCAAGGAATATTAATTTTGTCTTTCAGATACATACTGTACATGGCAGGAAGAAACTTAGTATATAGTTGCAGCAAAATCCTTCTATTCATAGTAGATCTTTATTGCCAGATGTGCAAAGGGATGTGACTTCAAATCCCACAGAGCTGGGGGAAATCAAGGAAAGAAGAATTACATAAGAAAAACATCTTCAGTAAGATGTTTTTAACACTAGAATTAGAGATAAATTATAGAAATAGCAAGAATAGTTTTAACCCATTTTTAGTAAGTTTATTAAGATGGAAACTCTTAGAATGTTCTGAAATATTTACATCTAGGATTGTTGACACATTGACTCTGAAGTGTTTACAGTATGGAGAACTGTGACATCACACTGGCAGATGCCACTGGGCGATCTAAGCCTTGCCCTTTGTTAATATGTGCCGCCTGCATCACATTCAAAGGGTTTCTATCAACTAGTCATGCATGCAACATTTATGTCAATTACTTCCCTTCCAGATGCCTCTTCCTGGATTTAGTTGCCATTTAAGAGACAGAGCATGAATGGATTCTTATTTCTTGTTGCTTATGTCTAACATTCCTCTCATTATTTACAAGCCTTCTCACAATCTCTGAAACACTAGACTACCTCCTAATGTACATTGCAATAGGCATTTTGACTGAAGTTAATCTCAGTGAATTGATCTCTGCTGCTATGCCTAGAGTAATTTTTTTTTTTTAGTATGAAGGGGGTTTAAATTTTTCCTATAGGTCAACAAAGAGGGGTAACATGATGTTGTCAATAAGAGACATTCCACAGGAAAAGGTCATTATAGGAATATGCCTTGAAATCTGTTAATCTTTGTTTTCTTCTCAATTATATCCAAGTTCTGTTTACTTCTGTCCTTTCTGATTTCATTCAGGGCCCAGGCTTTCTTCTTATTCTATATTAGAGATTCTCTAAATAAGTATCTATCATAGTCAAATGGATATAATATACCTTATGGATAATTCTATAAATTGATAAACTGAGTTGAATGTAAATTGTTGACTGCATTTTCAGTGGTTAATGAATGGACGTATAATATTTAACTTGTGATAAAAAATCATGGTTAAAAATGGCAGCTGTATAAAGCTCCATTTTAAATCAAATATTGACTTAGTAATTCATGCTGCCAGGCCATAAGGGAGTTTTGAAATAGCAAGTTTAGCTGTGCTGTTCAAGCCTTTATCTTTTCTGGTCTGTTCATGCAGTATTTCCTCCTCTATTGCTTAATTTTAACCCAAATGTGCTGTTTAGAATGTAAAAGGCTATTCTGTTCTAAGATGCATTGCACCGTATTGTACAATATATGTTTTTGACACCAAGATTATTTATTAAAATCTTAAATAAAGTTTCAAGCAAAAGATGGCTTGGAAGTTGTTAAGCCGTCCAGATTGCTATAATGAAATGTACCCCCTTATTTCCATAGCGAGTAGCAGGTTTATTAATAATAAACAACACCTTTCTTTTCATGAATATTTCATTGTACAGTTCAATGATCTACAGGGGATAACATCTGCTTTTTCATAAGCAAAGTATTTAATGACCTGAATATCTTACTGAATGGCTGATTCATGTAAAACTGACTCCTAAATAAACTATAAGCCTCAAGTTAGGAACTATATATTTATTTCCTATGCTCATAGACATCCAAAATAATCTTAAGATTTTATTTCCTCTTTCTTACTGGAATTTGTTTTTGATTTTTCTATCTTATTGTTACAGCTGATCATTCCCCTATCATATTAACTCTTCAATTTCAAAAGTTTATGCTTATGGAAGGTGGCATTTTAATTCTTATTGCAAAAAGGGGCTTTATATTAGACAATTAACTTTGCCATTTTTTGAAATTAATTCCATTTCACAGAACAAATGCGATGCTTATAAGGCGTATATGTTCATAAGACGAAATGAGAAAAATGTCTTCTGCATCAATAGCTAGACACTTTAGTTAAAGAGAGATTGTTAGATTATGAAAAATAGGTCAGGCCTAATAATGTGTTTTTATTAGCCAAACTACACTTGGGGGAATATTCTGCTGAAAAGGTAGAATTCTCACTGAGTCAATTGAATGATTGGGAGTTCATTGACAAAGCCGATAAGTTGTTGGCACAGCATTTTATTCAACAAAATTAACAATTTAATTTTTGCAATAGGGTCATTCCATGTCAAGTGGTCTGATTTCAGAAAAGTGCCCCGTTTGACCATCATGGATTTCAATGAAATTTTGTGTGAACATGCACACATGTCCCCAATGAACACTGGTAAAGTGTTACATGTGCCGATACAATAGTTGCAGAGATATAGGCATTTGTGTGACCCCATACTGTAGCTTTCTACAGTATGACTCTGAGGTTCCAGCAACTTTCAGACATAATATCTCGGGCAATATTTTGTTGAGAGAAACAAAACCTGGCCATCTTGTACAACTTTTTGTGCTCTATTAAACAAAATAATAAAAACATTCTCATGAGCAATCTCCATTCAGATAATTAGGCTGAAAAAAAGGTTAAAGTTTGGCTTTTTATATCTCTGGAAGGAAAGGTATGATAAACGTGAAACTTGGTGCGTAATAACTTAGTAACACAGGGTTTTCGAATATAACATTTCATTCTCCTACTGCTTTCCAATCCTTTACATATTGAGTGTAAATTGACGTTTTTTGTAAAAATGCCAAAAATAGGGTATTTTCAGCCCACTTTTGCAAAAAAAAAAGACCTTCTGGAAACTGTGTTAACTCATTCTCATTAGAAAAAGCATATTTCAACCCCCTTAAAAATGTAGGGTTGGTTTTTCATCGCAGACATATAAAGCCCTAACAATAGGGACAAAGTTGAGGATGTTGCTATGGCAATGTCACATGCATTCTATTACTTTGTCACCTTGTTTGTTTTATATAGACATCCTTACTACTATTATATTGTCCATGGTGACATTGTCACTACCAGTTCAGGCACTTGAACCAGCAACCCCATCACCATAGGAAACATTCACGGAATTAAATATATATATACGTTCTGAAGGAAGAAATTGAAGAAAGCAGGATGCTGCAAGAAGAAAGATGGAAAGTTAGCAGCACAATAGCTGGCACAAGAGATCATCACCAGTTTGTGCCAGTTGATTCAAATTCAATTTCTGTCAGCAAAGTTTCAAATGACACAATTAACTTTGTGGCCAAAATGTCCAATACTGTCAATCCGAATTTAAAATTTGTCAACATATTTCCTTGATGTTATGTTGTCTGCACGTATGACAAAAAAATGGTGGGTAGGCAACGTCATGGAAATTTTGATCGAACAAAATGATGTGTTGGTAACATTTATGCATCCGCAAGGCCCTGCTCATTATTTTATTGGCCTGAAAGGCAAGCTGTTTGTTGGGTTCCAGAACCACATCGTATTTGTGTGCTTCCAGCGCCTTCAGTTACATCATCAGGTTGACAATATCAATTCCCAGAAATGACACTAAAGAACGTAGCACGTAAATTCAATAATAAAAAAGCGATCGTTGGAATTTGGCAGTGCATATGAACAGTACGGACTTCGGCTTAGAAATGGCTATATCTCCTCAAGTATTGCATCGGCACATGTAACACTTTACCAATGTTCATTGGGGACATGTATGCATGTTCACACAAAATTTAATCGAAATTTTCATGGTTGAGCAGGGACCCCCCAGACCACTTGATATGGAATGACCTAATAGATACTGAGGAGGACCAGACTGATTCAGAACTTATCAGAGTTTTTTTTTCTGTAAGTTAATATATAGTTTTGATAATAAGGAGAATTATATGAAGCTGATGAATTTTTGAGTCAGGTGGATAATCAATTCTTGTTGTTTAACTGCTATACTGAAAGCTCTTCCGTCATTTCATGAACTATTTAATTCTATGTAATTGCTGTAAAATAGTAAGGCTCCTGGCCCATATGATTTTTCAGTGCAATGGTACAAAGCATTTGAGGATTTGCTGGACTATATACTTTTGAAGATGTATAATTAATCTTTTAAGGCTGCTAAATTGCCACTATAGAATATGCAGGGTTGATTTTAAAACCATATAAAAATCCTAAATCCTAAAATTATAACCTATTTTGTTGTGGATATTCAGAATTTGGGCACTTTATTGGCAAGACTGCTGCAGAAGGTTTTACCAAATATAATTCACACCTCAGTGCCATAAAGCATCAGACGATTTATGTTGATCAACTGATACATTGAATGTAGCTAAAGATAGGATGAACCCTGCTGTACTTATACCTCCAGATGCAATAAAATCTTTCATTTGATTACATTTTTAAGGCAAGTAATGATTATACAGACTTCTCAAAGAAATTTGTTCAATGAACTGAGATTTATTATATACAACTCTGTGTCATAATTGTAACAAATCAAATTATTTACTCTTTTGAGTTGTAATGTGCCATTTGGCAAGTCTGTCTACCATCACCCTTGCTATTGAATTTGATCCTTGAAGTTCTGGCTACTACTGTAAGGCAATCTTTGAAATTAAGAATATTAATTTGGTGGAGTGTAAATCTGCTTAATTTTGCAAAGGTAGCACAGGGTTTTGGAATGTAATATGTCTATAAGATTAATTGAGATAAATCTTGCTTCTTTTCTTTAGACCTTAACATATCAACACAGTTAAGTATAGAGTTGGGTTTTGTCCAATTATTATGTTACATATTTGGGAGTAAAATATTTCTAAATACGTGAAAATAAGTATCCTGAAACTTTTACAAAAGATTGAATTAGGCATAAATTTATAGATTAAAATCCCCTTAATATTGTGGGATAAAATAAATGTTATTAAAATGAATGTTCCTCACTTCATTTATAGGAGTGTGGTGGCTCATTTGGTTGGGATGCTCGGTTGGAGGCCAGCAAGCCTACATTTGAGACCTGAGTGCTGCTGCATGGCAGAATAAGCTCCCGTCATTCACTCCAGCTCTTTGATGGGGACATGAAAATCAACAGACAACAGCAATGTCACTGGCTTAATCCTTTCAACCTGGAAGCACCTAAACTGTGCCTCTGACATGAATAGGACAGGACTTCATTTATGGGCTAAGAGGTGCTCCTGTGCTTTAAAAAAAAAAAAATAAATTCTGTAAACTACCCCAAGTCCTTGTGTGAGACGGGTGGCTATACAAATCATATAACAAAGAAACAAATATTTCATTCAGATTGATCGTTACTTATACAATTTAAAAATACCACTGAGTTTATATTTCCTAAATCATCAATATCTGGAATGAAAATATACTGGAATATTATCCTTTGTGGATTATGTTGGACACCTATTATCTGTTTCCCTTGGAAGAACAATTACAATAGTGGAAAAGGCATCTCCCACTCTTTCTGTTAAAGGAATATGTTACAATATGTCACAAGAAGACATTTAGATTGAATGAATGGAGATTTTTTTGAGTATCTCTCTTTATAAGAGTTAAAAATGAGCTAAACACACCTCTCTCTCTGTGTGTGTTACTTTGAATTCCATTAAGGATACTAGCAACAGCATCAGGAGACATGATAATACTCTTCAACTAGCTAAAGTCTTGAGACTGTTATAATAAACAAGTACATTTAGAAAAAGGTAAATTTCACTTGAATACAAATATAAGAATAAACTAATGGGATTTTGATAAAGTTGCTCTAGGTCTAGATTTCTTGTGTCAGTTGTGGATCGGAATAAATACTTCTCAAAGCTTCTTTATTTCTACAATGTTACTATCTTTGAAAAAGTGCATTGATCGCTGGGAAACTACTTCTACCCCTTGCCATATGTCCTTTTGTTTAGACAGGTAGAATTGTTAAGAGGACTTCTGTCAATGGAGACTCACCTCACGAGTGCTCCATGGTAAGTAATATTGTACTGTATTGTTAGAAAAGCATTTATGATTATTGGGCAAGTTATGCTGAGCAGTAGTAAGATTCCATGTGAATTCTTTTTTTTTCCTTCCCCCATCTATACATACTGCAGTTGTGGGAGAATAACAGTAAACCATATGTATTCTAATAGTTGACATAGGCTTACAATATATTGTACAATGCCACCAGGGTACTAAAGGCTTGAATTAAGGATTTACAGATCTAATAAGGCCCATTGTGAATGTATTTTTTTAACACTCAGACTTTATAGCTATATACTGTATCTTTATAGTAGTACTGTTTACTTGAATATTGTGGTTCCAGTTTTCATAGTACATAACTGATTTGATTATGTGTTAAACTGCAGAAAAGGAGAATTACAGAAAACTGCAAATACCATTAAATTTATAATCTATTTTTCAAGGAAAAGAAATAGGAGAAAAAAGACTTGAGTAAATGTTGAATGTATATTTTTAAACTCTTGGCAGTGCTAAATTACTGAAATGAATTTAAACACAAGATAAAATAAACTGAGGTACAACAGTTTAGCTCATCTGGCAGTGAAGTGGTGGGGCCATTGTAATGTGTTTGTATACATAAGGATTATATAATTAATAAAGATTCCATAAGGTAGTCCCAAAGGTATTTTTTCAAGAGGCAGCTGGACTTTCTGGTTTTTCTTTGAAGATGTTTCACTTTTATCCAAGAAGCTTCTCCATGAACATTCCATAACGTAGAAAGAAGTTCTTCATCAAATGAAGTATTTGGAAAATTATGTTCTTGAAAGGTACAGGAGCCCTAATGATAGTTTCCTAATAGCACACTGTATATATAAGCATCTGTTCTTTTTGTACACTATTTTTTCCTAACAGTGACAGATTATGGCATGATTGTATAATAATTGATGGAGTTGTTCATTTATGTGTGTCTGTGAAGATTGGTGAAAATTATTGCTAAGACAGTTGAAGTTTCTATTTTTTTTCCATTCAGTGTTTTTCATTACTCCCCAGAAAATCAAATTTTCACCTCTCTGCATTATCTGCATTTTCAGTTTACAATGCCTCCTGCTAGAATTAAACCAAATAACAGAATATGAAGCTATTATATTGTATTAATGTAGGATTTTAGGATTTGAATGACTATGAGTGCCAGGGAGTTTAGAAGAGTTTTTGTAATGGATTCTATATTACACTTGTAAAACACAGTATATTCATTTTCATATGGCAGTTTGGATTTTTTTTAACCACTTAATATATCTCCAGCTGTACTTTAGGGTTTTTAAAAAATAAAAATATGAATATACTACTACATGTTTCAAACAAATACAGTCCTTGATAACTCTTACTTTTCAAACTGGCTAAAATTATTTTTCCTCTTAAAATTCCATATTTTCACTCAGTGATTTGTTTAGTAGTAGCGCAGTGGTTAGAATGCAGTACTGCACCTACTTCTGCTGACTGCTGGCTACCTGCAATTTGGCAGTTAGAATCTCATCAGGCTCAAGGTTGACTCAGCCTTTCATCCTTTCAAGGTTAATAAAATGAGGACCCAGATTGTTGGGGAAAATATGCTGACTGTATAAACTACTTAGAGAGGGCTGTAAAGCACTGTGAAGTCTAAGTGCTATTGCTGTTTAGAAGAGCTTCCTTCCCTCCATCTTTCACATCCTCCTCCCTGAAGCTCAGCACTGGCTGTCCTCAAGGCTATGTGCTAAGTCCCTACTTGTACTCATTGTACACATACGACTGCATATCTTCTGATCCATCTAGTATGATAATAAAGTTTGCAGATGATACCACCATACTGGGTCTTATTACAGGAGGAGTCAAATTAGCATACAGGGAAGATGTCCAGAAGTTATCCACATGGATAACTTGCATCTAACTTGCATCTAAACTTGCATCTAAACACCAGCAAGACATAGGAGATGGTGCTAGACTTCTGGAAGCAGAGGAGGAACCTGTCCCATTCTACATCAAAGGGGGCTGTGTGGAGAAGGTCTCCTCTTTCAAATTCCCGGGAGTCCACCTTAACCAAGGTGGTCAGGAAAGCTCAACAGAGACACCATTTCCTTAGGGTCTTGAGGAAAAATCAGGTGGCACAATGACTGATGACTTCTGTAAAGTCCAGTGGGTGAATAATTAGGAGGTGAGGTTGCTTCAACACCAACTTTATTAGAACCATAACAGGGCTATATGACAGAAGTGTGGAAACCGAACAATGAGAACTTATCTGACAGCTCCTTAAATAGCTAGCTGTCAGGGAACAAGAACCAATCGTGAGTCATAGTTCTCCCGCTGCTTTAGCTGCTTGCGTCTTAGCCAATCCGCGATACCTTGCAACAGAGCCTGTCACTTGGGCGTTGTATCTGCAAGGATCTAACACCCCTTTCCACCCGGATTGCACACTCGTAGTCCTCCAGGTAGGTCGGGCGATGACGGTGACGCCCAGAGCATCTCAGTTCCGGTGTGGCCTGCGGAGAAGGCGGAGCCGCTGCTGATGACGCTAGGGGTAGCGGCAATGTGGGCGACGTTGGATGTGGAGCAAGGTCCTCGCTCCCGGGAGCTGATGGGACTTGTGCATTGCTAGAAGGTGGGAGACTCGAACTCGCCGCCGGACCATCGATGACAGGTAAGCCGTCCGCCGAGGATGCCGCGGTTGGAGGACAGGGAACAGTGTTGTCTCCACTTGTGGGGTCCTGACTAAGTGGCGTTTGTTGCTCGTAGCTGGGCTGCAGGGTGGTCGCGTCGGCAACCCTTCGCCTGAGCTGGTTTACATGTCGTCGCCACACTCTCCCTTTGGAGAGTTGAACCCTATAAGAATAGGGACCGGTTATTTGTGTGATCTACCCTGGAAGCCACCTGCAGTCTTTGTCAAAGTTTAGGGCGTAGACCAGGTCCCCCACCCCAAATACTCTGGGGGGTATGTGCACCCCTGGGTGAGGCTCCAAGTTGTATGTAGGGTGCAGGCAGTTGAGGGTCGTCCAAAGCCGCCGGCCCATGGGGACTTCCACCGGACAATACTTGGTGGTCGAGCTGGGGGTTGTATGCTGGGCGAACAGGTACTGGTTGATTTTTTGGTGCCAATTTGCCATGCCCAATCGATGTAGCACCTCTTTGGCTGATCTCACGGCCCTCTCCGCCAGCCCATCAGCGGCCAGATGGAACGGGGCCGTCTGGGCGTGGCGAATGCCCAGCCGGGCAAGAAACATCTGGAAGGGTGCCGATGTAAACTGCGGCCCATTATCTGTGACTATGGTATCTGGCAGCCCATGGGTAGAGAACAGGCCCTCCAGAACCCTGATGACCATGGCAGACGTGGTGGTTGGCATAAGTGCGAGCTCTACCCACTTAGAATGTGCGTCTACGGCGATTAGGAAAGTTTGGCCCTGGAAGGGGCCCGCAAGGTCCAGGTGGACTCGGGCCCAAGGTGCCCTGGATGGTTCCCACTCTTGTACAGGGGCCGCTGGGGGGGGCAGCCTAGTGAGTTGGCACTGCAGGCAGCGTGCAACCCAGCTCTCTATGTCGTGGTCGATGAGCGGCCACCAGACATAACTACGGCTGAGGGCTTTCATGCGAATAATGCCCGGGTGGGCATTGTGGAGGCAGGACAGAATTTGCAGCCTGAGGTTGGGGGGGACAACCACCCGGTTACCCCATAATAGGCAGCCTTTGTTGACAGACAATTCATGTTGCCTGCGATAATAGGGGATGAACTCGGTGCCAGACTGGGATTGCAGCCAGCCCCTGCGTACCCAGTCCAGGACAGTGGACAGGACTGGGTCTGCAGCCGACTGAGTCTGTATGTCAACGGCAGTCACTAAGGGTGTTAAGTGGTCAATCATGAGGACTGTAGCCGCTGGGGCGGGATCGAGGACTGCTAAGGGGAGTGGGCAGCATCTAAGGGCATCGGTGTGGCCAATGGCCTTTCCTGGCTTATACTGTAAGTGATACGAATAAGCCGCCAAAAACTCCGCCCAACGGGACATGCACAGCAAGAGGATCAAGGGGGTTTGCCTGTCACCAGCTAGCAGCCCTAACAGAGGCTTATGGTCAGTCACCAGAAAAAATGACCGCCCATACAGGTAATCATGAAAGCATTTCACCCCCGCTACGGCCGCTAAAGCTTCCCAATCTATCTGGCTGTAATTCCTCTCTGCTGACGAAAGAGTCCTCGAGTAGTACGCGATAGGCACCTCGGTACCGTTGGGCAAGACGTGACTCAACACAGCCCCCACCCCATAGGGAGAGGCGTCACACGTCAAAGAGAGAGGTAGATTAGCATCGTACTGCACGAGGACTGCCTCGGAAGTGAGGATGTCCTTAACAGCATGGAAGGATGCGGCTGCCTTGCGATCCCAGCGCCAAGGGGGCCTGGCGTCCAGGAGCCGATGGAGCGGCTCCGCAAGCGAAGCCTTGTGGGGCAAGAAAACTGCGTAAAAGTTGAGAAGGCCCAGGAATGCCTGGAGCTTGGCCTTGGTCTTGGGCAGTGGGGCAAGCTTAATAACCTCAACTTTAGAGGGGGCTGGACGGATGCCGCATCCGTCAATCAGGAAACCCAGGAATTCGACCCGGGGCACACCTAGCCTACACTTATCCTTCCATAATTTCAAACCCACCTGTCGGAAACGGGAGAGGACAGCCCTAAGTTTGACGATGAGAGCCGTCTGATCAGCAGCCGCAATCAGAACGTCGTCAAAATAGGGCACCACCCCCTCCAGTCCATGGAGCAAACGCTCCATGAGGCTCTGAAAGATACCAGGAGCCACACTAACCCCAAATTGCAGGTGGGTGAATTTGAAGGCACCCTGGTGGGTGACAATTGTTTGGGCCAGGGCAGTGGCATCATCCACCGGAAGCTGCTGATATGCTTGGGCTAGGTCCAGCTTCGCAAAAAATTTTCCCTGGCACAAAAAGTGTAACAAATGCTGGACAATAGGCACTGGGTAATGATTAGCCTGGAGGGCCTTGTTAATGGTCCTTATAGTCAGTGCAAATTCTAATTGAGCCGTCTTGTTTGAGGGGAACAACAATCGGGGTTTCCTGATTAGAATGTTCCACCGGCTGAAGGACCCCCTGGGCTATAAGTTTGTCGAACTCCTGGTCAACCCTGGGCCACAGCGCAAGGGACACCCTTTGTGGTTTCAGGCGTACTGGTGCTACTTGGGGATCCAGATTAAAGGAGATGGGAAGTCCCGTATATTTGCCTAACTGACCGTCAAACACATCGGCAAATTCTTGGGTTAGCTGCGCCATGGTGCCCGGGTAGGTTGCGTGGACCCCAGACACACCTAGATGAAGAGCAGCAAACCAGTCCAACCCAATGAGAGTGGGAAGGCTGTCATGGATGACTATCAGGGGCAGGCTGCCAGAAAAAGAGTCGTACGCAACATGGAAAGTGCCACAGCCTAGTGTGGGGATTGCTTTGCCCTGGTAATCCCACAATTTAATAGGGCAAGGCTGTAACCGCCTCTGTGAGATAGAAGGTAGTAGGGCCGTGAGGGTGGGCCATGAGATCAATGACTTGGAGGAGCCCGTGTCCACCTCCATCCTGCAGGGACTCCCCTCCAACAGGATAGTGACATAGATTTTGCACCCGGAGACTGGTGCAGAGGCATGGCTGACAGCCACCTCTGCAACCTCACCATCAATTGCTGTAGCAATACAGTCATCGCGGTGACCAGGCAGACAGGTCTTCCTTCGCTTGGCCCCAGGTTCTCTGGTACCCTCTGAGGATGGAGGAATGGAACGGCAGACTCTGGCGAGGTGTCCTCGCTTGCCACAATGTCGGCAGACAGCGGAGTGGAATCTGCATTCCGCGTGGGTGTGCGAGCCCCCGCAGCCCAGGCAATTGCCTGGGAGGTCTTAATCGGGGACGGCCGTGCCTTCTTCCGGTTGGTCTGGAGACAGCTCACACTACCTCCGAAGTGTCATCCTGGTCAGACTCCTTGAAGTGCACAGATTAAGAGGCACCCGCTGGCGGGGCCACCCCTGCCTGGAAACGTTGAATTTCAGCCACTGACTTAGCGGACATTTCAGCGGCTCTGGCCTCATCTAAGGCGATCAGGAGCGTCAGGTATGAATGAGCCAGCAGCCGCTGCTGGAGCTTCATGTTCCGCACCCCACACACCAGCTGGTCCAGAAGCATCTCATCCAACTCCTGAAATTCGCAATGTAGAGCTGCTGAGCACAGGGAGACCATACACTCGTTAACGGACTCCCCGTCCCATTGAGATCTCTGGTGAAACGCGTGGCGCCTTGTGATTTTTGAGGGGGCGGGCGAGTAGTGGTGCTTCAATTTCTCAAGCAATAACTCCCATGGCACCGCTGACAGAGGTTGAGGAGTGGCCAGAGCCCTGGCAGTTGCAAAGGTCTCCCGGCCACATGAGCTAAGGAAATAGCCCCTCTTCCGTGCGCCCGATAGGTCGGACAGATCATTAGCCTGTAAAAAACACTCAAACCTTTCGTAGTACTCGTCCCAAGTTTCAGCGGCAGGCTCAAAAGGCATGAATACTGGAAGAGCAGTCGCCATCACGTGAAACTGTTTTGTTGTGAGGCAATAGTTTGTCACATACGTTCCGGGGTGTCCCGAACAACCTTCACCTCAGAAATCCCACCTTCGTCGCCACGTGTAAAGTCCAGTGGGTGAATAATTAGGTGGCGAGGTTGCTTCAACACCAACTTTATTAGAACCATAACAGGGCTATATGACAGAAGCACGGAAACCGAACAATGAGAACTTATTTGACAGCTCCTTAAATAGCTAGCTGTCAGGGAACAAGAACCAATCGCGAGTTGTAGTTCTCCCGCTGCTTTAGCTGCTTGCGTCTTAGCCAATCCGCAATGCCTGGCAACAGAGCCTGTCACTTGGGTGTCGTATCTGCGAGGATCTAACAAATTCCTTTTATCGGTCTACGATAGAAAGCATCCTCACATATTGTGTTACAGTATAGTATGTTGGCTTGACAGCTGTGGACAGAAAATCATTACAGAGGGTGAGCACAAAAAATCATGGGCTGCCCCCTGACCTCACTGGACCAAATCACCAGGACCCACTACCTTAGCAGAGTGAGAAAAATCCTCAGGGATGATTCACACCCTGATCAGCACTTCTTTACTCTCCTACCATTGGGCAGGAGATATAGAAGCATAGCTAGCCAAATGAATAGGCTGAAAAATAGCTTTTATCCATAGGCCATCAGACTTCTGAAAGCAACATAACACAATTAAGTTTAATATCATAGACTTGCAGGGCCAGTGCAACATGCAACATGTTCATACTGGTGTACTATAATATAATGTTATATACATATATGTATATGGGAATGTGTGATAGTTATTATTTATTTTGGGTTTAGGGATTTCTTTTTCTTTTATTTATTGAGTTATTGTGATGTATTCTGTTTCAGGGGGAAGTGCACCAAGGGAGGCTCATTCAATCTCACTGTACACATGTTGTGCATTGACAATAAAGATTTGATTTGATTTGATTTGATTTGATTTGATTTGATCTTAAAGCTAAATTTTTTACCATAATTTATTTTATGAGCCCTAGTTCAGTTCATAAGAGCAGAAAGAAAATGTTTTCTTATCTTTTTTTTCCAATTTCTTTGGTGAAAAGTTTTGGGGGAAGAACTTTGAAAATACAGGCAAATAGCGATGGCAATAGAATATTCTTTTCAATTTTCTGATGACACATCAAGAACTATAAACAATGAAAGAGCTAACATTTGCTGAAATTTTATCCTATTATATATTGCATAATTTAATACAATATCAATTTGTATTGAACAGATCTTAAGTACATATGGACATGCAAATAATTCATTTGCAAGATTAAATTCAAAGGCTATTATTTGTTTGAATGTTTGTAGTACCAGTTTCAACAAATTAACTCACAATTTTTTGAGTGATTCACCACTTCAACTCAAATATTCAAAGCAAATTGCTGAACTAATCTGATGTATTGCATTAAATTGAGATGCTTTTAAATAATTTTGAAAAGTTTAGACATGATACAATTTGAGTGGTTTCCTCAAAGGAGCATCCATAAGGGCTACTTGTGGGAAATTTGGCTCAGACAAAATTAACACTAGAGCTCTCTAGTCTGAAAGAGCAAAACAAAGAAGAAAAAGAAAGTGCACTATTCAGAGCATCAATATAGCTAGGTTTAAAACCTGTACTCAGGATTACAAATCCTGAGTAATCCTGGAATTCCTTAATAATCCTGAATTACAAATCTTGAATAATCCTGGTATTATTTTTAATTTGAGCTGTCAGTTGTTTTCTTCCTACAGAATGCACCTATTGTATTTTCATTTTGTTTCTTTTTCAATAATTTTATTTATGTTATAATATTGTATTCTGCTTATTTTTACTGTATTTTCTGCAAACACTTATAATTATAAAAAGTAATACATAATAAATATGTATGAATGTTCAGATAAATAATAAGATTGGCTAACTAGTATAATTTTAAAATTGGATGGATCAAGGGCTTACCAGAAACTAACCCAGTGTTCTTCTGTTTTCTTATTTGGATTTTTCAGTATGTTTTATTTCTGCTGACATGCAGTAAATCTTCATTTCTATGTATATCATCTGTTATGTATGCTAGTTTTATCCTCTTCTTTTCCTGTCTCTTGAGATTGGTAAAAGTGATCTCTCAGCATAGTTAAGACAGCTAAATCAACATATCCTTCTTTTTGCATTTCCTTGACATGTTATTAATTCGGATTCGTTATGGGTATATAGAGGTGTTCTGAATTATTTACTTTGAACTATTAGCTGAAAGCTTTCTCATGAACCAGTCAATAAATAATTCATAATTTTCCTTGTTCCTTCTTATGCCTCGTGTTGATTTTAATGTAACAATCATTGAATTTATTAGAATATATACATTCAATAATTTTAAAATGGTGGTTTGCTTGTGTGTGCATCTGTGTATATTTTTGTGTAATAGAGATAGAATGAGATAGAGATAGGGATGATTGAGATAGGGATGATAGAGATGAGAATGATAGAGATACAGAAAATAGAGAGAAAAGATAGAGAGATAGAGTGAGATAGAGATGATGAGATGGAGATGATGAGATGGAGTAAGAGGGAGAGAGGGGAAGGGGAGGGAGGGGAGGGAGGGAGGGAAAGAGAGTGTGTGTGTGTGAAGAATATAGCATTTGAAATCAAGCTATGGAGAGAGTTCACGTCAATGTCTTGCAAGCCTGTCCAGGTAAAATCAGCAGGAGAGGGTGTACTGTCTTTCTAACACAATTCTAATGCATTGTAAGCCGCCCTGAGTCTCTGGAGAAGGGGGCATATAAATAAAAAAAAAAAGAGGGAGATTATATGATTTCTCTTAAGAGTTGCATTTGTCCTCTACTCTCACAGTATTTGGAAAATCTATAGACACCTGTTTTTTCTCAGACTGTTAATTATCAGCTATTTAATACTTGTGTGTGTACTTTTGAGTCAGCATTGATTCCTAGCAACTGCTCTTCAAGATATCAAAAGTGGTTTGTTATTGTCTTTTTTCTATAGCTGAGAGAGTGACTGGCCAAAGGTCACCCAGGTACATTCATACCTAAGGCAGGACTAGAATTTAATCCCCTGATTTCTTGCTTAATACCTTTAAGACCATACCAAATTGGTTCTCATTTTAGTATCTAGGTTATTTTTAGTCTCAGCCTATATTGATGTTCCATATTTTCTTTTGCCCTTCAACTTTCTTAGGCACTTTGAATGCTTACCAAAGTAGAAATATACAATATAAATAAAAATGTATTAAACAAGGAAATAATGTAATATTAAATCTTTGCACACAGATATTGATGTACCACACCTGATACACATTCAGACAGTTTTCCAAGCCCAAAGACACATACAATCCCACTTCCCAAACATCTGCAATAAATAGACTATTTGGTGTGGGTCAGAGGAGTAAAAGAATGAGGTACAGTTCTACTGCATTAATGGAATCCAGCATTTTCTTTATGAATATATTAATTGTACTGCAATCCAAGCATTTCTTCTTTAAAATATCACTAGAATATTTCTAGAACATAGTAATCATGATAGTAGTTTGAATAATAATGGCCACATCTGGTATTTTGTGGGTTGAATTCCATTAATGCCAAGGCTCAAGGTTGACTCAGCCTTCCATCCTTTCTAAGGTAGGTAAATTGAGGACCCAGTTTGTGGGGGCAATAAGCTGATTTTGTATAAATATACAAAAGTATGAAGGCTATTGCTTAGCGCATTGTAAGCCGCCCTGAGTCTCCGGAGAAGGGCGGCATATAAATCAAATTTAAAAAAAAAATGCACTGAACTATACTAACAGTGACCATATATCCCAGGGGTGGGTTCTACTTACCTTTACTACTGGTTTGCAGATCGCTTCTGATGATGTCAGGGACAGTGGGCAGAGCCTCCTGCCAGTTTACTACCAGTTCTATAGAACCGGTCCGAACCGGGGGCAACCCACCACTGATATATTCCTTATTGTAAAGTACAGTCCTTTATTTCAGAAAAGTCTCATTTAGGTTTATTTAATTCCTTGTTTTCTTGGCTTCAAATTCTCTTTTGCAAAGCAAAATTATAAACATAAACATTTTTTATCAAGTCAAGTATGTTTGTTGTAGTTAAAGACCAGAGACCAGAACAAGCTAGTAACACTCAAGGAATATCCAGTTAAAAATTATAGAATAAAAGAATAAATAACAGTTAAAATCTACATTAAAATCACAATTTGGCATCCAATCTGTCAGTTACCCATGAGCAAAACACAGCAAGGCTTAATTATACTATCATATGAATCCTTAAACTGTAAGGCCCATAGTCATTAAATACTAAAATGCAAAGCAGTAATAATGCAAAAGGGTTTGCTGTATTAGTTGTGTAAAACAGCTATGGTGGATTAATCATTGTTTCCGACAAATCCCCAGTGCTGCTGCGCAGAATCTAGCAAGAAAATATAGTCATTTTGGAAAAAGGCAATTGGATTTATTTTTTCAAGTCTTTGGAAACATTTTGTTTCCCATCCAAGAAGCTTAGGTGTTATATGTGCCTTCTAGACTATATTCAAGTTGATCAATAAACTAAGTAGAGCCAAACTGATATGTCCACATGCTACACCATTTTAATGCAAATTTGATCATTTGTGACACTTTTCTAAGTAAAAATGTAAAATCTGTGTAGCAAAACGTGGGCTGGAACATCTCAGTATTTAAAAGAATTTAAAAGGATTGGCTAGGTTAAAAATGTAATTAAAGTTGTTAATGCATTTTTCATGAAACTATAAGGACTTGACATTTCATTATTTTTTTTTTGAAATGCATGTTTACAGTTTAAGTCAAAAATACTTAATCAGGTTTCAAATAAATATAAACTGCCTAAAATAATTGTTTAATATTTTATAGTTGAAGTTAAACATTCTATAATCAAACTAAGAGCTTCAGAGCAAAACACATATTGGAATGGAAAGACTTTCTAGAGGTATTGTGTGTGTGTGTGTGTGTGCATAAAAATATAGAAATGATAGAAATTGTAAAGAAAATTGCCATATTTTTCATGGTCTTATCAAAATGCAAATGTAAGCACTCATATGAATTCATTTCCATGCAGGTAGATCAGACTTGAAATTTACCTCATTACAGTTTCAAGCCAGTGAGTTTGTCTTCCTCATACAGATACCATTAAGTTAAATAATATCAGTTCCTGTAGCATATGCTAAATATGACTGCTACATCAGCTACATGTTACAGTGCACTTTTAATGATGTTCATTTAATATTTAATGTTTATTATTTTGTTACCGTTATTCTCATTTTTTCATTTTTTATTTTACTTTTTTGTATCACAGCACAGATATTAAAGGAAATCTGTAAAGCAAACATTTGTTCAAAAAAAAAAATCAGTTCCTTATATACTTCAGTGGAAATTCTCCCTCAGGTTTAACTAATGGAGAGCTAAGGATAAAACAAGTCCAGAGATAGTAAGCGTATCAATGACTTTTAAATGTGCTTGCTGAATTAGAACTGAATCGCCTGGACTACTGTAATGCTGTCTACATGGGGCATCCCTTGAGGAGCACCCGGAGGCTCCAACTGGTGCAGAATTTGGCCGCGCGGGGGATTATGGGAGCGATGGGGTGCTCCCATGTGACACCCCTCCTGCGCGAGCTGCATTGGCTTCCAGTGGTCTTCCGGGTGCGTTTCAAGATGTTGGTCACCACCTTTAAAGCACTCCATGGCTTAGGACCTGGGTACTTACAGGACCACCTTCTGCCACTGATAGCCTCCCACCGGCCAGTACGCTCCCACAGAGAGGAACTTCTCTGGGTGCCATCGGCCAGACAATGTCAGCTGGCAACCCCCAGGGGGAGGGCCTTCTCTGTGGCAGCACCCATCCTCTGGAACGACCTGCCCACAGAGATACGTAAGATATCAGATCTCCGTACTTTTCGCCGTGCCCTTAAAACTTTTTGGTTTCATCAAGCTGGGCTGGCTTAACCCCCCCACCTTAGATATTTTTAATTGTAAATTGATTTTAGTTGGGTTGTTTTCGATTTTTTGGGCCAAAATTTGTTAATTCTTTTTTTTTTAAATTAAATTTTGTAACATGATGTTTTTATTCTTGGCTGTTCACCACCCTGAGTCCAGCAGGAGAAGGGCGGTATAAAAATTTAAATAAATAAATAAATAAATAAATAAATAAATAAATAAATAAATAAATAAATAAATAAATAAATCCATCCATCCATCCATCCATCCATCCATCCATCCATCCATCCATCCATCCATCCATGGAAGAAAAAAATCCCCAGCATATTACTAGTCAAAGCTCATCTAAATATCTGATTAATTGCATGAAATCAATCTGAATATAATGAGAATCATATGATAACAACAATTGTCAGAAGCTGGCAGAGAAAAGGATTCTTATAAGCATTTTTGCACTGTGCTCCCATAAACTGTTTTTATCCTATACTCATGATGGTTTAAGTCTAAACCAGTTTGGGGTGGGGACAAATCTGTTTCTAGAAGCATTTAAAAGAATGCTTGTAGAAATGATGTAGCCCTAGATTTACTAAAACCACACAAAAATGGGAAATAGAGAGGTCAGGGGAAAAGTAGTGATTAGAAAACCCAAAACATTTCTGCTGAGTTTCAAACTAGGGATATTCTATTAGTAAAATAAGTGTTCTGTGATACCACAGAGAAACAGAAAACATTTTTTTTTTGAAGAAAGTTTTTTGCAAATGAGGTGAAGGGTTGCTCTTTCCTCCATGAAAGACCCACTGAACTGCTTGGATTAGGCTGAAAGGAAGTAAAATAAATAGAAGACAAAATAGATTAGGAGTCTTATGGGGGAAAGATTGTGTTAAAACTGCAGTAAGAAAACACATGGAGAGGTTGTAATTGTGATGGAGGTGAGTAAAGAGCAACTTCTGTTTCTGCCCTCTAAAAATTGTTGCGATGTTCTGGCAACTTAATACTAAGTGCTATTAAGTTCTCTTCCAAACTTAGACCCAGTTTCCAACCTTTGTAGTCACTCTAAGGAGCCTGAAATAACTAAAATGAAAAGATTTTACCCCTCTTTCCTAATTTCTATCTTTACAGTCTTAAATACATTTCTTAAACTCAAAACAGATAATTTAGACTGCTGGGCTGGGAACAATAAGTCAATACCTTTCTGCTATTGGAAGCAATAATGCCTTTCTTCTTCTTCTAGCAGCCATTTCTCATAGGTAGTGATTGCAGTAGGGGAGAAACTACCTATATACTCGAGTATAAGCTGACCCGAATATAAGCCGACCCCCCCCCAATTTTATCCCCCAAAACTGGGAAAACTTATTGACTTGAGTATAAACCAAGGGTGGGAAATGCAGCAGCTAGATACCAAATGCATACCATCGTACCGTATTGCTTCATATTTATAAAACCATCTGAAGACAATGCGAAGGGGGAAAAAACCCACAGAAAGTCCTGCTCCTGGTGCTGCCAGGGAAGAGGCACCACAAGAACCACTGTTGCTGGGGACGAGGGGGTGCCAGCGCCAGAAGCAGCGGGCTTTCCCTGGACAACCTGCTCGGGTGCGGAGACAGAGAAGCTGCAGGGAAGCCGCAGACAGCAGATCCTTCCCACTATCCCCTTGCACCCGGCAACAGCAGTTCTTGTGGTGCCTCTTCCCTGGCAGCACCAGGAACAGGACTTTCTGTGGGTTTTTCCCCCCTTCGCACCGCACCGCAACGAATTAAGAATGGGGTGGTGGCGTTGTCTTCCTTATTCCGAGGCAGGGCTGTTTATTCCACTGAGTACAAGGGGGTGGGGGAAGGATCTGCTTTCGGGGCTTCCCTTCTCCCCAGCCCAGCAGGCTTCATTATTCATTCCCCCACCCCCTTGTACTCAGCGGAGCCGGTTCTCTACCCCTGGGCAGCCTGCTGGGCTGGGAAGAAGGGAAGCCCCGATCCTTCCCCCACTCCCTTGTATCCAGCAGAGCCAGTTCTCTTTCCCTGGGCAGCCTTCCCCGACCCCCTTGTATCCAGCAGAGCTGGTTCTCTTTCCCTGGGCAGCCTGCTGGGCTGGGGAGATGGGAAGCCCCGATCCTTCCCCCACCCCCTTGTATCCATCAGAGCCGGTTCTCTCCTCCTGGACAGTCTGCTGGGCTGGGGAGAAGGGAAGCCCCGATCCTTCCCCCACCCCCTTGTATCCAGCTGAGCCGGTTCTCTCCCCCTGGACAGTCTGCTAGGCTCGGGAGAAGGGAAGCCCCGATCCTTCCCCCACCCCCTTGTATCCAGCAGAGCCGGTTCTCTACTGCTTGGCAGAGGAGCGGAGGCACCGGCCGCCTCTCTGCTCAGTTGCGAGCGAGCGAGTAGCCAGCCAGCCGCGGGAGAAGCTGTAAAAAGCTGCAAGCCTCCCTGCAACCCCTAAAGCCAAAAAGGGGCATTGGGAGGGGCGCCGCACCCCCACACCCCATTTTGGCTTCAGCAAGCCTCCCTGCAACCCCGGGAGCCAAAACAGTTGCAGGAAAAAAGGCCTTTTTTGGGTGACTCGAATATAAGCCGAGGGGGGCTTTTTTCAGCCTGAAAAACGTGCTGAAAAACTCAGTTTATATTCGAGTATATACGGTAATTGTTGATGTGCTACAGATAAAGTAGTTCTTACTTAAGGAGGTAGTGCATGTGTATAATAATAATAATAATAATAATAATAATAATAATAATAATAAACATTCAGGTTTCGGACATTTCAGTTCTGCAATCCCAAGTCATTTTCTCTTCATTTAAGAGAATGAAATCACTGAGTGTTTAGATTGTAGAGGAGCAATAAGCTATCAACATTTCAAAAGCTGTCCACTATTGTACAAAAATGTACTGTCATTATTACATAATTGACAAAGGCAGCAGTATTTGTCCATTAGGAAATGCTAAGCTACTGCTATACAAACTAGTTATCCGTGGCACTCATGCTTTCCAAAGTGACTGCTTAACTTCCCTGCTAATGTGTTACTGCACTGTAGGAAGCAACTAAGCCAGCAATTTTAAGCCACATGGAAACAGAAATACAACCATCTAACTTATTTTGTTTTTCTTAAACATTCTCTAGCTGTATGAAACCTCAGGTTCAGACTTATGACATATACAAATACCATAACAGCAATATGGAAACAAGACCCAACAATTGTTTATGCTAGGAATATGGGAAATATATACACTGTGCAAGCTATCATCCAACATTGGGTAGATTGCCCTTGCTGAGGGGATATATTTTTTCCTTATATATTACTCCAATGATCTATTTTCACATTGGTCCTTATTCTATGGTGAAATATATCATTGGTGTGATGACATGAGATGTAATACTTCACCAAAAGAGCAGCTCTTAGTATTCTACTGTACATCATCCAAATGACAGTCTTTTGGTGGTCTTTAATACATAACCATCCTAATTTCATTTTGGGCTTAAGTGCACACTGTTCACTGATACTAATAATAATGCAATGCTTCTTGGTTTAATATAGTGAAGTTAATATAGTGAAGTTAATATACTGAAGTTGGCAGAGAATCTGAAGTTCAGCCTGCATCAGCCTGTTTATGAATAATTTCTTAAGACTTTCTCCTTTGCACTCCTTCATTAAAGGAAATAATTCACATGCTGTATTGCAAATATGCATGTTATCATTATCTTCTCCACTGTGGTTGACAGAAGTTAGGTGACAATAGAAAAATCTTTAGGAAGGCCCTAAATCTCATCATTTCACATCTCATTTTTATGTATCCTAGTTATGAGAGCTTGAAACTTCTTTATGATCAAGGTAGCATACAATTTATAGCTGCCCAAAAGAATATTGCATGCCACTTTCCCTGCCATTAATTATAGCTGTCACCCTATTTTTCTCTAGCATGTAATATCTTCTGTGAAGATGAAAAAGGAGGAATCATTTATTTTAGTATACCTCAAGCTGTCTATAATAGTATGATGACACCCCTGCCTTTCCTACCTTCTACCAAATAATCTGGGAAACTATCTGAGGCTCAATGTCATCTCCCAGAGTCAGTCAAATGATTAATTCCTTCTTGTGACTCTGGGAAGGGAAACATTTCAAAGTTAGGGCTTTAATTTTAAGTGCAAAACTCTGAAATATCCCAGCAGGCTTGGAACACTGGACTTCTAAATCTTGGGAGGAAAACAATGTGAGCAGGGCTTAAAATATTGTATCCAGAGGACAATAATATAAGAGAACAAAGTGGTTTTAATAAACTCAATGTTATATTTGGTATTCTTATTTTGACAACCGATTGGCCATTGCATTTTTGCATATCATGTAACATCTTTAAAAACAATCCCACAAGCAACGGCATATCAGGGATGTTCATGAGGGGGAGGGGAGAGGACAGAAGGCAAAAAAGTCAAGATGACAGTCACAACCATGTGATCAAAACTTCTCCCTTTTCTATGTGCATCACAACACACATTAAAAGGTGGCAAGGCTTTGATTACATGATTGTGACTACCATCTTGACTTTTTTGACTCCTCTGTGACATATCTGTATCATACAAATTATTTAAAATCATTGTAGGCTGATAAGACCTAACATTTGTGGAACATTCACTTCAAACAGTATATTTTTACTTCTTGAAGAAATCATACTCTGATTAAACACAGGTGATTCCTTTATCCATATAGGAAATGTTTATTGTTTAGAATAGAACATTTATTACTTATTCTAGTCCTTACATGAGAATACGCCTTGTTGAATTCACAGTCTAGTTTTCCATATAATTAGGCTGCACATTTGCTGAATATTTTCCACTGAACTAAATCACAATAAACTATTTATTTCATGCCCCAAACCTATACTTCCTGACAAGGGATATAGAAAAGCTGACTGAATACAATGGAACTTATTTCTGATTTTTGTTATATGGATCCCATCTCCTTCTGCAAAGGTCAAGTGTGGCTTGGCACATTCTCATTCAAGATATACTCAAGTTTGATCTTGCATTTTTAAACTTTTAATTTGAATGGACTAGTGAAGCAAACAGTTCTATGGAAAGCCTCCAGGGTTTAGTGCCTTTTTTCCCTCCTGAAAATGTTTGCTTATCTCTGTAGTTTTATGAATGTTAAGCAATGTCTTCTCAGAATGCCAAGACACTTTCATTTCTTGTAAGTGGACTTTATTATCACTTCAGGCTAAAATTGTTCTTCCATATGCCCAGATGTGCATGTTTTACATGATTTGTTTGTTTGTTTGTTGATTTTTTTTTGTTCTTCTTTCTTGCTGCTTCACATCGCTGAGAGAACAGGTTTCTTCTCATTGTGAATCCATTACTCATTCATGAATAATGACATGAACTTGGCAAAGCTTTTGAAAAAGAGCCTTTTTATTATACTGTTCTAGCAACCGTTAATATCTCTAATACTCAGCAGTTTTCTCATTTTCTTTTGTGAAAGGACAAGCTGTAACTACATGACAGAAGGCCATGAGGTCCAGAACGATTACCGGTTTCATTAATGTAGGTGAAATAGGAGGAAATGAACAATAGCTTTCATTTTTGCAGCATAGTAGAAGTGTCTGCTTTGTCCTATAATCTGTTATCAGCTTTCAGATGGATTTATAAACACTAATTAAACCAGAAAACTAGTGATGACAGATCTATCATTTTCTTCCCCTGAGTTCTGACAAAAGAAACAATAGAAATCAAAATGAGAATTGTCCACTGTCAAGACTCTGATTTTTATCCAAATTTTATCCAAATTTATAAGAAGGTATCTATTTTCTTACTTACAAGTCAAAAATTGTATTCCCTGTGAGGATTTGCTCTTTCTCAACAATATGTTAAATAGGTTTTGTATAAAAATATTAACATGGCATGCCTCTAGTGGTCGTGTTTTTTGTATTTTGACAGTGTTTTTTCTATGTGAGTACTAAAAGTCATCTTAATTGTGGCAGCATAGAAATAAGTGTAATTGGTTGTTATTAATTCTTTCATTAGAGAGTGACTTGAAGTATCATTATATTTGTATCATATACAAATATTAATATTTCAAATCAATGTTTTAATAAATATTACTACACTTAAATAATTATATATTTATATAGTGGTTATCCATCACCGGGGGGGGATAACTTATGTTTTATAAAATGTTTTATAAAATACCCTAATTAATATAAACATAAATAAAGCATTCTGTACACAATGTACATCTGATTTTCCACATATGTGAATTTCAAGAATCCAGAAATAGCTTAACAACTCCCAACATGAAGTGTAAAATGCCAGGGTGAATAAAAATATGTTTAGAATGGGGACCGACTTTACTCATGTCATTAGGATTTCATTTTTTCATAGAAAGTTGAAGTATTTTGAATCTTTTTAGATAAATCTATAATTTTATGTTGACAGAGAATAGAACTTGAATAAACACTAGGACCTTTATTTTACCATTGTACTTGGGGGCTTATAGGCTAATGTTATCATGGGCTGAAGCAGGATCACCTTATGATTGAAATTTGCTGTGTGGAACTTCCCATGAAGACCATTTGAAGCTTTGAACTTGTCCAAAAGTAGCATACATTCCATATGGTTTGTCCATCTAACACATCTGCATTGAAATTTGTCCATCTAACTTCTCTACTGTGGCTATCATCTGGCTTTTGGGTGCAATTCAGGCTGTTGGTTCTCACATTTAAATGGCTCATTTGGTATCTTTAAGACTGCTTTCTTCAATTAATATCTGCCTGCCTAGTAATATTTACTGTAGAGGAGAGAGCTTTCTCCAGATTCCCATTCTTAAGGAGTACTTCAGTTAGAATCAAGGTGGAAAGATTTTGCTAGAACAGCATTGAAGTTAGACTATCTCCAACCCTACTAAGTTTTGGAAAAGCTATGAAGACCTAGAATTCTCAAAGGGTATTTGGGGTTTGACATGAGCATGTTAAATATATTATGCAAAGTATGTCACCAGAAAAGATTAATGGGCCTATGGATATAGTATGTGTGAAAATGCATATTGGATCCACACATATTTGTGACCACTGAGCCAGCAATCTGTGCAAACCTCAGAATAAATAGTTTTGTGCCATGTGATATCATACATAAGAGAGATCATTCAACCGAGATTAATTATACCTTAACTATTTTAATTTTCAATTTATCTGAATTTGCACTCTTGCTTCATACCATAGAAAGACATAAGTTTCTCTAATAAAATACACTCTGGTATTTCTCCAACAGACAGCCTTGAATCCTTCCTCTGTGGACCACTTAAAAGATTTCTTTAATCTCATCCTATTTCCTTCATCACAGAAATAAACTGTGATAACACAGAACACCAGAGGTTGAACGATGTGTGATCAATAGAAAATATCTCCAAATCCATTAAGCCACTCTCTTTTGACGCTTAGGAAATTAAAACTTAAATTAACCCCATTTATAGGGATAACATCTGAGCTGAAATTGTTACCAAGGCTGAAATTCAAAACAATGGATTCTAAGACCAGTTTTCCTAGTTATGAATCCTCATGGTTCTGCTAAACTTATAGTTGAGGCAGCATCTCAGAAGGCTGGCAAAGCTGGCATTTCAGTAATAATCAGTAATAATCAAATGGCAGTATTATTTGCTTCAGTGTCTCTGTTTTCTTCCTTCTTCATATTGTTACAAAAATAATGAGGATGCTGAATGTTACTAAACAAAATAACACCTGTTCTATTTCCTTCTTTAATTTGCTAGAAGCTTTGTGAAACACAAAAGGAAAGAGTTGCCCAGAACTTGGATAACAATTTTTATTTATTTATTTTATTTATTTTTGTTAAGCATGTATAAGATAACATATATAAGTATAAACATAATTATGACTACATGAAATGGATACAAATAAATAGAGACAGTAGGACAGGGATGGTAGGCATGTTGGTGACCTTATGTACGCCCCTTACAAACCTCTTAGGAAGGGGTGAGGTCAACAGTAGACAGACTAAGGTTAAAGTTGTGGGGGTTTAGGGATGAAACCACAAAGTCAGGTAGTGCATTCCAGGCATTGACCACTCTGTTGCTGAAGTCGTATTTTCTGCAATTGAGTTTGGAGCAGTTACCTTAAGTTTGTACCTATTGTGTGCTTGTGTATTATTGCAGTTGAAACTGAAGTAGTCATTGATAGATAGGACATTGCAGCAGATAATTTTATGTACTACACTTAGGTCAGACTGAAGGCGGTATAGTTCTAAATTGTCTAAGCCCAAAATTTCAAGGCTGGTGGCATAAGATATTCTGTTGTGAGTAGAGGAGTGGTGGACTCTTCTCATGAATTATCTCTGGACTCACTCAATTGTATTAATGTCTGATATGCAGTGCGGGTTCCAGACAGATGAGTTGTATTTGAGAATTGGTCTAGCAAATGTTTTGTATGCTCTGGTTAGTAGTGTGATATTACCAGAGAAGAAGCTACACAAGATTAGGTTAACAACTCTTAATGCCTTTTTGGCAATGTTGTTACAGTGGGCTCAGGCACTTAAATCATTAGAGATGAGTACTCCAAGGTCCTTGATAGAATGAGGGTCATCTATGAGGTTGTATCTGCCCAGCTTGTATTTTGTATTCTGATTTTTTTTGCCAAAGTGTAAGACAGAACATTTGTTGGTTGAGATTTGGAGTTGCCAATTGTTTGACCATTCTGACACATAGTCAAGGTCTTTTTGAAGGGTAGCAGCATTGTCAGTGGTGTTGAATAGTTTTACATCATCAGCAAACAGAACAGTTGCTTATAATATGATCGCAAAGGTCATTTATGTAAAGTATAAAGAGTGTTGGTCCTAAAGTGCTGCCTTGGGGGACACCGCTGTTAATAGATGCAGGATTTAATAGGGTGCTCCCTATTTTGATCACTTGTTGCCTGTTTGACAGGAACACAGCTATCCAATTATGCAGGGGTCTAGAAATGCCCTAAGATTTTAGTTTTAGAAGTAGTTTGTCATGTACCACTGAATCAAAGGCTTTACAAAAGTCTATGTAAATTGCATCTATTGCTTTGCCCTGGTTGAGTTGTGTAGTCCATATGTTTTTGCAGTGTAGGAATTGCAGATTACAGGACAACTTTTTTCTGAAACCAAATTGTTTGTCTCTAAGTGAAGGGTAATGGATTGGTTTATGATTGATTCCATGACTTTGCAGGTAACGCAACATAAAGATATTGGTCTGTAATTTTCACCCTTTTTGAAGATAGGTCACCCTTTTTGAAGATAGGGATGACTGTGCCTAGTCCTGAAAGATTTTTCAAAGATTATGCTTAGAGGTTCTGCTATCAGGTTCTGCTATCAGGGCATTTGTTGTATAAGTGGACAGCTACCATTCAAATAAAAACTAGCTAAAAGCAATCCAAATGACACAGGCTGATAGTGAGTTTGTCAGACTGAGGAAGATACCAGGGTTTTGGTATTTAAAAAAACACACAACAATTCTGTGTTTTAGTTTTATATCACCATTCTGTATCAGCATTTCAATCACCATTTTGTATCATCTTTCTTCCAGGAAACTTAAGGCAGCATCCATGGCTCTGTTTCATCTTGATGACAGGTGAGTTAAGATGAGAGATGGTAAGAGATGGTAAGTGTCTCAAGCTCACCCAGTAAGCATCTTGTATTTTCCCATTCATCCTCTATCACTCCTAAACATTATATCGGTATGATGTTAATGTTCTCTCGCTAAAAGACACAGTGAAGAAATATACATGTTGTCCTGATATTGTCCATTATCCTTTCTCATTTCTAGTGGCAACTGATATTTGAGAGGGATAATCAATGTAAAGGTATTGTGAAAGGTTGTAAGAAGGCTAGGAAAATAATAGAAGGGAAAGCAAAGTTTTTTAAAAATAGAATATTAAAGAGATAGAAGATAAATTCCTTGCTAGTTAATTTATAAAGAGCAACTCAGCCGGTATGGCAAGAAACCTGCAAAGAAACCTTTCAAACTTTTCAAAGAGGTTCTTCCTTAATGAACTCATTACAAATGAAGGTAGGAAATGCTTCTTACAGTTTCAAAAATACTGCTATTTATTAGAAGACTAGCATTAAAGATACCTTACAGACATCTGTAGTTCCTTAATCTTGTCCAGCTGTGTGGGACTTGACAGAAATCATGTTGCCATCTCTTTTATTACATTTAATAAGGAAGGTGATGATCTTACTTCCAAGAAACTTCTAAGAGCTATGATTTATTATTAAATAGGGAACTCTGCTGAATGGCATCTAACTAATTGAGGAATTTATTGCAAGTCCTCCCTTTTCAGTTTTAGTAATTCATTTGGTAATTCAGAGGGTAGTGATAGAGAGTACTGTCTCTCCTTTAAAAATAATATATAAGCCCCCAGTATCTAGCTAATATTCATAGGAATACCCTTATTCTGATGAATCTGCTCATGGATGAAAACTATATATTTCTGAATAGAATATTACATAATGAGTGAATAATTAACGTTTGTTCTTATCTGACATTCTTCTTCCAAAGTAATGTCTCAATCTTCCCCACTTACAGCCAGCAGCTCCTCCCAGCAGCCTCTAGGAAGTTCAAATGCAATGGAGGCAGGCTCACTCTACCTTTGTACTCCCACTTAGTCTTCCCCATGTACAGACCCGAGGAGTCATACGATGGGGTGAGCTCCTGTCCTTGCCCCATCTTCTGCCAACCTAGCAGTTCAAAAGCATGAAAATGCAAGTAGATTAATAGGTACTACTTTGGTGGGAAGGTAACAGTGCTCCATGATGTCGTGCTGGCCACATGACTGTGGAAATGTCTTCAGACATTTCATTGCTGGCTCAATGGCCTTGAAATGGAGATGAGCTCTATCCCTATAGTGAGCAATGACTAGCGGAATAAAATCTGCAGGGATTATTTGCATCTCAAGAAATATTTTAAAATAATTTCAATTACTAACTCTGAATAAGAAGTAAAGTAAAAGCAAAAATAAGTAAATGACTCTATCATCTATTCTTGGGAAGCAACAAAGGCTAGGAATTGTCAGGTTTAATATCAGTCCCCTGCCCTTCAACCACTAAAATGTTTATTGAGTAGCAGCAGCAGGATGCAGTTCAAAAATTGCATTTGCCTATATCCACAAGGATGTAGTTATGCTATCAATGCTTGGTCAACTACCAACCAACAGGAAGGTGGACTGGTACCTGAGATAAAAGAAGTCTGCAGGGAAGCATTTCATGCATATCACATATGACTGTAGCTTTGAGCCAACTCATGAAAAACCGAGAACTGAATTTGGTGCCTAGAATGATCTGCTGTTTATATTCTCGGCCACACAAATTCCTTTATTGTATTTTAGTTCATGTATCATTTTTCCCCACAGGAATGAGTAACATATATTTTAAGCCCTGCCAGACTTGTTCATTGAAAAATGAAATGAAATTTAAAGACTCAGCATAGCCACAGGGGGGAGTCACACAAAGTCAAATGGAAATATTTTTTGCAAGAGTTAATAGCACAGTGACTCTCTCATAAATCTGTTATTGCCTGAGTACAGATCAGTTGATGCACTGACTTGGATTTTCTCTTACAGTTTAACCCCTTAATAAGGGTATTACAAAGCCTGCAGAAAGAATGGGTGTGAAACACAACACTTTGATAAATAAAATTGCCTCTTATTATATATTATTTAATTGCAAAATATAGGGCTAATGATAAATTCTAGATTTTACATTTATAAAATAGAAACTACTGCCTGTATTAAACTCTTTTTCCTTCTTCTTTCTCATACCATGAAATTTATGAATGAAATGGGAAAAGTTATAATAAGGAGAGCTTCAGTTTTGTATGAGTCCTAATAATGAAGAGTTTACAGTTATAACCTAAGGTCATATTTGGCTCAGCCATATGAATATACAAAAAATAACTTGGTTGCATGATACTTAAGCAACATAATAATTTCAAAAGAGAAAGAGAGGTCTGAAAAGCAATTTGAAATGATGTCACCTTTTGAAAGAAAAAAAAGTGTTCAAAGAGCATCTTAGCCATAATACTCAAAAGACATTTTAGAAGCATTTCTTTTTTATCTCAATGAAAAATTGCCCAGAATCAAAAATGTTATTTCATGCTTTCTTTATGAGTCCGGATCATTATTGAAAATATATAGTACTCATCTCAGACAATGGAATGGAATGGAATGGAATGGAATGGAATGGAATGGAATGGAATGGAATGGAATGGAATGGAATGGAATAGAATAGAATAGAATAGAATAGAATAGAATAGAATAGAATAGAATAGAATAGAATAGAATAGAATAGAATAGAATAGAATAGAATTTTTTAATTGGCCAAGTGTGATTGGACACACAAGAAATTTGTCTTGGTGCATATGCTCCCAGTGTACATAAAAGAAAACATATGTTCATCAAGAATCACAAGGTACAACCCTTAATGGTAATCATAGGGCACAAATAAGCAATCAGGAAACAATATCAATATAAATCGTAAGGATACAAGCAACAAAGTTACAGTCATGCAGTCAGAAATGGAAGGAGATGGGTGGTGGGAACAATGAGAAGATTAATAGTAGTGCAGACTTAGTAAATAGTTTGACAGTGTTGAAGGAATTATTTGTTTAGCAAAGTGATGGCGTTCAGGAAAAAAACTGTTCTTGTGTCTAGTTGTTCTGGTGTGCAGTGCTCTATAGCATATAGTTTTGAGGGTAGGAGTTGAAACAGTTTATGTCCAGGATGTGAGGGGTCTGTAAATATTTTTACAGCCCTCTTTTTGACTTGTGCAGAATACAGGTCCACAATGAAAGGCAGGTTGGTAGCAATTGTTTTTTCTGCAGTTCTAATTATCCTCTGAAGTCTGTGTCTGTCTTGTTGGATTGCAGAACCAAACCAGACAGTTACAGAGGTGCAGATGACAGACTCAATAATTCATCTGTAGAACTGTATCAGCAGCTCCTTGGGCAGTTTGAGCTTTCTGAGTTGGCGCAGAAAGAACATTCTTTGTTGTACTTTTTGGTGACGTTTTTGATGTTAGGTGTCCATTTTAGATCTTGCGATATGGTAGAACCTAGAAATTTGAAGGTCTCTACTGTTGAGACTGTGTTGTCTAGTATTGTGAGAGGTGGAAGTATGGAAGGGTTTCTCCTAAAGTCTACCACCATTTCTGCAGGTTTGAGTGTGTTCAGTTCCAGATTGTTCTGGTCGTACCATGAGGCTAGTTGTTCAACCTCCCATCTGTATGCAGATTCATCATTGTCTCGAATGAGACCGATCACTGTTGTGACATCTGCGAACTTCAGTAATTTAACAGATGGATTATTAGAGATGCAGTCATTGGTATACAGAGAGAAGAGAAGTGGGGAGAGCACACAGCTTGGGGGGGGGGCTGTGCTAATTGTACAGGTAACTGATGTGATTCTGCTTAGCTTCACCTGATGCTTCCTGTTTGTTAGGAAGATTATGATCCACTTACAAGTGTATTCAGGTATCTGTAGCTGGTTTAGCTTAGTGTGTCTGGAATGATGGTGTTGAATGCTGAACTAAAGTCTACAAAGAGGACCCTTGCGTAGGTCTTTGGAGATCCAAGATGTTGTAGGATGTAGTGCAGAGCCATATTAACAGCATCATCTGTTGATCTATTTGCTCGGTATGCAAATTGCAAGGAGTCTAACAGTGGATCCATGATGGTTTTCAAGTGGGACAGCACTAGCCTTTCAAAGGTTTTCATGAGTACAGATGTTAGAGCAACTGGTCTATAGTCATTCAGTTCCTTGATGGTGGGCTTCTTTGGGACTGGGATGATAGTAGAGCATTTGAAGCAAGAAGGAACATAGCACATATCTAGCGATTTATTGAAGATACAGGTGAAGATGGGGTTCAATTGGTCAGCACAGACTTTTAAGCAAGAAGGAATTATCTTGTCTGGGCCTGGAGCTTTTCCTGGCTTTTGTCTTTGAAATAGGTCTTGCATTTCCTTTTCTGTGATCACTAAGGGTTGTGAACCCAATGGAATGGGGTGAGTTGTAGGAGGCTTGGCTGTTGTTGGTGTGTCTGAGATGGGGGTTGTGGAGATAGGTGGCTATAGTTTCCTTTCAAACCTGCAGTAAAACACGTTGAGGTCATCTGCCAGTTGTTGATTTCCTTCAGCCTGGGAAGGAGGTTTGCCGTAGCCGGTGATATTTTTAAAAGTTTTCCACATATTAATAATTGCAAATTTAATAGACTGGATTATTCAAGATTTCTATTCAACCAGCTTTAGTGAAGATTAATTTAATAGTTCATTCCAGCTGTATCTTATCCAGATGTACTTATTAACAATGCAATCACATAAGGTTTTCTAAACTCAGATTGCTCATATGTACATATGTGTGTGTGCAGAATCTCCACATTTAATTCATGTAAAATTAGGGATGCACTTTGAGAAAAAATAGAGACAAAAAAGTATAAGATGTGATAATGATGATTATGTTTTGTCATGACTCAGTTGAATACTTAATCCAGGTTTCCTTGGTAGTTAAAATTTTGGGATGCTGTCTGACTTGATTTCTCTGGATTGTTTCAGAAATATTTTGGGATTTATCTTTTTGCTTCTTGACCTATAACAAGTTTATCATTTGTTGATTATGTCTTTTGACTGCAGAATAAATAGAAGCATTGAACATTTGTTTTAAAACCTTGAATTGAATACTAATATTTTTAGCTATTTTTCTGAAGCTGATTTTGGGTAGTTTTTTTCTTCTTAAAGATGCATCAAGTTAACAGTTTGAGATGGGCAGGTAGAACATTGTCCTTTTTTCATTAAAATATTAAATTTGCTTGGTGCAGACAAGCAAACATTTCTTCTTCTTCTTCTTCTTCTTCTTCTTCTTCTTCTTCTTCTTCTTCACCTTCCTTTCTCTCTCTCTCTCTCTTTTTCTTTTTCTTTCTTTCCTCTTTCCTCCCTCCTCTCTCCTTCTTTCTTTCCAATCCTTTCTTGATAAACTGAACAAAAAGAAATAAGATTCCATTTTTAAAATTGGTATGAAAGCAAAACTCACAGGGAAGTTCAAAAGGATCATTAAGGAATCGCTGTCTACAGAAACACTTAACAGCAAAAAGTTAACATTTATTGGACAGTTAAATGTCCCTAAAATATTTTAATAGACTTAATTGTAACCTTTCAAAAGTTAAATCTTTGACATGATGTTTTACTCATAAGGAGTAAATAAAGCATACAGTGACTAAATATAATTCATAGTTACACATTCATTCAATCAATTTAATTTCTCTTTCTCTTAATATCAGTGTGGTTGTACAAGAGGCTGACATAACTAGTCTGACAGCTGAGAAGACTGCAATATGAGTCACAGTCCATCAGGCACAGAAGTACAATATTGGGCACTATAGGAACTCCAATATCCTTTCATATACTGCTGCTGTTTCATTGTGGATCTGGACTAAGCAATGGAAATTAAATATAGAAAACTACTGTAAGTTTGAAAAAAAATTAAATACCTACTTGACAATTATATGCTTTGAATCTGATGGACCATTTTTGAACTAGAGATATTTTATTTAGGAGTATCATTATTAATTATTGCTTTTTAGTAAAAGAAATAACAAAGAATTTGTGGCACTTTCAAGAAGGAGCAAAAAAAACATGTATATCATTGTAAGGCAATCACAAACATGTGTTGGGTATATTTGTAATTCACATACTCAATGAAGTATAATAATTAGGGTATAGGAAAGAGACAATTGGAAATATGATTACATATATATATATATATATATATATATATATATATATATATATATATATTCTAAGTAGCCTTGGACAACTCACTGAACAATATGTATTACCAGCTATTCCATTTTCAAAATATCATGAAAAGTTCTTACATCTGACACCAGTTTTTAAACAATCATCTTTTTGCACAACTATCCAGAGATTCAAACTATTTTACCATGGCATTGAACTTATATGGTGTTAGAATAGAGTAGACTTGGTTACGGGAAAGAAATAGAAGTAATGTTGGGAGGGAGGGAGGGACAATGACCTGAAGACAGAAACTTTGATCCTGATTCAGTCCTTGTGAAACAGAGTTTAAATCCAACCCAGCAATATTGCAATATATAGGGCAACTGAAAAGTTCCTTGTTTGATTTTTTTTTCATTAATGTCATTTCAGATATTTAGAATTTTATTCTAAAATAATAAAATTCTTGATTTTATTCTTGTTCTTGATTTGGATCTTTCAGTAATAGAGTTTCTAAACAGATAACTGACTCTTTTAATAAGTGATTGTTATTCAGATGATACCCTCATTTGGGATAGTAATAGCTCTTGTGGCTGCAGCCTACTTTTATAATTCAAATATTCCACAAATGATGTTTGAATTCTCGCATATTAGGGCAGAGAGTGGTATATAGGGATGGTCCATCAGTGCATCTCTGTTTCTGATAGCATGCATTTTTTGTTATTTCAGTTTGTTCTCATGCCATTCATGCAAACACATCTGCTTGATATTCTTTGGCTGCCAGTGTGCAACTAACATAATTTTGTATCTAGTTAACAGTGTAACAATGACCATATTATAATCTTACTATAGATTTGCTAGTATTTCAAATCTTGGAACATGTAATTCTTCTGTTCTTTACAATAATTTTAATTTTTAAATTGCCATCTACTCTAGAAATGTGATGGTTTTTTAAGGAAAAATGTCTCTTTTGATACTTAGCCAACTATGATTCTCTATTAGTTATTTAAAATAATTTTGTACTACACTGAGCATTATGGTAATGACATCTGTAGATGCAAGATTATGACTCTTTTGCCCCCCTATTTACAATTATTTACCCTGAGGATTCAATAAAACACTTCATAAAAGGTTTGAACAAAATCATTTGTTATTTTTGCTAGTTTCTTCTCTCTTACATTATTTACATGTTTCCTTTATGGAACATTTATGAATACAAATATAGCATGAAACATTAAATTAATTATAATAATGCTGCATTTATGTATGTCCATTTCCTTTATTGGAGGAGCTAAGGAAATAAACAATGTAGATAGATGCACTTTTTAAAAAATGCTAAACAAGAGAACAAAGTTTTGTATATTAAGAGCCAAGGGAGGGAGTGAGGGAGGGAGGGAGGGAGGAGAATTTTATGAATATCCAAATCTTTACACATTGTCAGTAAATGAGGCTGAATTGTTTTCATAGCATCAATTAAACAATAAACTTTTGGCGTAATTCCTGAATGATTTTGAGTTAGATAAATGCAGAGTTTTCCTTCCTTCCTTCCTTCCTTCCTTCCTTCCTTCCTTCCTTCCTTC
>WNWU01013802.1:16545493-16575455 GCA_012654045.1 Ptyas mucosa
TTCCTTCCTTCCTTCCTTCCTTCCTTCCTTCCTTCCTTCCTTCCTTCCTCCCTCCCTCCCTCCCTCCCTCCCTCCCTCCCTCCCTCCCTTCCCTTTTCTTTCTTTCTTTCCATTATTAGCTCAGATTCATGTTGCCAAGATATATGCTCAGAATCACAATATAGAAGACATATAAACCAAGTATAACCTGTAATTGTTCTGGCATTGATTTAAAGGAACGCGGAGTGTACCAATTATCTACATAGTTGTTTCATCTTAGAAAGAAATCAGCATAAAATTAGCTTGATCAAAATTAAATTAAATAGGAATACATGTATTGATTTCAGTATGTTTTGGATACTGGTTACTTTGCTTTCTCTTAGTAGGAATGTCTTTCATCAATATCAAAATCTAATGCTTGCGTAATGTTTTCTGTACTACATGCATCTAGTTGCTGCCTTTAAAGCAATCTTTAAAGCAATGTTCTCAGGTCAGTCTGTATCCATGATTTTGGCTCAATTTGAGCCATGAAAATTCCTGAATGGTGCATTTGTGGTTTCATACCAATTATATAAAACTGGAGAAGGTTGGATGGGGAGGCACGAGGTCACACAGGAGTTTGTAGAGAGTTTGCTTTTAAATTGGCTTTCCTCTTGTTTCACCACCATTCTCAGGTCTTGAACATAACGAGTCCCTTTTCTATTCTATTCTTCTATTGAAGAAAAGAAGAAGGATGCAATTTTAGTGGTGCATCATATAGATGTACAGAGCCATTTAAGCAGGCTGTTAGAATCTTTATAATATAGCACTTTGTGATTACCAACCCTTTTTCCTTCTATAGTATGCTACTTCTGTTCTTTTTATAACATAGTTAAGGATTAAGAAGTGTTACTTCTGAGGAGTGCTATTTTTCTCTTTTATCCTACTGCTTAACACATAGAAACTCAAATTTGACATATTAGCTTATCCCTTGATCACATTACCAAAGCAGCTGGGTTAGTTCTCTTGGAGACAATCCTAAGGAAGTAGTCTCAACAATGTGATATCTTCTACGAGGGAAAATAAGACTCAAATAGTTATAGGGAAGAAGAATTTTGATGGTAGTTTTTACTCTATCTGCCAAACCTGAGTACTTCTTATATTGGTGCAGCTTAACTTCCAGAATCCTCACCAGGGTCAAGGGTGGAGAAGGTTGCATTAAGGCATTGTTGAAGAAAAGTGGCAAGAAATAATAGGTAAAATGTTGTAAAGTTTGGTCAACCATCTATACGGGATTACAACATTAAAATATAAATTGTTTTTTTGAAATGTAACTCTTGAGGCATGATTTGGATTCTTTAGGTTCTTATGATTTTTGATGAAAGTCTCTTGGATTTGATATTTAAATAGATCTCTAGAGGTCTTCATTGACCATTAAAACAACATAGCACACTTCCTGATACTGATATATTTTGCTGATTGTCAATGGATCTTCAATATTTGAGACAAAAAATATTTTCCCATCCCTTTGTGGGGATTGTGTGGGTTGAACCTGCCTTTAACATCATTTAACACCATTTTACCCAACAGGTTGTTTCTTAAAATGTCCAATTTGGGTATAAATCAGAGGATTTGTTTGTGGATAAACGATTTTCTAACAGATAGGCCACAGTCAGTAAGGATGGGATCTCACCATTCCTCTACTCTGATACTAAGCACAGGAGCCCCCCCAGGGTTGTGTGCTAGGCCCTTTCCTTTATTCCTTGTACACACATTGAGAGTGTCCTGACATACGGCATTCTTGCATGGCATGGGAGCAGCTCTGTAGTGAACAAAAAAGCTCTACAGAGAATCATTAAAACTGCCCAGAATATTGCGGGATTCCAGCTACCAGCCCTGGACAACATCTTCGAATCTCGCTGTTTGAGAAAGTTGCATAACATTCTCAGAGACTCTTCCCATCCTGCTTACAATCTTTTTGGACTGTTGCCTTCTGGCAGAAGATACAGAACAATTAAAACTCGGACCACATGTTTTCTGAATAGTTTTTATCCCAGAGCTATAATTGCACTCAACAATGAACTAAAGGGCCACCATCAGTGAGCTGTTGTACAGCATTACTTGGTCTGTTGTGTGGATGTTTGGGTGGTTTAGGGGTGGGGAATTGTGATGGGTGGAAGTGTGTTTGGGGATTGTTATGCGTGTTGGACCTGGTCTTTGGGTGTTAAGTGAATTTTGTTGTGTGGGTATACAGTGTATACCCATACAATGACAATAAAGTTGTTGTGGTGGTTGTTGTTATATTATTATTATTATTATTATCATCATCATCATCATCATCATCATCATCAAAAAATTGTGCTCTACCATTCAGCTATTCAGCCTTCCCAAAATGTCACCTAATATTGCTTTAAACGACATCAAAGCTAGGGATGAAAAATACAACATGATGAAGGGTTGAATCATTATATTGTTTTCCAGTTAATAATGTTACAGAAAGTAATTATATGATTTAGACATTTTCTCCATATCATAATTACCGTGTTTCCCCAAAAATAAGTCTTATTTATTTATTTTTTTGTCTTATATTTTTTTTGAACCCTGAAATAAGCGCTTGGCCTTATTGCCATGTGCTCAAAAGCCCAATTGGGCTTATTATCAGGGGATGTCTTATTTTGGGGGAAACAGGATACATAACTGGAAAAAATCATACTGTAACTATTGCCATAGTGCTAAATTGGATCCAATTTGCTTTTAATTGGACCCAATGATGCATTTCACAAGATGTTTCCAGATTTGGGGCTCTAAATCAGGAGTGTCAAATGCCGTGTCATCATGGCGGCGTCACATGATGTATTGAGACTTTTTCCCCCTTCACTAAACCGGGCATGGACATGGCCTGCGCATGACCCATCTGGCCAGTAGGCCAGGAGTTTGACACCCCTACTCTAAATGAACTGAGCATGTTGTCATCTATCTCTCACTTTGAAGGTCATTAGTCTCTATAACCTGGCAGGCCAATATGTGTCAGAACAGACACTTTTTAAGAAGTATCTCCATGCTTCTGGAGAAAATGGAAATACAACTATGTACAGTAGAATTGCTAGGACAAACAATGACAGTGTAGTCAGATGATCAATTTATGTATGAAGCAAAATGAAATAAATTGTATTGCATTTGTAGACAAAAGGGAAGTAGAAGAAATGACAGATTTATCTATATCTATTGTCTATTTACAGTATCATCTATCTGTCTGTCTGTCTGTCTGTCTGTCTGTCTGTCTGTCTATATCAGCTCTCTCTTTATAAACATCTGACTTCTCTTTTCCAAAATGGCTCAGCCCGTACTACTGTCAGTCTGCAGTGAGAATGCTTTTCTCCTCTTGTCAGAAGTTGGAACTGTATCAATGGGGGGGAAAATTGATGATAATCAATTCAGAAGACATTTTAAGACATGAACCCAATTAACCTGCCTGTTGCAATCTTCATGTTATTTTTTCCCCTGCAAAGCTTGTTACTCATTTAAACTATGGCACTAGCTTTAAATTTTTGAGAAGGGGTGGCTTTTAATAGATTATTCTCAGTCCTAACTCTTCATTGACATTCACAATGAAATGCTTCACAGCCCCTTTAATAAAGAGGAAAGCAAAGAACACGTATATGTTAAAATTCATTTTATGTTCCCTCATTAACCTAGACATTAATGGTATTTTAATTTGTTGTTACACCAAAGTTTTACACTTCATTACATGTCTGTGCCAATAGTTATGGCCTGTATTGATTTTCTGTCTTTTTAGGTATTCAGGAGTTCTTCAAGACTTGTCTCTTACTGGATTGTTTTTCTCACCCTAAGATGACATTATTAAGCTCTGGAAAACATGGTAGAGATTGTTTTAATTTGCTGTTCCTTTACCTTCTTTACCACCTTAGGAGTTAATAGTCAGATTGATAGAAGTTTACTCCATTCATTTTCAATGTCATTTCAGTGTCCTTCCTTTTCCAACAGGTCTTAAACTCAGTCAATGATTAATTTCTTTGTATTGTACAACTAAAATGGCCAGGTAGGAGTTGTATGTCCATCTTATACAGACTCACACCTTTTTAGCAGGGGTGAAATGTAAAATTTGTTACTACCAGTTCTGTAGGCGTGGCTTGGTGGGGGGGGTAATGTGACTGGGTGGGCGTGCCCAACTTTTTTTTAAAAAAAACTTTTCAAAGCATTTTTTCTACAACCTCTTTGGCCGAAGAGGTTGCAAAAAAATGCTTTGAAAAGCCTTTGCCGATCAGGCAACACAGCTGGGATCGTCAGAGGCTTTTCAAAGTATTTTTTAACCACCTCTTCGGCCAAAGAGGTTGCAGAAAAAGATGCTTTGAAAAACCTCTGACGATCCCAGCTGAGCCGCGCGATCATCAGAGGCTTTTTTTTTAACTTTTAAAAGCATTTTTTCGGCAGAAGAGGTTGTAGAAAAAAATGCTTTTAAAAGTAAAAAAAAAAGCCTCTGATGATCGTGTGGCTCAGCTGGGCATGGGGGGGGGGGGCAGGGATTTTTGCTATCGGTTCTCCGAACCACCTGCCACCATCGCTACCGGATCCGAACCGGGAGCATTTTGCCCCTGCTTTTTAGCAACTCTTTGCATATGTTTCTGAAACTGTTCTTTATTTGCCAGTAACCCGATCTATTCACATGTAGTTGATTAACTAGGCACATATATAGGCATGCTTTCATTTGTGTTAATATTCTAATTTGGAGGTTCACAATGTGAGTTCTCAGAGCCAAATACAAAATAAAAAAACTTTGAATGCAATCTCAGAAGTGCTCCAAAATTTGCTACCAATTTAAAAATTACAGCCTGCTAGCAAGAAGAAATGATTGCATAATAACATGTCATCTATAATTAATTTAGTTTAGAGTAAGTGTCACTGTCTATATGTTTGTTCAGACCCCACCCGAATGCTGAACTTTGTATATGACTCAAAGGCCAAGTTGTACAGTCCTATCCTAGTACATAGCTTACCTATGAATGCAATGTGGATGGGCTACATCTGGATTTGAATGTAGTTGTCCCACCTGCTTGGGAGTGCATACATAAAAGTAAAGCTAGAAAAATCCAACAACCTTGCTGCATAGAGCTGATGAGTAGGCAAAGAACCATGAGGATAGGGCAAGTTAAGTTACTTGATTCTAATTGGAAATAGACTAGGCCAGTGGTGAGATTCAGCCGGTTAGCACCAGTTCAAGAAACCGGTTGTTAAATTAAACCCCCCACCCACCCACTATCAAAGTGGATCCTGGGTGCTGCACTGCAATGGAGAAACGGGCAACAGAGCAACTGGCCTGAGGAAAGGAGAAAGCCGCTTTCCCTCTTTCTTCTCCCTGCTCTTCCTCCTTCCCTTGTGCTGGCTGCTCCATTTCCCATTTCTCCATTGCAGCGCAGCGCCCAGGATCCACTTTGCTAATGGGTGTGTGTGTGTGATTTAACAATCAGTTCACTCAGGGTCAGGTTGGCCATTGCAGAAGGCTTGTCCTGCATGTGCAGCGAAGCTGGAGGATGAGGATGGGCCATGCCTCCCATGACAGCCAACCTGACCCTGGGCAAATCAGTTGTTAAATTATTTGAATCCCACCACTGGGCTGGGCTGCATTTGTCTCCTTGCTTCCAATCAAACTGAAGGACAGTTTTTTGGGGTTCTTTGCATTTTGATATAATAATGAGGTAACATTTCAAAATAATTATGATCCGCTACTGAAGAGATTTTTTTGTAAGGGGAGAAATGCAGCAAGAAAAAGAGGATGATTTGCTTGGAACATTCACACATAAGTGAACACATTTCTTTTACAGGAAAGAAAAAGTTATGCAGTGCTACTTGTCTCTCTGGGTGACTGAATTTCCTTCAGAATGCCAGCAAACTTGCAAAACACTTTTGCTTGGTGCTGATTTTTTTTCAAAGTTCTCAATTAGCTGTTTTTCTCGCACATGAAATTGGAACATTACAAAACTCTAAGCCTACTGTTTCTTATTTCTGAATTTTATTCAGAGCATTGCATTGAGCCTCTCCACTTCTATGCTGTGTTGATAAATCTGCCACATTCAAAAAAAGAAGCAAGTTAGAAGCACAGCTTCCAGTAAAGAGCAGCCTTCACCAACCTGATTCCCTCCAACTGTAGGGCTAAAATTTTCATCAGCCCTGGGTGCTACAAAGATCTTTAGCTATTTCTTTTTAAATGGAAGCTTAGCAATAATTCAATGCTTTTAACTGTAGAAATTATTATTGCATTTAATATTTTTTTTATTGAAAAAGTTTTAAAAGTTTTACATACATTTTCTCCCCCCTCCCCAACCACCCCCCCGACTTCCCAGAGCAAATACAAAATAAAATACAGCTTAAATTCTCTAAATTAAACTCCATTTCACACTTATTATAATCATAATCATTAAACAAATAGATAAAAGGAAAGCAAGTCTTCTTTCTCCTTATTCCATCTAATTCAACAAAATTAATATCCATTTATAATTACAGCAATTAATAAAACAATTAAGTATTGCCTAATCAAACCTATCATTACTCAATTTAGCTAATTGTTACTTAATAAATTATTAGGTCTATACAATTTAACAAAATATTTTATAACTTCTTTCATTTAAAACAAAAAAACAACAACAACAACAACAAAAAAGGAAACCCTCATTCAAAAAACCCCAGATTTTTTAAAAAAATACTATATAAACTCTTCCGTCCTCCACTTTTAAACCATCAAGGTCCAATTATAATTAAAACACTTAATAAATAATAATAATAATAATAATTTTTAATTAATAATCAAACCTCTTATTAGTTTATCAATACATATTAACAAATCAACTAAGAACATCATTTAAGAACTTTATCAATCATTTAAATTCTTCATACTAGATTGAACCAGTTGCTAATCTTCTTGTCTTCACATCTTCCAACAGCATATATCTTCATTTGCGTCTACCCACCTAAATAAAAATTGCTTCTTTATATATAACCCCCCCCCCGAGTGACTTTATAATTATATTTGAAATGGTATCCATCAAATCCAGTCAAAAATTAGATTAATAAATTCATCAGACGTATTAGGGAAACCACCAGATCAGCTGCAATTGCCCTAGGTCCATAGTCCTTTTGCCTTATATTTATTACCATCAAGCAGGAGACTCCAATTTGCTATATTCAATAAAACTTCTGCGATTGCAATTAAGTCCAAATTTGTTACAGTCCTTAATAAAATAATCCAAATCATTCAAGTCAGGGCATATTTCACAGCCCAACACACCAGCATTGCTGTGATCTGTTTATTCTTCTCAAAATATTCTAATACAGCTGTAGGTTGCCTCCTCATCATGGCTCATCGCTTAGTTAACTGGCATTAAACCGCTGTCTGGTTTAATGTCTGGTTTTTTTCCAAAAGTTCAAAATCTTTAAACAGTTAAACAATACTTTTTAAGGACCATCATCTCGTCAAGCAGGGTTATTTTCCATCTTTCCAGTCTTTCTTCTTTTCCTTTTTACGAACTTTCTTCTTAACTTTGATCCCTCTCCCTTTCTTAACTCCAGTAAAATTTTGCAGTTTTTGGGATTGCATTTTATAAAATTTTTGCAGAAATGTAACTTCTTCTGGAAACAGCTCTTTAAATGCAGATTGGGTTTTATAAAAAAAAATTTGTGTAGCCAAAATCTCATCAACTTCCAAAATTTCTTGCTCCTTATTCTGCACAGCATTTACTCTCCTCAGTAAAAACTGCTATGGTCTGCTTTTGTTCTATTCCGTCTCCCAACTCTTTTTTTCTTATAAGAAAAGTTTTTATTGGTTAAAAATATACAATATTATAGTTTACAATATGTTGAATTTTCAATATCTTTATAAAAAAGATATTTAAATTATTATTTTCTCTTTTTTAAATTCTCACACAACAGACAATATTATGTTAAGTCAAAACAAACAACCGGAGTATATAAAAGTTATGTAAACAAAGAAAGCCAATAGCCAAAATATTATACAAAGTACAGTGAAAAGAAAGAGTAAAAAGAGATATCAAAAAAAAAACATTAGATAATAGATTCCCCTCCTTTCTTCATTTCCTAGTTCTAGCTCTTAGAACCATGGCCTGGCCTCCCCCCTCCTCCCGGGCCGCCATAGCCCCACCCGCCCCCGCTCCTTGTTCATCTAATACTTCCCCCTCTTCAGCTCCTGTATCTTCTCCCTCTAGGAAGGACTTATGTTGCTCAAAAAAGGCCTTAGCCTCCGCTACGTTATTAATTTTCTTCCTACTGTCCTTCCAGAAAATCATCAAACCCTCCGGAATCAACCACCTAAAGCCTACTCCCTTTGTTTGATAAAAAATAATATTTTCTCCTTAATTCTCGTACCTGTCTGGGAATCTGCTTTAGGATGGTGACCTCCTTGCCCCTGTACACCAGCGCCCCCAGTCTTTGTTTTCTCAATATCTCATCTCTCAGTTCCCTTCTTACAAATTTAATATGGACCTCTCTTGGGACACTATGTAAAATTGCAAATTGTGAGTTTACTCTATACACCAGATCCACATCCCTTCCAGTAGACTCCAAATCTCTTTCAAGAAATTCACCCAACATTTTGACCATCACTTCTCTCAAGTTTTCCTGGTCAAGTTGTTCCACGTTTTGAAACCTGAGAAAATAAGACATCTTATCCAATTGTAAAGTTAGCATTGCATTTCCTCTCCCTTCTTCCACCCGCTGGAGTGCCCGTACCTCCCCCTCCAGACCCCCCATCTTCTTCTTGTTTTGCTCTGCCAGCTGTTGAACATCATTTAAATCTTTTTTCGTAAGTGTCATTTCAGATTTGATTTCAGATAATCCTTTTTGTAAATCATCCAACTTGTCCAATTTCTGATCCAATTTTGCCAGCCTTTCCAAAATTTTTTCCATGTCAGCTGCTGTTGTTTTGTGGCCCTTGGCCATCTTACAATGATAGAAGATGAAAAATCCCAAAAAACAAGCCTCCAGGAAAGAAAGAGGGATTGACAGTCGGTGTAATTTTTCCAGTATCCACCAGTGGGCGCTCACAGGAGCAATGAGTCCGGAGTGCAGAGTAGGTCAAACAGGAAGCTCGAGGTGGGTAATGTCTTCAGTCGTAAATAAAGAAGCAGGAAGTCAGACCACCGCCATAGCTCTCCACCGGGAAGAGAGGCCACCAGACCTCTTTAACAAATTCTGATTCAGCCATCCTCAAGAAAAAGTCAGCAAAGGAAGGGTTTTTTTTCCATTTCTTTCCCCCTACTTCTCAGCCAGGGCACCTTTCCAGCTACACGGGGGAGGGGAAACTCCAACCCCCCCTCACCTCCAGGATGCCTTGTCAGCTCTCTGCTCCTTGCAGTTAAAACTCCATCATGCCACCTCAACTCTCCGGTTGATCAGCTCCCAGTCCGCTGTGTCTTGCAGGTAAGCGCCAGTCCCCTTAGGCGCTGTGGTGCCTCAGCAGTCCCAGAAAAGGCCGCTGATCACCTCCCTCCCCCGCTGGAGCCTCGTGCGCACCAGCATCGGCCTCCCGGCCCCTGGATGTGAGGCAGGGGACCCCTGGCGAGCCGCCCTCAAACGGCAAATGCCCCAATATTAGGGCGTTTGGCCCATAGGACCTCCAGATGGGGGGGATTGGACACTGGGGCCAGAGCTAGCCCGATCAGTGTCCATCGCCTCCGGGACCGGAGCCGTCTCCCAACTCTTCATTCAATCCCCCACTGCTAGATTGCAACTCAGTATTTCCATGTATTTCATTGTTTCCAGCTTAGAAGCTTGAAATATAGTATCAATTCTTTCCAATAAAGCAGAGGTAATTGAGTTCCAAGCTTCCTCGAAATCAGACCATATCTGAGGGTTAATTAACCCTTCTTTGCTTTCTTTGTTTTCAGAAAGACCAGCCATCTTGCCCCCCTTCTTCCTTCCCTTCCAGAAGGACAGGAAAGAAAAGAAAAAAAAAGAATATCAAAAAGAAAAAAAAGACCCTTTACAATTTGTAATTTGTATTGCTGCTTCAATTATTATTATTAAATCCTTTCTTGTTTCATCCACTTTTCAAAAAGGAGTTTTACGTTTCAAACAGGGGCTTGTCAATAATTACTTTTAGCTTTCACTTCTTCACGCCCCGTTAAAACTCAAACGCCATCTTGCTTTCACTTTCAGCTTAGGAAGAATCTTTTAAAGAAAGTAAATCTTTGGAGTTAAAAGGAAAAAAAAATACTTGCTGTTTCATTCATACTGCTTGTGCTCCGCCAGCTTGATTCAAAAAATATCTGTTTAAAGTTCATTGCTGGGATGGTAACGACATCTAGCTCTGCAAAGCAGAGGCATCCAGGGTCCGGAGTACTGACAGGCTTAACAGGGAGCTCTCATCTTCGAGCGCCAGATTATGGGTAAAATCTGGCACTCTCAGGGAGCTCTACCCCACCCATCTACTCACTTTCCCCCCTCATACCAGGGGAAAGTTTTCAAACTGCAAGACAGCCGATAGTCGCTGTTCTTGCAGTTCTACGAAGCCCTGGGCTGGCGCTTCAAAAAGAAGCGTCCGGCAATGTCGCGTCCCACCGGAAGTCCGCATTTAATATTGATCAATATGATTGAGGCAGCAAAATTTATTTCAAACAATCCCAAGTATTATCTCTTTTGAAAGGAATATTTCCATTGAAATAATAATTCTTTCATTTCTCAGTTAATTCTAATGAACAATTCGAGAGCAGTCCATTATTTAGCATTCAGTTAATTGAAGAAACACCTGCCTAAAAGAAACTTTGAATCAGAGAGAGGATTCTTGGGCACACGAAGAATTTGTAAAATTATACCTGATTTCCACGAATGTGGTTTTTTTCAATTTTTGACAAAAAGGTCATTTTTTCCCCATATCTAAGTTCAGAAAGAAAAATAAAAAGCACCTGGAAACAGCTTTTGGCAATTTAGCGTCATTGAAAGCTCCTTCTTTCACCCAACCTTTTAAATCTCATTTTTAAAGAGAAATATCATGATGCAGTTTTATGAGTTTATGACTTGAAAATTACTGTGGATTCCCTGCCTTGAATATGTATGAATATTTGTTTGTTTTCATACTTCCACATCCTCTTTGCGGGTGGGGGCAACTGGGGATGGTACTCTTTGCATGTCATCAAAGCAAATGCAATGCAGAACACCACACACATTCTCGCTCACTGCTGCTTCTCCAGATGGAAATCTGGATGCTGGTTTTATCCGGTATAACTTTAACCTGTACAGTTACAATGAAAAAGTTGGCAATGAGGTGCTGTTTCGCTTCCTACAGTCTGTTCTGTGGAACATGAAACCTTCTAGATATCTGAAAAGATGGTCCTCTAGAATGTGACCTTTGTAATCATAATAAAAGCATTACGTTATTAATATAGTTAGTATTATTTATATTTGTTCTAATTAGCCAAGGTGGATAGCATTAAAATGAAATATTATATACTGATGTGCAAAATAAACATGTCCAACGCATAGGAGAAAACTGATTCAACTACTTTGTAGGAATGCAGTAATTACATCTATTTCAAAAAAAAAAGCATTTGGGGAGGGGGATTTAAAAAAAAACACATGCTGGAACATATTTTAATATGAGGGCACTCTCCATGAGGTAGATTGATTTGAGAGTGATTGATCCGGCAGGACTGTGCAAGTTCCACAGCCGACAAAAAACTGAAACACGGGCCTCAGCATTCTCATTCCAATCCTTTACACTAAGATAAAATTTATACTTTGCAATTCAGCTCCTTTAAAAAAAAATTAAAGACTTCCTCAATGTTATGTCAGGTACAAAGTTATTTCCAGAGGTGTATTGATGTTGAGCACAGAGGACAGAGGTGTATTGATGTTGAGTATAACTGGTGCACACACATTGCCCCAGTTTAGAATGCTTGAATATTCTTCACATAATTTAAAATCTAATTCTCTAGGGACATAAAAAGCAGCCATGGCCATATTAGTTTATTAAAAAGGCACAAAAGAATGTGTAAGCTTTCATGTTTCAAGAACAACCTAGGGTTTCTGCATCAAGGTATCTCTCCTATACAGACTATTGCCCTCCAAATGTAGAACCCTGGGCACATTTTGAAATACCTGAAAAAGCCTTTTGGGGAAATATGAATTCTCCATTCTATTGATTCATGGCATCAGTGTCTAACAGCTCCCTCCACTGCAAGGGGATGGCTCAAAATTAAGGGAGTCACCCAGCGTGATCCTCTGCTTCAACTCTTCAAAGCAAGAATAGGAAAAGGGCTTCATATGGTTTTTCAGAGTTGGACATAGTTCACTACTTTTGCAAAATGGATTATCTTCCACTGCAGCGCTAGAAGCAATTGATTAATAATGCTATAGATTGTTTTTTTTTACCTCTGTTTGGCAGTTCCTTACTGTTTCTCTTTCCCTTTCTCTCTGAAGTAGATTTTTTTCCCCTTTAATTACATTAATGTTAAGAAAAGGAGCAAAATATCCTGGGGATTCTTGTCGTTATGCTAATATATCAACTGACTGTGAAGAAAAATAGTTGGCTATCCATCACAGTGTACTTGAAAAGAAGTTTGGACAATTATGTATTCAGGCTTTGTGTTCTGGTCCATTTCCTATACTCTTCTCACGTCACTTGTTTCAGGAGAACATTTTTCACCAAAACTCTCATTGTGGTACATTTCATGCCACATTTCTCTCATAAAGCATTATCACTGAAAACAGAGAGAACATATGCTTTAAAAGAAGCCTTTATTCTTTTAATTTCTGTTGAATTGCAGATGTCATTTTTTTTCCTTAATGAAAATAATGTTGTAATACAAAGAATTCTATACTCACATATTTTATGATCAATTTAACATGGCAGCAAGAATTTAATGCTAATTACTCAACGCCACTTTCTTTTTGCAGACATAAAGGCTTTGTAAAACTGCAAACATTGTTTACCCTCAATAGTGGTATTTTAGCTCAACCTAAGAGTGAATTCAAGAGTAAATTGCCAATGGAAAATACCAGAATAATGATCTTCCAGCATCCTTTAGGAATATTCAGCCCTTTATTTGACACAACAATTTAATTTCTATTTTGCCACTATTCTTGGTGTGCACATGTGAAGGTGCCTACAAATCTGATCTGGGCAACAATTAGTTAAGCAGGTTACAATTTTATTTAAACTTGCAAGAGCATTCCATTTAATGTAATTGTATTTAATGGTAAATGTATTGTATTTAAACTCTATAATTAGAGATTATAGAGATGAGCAAATTATAGAGATATACAGTAAAGTTTATCAATTAGCTGGCTTTCTTCTACTAGGAATAGGTTAAAAGAGCCTGTGATGCCTGGAAGAAAAGCAGAGGGCAACTAATTTAGATTATAATTGTTTTAAACAAAGAGGAGGCAGAAAATTAAACCAAGAAGAGATATTTAACTCTTTGTCCATACTTGTCCCTTTATGATCAGTAAGCCACGAAGTATTAAGGAATCAAAATAATTGGATTCAGATTTCAAAAACTCACTCCTCCCTCCCCAAAAAAGAAAAGATTTATCTTTAATCTTTCATTCAGAAGCTCAAGATGCTGTAAATAGCACTTCCTCTAATTTTCCACACAACAGTCAAATCTAATAAATAAATTTCTGTGGGGAAACCTCTTTTCCTCTGTTATTAAACAAGCAGCATCTAATTTCATTTTAGGCATATTCCTTAGCAGAGTAATATACTGATACACAACCTAATGTATTACCTCATCTTCTTTTACCCTTTTAAGAACTAGAAAAGAGGGTGAAGGCTCTACCTGAGATCTAAAATACAGGGTAAGTGGATTGTTTTAATATTAATTATGGAGTCTAAAACTGCTCTAACCACATAAATACTGTATTTTCAAGAGGTACTTTTAGTTGTGTTTGTCTTACCTTCTCTGGGTTTCTAAGTAGTTTTAACTACTATTATTTTGAATTAAGAAAGATGTTAAAGATTCTGGCCAATAATTTTCCTGGGTCAGTCAGGTTTGCAAATGACTTTACTGGCCTGCTAAAACCTCTGACCTTCCATTGTTTTCTCTCTGAGTAATCATTTATGCATGGTAGATTTATGCTATTCTATACTTCTCTTCAGCATTCTTCTCTGGCCTATGCCCTGTTCCACTTCAGGATGTTTCAAACTCCTCTTGAACCAACATCTCAGGAGTTGGTACTGGAGTTTCAGTAGTATAATAGTGTCAAATCCATTTCAGGATGACCATCAAGCCATTTGCTTTCAGCCAATCTTCAATAGGCAAAACTATTTAGTTTATCTTACTTGCCAGAATACTCACTCCCAGTTACAATCTCTTCCCTGATCCTTTTTAAAGGAATTCCTCTGGCATTTCAAAACTCTACTTCTGATGCCAGTTGATAACCTATGAGCTTCTTTTGTCTTATTGGAAACTAAATTAACTTCTAATCTCTTAATAGCACAACGCAATTAATAGGAAACCATGACTGAATGTGTTACAATAGGTCACCATTTGGCAGCATAAAGGCAAAAGATAAGTTGGGCTGAGAAAGAATAACTGACCTAGCTTCTGTGGCTGGGAGAGGATGACCTTGGTTTTCCTGCTCGTAATGGAACATATTAAGCATTGGATCAAATTTTCTCTAAGGAATGGATATTCAAAAAGTGATGATTCTTTATCATCTAATTTCTTAAACATTCGTGAAGAAGAAAACATTTATGGCAATATCTACATGTTGAGCAAAACTAAGACAAGTAAGCTCTTTAGCACTTCATGCTAAGATTAGCAATAGTGGCCTAATTATATTAAAGCAGTAGAGCTGTGCTGTCAGAAAACTTTTTACTATTATTACTGTGGCAGTGATGGTGGAGAAATAGCTAACATTCCCTGTGTCCCTCATCACTGATTTCCATTATTGCTTTATTATGACTAGATATAAAACAAAAGGCTAAAATAATTTAATCCTTTGCCCTCAGTTGTATGTTTACTTCCTAAATAGTTTATAAAACTTAATAAAAATGTTTTTGTTGCATTTTTAAAATATTTATTTATTGTACCATGCTTTTATTATTTTTTTTACAAATAACTCAAGGCAGCAAAAAATATCCAACTGATCTTCCTTTGCTCATTTTCCCGACAACAACAACCACCCTGTGAGGTGAGTTGGGCTCAGAGCAGTAACTGGTCCAAGGTCACCGAGGTGGCTTTCATGGCTAAGGCAGAACTAGAACTCACAGTCTCCCACTTTCTAGCCTGGTGCCTTAATCACCAGACCCAACCACAGATATTTCAGATCTTTAATCTTTTTTTTCTTCTTCATGGTTAAGCTCAGAGCATTTTATTTAGTTTCTTGCATATGGTGTGTGTTTTACATATCATTTCATACTATTATCACAGAAATACGTCAAATCAGTGTTGATATAATTTTCTAGCACCTTTTATGAGGCTTCCCAAGATGTTGTTGTAGACTATTTGCAAATAAGTGAAGCATTTTCTAAAATTGTTGCATTCTTGGATACTGAAAAGAGCACACGAAGCTGATAGAGCAGGTATTTTCTACCCCATGGGCTATGAGCCACATGCAGTCCTGGACAGCTAGTTAATATGGCATCACGAGATAATAAAAATATTTTAAAAATAAAGGAAATTTGTTATTTATATACATTAACTATGTTATATGTTTTATATTTAGCTCAATCTTCACTCTATGTGGCACAGGGAAGCCAAATGTTGGACAACCATGTTATAAAGCATGTCACTGAAGTTTTGAGTATGTAAATATTAACTACTCCCACTATTGTAATATATAACTCAGTATTCTTCAACAAGTAGTAATATGCTTCTTTTTTGTTTAATTGTATCCACAAGTTACAATAAAGAGTATTGTAGAGTACACTTATTGTGAGACTCAAGTTGATGTTGTTTTCTCTCCGTGTTACTTTTTGCAACCTAAAATGGCTTTCATCTTGCATTCCCTTTTCACTTCATTAGTTTTCTGGATACTGCCAAGTGTATGTTTTTTTTCTGCCATACTTCCCTGAATTGCATATACAATGCCAAGTTATAATACTGGAGTTGGTTTTGAGCTTGCTGTATCTGAATCCTTGAGAGATTTGCAAAGCAGATTCTCAGCCCTTGTAAAATGTATTCCTGTCAAAATTGTGGTTGAATTTGCTTTGTCCCTATTCTGCTTCCCAAATCAACTTTTATCTTCCTCCCATTTCCTGAGTTTTAGGGATGGCATCAGCATACAGTATCTCACTGAAAAATATTCTCATCTCTTCTCAAAATTTATTTGTGTACCTACATTTTTAGAACATCTTGTCTTTTGTGTTCTACAATCTAGTTATTTAGCTTACAACTTTAATCTTTTCTGCCTTGCACCCAATTTCCTTTTATAGGACTAACTCAAATGAAATGCCTATTCTCTCAGACTGATACAATGGAGTCAGCAATAACAACAACACAGATTTCATATATAATGTGAGCTTTGGAACCAGTTACAATATCTGCCACTAACATTACATCTGTTTCAAAATTAGTAAGGGGAAGCAGAAATATCAACTAATTCAGATTTCAGCTGGTTAAATTCTTTGGACTTTTGGAAATGCCATCAACTTTGAACATCTTCATTTCAAGATCTGTATTGCATAGATCTCCAATCAATAATTAAACATAAAACTGAGCATGGCTATAAAATATCTTGTGATTCTTTAAAGCATCCAGAATATAAATTTGTAATTCTTTGAGATGCCAAGGTAGGTACATTCCATAAACCATAAAGACAGGTTCTCAAGCCTTGTCTTAAATCAAACCCACATTTGTTCACTCATTTGCCAATAATATAGGATATAATCTCATTGCATTAGACCAGAGGTGTCAAACTCAAGGCCTGTGGGCCAGATGTGGCCCATGGGGTGCTTAAATATGGCCTGCAGGGCCAGCCTGAAGATGGCAAAGGACTGGCCTGTGGTGCCTCTAGTAGCCAAAATGGGGCATAGGGGTGCATGCACCTCCCCCTGCCCCATTTTGGCCAGCAAGTGGTGCAGGAGGCCCATCCCACCTCTCCCCTGGCCAGCCCACGGAGAACTACAATCCTGATCCGCCCCTCGAAGAAATCCAATTTGACACCCCTGCATTAGATATTCTTGCAGAGTTGTAACACAATTTTTTAGCTATCAATTTTTGGGTTAATATAACAGACTAAATCTTCAGAACATTATTTATTTATTTGTTTATACTGTGGGTACGCACATACTTCCTGTTGTTTTTCTTTTGTTCTTGTTTGCAGAGCTGAACACTTATCTTCTGGAGAGATAATGCTGTGATGGGGTTGGCATATTTAATGACCTCAGGGTGAGGCAAGCATTCTGAATCCATGTCTGTGGGTGGATATTATATGGTTACATCAGGGGTGAAATGCTCCCGGTTCGGACCGTATCGCCTGATCCGGTAGCAATGGCAGCAGGTGGTTCGGAGAACCGGTAGCAAAAATCCCTGCGCGCCCCCTCCACCATGGTCAGCTCAGTCGCACGATCATCAGAGGCTTTTTTTTTTTTACTTTTAAAAGCATTTTTTCTACAACCTCATCCAACGAAAAAATGCTTTTAAAAGTAAAAAAAAAATAGCCTCTGATGATCGTGTAGCTCAGCTGGGATCCTCAGAGGCTTTTCAAAGCATTTTTTTCTGCAACCTCTTGGCCGAAGAGGTGGTAAAAAGATGCTTTGAAAAGTCTCTGACGGACTTCCGGTGGCTCCGTGTTCATTGAAGACACCTAGGATTAGGTGCCCGCTTCCTGGTTTCGTAAGAATCCCCGAACAGCTGTTCAGCGCTGTCGGGAGGTTCAAAAAGGTTTTCCTCGGCAAAGGGGAGACCGAAGAGCAGGCTGATGGGGGAAGAGCTCCTCAAAGCCCTCCAGGAAAAATCCTGGGGTGCGAAGAAGAGGAGCTCCCCAGAAGCCAGCCAAGCAGCTCCGGACCTGGAACACCTCTGCTGATGCAGAGCGAAACGGCGCAACCACACCAAGCAACTAAAAACATTCGGGATAATATTTTAAGATTCCGGATTTTGAAATTTTTTTTTCTACTTTCTGAATTGGAATCATGAAACTGGCTAAGCAGAGCAGGAGAGTGTAAATTGGGACTGTTTAATCTTTAACTCCGGGTAAACTGTTAGAAAAAAATGGCGTCTAGTGAAAGTGATTGTTAGAGCCTGTTACATTTGTAGCAGACAAAGACCTACAGAAAAATGTTTAGACTGGAGCTGGAATGGAAGTAAAAGCTGAAATAATGGCTGAAGCTGGACTTTTAAAAATAAAAGATATTTGAATTGAAATTGCAAAGATTTTTAAAGAACTTTCAGACACTATTATTTCTAATTTGTTGGTTTTAAATGAACAGAAGTCTGATAATGAAGTGCTGCTGGGGAATCCACAAGACATTATACAGCAGAATTTACAGATAGAAATACAAGCTGCAGGGATCTGTATGCTGGGAGACTTGGTACAAATGGAAGTTGTAGTGGATATTTTACATTTTTCTTTGGAAGAACAGCAACTGAATAAATTATTACAAGAGGAGGATTTATTTGCTAATTTGAGGTCTGCCACACAAAGGAAGGATCTGCTGGACTATATAAGGAAGAAATGGTGGAATCAGGGCTACAGAGGTCTGCTGGATTATACAAGCAAGAAATGGTGGAAACAGAACTATAAATTCAAGCTAAGGGACAAGACAACAAACTTGAAGGGATTTTTTATGATATTTCAACCTCAGGACAATTTTAAGAAATTGTCAGGAGGGTCAGAAGGAAGGGGGACAGAATTGTGGCTAACGAGATTGGAAGAAATTTTTTTAAAAAGAAAAAATTGCAAGACTTTTATTTTTGATGGTTTTAAAGGTTATGGATGTTTCATAGGTATAAAGGTTTTTTTTTTCTCTTTTCCTTATTATTATAGTGGTTAAATTAAAGAATGTTGGCTACCCTCCGGAAGCTTGGGGATTTACATTTATAATGATTTAAGAAGTTTTATTGATATTTTTTTCTTTTTTAAAAAAAGAAATTAGAAAAAAAGAAAAAGAAAAAAGATAATAATAATATGAGATATAGGGTGTAAGGGGTTTGTCTCTTTTCATTTTCTTTTTGGGGGAAAATGTTGAATTCTAATAAGTTAAGGAGATGATTAATAATTTTAGCTTTATTATTGTTGGAAATGTAAAATAGTAAATGTATAATTTTAAAGTTACTTTTTTAAAAGGTTTAAGGGATTTTTTTTTCTTTTCTGGTAAAAAATGTTTAATTTTGACAAGTTAAAAAAATGGATAATAATTTTAGCTTTTTTATTGTTGGAAATGTATAATTTTAAAGTTATTTTAAAAATCCTAACAATTATAAGGGTTTAAGGGGGTTTGCTTTTTCCTTCCTTTTTCCTTTTTTTTTGTTTTTTGTTTTTTTTAGTAAGAAACGTTTAAGTTAAAAAGAGGAGTAATAATTTTAGTTTTATTACTGTTGCAAATGAATAATTTTAAACTTATTCAAATATATATATATATATATATATATATATATATATATATACATACACATATATATATACATATTTGCATAACTTTAACAAGTATAAAGAATGATTAAAAATTAAGGCTTTAATATAGAAGTTGAAAATAAGGTGTGGGAGGAAGGCAGGAAATTTGTTTAGGATTTTGTTTTTTGTTCTCGTTCTTTTTTTCCCCTTTTTTTATTGGTGTTTTTTTTTTCATCTCTTTTTTTGTTATTTGTATTTCCAGGGTGGTTGATAAAATTTAATTAGGGGAGTTAAACGAGTTTTGGGTAATTTTGAATTTTTTTTTTTAGTATGTTAGCTTATTTTAGTATATGTTTATGTTTGTTTGTAATACTCTGCTACTGCTTTGGGAAGTCAAGGGGGGGTGGGATGGGTTGGGTGTGGGGGGGGAAGATTTTATATAATGTAAACATAATTGAGAAGTTGGGGTTGTTTAAATATCACTTTAAATTGTATTTAAACACAGGGGTAAAATTTGGAATGTTAAAGTGATGTAAAGGTGTTTTATTAAAAATATGAAAGGGGGTGGGGGGAGGGGGGAAATGTTTAATTTTGTTTGTAAAACTTTTTAATAAAAAAAAAAGAAAAAAAAGAAAAGTCTCTGATAATCCCAGTTGAGTTGCCTGATCATCAGAGAGGCTTTTCAAAGCATTTCTTAAAAAGCCTCTCTGATGATCCCAGCTGAGTTATCTGATCGGCAGAGAGGCTTTTCAAAGCATTAGAAAAAATGCTTTGAAAGGTTAAAAAACAAAAAGCTGGCCACGCCTACCCAGTCACATTACACCCCCCCCACCAAGCCACGCCCACAGAACTGGTAGTAACACATTTTACATTTCACCCCTGGGTTACTGTATATACTCGAATATAAGCTGAGTTTTTCAGCACGTTTTTCAGGCTGAAAAAGCCCCCCTCGGCTTATATTCGAGTCACGGAAAAAATGCCTTTTTAAAAGAAAACAAATGAGTAGACTTGTGTCTGCAAAAATAGAAAAAACAGCCCCTTTCAGCCTCAGTATAGATTAATTACCATAAGTTGATTTGAACAGCCTACCGATTCTCAGCTGATTTGCTCTCAGCTGTTTTGGGCAGGGGTCTTTTTCTAGCTGCAAAGAGTCCTGCTGGAGCACTTTTTTTTTTCTCCTTGTGCAATTCAAGCTGAAAGCGAAACTGAAACTAAAGCAGGTTGTTGGCTTTGCTGTTTGCTTGCAACGTTGGAAAGGCAGATTTCTTTTTCCTCATCAAAAAAGGTAGGTGCAAACAATGGGAAATTTATGGCAGATGGCAAAAGAGGAGAGTTCAAGATTTTAAAACACAAAAGAAAAAAAAGCTCTATTTAACTAGGGAATTGTAATAATTGAGATACTATTAATTGTATATTGTGTTGAAAGCAGAAATGGTTCAGTTGTGGTTTGGAAGAATATATGGGGGAAATTATTTGGTTTATTATTATTGGTAAATATAATTACCGGTAATTGATTTGTAAGAAATTGGATTGCATGGAAATAATTGGAATATTCATGTTCATATTGATTAATATACAAAAAAGATAGTTATATAACTAATTGATTTATATTAAAATGTTGAATTTGTATTGAACAACTGTAATATTACATAATTAACCAATGTGAGGATGGATATAAAAATAGATGACAATGGGAAGGGGTATAATGTAGAATAAAAGTGAAAAATTGAATTTGATTAAGATTAGAGATGAGGGTGAAGGGTAATATTGTTTTTTTAAAAAAATAGATGAGGAATAAATATGGCAAAAAGGAAATATAGAAATTGTAAATTTAAGTGAAATGACTAAACACTGTTTAAATTTGTGAACCGGCCAAACACTCTGTTCAAAGAAAATACACTATATGTTTGTATGTGTGTTTCTAATTATTGCTATTTATTCATATTTATTCTCTTTTATTCTTTAAAGTTTAACAATTCATTCTTTATCTTAATATCTTTATATTTGTTTGGGGTTGGTTTTCTTCCCTTTCATCTTTTTTATTGTACAGCAATCTTTCTCCTCAAACCTACCACCTCTCTCTTTGAGAAAGGGGGGAGAAAGAGAATGAAAGAGAGAGTGGGGGAGAGAGAAAGAGAAAGAGGGGGAGAGAGAAAGAATGAGAAAGCGAGGGGGAGAGAGAAATGGTGATAAGATAGGGCAAAAACATAAAATGTGAGGACAGTTGTAAGTTCGAGGACTGGTCACAAGTGCGAGGACCAGTCAAAAATTACTTTTTCAGCACTCTGAGTAGTCCATATGCACAAAAGGACTACTCAGAGGGCTGAAGAAAGTGATTTCTGACAGGTCCTCGCACTTTTGACCAGTCTTTTTTTATTTTGAAATTTACCAGTAGCTGCTGCATTTCCCACCCCCGGCTTATACTCGAGTCAATAAGTTTTCCCAGTTTTTTGTGGTAAAATTGGGGGCCTCAGCTTATATTCGGGTCGGCTTATACTCGAGTATATACAATACATTATTGTCAAAGGATGTATTAAACCAGGTTTTATGCATGAGCCCTGTCTGTCCCCAGATATACTTCTTATTCCATTTGGAAGTACTGACTTGGATTTCTTCACTTCTCCCCCTCCTCCACATTTTCAGTAGAGGAGAAATTGTAATTTTAGCCTGTAGCAACAATAATATGATTTTTAAGACATGGGTAGTTATAGAATGTCAAGTTAGAACAGGTTTCAAAAAGGGCAGTGAGGATGACAAGAGACTAAAATATATGGCCTACAAAGACAAAGTAAAGAAGCTTTGTCCATTGCACAGTTTTCACTCCTAATAGTGTCTAGGTATTCCACTCAACCATTGTGAAAAAATAATAGTAATGAGGCCATGTTTTATGCATCTTCAGAGATAGTTGGTAATGCTAGGAAGATACAATAAGTCACTGATGGAGAAATGACCTGAAAAAGTTTAGCCTTGAGAAGAGAAGATTAAAGTGGAATACAATAGCACTTTTCAAGCATCTGAAAGGAAATCATAGAAAAGAAGGTTTAGGCTTTTTCTCTATCATTTCAGAGGTAGGGCTTTAAATTTCAGAAAAGAAAATTCTAACTGAACATAAGAAAAAACTTCACAGCAGAACATCAATTCAACAAGAGAACCTAGAAAGGTAGTGGGTTCCGTTCGTTGGCAGTGTTCATCTTTCAGCAATGCTTTAAATTGAATTTTTGTACTGAGAAGAGATTGGGCTAAATGGCCTAAATGATTCTATAGTTCTTCTTATCAAGAGTATCTCTTTAGGCAGGCTGCTTTCAAAGGATAAAGGGGAACAAACAGACTCTGAATATGAAGAAACCATTCCAACTGAGAGGAGATAGTTAAGTCTTAATGAGCTTAGATGTCAGAGAGAGGTCAGAACAATAGCATTTATACTATGGAGTTCCTAACATAGGGAGTAAAACGTTCTACTGGCTATATTTGCCCTTGTTTCAATATTGGAAGTATATAAAAGATAAGGAACCTTTCCTACTTTAACAGTTAATTGGCTGCAATTAATTGGTTACTTGCTAAGAAGCCCAATTATCAGATTTTTAAAAATTGTACATAACTGTCAAAGTTCTCCACTATTTCTTTCACATATTTCACTTCTAAATTCTAGTTTCAAAAATGGATTAAAATTCAATTTACACTTTAAAGCTGTAAGTTCGTGTGGCTTTTGAAAACTGTGAGAACCACCTACATTCTTTTTATGCTCTTTTGTTTAATTTACACATTAATTATATATTATTTTACCACTTAATAATAAATGTCACAATCTCAATAATTTCCAAAGAAATTATGACATATGTTAATATAAGAAAAGTTAACTTGCTTCACTGTTATACTTACTGGATCACTTTTTCAGAGTCTAGATTGTCTCCTTGCTTTTAAACAATTGAAACAGAGGTTAGCAAAAATTCTTCTTTCTTTGTGTGTCTTCTGACTTTTAAGAGTAGGGTTATCTGTCTTTTAAGAATACACATGCCCAGAGAGTATAAATATATATATATATATATATATATATATATATATATATATATTTATATTTTCACGTATACATTTTGAAAATATAGGTTTTTTAAAATCACCCAGTGGAATTGAATGAAATTAACATACTGAAAATCTCCTAATTGTGGAATAAACAATTAGACTTTTTTATATTGTCTAGAACAGGGATGTCAAACTCATGGCCCATGGGCCAGATGCATCACACACTGGCCACCCCCAACCCTGGTATAGGGAAAAGTTGTGATACATCACGTGACCACGTGACAACATGAGTTTGACACCCTTGGTCTAGATCAAAGGTCTTTAAATTTGGCAGCTTTAAGACTTGTGGACTTCAACACCCAGAATTCTCCAGCCAGCTATGCTATTGTTATTGTCTTAACTTCTATAGGAAGAGTGTCAATGTTAGGTATATTTAACCATGTTGAAAACACTTAATATTATTTTGAACAACTTTGAGAAAGAAACAAACAAGTGAATTAATAGGTATTTGTTTGCAGCTATTAAAATTTAATTGGGTACAGAAAGGGTATTTTCCAACCACCACCTAATAACTGAGACTTTTTCTAGTATACAGCAAGTTAATTTTTTCTGTTACGTATATTGCTTTGTTTCATCATTTCCAGGACATATTGGTTGTTATATCTTAAATTAATGGAAAACATGAAAGAATACATTTGAATTCCAAAAATTGATTTTGCTCAATATAGTTTAAAATGGTACCTAATGCAGCTGATTGTTTATCAATCAAAATTTGTCTAATAAACATACTGTATGCACACAAATGTACAGAAGTGACTTATTACCTGACACATTTCAAGTAATACAACTGGGGTTCTAAGGTAGTCTAGCAAACCATCTATAACAAAGATGGTTTTTCTTTGAAAGAATTGACACAAAGTCATCCCTGAGGATATATAATATTTGAAATGTGTTGAGCAATAAATGATCTGTCTTCATCTTTGAAATCTTCTTCCCTTTCATTCATGTACTAGTGCTTTTCCTCCACACAAATATTTTCTTATACCCTTTTTGTGAACTGAAAGAACATATAAACTTCTTATATGTGAACAAGGATAGATAAGGTAGACTAGAAAAGCTTTGTATGAATTCCAGAATCTTGGCAGTGATGTGGCATTTCTATATGGCACCATCTCTCAAAATCTCATCAATGTGTTTTGAAAGCAGATATGAGACATTAATTATCAATTGCAAACCATTTTATTTTCCATGAGAGTTCTCCTCATTTCTCCTAATTGCTGTGTATGTTTCTCCACAAGCTTGTGTAAACAATGCATTATGAACTCTAGCTGACCAGATTACATGGGCTGAAGTTAAATACCCAGATTCACTTCCCATTGTTTTAGGAGATTTTAACAAAGCTAACTTAAGGAAAGAGCTACCAAAATATTTTCAGCATGTCAATTGTCTTACTAAAGGCAAGAATACTTTAGACTATTGCTACACAACATTAAAAGATGCTTAGCGGTCTTTACCATGAGCAGCTGTGGGATACACTGATCATTGCATGTTTCACCTTGTACCTGCTTACAGACAAAGACTTAAAACCACAAAACCAACAATTAAATCAATTATCCTTGATATATGAATAAAATACAAAAAAGTCATTCCTAAGGTTTCATTCTAGGTAGTTCAATTCTAACATAATTTGAATTTTGTTAACCTCATCCTGGATTCTCTTTCTATGTCACTAAAGGACAGGAGTATTAGGAGTGCTGTTTGTCTTCAAGAAAAGACTACTCACTTTTGGAATAATCTTGAGAGGTGAAAACTTTTTCTCAAATGTTTTTAGGAAAATGTGAAAAGGTGTCTCCCAAATGAAGATGTTAATATTTGCATTAATTAGTGGAAAGCACTGAAAAATAAATAATAAACTGTGATGTAATAAATCATAAGATTTGCATTCATCAGATTTCAGTCCATTGACTTTTAGATGATCATTTAGAAACTTCTCTTTGGTCAGGGCTTGAGGAGAGACTTGACATTCCTGTTATAAATAAGATGAAGGAAAATGAACACATTATTTGCTCCTGACATCTTGGTTCCTCTATTCCCTTTCCTCCATCTCCGTATGAAATCTATTTATTATGTGTGCTTAAATAGAAGATATTTTTTTTTGCTTCTATTTTATGACATATCAGTGCAACCCTTAAAATAATGATGAAGGTTGTGAGAATTACTTGAAACTCTGGCTATATATTTTTTTATTTTTCAGAATGACTGTAGTTTCTTCTTTGTAGCCTACTTTTGCATATGGACATTTATATATGAAAATTACAACCATTCAGTTATTTACCTCTGTGGAAATCAAGGACATTTTTGGAAATCACAAAACACTTATGCATAATATAAGCATTCTTGAATGTAGTCATTCTAGAGATGGATGGTTTTATTTGCAACTTGGCCATTTCCTTCCATTCCTTTCTGCCTGTCATACCTTTGGCCAAAGACAAAACCACCAGCAATGTAGAAGAAATCATAATTTGGCTTAACATAAGCAAATGGATGCACTTTTTAAAAAATATCTTAAATACTTTCCTTTTTGTAAATAATTTAAGGTATGGTGTGGATGTGTATCAATTAATATGGCTTTAGATGTGATGACAAGCTGGGTGCAATATGTCACCCCATTCAATTGCCTGGATAAGGAGAGATCCCTTCTTTACTCACTACTCCCTATGTATCCCTTCTAAAGCTGTGTGCACAGTGGAAGAGGATGACTGTGTCATATAAAAGGAGTGTACTGTCTTCAGTCAAGGGTATACAATAGCTATGCTCTTCTGCTAGCTCAAAGTCCTCCAAACAAGCTCAAAGTCAATATGGTTTTCTTTGAACAACCATAATAAGAGGATTTATAAATATGGATGCTGCCTCACTAAAAATATTCATATGCAAAAATATTTGTGCTACATATTGAAACATGAAGCTTTCAGAAAATAGTCTGATGCTTTCTGCAGAAAATTATGTAGACCATAAAGTAAATAGCAGTTCATAATTTTATATTAACTTGATTAAGATAAAACTACAGAAGACACCACACAGGTCCATGTGGATAACTCAGATGAGTGTTGTCATGCTTCTCATTTACAAATGCTAACAGACCACAAGGCTTCCAGGGTTAGTTTTGAATCTCAACAGACAAGTTTTTGAAAACATTGTCTGCAATTGTAAATGCTAATATATTTTGGAATCATCTGCAGTAAGCAGCTTACCAATAAATGGCTTCATAAAAATCACAAGCACCACTACAGGTAGCTTGTCCAATGATAAATGGGTAAATATAAATACAAACAATCAATGATTAACTTTGATAACTATGTAGTTACTAAAACTAAGTGTTCAGAGATTGGAAACCAAGGAAATGGAATTAACTCTAAAAGAAAAGACAGATACTGATAGAAAGGGCAAGAAGAGGGAAATGAGCAATCATCTTGCAGTAGCTATAGTCCAGCTGAGCACCAGCCCAGCTCCTTGGTTATCCTACTGCAATCCAGACTGTATTTACTGAAGTTTTCTTAAGAAATAGCCAAGAGCTGTTTAGGCTATGGTGCAGAATTATCCCTTCTTTCCTTCCTTCCTTCCTTCCTTCCTTCCTTCCTTCCTTCCTTCCGTCCGTCCCTCCTTTCTAGAAGAGTGTTTTGGTGACATTGTTTTACTCCTATTGAGTGGGGTGCTGAATTGTTGCATGTGTACAAAGCAGCAAAGGGAAGTCTACAGTCTCCTATCTCTCATTTTATAAATGAAAGGATGGCAGGCAAAAGAAAATCTAATATTCAGTCCTATTGGAATAGAGTATGATCTTAATTACACAGATGCAAACGAAATCCCAGTCTGTTCTACTGTGAACAAATTAAAACATCTTGATCATGCTTTTCATTTATCCCTCATGAGCTTATGAACTGATGATATATGGAAAGCTCCATGCAGTGAAGAGTATCTGGGAAATGATACTTTGGATTAAAAAACAACATAACAAGAGAATGATGTTTATTAGTTGTGGGTGGAAGAATTTATCTCTGTATATAATTCAATTTCAAACCACAATCAGCTTTCAAAGCAAAGGTCATTCTAATAATTGTTTTGATATGTTGGAATTATTTGGAATATATACATACACACACAAGCATTTTTAATTCTGGCCCTCTCCAGATATTCTAAGATTCCTAAGCTATGCTATATGGGAATTCTGCAGAATTGTAGCCCAACACATCTAGAGAATTTTAAATTAGAGAAGGTTGTTGTAGAGCATTTCCTAATGGATCATCCATATTCATTATATCCTGTTTTTCTTTGAGGGGGAAGTTGGATACAGAAAAAGTTATATTACACTGCAAAGTAAAATATTACTCTTTGCAGGTGTTTTATCAGTATGTATATCTGTTTGTTTGTGTGCTTGGAAAATATTTGTGCACTTGGGAAAAACAGGCAGGTTCAAAGTTCTGCTGTCAAGCAGTTATTCATTATTATAATAGAATAACAGATTTAAAAGAGACCTTGGAGGTCTTCTAGTCCAAACCCCTGCTTAGGCAGGATACCCTACACCACTTCAGGCAAATGGTTATCCAATCTTTTCTTAAATACTTCCAGTGTTAGAGCATTCACAATATCTGAAGGCAAGTTGTTCCACTGATTAATTGTTCTAACTGTCAGGAAAATTCTCCTTAGTTGCTTCTCTCCTTGATTAGTTTCCACCCATTGTTTCTTGTCCTACCCTCAGGTGCTTTGGGGAATAGCTTGACTCCCTCTTTTTTGTGGCAGCCCCTGATTATTACATTTATGTAAGGAGAAATATAGACATAGCCACAACATACTAATGAAAATAGAATTTTGAAAACCTATAGATACAGAATATATTGTGTTTGAAAAAGAATCAGCCCTTCCAAAGTGATTTATATACTATTATATGACTCTAAATTCATAAATGTCTCTGCAACTAATTTTCAATATTTATATTAAGATAGAGCAACATTTTTAAGCTTTCTGAGGTGATGAAATATGAGTTCTATTCTCCAAACATTTACATAATTTAGTTCTACTGAAAAAATAAGAACATGAAACTGAAAATAAGCATTTAAACTGATGCAGACCATTGCTATATCTACTCCAAACTAATTGTTCACTGTGATTTTCCTTTTTTCCAGATCTGCTGCTTGTAATATTTTAAAAGGAAAATATTTTTTATCTGAGGGTTTATTATTTTGGGAACATTTCCTTCTTGGCTGCAAAAATTTTAATTTTTAAAATTTTAAAATTTAAATATTTTAATATTTGGGGTTTTAATATTTTAATTGGGCTTTTAATAGTCGGGGCCATTATTTAATTTGGTTTTATTTGGCTTTTAAATTTTGTATGTATGTTTTTTTTACTTTTGGCTGTTCACCGCCCTGAGTCCCCTCGGGGAGAAGGGCGGTATATAAATCTAAATAAATAAATAAATAAAAAGGATGTCAATAGTTCCATCTGGGATGTTAGCCTTTTATTTCTTTTGCTTAATTTGAACTAGGATGCATATCAGAAGGGAAAATATAGAGCCACCAATGGCATTATGCTAGAATGACCATTGTTTTCAACCTCTGGAACTTTAAGATGCTTAAAGTTCTAACTTTGGGAACTTAAAAATCCCAGAATTCCACAGCCAACATGCTGATTGGGGAATTTTGGGAATTGAAATCCATGCACCTTAAATTCTCAGAGTTGTGATAGATTGTTCTAGATCCTTTTCTTGAACGAAGCAGGATGACAGGAAAGCAAATATCACATTTACTTAAAAACAAGGCATTTGTTTACAGGCAAGGTGTTGGGACATGGCCAATCCCCAACATCTTTCCTTTGCATCCTTGCCAAAATGTGTTTCAAGACAGATTCTGATGGGAACAGACGTCAGAATCATCCCTAGCAATTATATTTACTGGCATCTTCTTGCTATGTGCCTTCTCCAAATCTTTTGATGCACATTCTTTTTTCAATCTACTTAAAACATTCTTCCCTTGTGAAAATAGGTGCCATTTTCAAAGTGAAAACTACTATTTGGAAATAGGTTTTTCATTTGACTTTGCTTTTTGAACTTCTTTTTAAGCCCTGCATGGCTTGTAGATGTGAAACATTGCATTGTCTGAGGACAGGCTCATTGCAGTTCCTGCAGGATTATGAGAATGATGAGAGAGAACAGCAGGGCTGCTGCCTTAAGAGACCATTAGTTCTTTGAGAAAAACAGGAGGGTTTCCTTCTTTCTTTCTTTCTTTCTTTCTTTCTTTTTTAAATTAAGACACTTTTTAAATGAAGTAAACAGCAGGAGAGAGGGAGAGAGGGTGGGAGGGAGGGAGGGAGGGAGGGAGGGAGGGAGGGAGGAAGGAAGGAAGGAAGGAAGGAAGGAAGGAAGGAAGGAAGGAAGGAAGGAAGGAAGGAAGGAAGGAAGGAA
>WNWU01013802.1:16575640-16610640 GCA_012654045.1 Ptyas mucosa
TTCTCTTCTCTTCTCTTCTCTTCTCTTCTCTTCTCTTCTCTTCTCTTCTCTTTTCTTCTCTCCCCTCCCCTTCCCTTTTGATATTTTCCTTCTCTTTTCTGATTGATAATAAATGTACAATTTGAGGAGAACTGCCATATTTTTCTTTTGGACAATAAACTTTTATTATAAATTACAACCTATATTTTGATCTTCAAAATACTTTTTTTTGCCTGCACCATTTTTCACTTCATTAGCAAGAAATTCTACAAATCTGTTTAATAACTTTGAAATTATGTGTCCTATTTAATTTAATTTAATATTATCCATGGGAGACATGCTGTTATTTTGATAGTGTTTTGAAATATCTCTTCTGAAGTTTGATAAAGGCAATAATATATAGGCCTGGGGGCATCATTAACAGCTTTTAAAGAGGAAGAATAGAAAGATAAAATTGAACATGCTTGAAGATAAGTGATTATCTCAATTGAAAGATGCAATATGTTGCAACTGTCTCAGGAAAAAAACAAATATGAAGTAATATGTTCAAGAAATGTAGATGTAGGAGCCAGGTTGATCTAGTGGTAAGGCACCAGGCTAGAAACTGGGAGATTGTAAATTCTAGTCCCACTTTAGGCATGAAAGCTGACTGGATGACTTTGGGCCAGTCACTCTTTCTCAGCCCAACCCATCTCACAGGATGATTGTTGTGAGGAAAATAGGACGAAGGAGTATTACGTATGTTCACTACTTTGTATTATTTATAAAAATAATGAAGACAAGATAAAATTAATTAAATGCTTATAATAACAGCCAAATATTGAGAGGCATACAAATTTTAAGCTTCTCTGGTGGTTAAATTTTGATGCATTGTTTTAAAATAATATATCAAAATACGTTACTCTGATATAACTGCTGGTAGGATGACAATGGTTTGGGCTTTGGGGCTTTTGAGGGCTGCTCTGTCTTCTGCTTTTGAGTTGGTTCTATTTCTCTTCTGTTTCAGACAAACCATCATCATCCTATCTATAGACAAAGGCCAAACCATGGTTATGATGGACAGATCACCAGTGGTGGGATTCAGCCAGTTTGCACCACTTCGGGAGAACCAGTTGTTAACTTTCTGAGCAATTTGGTGAACTGGTTGTTGAGAGAAATCATTAGGGCAGAGAACCGGTTGTTAAATTATTTGAATCCCATCACTGCAGATCACCATATATATAAAAAGCCAAAGAATTATTGGAAGATAAAGAAACCTGCATCCCAGTTAAAATGAATCCAATAGAGAAACTAGACCACTGGATCAAGAGATCCCTTAGTGACCTTACCAAGAAAAATAAAATCACAAAAGAAGAATAGTGGTAGATGAAAAGCAGTGGACCCATTCTCCCACACTTCTATGAATGCCCCAAAGTCCTTTTGGCCTGACATATGTTTCTGTGCAATTCTATCATTATTCCAACCTACAGCACAGCTAAATAAGATTGGACATCTTACAGAGGAGAGCAATATTCTTCCAGCTCCTTGCTCTGCTGCAAAAGAATTAGAGAACTGATAATTCTCTGATTCAAATGAAATGATAAGATCATCATTTCATTTGATGTCACAGCACTTGTTACATCCATAGACCCAGAATTAGTGAAAGAATCTATAGCAGCACTACTACACAACACATCTGATTTAAACAAATACTAAAAATGAAATACCCAGAATCATGGACCTCATTAACCTTTGCCGCACTGCCTACTTTCAGTTTGACAAATATACCAACAAATCACCACTTTCAGGATACATAGCAGACTCTTTAATGCAGTGTCTAGAAAGTATAGTATACCCATAGATACAAATCTAATATGGATCCAGTATGCAAATGGCACCTTTGTCATAATGAAAAAGGAATAACTAGAGTAGACATATGAAACAATCAACAGCAATCAGTGATTAATTCCAGACCAACAATCAAACAGTAAACAATAGGAAATACTAAGAACATTTTCACGAACACTGACAGGGCAAGCCACTTGTATATAAACAGGGAGCAAACCCCACTTCCTTCCAGCACCAATGATGTTACCTGGTTGGATAATGAAATGTCTACAAGACAACAAACTCAGCACGAAGGACCCCACAGATTTTTAAAAAGTACATATTCTTCATAATTAGTCAGATTATCTCTTCATATAAAATCTAAGACATTGTACATTGTAAAAAAAAATCCATCATATTTGATAATAATCTCATTAACAACCAATGCTTCCTATACAATAAAATGGAAAAGCCTTTATTGAAATATTAGAGTGCTCAACAAGGCTCTTTGTGAAGTGAAACCAGACAGAACTTTGCATTTCCTTTGCACCATCCATATTTTCTAAATAGCTCTTTAATGCAAGATAGTGCAATTTGATGGCTCCATAGATGTGACAAACAGGTTTGCTGAATAGTGGCATAGGAGAAGATGCAGTAACATGCTGGAGCTGAACTATACCCTCCCATTGGAATGAGAAGAAAATGTGTCCTTGTATATGAGTGATGGAGAAGGTATGCTTGCATCAGCTCCTATAGATGATGACCTCAGCTAAGCAGAGCATGAGACTGAGCTATAAAGCATAAAGATATATACTCAGAGTGACACCAAGGAAGCAAATACTCTGCATTGTTAGTACCCAGTATTCTTGGGGTATTTCTTTTAGTTTCAACTTTATAAGTTATTACTTTTTAAAAAGCTAAGAACATTAGCAAATGTGTTTAATGTGCATATTGTTTTAGAGCTAAGATTATCTTGTAATTACTTTAGCATTATAGAAAAGCTCACAGGAGCTCTTTGTTCAGACACATTTTAATGCCATGCATTTTATTTGAATGTTTGCCAAATAGCTTGTCACAAAGCTTCCATTTGGTTCTAGAAAAGGAGCCAACCTAAAAAGATCACAGAACAACCAGGAATGAATTGATGCAATTGTTACAGTTCACATATCTCTGTCCCGCTTGAATTAAGAAACAGTGCCTGTTTCCTCCATTAATCTGATTGAAAGGAATTCCATAGATGGATACTAGTTGGTCTGATTTGAAAGTTATGGAGGGTAAGAGCTTCAGTGATTTTTAGTATTGGAAACAGTACCTTAGAACAAGGATCTCCAACCTTGGCAACTTTAAACTTTAAGGCTTGTGGACTTCAACTCCCAGAATTCCTCAGCCAGCAAAGCAAAGCTGGCTGAGGAATTCTGGGAGTTGAAGTCCACAAGTCTTAAAGTTGCCAAGGTTGGAGACCAGAGGTGGGTTTCAGCAGGTTCTGACCAGTTCTGCAGAACCAGTAGTGGAAATTTTGAGTAGTTCAGAGAACCGGTAGTAAAAATTCTGACTGGCCCCACCCCCATCTATTCTCTGCCTCCCAAGTCCCAGCTGATCAGGATTGGGAAGGGAATGGAGATTTTACAGTATCCTTCCCCTGCCATGCCCACCAAGCCACGCCCACCAAACCATGCCACGGCCACCAAGCCACACCCACAGAACCAGTAGTAAAAAAAACTGAAACCCACCACTGTTGGAGACCCCTGCCTTAGAATATCAATTGATATAATTAAAGTCTATAAATATTGTACATTAGTCAAGAGTACAACAAAAAAGTTGGAAAGTGATAAAAATCTATAGGATTTTTAGTAATTTTCTTTGCCTTTATTCTCTTTTTCTCTCTTTTTTGCATTCTTTGTTTTTTATGGTTAATTTCTAATATGTGCTGTTCCAATTGTACAACTTTGGGAATTCCTTTATTTACTTATAGATAATATGTATATATCTGTATATAATATAGAATAGTATAGAATATAGAATAATATTATTTTTGCTTTCTCTTTTTGCTTCCTGGTTCTCTCGCTTTTTATTTTAAAAGTGATTAATAAGTAAATAAATAAAACAGTGCAGTTAGTATCCTACTTTTGAATATCCCCTAAGTATCTAGTTGTGGAAACAGATTAGTGGACCAGATAAGTCTTTGATCCCTTTTAGCAGAATTCTGATGTATATACATTTTTTACATTTATCTCATTGTCTTGTGGTGACCCAAAAGCTGGATCATCCTTTGTGACAACTTCCTTAATGACAAGAATTACTGTGACCAGAAGCTTTAGACATATTTTTAAGGTAAATCAACAATATGAGATAAAGATAACTTTTAATAATAGATTTGATACTTTGAGTCAAGCAGGATGAACTTAGAAAAGTGAGGAGATATTCCCCATCCTTAAGTTTTAATAGTATGGACCTCTGCAGAACAAGTGAAAAGAAAGAAGTTGGTTATTTTAATTGAGATTGGCAGCGTACAAATAGAATGAATGAATAAACAAATGAACAAACGAATGAACAAATGAATGGATGAATGGATGAATGGATGAATGAACATATCCTCCCTAAAGAATCTCCAAATTAATTAATAAAGCTGTATCTTTTATTCAGACGGCCTTATTGCTTTCATCTTTTTTCACAGATTTGGAGGTGAAATATTATTTATATTTTGCGAAACTTACCTGCTTATCTTTTCATTCCTCCTGGTTTATTTTCTTTGTCTGTTTTCACTGTTGTTGTTTTTTTGTAAAGTATGTATAATTAATCTCTTTAAAATGCAATTCACAATTTCAAATAAATTATTTTCACTGTTCTGTTTCTGTGACATATGCAGCTATGTAGTTAATGAATTTTGGAAATAGCTTTTTTAGTGAACAGACAGCTTTTGTCTTTGCCTTACATTTTTTTCTTACCTAGAGGGGAAAAAATCCCCATCAGTTTTGAATTCTGATGTAACCTTTTTAATATACTGTAAGTTTCTTTTCAGAAGAAAAATGTTAAATCAGATTTGGTCCAAAATGTGTTAAGGGGGAAAAAAAAGTGAAATGATGCATTTTTGTAACCTAATTGTAAAGAGGTAAAATAGATGCAGAAACAACAACTATAAGTCCATACTGCCATCTAGTGATTTTAGAACAATTAATGAAGTTAGGAATTTTTAAAAAACAAAGTAGTATTACCATTCTAGATACAACAAAATCTTATTTTTGTTTTATTTTTAAAACTCTGCATTTTTGGTATTATTTTCTTTCAGATATTGTACTTAATGTACTGTATTATACATAAATATGTGAATTTATTTGCCATCTTGATATATATACATAGGGTTATACACTTTTATTTTTCCTCTAAAGCATGAGGAACAAAATGACAATGATCCAATTAGTGCACTTTCAACTTTGAAATATGAATTAGACTTTTTAACTTGTGACACAGCTAATGCAATCCACTTTAATTGGCACCACTCATTAATAATTTTGTAAAGTATGATGTTTTAATTGCAGCAAAATCTCTTAGAGTATTATTGAGCTGTAGAACTTTATTTGTGCTTTGAAATTATTTGCAATGCATGAGAGCAGATTCAAAGCACCTTTGCTTAAATCATTAAAGCAGCCATATATTTTTTCCAGGCTCATGTTTTTATGCGTTAGAAGATGTCGCAATATCATGTGTATTATTCAGCATTTATTTCAAAGCATCAATCATCCAAATGGGTTATTTGGGCCCTAACAAGATTTTTAAAGCATTAGTAAAGTTACTAATAAATGTTATTTTTATTAAAAAGGAAAGTTATTGAGCCACAGTGGCACAGTAATCAGAATGCAGTACTACAGATTACTTCTGCCGGCTGCCTGCAATTTGGCAGTTCAGATCTCACCAGGCTCAAGGTTGACTCAGCCTTCCATCCCTCCGAAGTCTGTAAAATGAGGACCCAGATTGTTGGGGAAAATATGCTGACTCTGCAAACCACTTAGAGAGGGGCTGTAGGGCACTCTGAAGCAGTATTTGAGTCTAAGTGCTATTGCTATTATTATAACTTCATTGCAGAAAAATCAAAACATGTCAATTATTTTAATCCTTCCTAATTTCCTTTAACTAACATATTGTTTCCTTCCTATGTAATTTGACTAAATTATCTAACCGCTCAGTTTGTCAAAGCAGTAGTCTGCAAAGGGTGTTTTCCATTTAAACAGAGAAGCAATAATACCAATTTTTAAAAGTTTAAATTCTATGTAACATTTAATCTGCCCCAAATTATAGTCTTCTGAGAAAAAAAATGAACATAAATTGTTTTAGATTAGTTTTCATGATGATTCTGTAGAAATTCCAGTGAATTATTTCCATATCTGGAGTACTGTATTCCTTAGTGCAGTGATGGCTAACCTTTTTTCCATCGCGTGCCAAAAGTGAGGGGAGCGTGATGGGGTCACACACACGCGTGCCCACATCCATAATTCTATGTGCCCCAATCCCCCGTGCTCCCCCCGTTTTTGGCATGTGATGGCATGGTGGACTCGGTAGGCCCGTTTTTCGCTCTCCCGAGGCTCCAGAGCCTTTCTAGGAGCCTGGGGAGGGCAAAAACGGCCTTCCCCCCCCCAGAGGCCCTTCGGAGGCTGGAAACAGTGCGTTTCCTGACTTCTGGTGGGCCCAGAAAGCCCGAAAATCAGCTGGCCAATGCACGCATGCGTACCAGAGCTGAGCTCGCGTGCCCACCGATATGGCTCCACGTGCCACCTGTGGCACCCGTGCCATAGGTTCGCCATCACGGCCTTAGTGTATTCCTTATTTTATCCAAGATAGAAAATGTAACTGATAGATCAATGTTAGCTAAAAAAATTTAAAAGATCAGTTAAAATGGCTAGAAACAGATTTTAAAAAGCAAAAAGATTAAAACAAAAACTCCTACCAAGCCATTTCAAGATTGTGAGTATTATGGAATAACGACAACCTGAAAATGAATTTAATAATTTTTTTGTTTAAAAATGTAACCAAAAAAGCAAATTTCCAGCAAAAGCTAAATGCCCCAACCAAATTTTACTATGTTTTTCTCTCTTAGGAGGTGCTGTATCTCCATGTGAGATGTACATTGAAGCTTTGGGACAAAATGAGGTGCCTGCGCAAGCGATCCGCTGTATCCTTTCTAGGAGTCCTTGTCATTTGCTTGTTGTTCTTGAACTTATACATTGAAGATAGCTATGTCTTGGTAAGTTGGATATTATATAGAATTAATTGCTCTTTAATAGCACAGGATAACAAAAACAAGCAGGCTTTCTAAACAAAAGCAGATAAAGTGCAATAGTCCAAAGGAAGAAATGAATTGTTTTGGGTAATGTCAAGTTTGAGTTCAACTTGCATAACCAATTCGGTTCAAATTTTCAGTTGATTCTCCGATTCTAATTGCAATTAGTTTGATCTCGATTTTTGAATATTGTTAGTAAAGCCCTTCCAAATAATCATCATCATCTTTTAACGACCCTATAATCCCTTGCGGGGGGAGTCTGGGCAACTGAATGGAGCTAGCAGAGTCTTTAATGGCCAGATGCCCTTCCTGTCGCCAATGCAGAGTTTTGTTCAACAGATATATTCTCATTGTGCCCAGAGAGAGAAATATCTGGCTTTATCTAGGATCGGACTCATAGCCTCCTGATTCTGAGGCGAAAGCTCCACCACTAGGCCACTACACCACTCCAGAAAAGCCCTTCCAAATCAATTAATTAATTTGGAGGCATCTAATTCAATGGTTTGATTCAAATTGTCAATCCATTTTGGAAAGGCAATTCCCTTTAGAAATTTGGTCAAAACTTCAAATCAAATCTCTGTGCAACACTAGTAAGGAAAAAAAGCATTTATACAAACTCCTTGTTTAACAACTACAGTACCTCAGTTAGTAACTTTTTGAAAATAAACCAGTAATAAACTGTAGTAAAACACAAATCATTTTCTGACCAATATAACCTAATTTCTATGCCTGGCAACAGCACACACTGGAGTCACAGTTATGCTGGCATAGTTACATGAGAGAGCTTTGCCTAAATTAGATGGTAGCAACTAGCAATCTTCACAGTCTCCCTTCCTCCTCTCCCCTCCCCCTGGTCACATGTTAACTTAGCAACCATTCTGCTTAGTAACAAATCACTGGAACAGATTACAGTCACTAAATGAAGAAAGGGTTCACTGACAAAAAGACAAACTAAGACAAATGCAACAGTCCCTGTTAGAATCTTATTCCTGCTTGATTTGTTGAGTACATAGGGAACAGCAAATCTATATAGTGCTAAAACTCTCATTCTCGTAACTTGAACTGCATGAAACAATGCATCACAGGACAACAATTTTTGAACCATAGGATCTGAAAATAGGCTAACTTAGATGTGCATCCAAAATCCAGGACCCAAAAGAATGAAATTTGGGGAAGTTGTGTCTACTTCGGGGTTGCTGGTATGATGCTCATTTTGAACATTCCATGATATTTCCCACTTTCCAGCCACTGTTGCAATTCTATGTCCCCTCCCATACAAAGCAGCAGTCACTTATCTGGGAAGGGAAGGGAAGGGAAAGGGAAGATTTCTAATGCTCCCTTACAGCTTCCTAGAAGAAATTTCAATGTGGAAGCCAGCAGGAAGTCAGAAAGCACTTCTGCTCCCACTACCCTTTTTGCTCTCTTGTGGTCATTCAGTTTCTCTATTTAGATAAGGAAGCATCTCTGAAAGAATGGCTCAGCAATCCGGGGTTGTCTGGTATCACCTTAAGAACCCATGTTCAATACAATGATAGTTACTATTGGTCAGATGCTGTAGCACTGTGGAAATAGAATTCCACATTATGTTGTAAATATGCTCTTCCTTCTCAGAAACTGGATTCCTTCAAAAAAATTCAGTATGAAATATCAGGCCAAGGAACACATAAATTGCTTGCACAGGCTTAGGTCAAAAGTTTGTCTATACCACCATACTATTTTCGACAGCATTTAGCTAGCTTTTCGACAGCATCTAGCTAAATTTCTCTGCAAGCCAAAGATATGGAATTGATGGGTAATAATTTGATGTTCACATCCGTACAGTCAAAAATGACTTCCGTCTTTGCTTTTTGCATGGCAGACTTCTAGAGAATCTGGATTTTTAGGACCATTTCACTTAATCAAAATACCTTTTTCCATTCATGTTCGATTTGACACACATTTTACAACTGATAAAATTTGCTTTTGTAGATGGATATTCCAGTTTCAATCACATTTTTTTAGAAGTAAGGAAACTCCCTGTTTAGTCATTTTTAGTCCACTAGGCTTTTGAAATATGGCTTCTTCTAATGGCATTGTTTGCATTAAAACATTTTGTAGGATTTTATTTATTCACATCCCCTCACTTGTGATTAAATTTACCTGGTTTACAGCATGTTTTTGTCACATTCGTTGATACCTACTTTGGTTTGCTAATTATTCAAGATCCTCTAAGTGTATGCATCCTGTTGCTTTCTATTTGTTGCAGTTTATGCTATTTCTGTTTTGCTTGTTTTCAGATCTTTATGTGAACTTCCCAGATGGCATGATGTCTTACACTTAATTTGTCTTTTTTTAATAATAAAAAGGTTTGTCCCTCATTGTTTCTTTCAAAACAAAACTGATACATTTAATTGCCAAGTCTCAGCTTTGCTTGTCTAATGCTCTTGAAATTTTTAAGGCCCATTCGGCAGATGCATTTAGATATATTATGAAACCACGATTTTGCTGACCTATAGATGAGAACATAAATTATAGTATAAGCAGGCACCAAGCAGATAAAGATTGAGAATTTCTATTTTGCTTTGAGGTTTTTCATCACCTCAAAACTCAATTTCATAAGTAATTTTTGATTGACTCTGAATTCACATCTAACAGCAAAGTACCTTTAAGATTAATCAGATCAGCTTTTTTATAGCTTCCATAAAGCTACCAACCTATCAAAATTCAAATATCAAAATACAGAGACATTGTTTCCTACCAATTTTACAGACTTTTTTTTATGAAAAAGAAGAAACTCTCCTACCTTTACCAAATATTTCTCTGCAATGTTTTTTCAAGACCAGCCACATCCAGCTGTGAGACATTATGAATCAATGATATTATGACATCATTGTCATTGTTTCTGCAAAACAGTACTAAAAAGTTAAGCTAAATATGATGTTGGCTCAGTTACAGATCCCAGTAAACTGTGTTTTTCCTATTTCTAGTTTAATGTATCAGGTGAACAGGAATTCATAGCTTATGGATGGGTTAGTTTTGTACTGCAACAAATCTGTAACCAATCCACAAAGGTTTAAGGCAAGATTGCATTAGAAAGGATATGCAATAAATCAGGAATTGATTTGTTGCATATTGATTTGAAATGATTATCCTGTTCATCTGCCTTGTTTTTAGCTTATTCCACAAACCATGGTTCAAATAATTCATGATTTTATTTTCATTTGTAATACAGTATGTATGTTGACCTTTATCGAGCTTTTGAATTCTTTGCTTGTTTCTTTGTTTTGCTTTTTTTCTCTTTGTGAGCAGAGCTCTCAGCATTTCTGATTTCTCCATTATATTGTTTGTCTTCTGATTAATGAAGAAGATTAATGATTTCATTATGTTTTTTTCTGAAAGCTTTTGTATTCAAAATCCAAAAGCATAGGAAACAACAAACATTTTTAAACTCTCCAGGTGTACTTAGATGTGTAGTCCTCAGGACCCTGAATGAACATGTGAAAGTGATTGAGGCAGTGATAATAAAAGTACAACACAAGTTAGAATGACCTTCCTTTGGAGACCAGAGTAGTGTTAATAATATTTGCCTTTTGTACCAAATGAAGACCTGGTTTTAATCATTCACTTAGGACTTATGATCCTTTTTTCTAAACATGCCTTTGTTCCTTCGCTGCTTGTCTGTCAGTGAGACATATGTAGTATATCTTTCACTTTAGTTCATTATGTATTACACTTAGTCCTATTGTTTTGTCTTAATTAATGTAACCTATAATCCTTCAGAGACTGAGCAGCTTATAAATAAGTAGAGAGGCAATGTCAAGGAAATGTGAATATAGACACTTGTTGTTAGAACTTACCGTATATACTCGAATATAAGCTGAGTTTTTCAGCACGTTTTTAGGGCTGAAAAAAGCCCCCTCGCCTTATATTCGAGTCACAAAAAAAATGCCTTTTTCCTGCAACCGTTTTGGCTCCCCGAGTTGCAGGGAGGCTTGCTAAAGCCAAAATGGGGTGTGTGTGTGGGGGGTGTGCGGCGCCCCTCCCCTGCGCCACTTTTTGGCTTTAGGAGTTGCAGGGAGGCTTGCAGCTTTTTGCAGCTTCTCCCACGGCTGGCTGGCTGCTCGCTCACTTGCCGGCAGATGGAGAGCAGCATTTCTTCATCGCTCCTTTTGCAATGTCTGCCGAATCCCACCGAAGCCGGTGTAAAATCAGTGCGGTCCAGGGATGCGCCCACCCCTCCACCCACTGCCCATTACACATGTACACAGACCACCTCCACCGCCAGGCCAGGAACCCTCTTCCCATGCGCGCTATTTTTTTCTTTTTTTCGGGGAGCCTCCCCATTTCCTCAGGCGCGGAGGCGTGCTTGCAGCTTGGCTAGCCAGCCGGCCGAGGGGCCGGGAAAAGGGGAGGGGGCTTCCCCGGAGGCGCGCGTGCTCCAGCTTGGCTCCATGCCACCCCGCCGAAGGCTCGCCTGGATCGGGGAGGCGGCGTGAAGAAGCAGCAGCCACAACAACAGCCACGCCACTATGGCCGGGCTGAAGTGAAGCGGCAGTGAAGGAGGAGGGAGAGTGCTCTGCATACCCTCCTCCAGCCCATCCCTGGTGGAGCTGAGCTGGGCAGGGCTGGCACTGCGCGTCGCAGGGCTCCTTCCCAGCTGAGCCCGTACGATCAGTTGGGCACCAGAGCCTGGCACGTGATGGTGGGGAGGGCCGGGAGCTTTTGTGCTTTTGCCCTTCGCTTGCTCACTCGCTTGCCCGCCCGCCTCTCCCTTTCCCATCCTTCCGGCACGGCAGAGAAGGGCGTGGGGCGAGTGAGGAGATTGCTTTCCCAGGATCAACTATGGTGGATCACAGCCTGGAGAGCCTCTCTCTGTCGCTGGAGGTGAGAGCGCAGCTGGCTGAGCTGGAGCTGGAATTGTTGGAAGGTAAGGGGAAGCCGACGCGGGGGTGGCGGGGCGAGCCTTCGGTGGGGTGGCATGGAGCCGAGCTGGAGTACGCGCGCCTCCGGGAAAGCCCCCTCCTCTTTTCTTGGCCCCTCAGCTGGCCAACTAGCCAAGCTGCAAGCACGCCTCCGTGCCCGAGGAAATGGGGAGGTTCCCCGAAAAAAAGAAAAAAATAGCGTGCATGGGAAGAGGGTCCCCAGCCTGGTGGTGGAGGTGGTCTGTGTACACGTGTAATGGGCAGTGGGTGGAGGGGTGGGCACATCCCCGGACAGCACTGATTTTACACCGGCTTCGGTGGGATTCGGCAGACGTTGCAAAAGGAGCGATGAAGAAATGCTGCCCTCCATCTGGTGTTTCTTCCCCAGGTTTATGGTGGTGGTAATTTCATCGACTGTCTACCCAAACGGTCTCCAGGTGGTTTTATAAATATGAAGCAATACGGTACAATGGTATGCATTTGGTATCTATTTTTATTTTGAAATTTACCAGTAGCTGCTGCATTTCCCACCCCTGGCTTATACTCGAGTCAATAAGTTTTCCCAGTTTGGGGGGGTAAAATTGGGGGGGGCTTATATTCGGGTCGGCTTATACTTGAGTATATACAGTAGCTGAAAAATGTCTAGCCAACCCTCCTGTCTTCTGCTATCAAATCTTCTGCTTCACCCCCTTCTTTGGTGAATACCTAGTCACCTTTTTCACTCGGAGAGAGGAAAGGACAAGAAAGAAGTTCAGTTTGCTTTGTCATCTTCTCTTGGGTAAGTTATAGGGAAAAAATAAATTGGCACAGGCAGCCAAGGAACAGAGGAGGAGATGAGAAGTCACACGGCTGTCAGAAGTTGGAAATAGATTGCATTACTGCTGAGGCTTCTCAAAAGATGCAGAAAACATGCAAGGAAATTGACTTATTCGAATTTTCAACAGTTATGCAAATTTCTTTTCCATATTTCTAGACATGTGCTATGACTAAAGCTGCTTACCAGCATTAGCCACATTAATCTGCCATGAAAAAAGGGACAAAAATCTCTATTTCAATGCAATGCAACAAAGTAATTTTTGCATGAATATCCCCTGAGAAGTAGAAAGGAATACAAGTAGAGGAAGCCTAGCTTTGAGATGCATTAAAGAAGACACTTGTACAGAAGAGATATGTGATTCACAAGGAAGCATTGTTCAGACTGCCAAATTTTGTATTAGTGAAATCACATTCAGTGATTATTTCAAAGAAAATCTGAGACCCTGGCTTCTAGCCTTATTTCCAGGAGAAGGAGAAAGGAGATTATACAATAAAAGTATCATATTGTTCTCTTTTTATTAATCTACAGTAAAAAGCCGAGAGTACGTTGAGCATTCTTTCTGGCTTAATTAAATGAAATATTAATTAACATTCAAAGTATCCACACATAGTAAAATAATAACAATAACCATATCACAAAACAACATTTTGATTTATGATTATTTAGCTAAATAATGAAATATCAACTATCATCCTTAACTCTAGAGGTGGTCTTGAAGGAGAAAAGATAACCATATCAAACTGGAGTGAATTCATGGGACTTCCATATGAAGACATTCATGTTGTTTTAGCATGGCATGTTGGGCAACTGAGAGGACTTCCTTCTGTATCAGCTGTGTCATAAGAAGAATTTTTAAACTTTCATTTTTAAATCTAAAACACTGGAGTTCCATGCGATTTGGAGCCAATCAATTTTCCCATTTACAGGAGCTCTTATCTTGCCTATCTTCTGAACTCAGAGCTTTGTAGCAGATAAGACTTTATCCTTTAGCCTAATCTAATCCTAGAAATCAGAAATTTATTGGTTTTAGAATCCCTATTCAACCCTTGTTGTTTTTCCCTTGTCATACAAACTTAGTCACTTTCATAAATCCACTAAAACTTTCAATTTTTCTCTACTAATATAAGCAACATCTACTATCCTCTTTCCTATAATTTTGGGTGCAACTGCTGGAAAAAAGCACTAGGCCTCTAGATTGAGATATATCCAGTTAATACCTAGATAGCTAGATAGCTAAACTAAATTGTGACTTCTGGCAGTGTTGTTATTCTTATAGAAGGAGTACTATTCACTCCTATGATTACCTGCCATTGATTCAAAGGGATCAGAGTTAATAAATGTGAGAGCTGGTACAGTTCCAAACAGACAATTCAGTCTGTTACCAAAGCAAAACAATAGAGATCATTCTTCTCAAACAAAAGAGATTGGGTTCTAGCCCATTACATTTTGGAGTATTTAACACTACTTGCTTTCTCCTTAAAAGCATTTGGTAGTTCCACACCTGAGAACTATCTATAAGAGCCTATATATAGACCTGAACATATCTGACATAACATGATATACCCTGCCTCGGTGCTGGAAAACATAGGAAACATTATATATGTGTTAAATATGTCAGTACCTGGATTGGATATAAAGATTGAAGCAGATAAATAATACAAGATATTATTCGTATTGCTTCCTTCCCCTTCTTACAATAGTTATGCTGTGTTTTATTTTGTTTTTCTTTTCTCTTCCAACTTCTAGAATGGAGATAAGCAGTTAATCAGAGATACAGCAACACATCAATTAAATTCCGAGCGATATGTTCACAGTTTTAAAGATCTGTCCAACTTCTCAGGATCAATAAATGTTTCCTATCGCTATCTGGCTGGCACACCTTTACTAAGAAAAAGTAAGTAACAGAATTTTTCCATTTTCTTAACAACAAATAGGATTTTTATCTATTCTAAATGTCACAAAGAAAATGTGGCAGATGTAAGTTCATCAGCTTTTTAGAGGGCAATGAAAAAAGCTTTAAATTGCCATTAAATTAATAAACTCCTTTTTCACAGAACATAAAAAGCTTATGTGCAACTCAGAAGAAGAGCTAGGGCTCTGTAATTTTGCTGAACTGGGGAACACCCTTTTGATCCACCTAGAATTTTATCTTTACATGGTATAAAAATAAACATGTCCTCAAGATGAGGTCAACTCCTGGGGGATCCCTGCTAGTTGTATTGAAGTAATTTGTCATTGCTTTCTTCCAGAAGTATGTTTCATTTTATTTTATTTTTTACTTGCCTGCCTAGTTTATTTCTCAGGGGTTCATTGGTTAATTCAAGTACTAACCAGGATTAAACTTACTCAACTTCCAAGTCCAGAAAAGGTGAGCCAGATGTTCCCTGTCTCTGCTGAGCTTTAGATATAAGAGAGCTCAGCCATTTCCCTTTCAAAAGTGGGATATCAAACAAATAGAGAAGCTCTACTTTTAGTAGTTACGACATTTTTCCATAGATCTGAGAATCATTTCAATATCTCATATTCTCATTAAGCAGCCAACAGTAATTTTGCTCACATATTGCTCCCACAAACTACAGGTAAATTAGAGGAGAAAAGCTAGTTTACACATTGCAATAAGTCATTTCTTTTAACCAAAAATAATTGAATCAACCTCAACTTGCTAGAATGTGCTAAGACATAATTATGTTTCCATGCCATCATGACTAGATGCATACAAAATTCTAAAGCAAAAGCAAACAAATCATATTTTGGCCCAGCTTGCAAAAAAAAAAAAAAAAAACAGGGGAGGGGGACCTACCACCTCATACCATTTCTCTCTAGGATCCAGAGACTTATAAATGGGTTTTTGCAATTTGGAAGTCTAAAATGAAGCTATAATTAATAATCCATTAGTACATTGCATTGAGAAATATTTGATCCAAAAGACATATAATGCAATCAAATAATCCTTTGATATTCCATAGATACTATTAACAGTTTCAGACAGCATTCTTAAACAATTACAGTCCAAATGCTAACCCAAAGAACTTGAGCAGTTAACCATCTATGGGGGATGGAATTATATTGCATTCAATGAGAGAAAAAGAGAATGCAAATTCAAAGAAAGGAAGTAGTGGAATTTGAGAAGTGATCTTCTTTAATGGAACAGACAGAGAATTTAGCCATAGACTAAGTAAGTAAAAGCAAGCAAGCAAGCAAGCAAAGAAATGTATAAAAAGATGTGGTTTCTTGCTACAGCAGTGAAGAAGAAAAATCCTGAGGCTTATTGTTATAACAAAGAAAGAAATGTACTGAGATAGTATTAAATTTCTTGCTACCGCAAAAAAAAAAGTAAAGATTTTAAAGATGTAGCATTACATTAACATCACATATTTAGATGCTAAAAAGGGAACATTTGAGCATGTTGAAGCTCACAGCTTAACTTGGAATCTGAGAATAAAAAAAGAGGTTGCTTTCTAGGCAAAAAAGCTACAAAGAGCCTCTAATGAATGAGGGGAGAATGAGAGAAAGATAAAAAGAGAAAGAGAGGGAGGGAGAGAGAGATTATCTTTTCCATCAGTGCTAGGCAACCTTGTCCCATACACAGATATAACCTTATCTTTCTTTCGGGGATTTCTGTCCTGAGGCACAGTTAGTGGCTACCTAAGAAAAATGGAAGAAATAAAAATGATAGAAATTTTAAAAATATCAGGAAATGATTGGTTTTCCCAGCTGAGTTCTTTTATGTCTTTTCTCCTGGCATGAACAAAGGATTACAAAAAACGTTGTTAGTTCTGGCTTCTTCAAAGAACTTGTTTGGGAAGTATTGTTAAGACACATTCCTGTGAAGATGTTTTCCTGCTCAGACTTTTCATTGCAGTTTCAGAGTTCAACAATCTCTGTCTGCTCTTGGAATTAGGTAGCTGTTGGGGAACACCACAAATAGTTCAACTTAATACTATTTCATTTTCATTTATGGATTACATGAGAAATGCAGTTTTCCTCTGCATCTCTGTTTATCTAAAGATAGAATGATAACCATATTTAAGAAAACAGTTGGCATTCTAAAAAGATTTAGTGTCATCAAAAACCTGTGATGACGCAAACATACAGTTGAGGTTGATGGGCTCATATCATCTACAATAAAGTTATTTATTAGATGCAATGCAAAATATTTCATAATATACCATCAGCAGAGGACTTTTAATAAAAATCTGGGATCAAATTTGTCCTGATAAATCCAAACTACCAACATTTACAGATCTCCAAAGAAACACAGACATACAATTTGTGTAACTATGCTGTATTTTAATAATGATAGCTATAGCTTATAAATAAGCCAAAACTTTGTAGAAATTAAGGGAATTCTTAATTCTTCTTTGTTTCCAGGCTCCTAAAAATAGCTCTTTGTTTGTTTGGATGAGCATGAGGAACCATCCCCAAGGTTCTGTATCCACATTCACCACATGGTAATTTTGATACAACAGCAATTGCTTTCTCTGCTTGTTCGAGATGTGGCTTCATTTCTCCTAAAATGAGAAGGCAAACATATTAGGGTGCAATAGAGAAGATATTATTTATAAAACTGTCGGTTTTGGTGTTTTGAATTCAAAATGCCAAAATTATGTCTCCCAAGCAATTTTGAAAGCCAATTCAAAATATATTCTTACATGAACCCAGATAGACTTAAGTACAGTTAAAATCAATGGAAGAGCCGCAGTGGCACAGTGGTTAGAGTGCAGTACTGCAGGCTAGTTCTGCTGATCACTGGCTGCCAGCAGTTTAGCAGTTCAGTTCTCACCAGGGTCAAGGTTGACTCAGCCTTCCATCCTTCCAAGGTGGATAAAATGAGGACCCAGATTGTTGGGGGCAATATGCTGACTCTGTAAACCACTTAGAGAGGGCTGGAAAGCACTGTGAAGTGGTATATAAGTCTAAGTGCTATTGTTATTGCTATCCCACCACTTTCAAATGAAGACATTTTACCATAATTTAGTTCACGCACTTTAACACATTAAGTCTATTACTGAACTCTATTACTTGAAAGGTAAGGTGCCCTTTCTTTTTTGAGATAGGGAGATGGATGGATGGATGGATGGATGGATGGATGGATGGATGGATGGACAGATGGACGGATGGATGGACAAGGGAAAATGTTTGCTAAGCGATATATGCAAGAAGGGTTGTTTCAAAAGCAGCCAAAGCAAAAATGGAAACGTTCTGCTGGACATACACACATATTTCTTGGTTATGTTTTTATCTTCCAGATCATTTGTTATGAATAACAGCTGAATTTGATTTTATTTCTCAGTTCTATAGAGCTTAAATATTGTTTTTATTTTTGTTATTATTATTCAGGGTATCTTACCATTGGACTATCTTCAGTCAAACGGAAAAAAGGGAATTATTTGCTGGAGACAATCAAATCCATATTTGAACAGTCAAGTTATGAAGAACTGAAAGAAATTGCTGTGGTCGTACATCTGGCAGAATTTGACTCCACCTGGTGTGATAGCATGGTTCAAGATATTTCACAGAAATTTGCCCATCATGTAATTGCTGGCAGATTAATGGTAATCCATACACCAGATGAATATTATCCAGCTTTGGATGGACTTAAAAGAAATTACAATGATCCAGAAGACCGGGTGAAATTTCGCTCCAAGCAAAATGTTGATTATGCATTCTTGCTTAACTTTTGTGCAAACCTTTCTGATTATTATGTAATGTTAGAGGATGATGTTAGATGTGCAAAAAACTTCTTGACTGTTATTAAGAAAGTCATAACTTCCCGAGAGGGAACCTACTGGGTAACTTTAGAATTTTCCAAGTTGGGTTACATTGGGAAATTGTATCATTCCCATGATCTCCCTCGTCTGGCTCATTTTTTATTGATGTTCTACCAGGAAATGCCTTGTGATTGGTTGCTGATACATTTCCGTGGACTGTTGGCTCAAAAGGATGTCATACGTTTCAAACCATCCCTTTTTCAGCACATGGGATATTACTCATCTTACAAAGGAGCTGAAAATAAATTAAAAGATGATGATTTTGAAGAGGATTCATTTGACCTTCCAGATAACCCTCCGGCCAATTTGCATACCAATATGAATGTATTTGAGAATTATGAAGCGAGCAAGGCATATAGTAGTGTGGATGAATACTTCTGGGCGAAAGCACCCTCTACTGGAGATTTTTATGTCGTTGTCTTTGATAGGCCTCTTAAAATTAACAAAATCAAAGTTGTCACTGGTACTGAAGACCGTCAAAATGATGTTTTGCATCATGGTGCTCTGGAAGTTGGAGAAAAAACTGTTGGGGGCAAAAAGGAAAGGCAATGTACTACCTTCTTGAGACTAGGAGAATTTAAAAATGGAAATTTGGAAATCACAGATGTGGAGCACAAAGTTCTTTTTGATATTAACTGCATGAGAATACTTGTTACCAAAAGCCAAAAGGAATGGTTAATCATTAGAAGCATTAGCATATGGATTTCACAGCTACCAAGCCAATAAGGAAAATCAACAGCAGCAGAATATACCATTGCCTAAATCCAATGAAATAGTGCCATGAAATGACTTTTTTTTCCCAATCTTTTTGCTACAGATACTGGCAATCTGGGAAATCACAAAACAAATAAAAGCAATCTAGTTTTTACTAGTTCAGTGAGGCAATATTCAAGTATTACTTTGTTGGAATGTCTGAATTTTATAGAACGTGTAGACAAGTTTTGTCCATCACTCAAACACAGATCCACTTCTTTGTTGTTTTCTTCTCTTTTCCCCTTTGGGAAGGACTGGTTGTGTTTTTGACATCGTACAATTTACGGATTTTGTGGGTTCATGACCATCAATTGTCAAAGGAATTTAAGTCCCTCATATTCATGTACGAACTAAAAATGTGGTGGTGATTTGTAATTGTACAGTGGTTGGTGGCTTGTTTTGAGATAATTTTGATAAAGAAGTCCTGTTAATACAGCTGATGTTCTCTACTGTGAGCATTGTAAAAAAGATATGTTGAAATTACATTTGAAATTACACAATTGGTTATAAATCTGTACTTATCCTGTAAACTGCAGTAAGTGTATCCACTATTCTTGAATTCTCTACAAACATTACTTGTTCTAGTCAGATGCATTACCTAGAATTGATGGGGTAACTGAATTTCATCTACCTTTAATTTCTACTTTTCATTGTTCAAACCAGATTTATACCTTTATGTGAAATATTATTCAAGGTTTTACACAAAACTATGATTTTTGCATTTGTGTAGAATGCAGATGATTTTAGTAAGCTGAACATAGACCTGCAAGAATATTAAGAATTATGTATTATGTGAGGTCACAATGAATTCTACCAATGATTTGTTATGCACACATTCCCAGGAATATAAACTAAAGTTCTTTAGAGCTGCCATACAAATACGGAACCTCTTTTTCAGTATAAGAAATATAACAAAATACTCAAAAAAAAAAAAATTAAACACAAGTTAGCATGATAAAGTATATGGATATAAAAATCTGCCTTATATTGACTATACGCCACCTTTTTATTTTATTTAGTTATAATATTTCAATCACCACTTTTCTGTAACTGCAGAATTTAAGATCCCCAGTTCCAGTCCAGACTTGACCAGGCACAAACCTGCTTAGATTCAACAATACTATGTGATGTTTGTGAAGCCATGCTCCAGCTTTTATTGTCAATGATTCAGGCCAAGGTTGTCACCAGACACTCTAGTCAAACTCCTTTAAAACTGGAAATATTACAGATTAATGTTAGAAAGGTATTTTCCCCCCCACAAAATATGCTATGGTGCTGAACTATAATTTCTTTCTATAGAATTCGCTATCAAGGAGTTTCAGAACACCAATCTACAATCTCATGTATTGGGAGTGGGGTTTGATCAAATAAGCACTCCGCTTACAGTGGATTTCTGCCAATTTTTGCATTATCACAAATACATAATAGTGCTATTGCATAGCTTCATTCCATTGTAATGTCTTAAAATATTTTATGCCCTTTACCTTTCTTGTGAACTATTAATAGGAAAATGTATGGGTGATTGCATTTTTCATTATACTGTCTGTTACGCAAAATATTTCTCATGATTCACTCAGCCATCCAACTCCTTTGTCTTCTTTTCTATAGAATTTTTGGTATTGCCCAATTTCCACAAAACAAGGTTTATTTTAATCTTCTGAATTCCTTTTTTTCCCCCTCCCATGTTTAATTCATAGAATGTATAATTTACTTTTCATCCTTTGTACACAGTAACTATCTAAATATCCCTTTCTTCTACAAGGAAACTTGTGATTCTTTTATCAGACTTTCATGATGTGCCTTAAGGCCGTTTGTTTGTCCTTATATTGACTGACATCCTTCATTTCATGTAATTGTTTCCCTGTTTGTCTGATGCCCTTAACTTTTTTCTTTTCTGTGGTTTCTGTGATTTTTCATGTGGCATATTTCATTGCTCTATATATGCATTCCCATTGCACAGGGGGAAAAACCCGCTATGACTTTCAGATCAGGTAGAAAAATTCCAATTTTTTTGCTTAAGGGCCATCTGTGAAAGAATTCCCTTTCGAATAAGAAAAAAAATAGGAGTGTCTTGATTTTATGGTATGGAATTGCATACCTCTCCCCAAATCTTTTTGAGTTATCTTTCATATATAAGCTTAACATCTTTCCTTAAACCTCCCACTCCCAAAACACATACACAAACTCTAGTGATATTTCATACTACTAAGCTAGAAGTAGTTGTCATTGTGCACAGACTGTGAAATTGGCATTTCTGAAGCCCTTATGTTGGAGGTGATGTTCATTGTGATAACTGATGTCAATTGTGACAGTAGCAGTGATAAATCACTATGGAAACAACTGTAGAGAATTTCCATTCTCATATTGATCTAGCTGACAAAATGGAAAGCAGTCTTCCTTTGAAATTTAAGTCTTTTTAGTTTATGCTGCTCTACAAAGAGAAAAAATGTTTAGCATTTCAACAAGTGAAGTTATATGCCCAGGTGTACATATCATATTTGAATATACCTAAGAAAAAAACTCTACCCCTCTTATCAGAAAGAATTAAAATCTCTTTCAAAGTTCCATATTCTCAATTAACTGACAGGGTTTGGAGATCTCATGATAGAGATAGGTTCTACCCTTGCCGTAACTTACCATGACAGCTAGCCATGCTATGTATATACTTGATCTTCACTGAGTCTTTTTTTCTACTCCATTGTTGCTCTCATAGAAGCCAATTGCAGAGAGAGAGGGGGAGAGGGAGAGAGAGAGAAATATTGTACAACTTCAAGTATTGAAATAATTACAAGATGATAGATAGATAGATAGATAGATAGATAGATAGATAGATAGATAGATAGATATGGATGGATGGATGGACGGACGGATGATAGATAGATGATAGCTGGAAAGAAAGAGAAAGAAAGAAAAAGAAAGAAAGAAAGAAAAAGAAAGAAAGAAAGAAAGAAAGAAAGAAAAAGAAAGAAAGAAAGAAAGAAAGAAAGAAAGCAATTTATGACAGACATACAGGAAGACAATTGAATGAAATATATACCTGATTACTTTGAATTCTTAACCATACTTTGAATGGAGCACCATCCAGCTGTGGAATAGGAACAATTTTTCCTCTCCTACTCCACTTCCCCTAATCAATATTAGAATTTGTTTTTCTTCTATTTTTTGTGCATTTGTGTCCTAACCATGGAAGACCACTCTTTTGCTTAGTGTCACCCCTTATTTTTTGCTTCTAAAAATACCCAAATATGGAACACAGGAAAAATGTGTTTATATGTTAGCAGTAGCAATATCAGAAATGTTGCATGTGTGAACTGTTCTATACAAAGAATATTGGCTTTGCATTCTCTGCACCCAAATTGGTACATACTGTGTAGGTCATTTGGTCTGCATATAAATTGAAATGAAGATGCAGATAAACATAGTTTTCAGCAAAAGTGTTTTGGAGGGTTAAGAATGGGGAAAAGCCAAGGACACTGGTAAGGGGCGCTGAAGGAGACACCGAAATGAGAAAGGGAAGTTGATGAGAAAATTGGGAATGCAGTCGACCAGTAGCCTAAGCCAAGTAGGAGCCTGTTCTTATTTCTTCCTGCTGATACACATGGAGGAAAAAAGTGTGCACAAAATAACAACTGGTATACTAGTGAGGGCTAGCCCAGGGGTCTCCAACCTTGGCAACTTTAAGCCTGGAGGACTTTGCTGGCTGGGGAATTCTGGGAGTTGAAGTCCTCCAGACTTAAAGTTGCCAAGGTTGGAGACCCCTGGGCTAGAGTATTGCCTATAGGGATTTCTTCAACTGTTTCACACTACTAAATTATTGCAAACATCAACCATTGGAACATCAGTGAGAGAATTATTTTTTATTAATCAAATGGCCAGTAAGGTAATCTAAGAAATCTAAGACAATCTAAGATTGGTAATCTAAGAATCTAAAATAAATTAAAAGAGAACTATGATGATTTGTAATTGTTTTTACAACTAAATGCACCTCCAGATTTTTTTTAAAAAATCCTACAATTATACAGCTTGTCTGCCCTTGCCCACCTTTCTTTCACATGCTAAGAACTTTTCTTTGTTTTCTCTTCCCCTCCCCACTTTCTCTCAATTACATAAAAACACATGGTATTTGGGTGAGCCTTGCTGTAACGTTACTGTCCCCCCAGTTTCATCCCACTGGCTGCCAAGACAGTACAACTACTGAGTTTGGATTATTAAAATATGGACGACTGAAAATGGCAGCAAAAAGTTGCTTCATTTTTGAAGTTATCTATAGGTAGTCCTCAACTTACAACAGTTCATTTAGTGATTAAAGTTACAACAGCACTGAAAAAAGTCACTTATGACTGATTTTCACACTTATAATCATTGATGCATCCCATGGTCACGAGATCAAAATTCAGACTCTTGGCAACTGGCTCATATTTATGACGGTTGCAGTGTCCAGTTGTGGGATCACCGTTTGTAACCTTCTGACAAGCAAACTCAATGGGGAAGCCAGATTCACTTAACAACCATATTACTAATTTAACACCTGCAGTAATTCACTTAACAACTGTGGCAAGAAAGGTTGTAAAATGAAGCAAAACTCACTTAACAAGTGTTTCACTTAGCAACAAACATTTTGGGCTCAACTGTGGTTGTGGGTCAAGGTCTATCTGTATTAGCCAGTAATATTTTTGCAGTCTAGATCTGACAGATGGAAGATTGCACTAGATCACAGGTGTCAAACTCATGGTGTCACATTGCTGTCACGTGATGTATTGTGACATTTTCCTCCTTCATGGAGCTGGGGTGACGTGGCCTGCACATGACGTATCCAGCCTGGGGGCTGCCATTTTGACACCCCTGCATTATACAAAACTATTAACAAACGTAGATATGACAGAATGTAGAGCAAAACTATCCAGCATAAATCTTGACATCTGCCCATCATTTTAATGTGATTTACTTCTGTATTGATTCCCGGACTGAGTCAGATTTATGAACTGCATTAAACAATGAAACAGCATGACTTCACAGGCTACAGATCATAATTTAACTACTTTAGGAAACACAGAAATTACCTTATCAGAGTTTAACATATTGATCCATTAAGTTGATACCATCTATGCTGATTGGCAATATTTCTCTAGGTTTTCAGAGATGAATATTTCCTAGATCTATATCAAGATGGTAGGAATGTTAGGCTTTCAAAATATATTTTTGTCAAAAAAAGGATGGTCCATTACATATTATACTTCGCCACATTATGGAATGCATATTATCTACATTATCCCAATTCAGTAGCCCTATGACAAGTAGCTGCAATTTTTTTATGCAGCTGCATATTTCCTGGTAGGATAAACAAATGGACAAATTTGTACCTTCTTTTTAGCCTCTTGCAAGGCTTTTCATATTTCAAAGAGATACAGGTAGTCTTTGACTTACAACAGTTCATTTAATGACCGTTCAAAGTTACAGCATCACTGAAAGAAGTGACTTATGACCATTTTTCATACTTACAACCAATGGTGGGATTCAAATAATTTAACAACCGGTTCTCTGCCCTAATGATTTCTTCCAACAACCAGTTCACCAAATTGCTCAGAAAGTTAACAACCGGTTCTCCCGAGTGGTGCGAACTGGCTGAATCCCACCACTGCTTACAACCATTGCAGCATCCCCTTGATCATGTGATCAAAATTCCAATGCTTAGCAACTGACTCTTATTTTCGGCCGGTCATGTAATCACATTTTCCGACTCTCTGGCAAGCAAAGTCAATGGGGAAACCAGATTCACTTAACAACCAAGTTACCAAATTAACAATTGCAGTGATTTACTTATTAAATGCGGCCAGACAAGTTATAAAAAGGGGCAAAAATCACTTAACAAATTTCTCACTTAACATAAATTTTAGGCTCAATTATGGTCGTAAGTCAAGGACCACCTGTGTAAATGTTTAATAAGATTTTAAGATTTAAATGTTATCATATTATGTGCTTCTTGTGATTTGTGATTTAAAAACATGAACATAATATCTAAATGAGCTCTGTGTGCGTCAGAAAAAAAAATCTTCGTAAAGGATTTCGAAGCTGTAAGATTGGTGTGTTCTACTTTCCTCAGGGTATAATTAGTTTCCCAATAGTCAACTCATGAAAGGAAGCACAATAAATTCTTGTACTGGTCCTCTTAGGAATGCAGTCGCCATGCCTAATTCGAAAAATTGGTGCCATTCCCATTGCGTTGATTAAAAATTATGATGAAGGAATGTCTGTACAGACACGCCAACAGGAAAAGAAGTCAAATTCTGCATTGCATATGCCAGTAAGGCTCTTTCAAAAGGACAGATTATTCATGTGGCTGCAAGAAGTAGCAGGCCAATAGCTTTCTTGAATCATAAATCAAACTAACTTTAGATGTGGCTTGGCAAAAAAAAAAAGGGGGGGGGAGCTATTTAAAGCACAAAGTTCCACAAAATAAATGATCCAACAAACAGCCCTGGAAAATGCACAAAAGTTTCTCCTTTTCAAAGAGAAGAACCTTTGTTTAAATTTCCTCTATTTCCTTAGCAACCAACCATGTCACTAATCCCTAGGAAAACAGGATATGTGAAATACCTTCTGAAGCTCAGTTTCAAATGCTGGTGTGATTTGTGCCAATTAAAACACCCTTTAACTTTAAGAACATATCAATGTATACTTTTAAAAACACATTTGTTTTCCAAGTTCTATTTTATAATTCTTCTACAAAGGAAGACTCAAGTCTTAAGGATACATTTCTTCATTTTTATTTCTCTCAGTGTTAAATATTAGTGATAAAAGAATGTGATCACAGAATACTGAATCCCTAACAACAGTTAGGAAATGAGAATTAGGTGTTGATAACAACATTATATAATATTTTACAACTTTCTTCTTTTTTTCTTTTTCTTTTTTCGCCTTTTTCTATTATGTTTTTGGCTTTAAAAATGTAAAATATTCAATAAAAATTATTTTTTTAAAAAGAGAGAGAGAGAGAAGGTGTTGAAAACTGATCTAGGTTGTATTGAACGTTTATATCCCAAGCACAGTCTGAATCAGCACAAAAAGTACATGCAACATTTCAAGATTTAAGATATCCATTTAATCAAAGTCATGTGTGATATAGAGACCTTATTGTGAACTGGATGTTCTATTCTTACAACAATTTTGTCACTGTCTGTATATCATCTATGTCAGTAATTTATTCGTTCACTGCTGGAAATAATATACTGTATAATTCTCGGTACCTCACTGTAACTTGTTATGTTTTACAGCTAGCAAAGAACAGAAGCAGATTTCATCTTTAAGGAGTTGGTGTCAGTGACGTAATTAGGAACACAACCTGATGCAAAACATTGACTTAGAAATGATTCATCACTCTTAGAAATATTGATTTCTATCAGTTGTCACAAAATATTGCAAAAAATTGAACTTTGAAGGGGATAATTTAACATAACTGTTAAAAAAGATTTAATATATTAATTTGTGTTAATCAACGGTATGCACAAAAGAAAGCAAGAAACTTTGCCCTAAACTTGGAATAAATTGCCCCAACTGGATATTTCTTTGGAATGTTTTGATTTGGCTGGGGTTGGGTTGGTTGTTTATTTTTTGAAAATTATTGTAGCTAATGACCAGTTTAGTTTGTATCCAGCACACTTCCAGCAGTGGTGGGATTCAAAAATTTTTACTACTGGCTCTGTGGGTGTGGCTTGGTGGGTATAGCTTGGTGGGCGTGGCAGGGGAAGGATACTGTAAAATCTCCATTCCCTCCCCACTCCAGGGGAAGTTGCTGCAAAATCCCATTTCCTCCCGATCAGCTGGGACTCAGGAGGCAGAGAATAGATGGGGGTGGGCCAGTCAGAATTTTTACTACTGGTTCTCTGAACTACTCAAAATTTCTGCTACTGGTTCTCCAGAACTGGTCAGAACCTGCTGAATACCACCTCTGATTCCCAGTCAATGATCCACCTGAGAGCAAACACAATGGCCAGTCAGTTCAGCTAGCAAAAATGTAGTTTGAAGTTTATTTGATAACATTAGCTAATATCAAAAACAGTTAACTGGCAAAGCAAATAGAAAGCCAGCAAAAACAGGGAAGAGACAACTGGCAAGGACAAAAGGGACCAAAAGGCAAAGGACAACCTGCATTCTCAGTTCTATCTGTCAAAAGGAGATAATTGCTCATTGTCACTCATGTCTTGGTCACTTGGTCAATGTGCTCTACATGAGGCTCTTCTGAAGACTATCAGGAAGCTTCTGTTGATGGAGAATGTGGCAGTGCAGGCAGATATGCATGGCTTTAGAATAGCACACATTACACCTCCACTCCAAGAGCTGCATTTGCTCCCAGTTTGCTTCTGGGTCCAATTCAAGGTGCTGACTTCATCATCAAGGTATGGGTTCAGGTTACCGTAGAATTGCCTCTTCCCAGTAACATCAGCCCAGCCCATCACATCCGGTAGAACAACTATGCTGTGGCTCCCATCAACTAAAAAGTTACATTTGGTGGGACCAGAAGATGGGCTTTTTTTCTCATGGCACACACTCTGTGGTCCCCCCACTCCTGAATACTTGGCTGTTCTCTGCTCATCCCCTGCCACCCTTCCTAAAATCCCTCAGCACTTGGCTGTATCAACAGGTGCCTGGAGTCTCGGGGAATGGTTCTCTGTTGAAGTGGTTCTACTGTTCATAACATCCAATGTTCTTGCCTAGGCTTTTTAAAGTAATGATATCAATATTTTTAAATCACATCATGCTTTAATGTTACATATGGTTTTATTGTATGCCACCCATAGTCACATCCATGAGATGAGTGGCCATATGAATATGTTAGTTAAATGAATAAATAAATATTCTTTCAGTTCCAGTGGAAACAATACTGTAGAAAGCACATTCAGACTTGCAAGATTTTGCTGTCTTGCTGTTAGAATTAATGTAGTTCCAACATACAGGACATTGGTTTCTTTTTCTGGCCTGATTTGTAGGGCTGACAAATGCTGTGGATAATTAGTATGGACAGAGTACCTTTAGCTATCTAGTTTTAACCCTTTTTGTTGCTTCCTCTGACGCCCGCCGCGATGATGCAGATGTTTCCCCATTGGTTAAACTTGGAGTTTTCTCGGCAGGAGAATGAAGCCCTGCCATTAGCTAAAGTGTCTGACAGCCACTCTATAAAGAGTTGTCAGACAGATAAGTTGTTGCCGGTTCCGAGTTGCCCTGTTAGCATTGTTAAGCCAATAAAGGCTTGTGAATTCTACAAATCCTGTGTCGCCTCAGTTCTTGGTCCCCCTTGTTCTCCAGAGAGAGCTCTTTTATATACATAACAAATGCATAATAGAGAAGGAAAGAAGACATGGGCTGATCCGTCCTCTGTTCTGCATCGTGAAGCAAAACATTTTCTAGACAGAAATGATGTATCCACCAGTTCTGACAGAACAACTTAAAATGAAACAATGGGAAAGAAAAATAAGTTCCTTACTGTTTAATTTGTCCTCTTAGACCTCAAAAACAGATGACTGTTAGTCCATTCCAAACTATTTTTTAAAAATGGCCGTAGGAATTAAAAAAAATATATCAGGAACATTTTCACTATTTCTATAATAAATTGTGGAAGCAATTTGCTACCAGCCTTCACAAAGGGACCCTGAAGTAGGTGGAACAAAAAAGCAACAACAATTGATTTACTTGAACAGCACAGTCTATAAATAATATAATAACAGCAAATATATATTTCTGTGGTAATTGGCCTGAAGTCCTTAATCCGCATGCTTGCACTCTTTGACCCTGCTTGCAGAACTCAATAAGCAACAAACCAAGGGAGGTTTTACATTTGGCAACCTACATTCTCAATAGCATATTGGTTATTTATAATGTGCACATATTTCACAGTTAGCAACCTGCTTGCGGTCTCAATAAACAAAGCCCATCATTTTTGCAAGGCTTGACAGCAGATCAACTCTAACTTAATGCATGTGCACCATTCACATTTGGCCACCAGCCTGTAAAAAAAAAGAGAGCATAAAACACATGTAACACAGAGAAACGTTTCTTATTTGACTTTTCCTCACCCCCACCTCTCCACCTCTAAATTAGATCCAAATAAAGGCAGCACAAGTAAAACCAGCTGCTACTGTACTCTCCATATTTCAATGGTGAGTATATGTGGGGGGGGGGGGGAGCGGGGGGGTCTACTTACCTTTACTACCAGTTTGCAATGGTAGTTGTTAAATTACTAGATTGAACAATTAGGGCTATGAAAACCACTTGCAGGTAGTCTCAAATTCTCCTGCAAAAGTTTTTTGTGGCTTGCACAACCCTAATAGCAATATATTCTTTAAAAAGCTGAAGTCAAAGTTTTCTGTCTCTTAGCTAAGGAACAGCTACTTGATATTTCTTTTGGTCACAGTATCTATTAGCCTTTCTCTACATTCAATAACCAAGTGACTTCCCTCACAGCATCCTCTTTAGCATTGCTTCTGGCATCAATTGCAATAATTTGTTTAGTTTTATAGACTCTTGCTGTGGGCAAGTAGAGTCATTCAGACAAATTATTGATGTCTTTGTATATCGGCAAACTGTGGAGAAAAACAGATTGATGAGAATAATGATCATGCTTACAAACTGTGCACAAATGGAATTTGCCCATTTTATACTTGCCCGGCTAAAGTCCTTTTCAGATGCTTCCATGAACAGAGAGAGAGGACGTTGAACATGAATGAAGGAAAGGCCATGCACGCAGCCCCATCTCCTCCATCTGACTTTCACACATTTATCTTGGAGATCTAAAAAAAAGAAAGAAAGAAAAGCTAATATATTCTGGTTTGAATGCAAATATATGTCTCCATGTAGCCCCTGATAGATCTTACAATGAATTTGAGAATCGAATTTTAACAAGCTTCTAAGATCTCATGTATTCAGGACAGAGGAGGTATTCAGCAGGTTCTGACCAGTTCTGGAGAATCAGTAGCGGAAATTTTGAGTAGTTCGGAGAACCGGTAAATACCACCTCTGACTGGCCCTTCCCCCATTTATTCTCTGTCTCTCAAATCCCAGCTGATTGGGAGGAAATGGGGATTTTGCAGTAACCTTCCCCTGCCACGCCCACAAAGCCATTCCATGCCCACAAAGCCACACTCACAGAACCAGTAGTAAAAAAATTTGAATCTCACCACTGATTCAGGAGCAGGGCTAGGTTTAGTCAAAGGCTAAGTAGACACTAAAGCTTAGAGAGTACAATGTTGCCCATACTTCCAAATCATTTTAAACATGAAAATCCTTGAATCAGTGGAAAGGGGCACCATCAGCCAATGTTACCCAGGGGCACCAGATTCCCTTGCACCAGTGTAAGAAGACATTAAATAACAATCACTGGGCCAGCAGATCTGATCTGGCTGATCTATCTTTTCCTATCCCCACCTCCTTAAATTGCTCATACACTGTGTATTTTTAATGTCTACAAGCTTGGAAGTATCAAAGAACAATAAGAAAGCAAATAACTTTTAATCCCATATGTCCAGAAATGAAGACCATTGGATCATATTTTCATAAAAAATACTGTCTAACTAGTCTGAGTTATGCTGGATGATTCAATTGAACCAAGCTTGAAAACTACCTGCCCTACTACTTGCTTTTCACCGTAACATATTTTGCATCCAAGTCAGTGGTGGGTTGCTCCCAGTTCTCACTGGTTCGCAAGAACCGGTAATAAAAATTTGTAGTAGTTCCAAGAACCAATAATAACATTGGCTGGTCACACCCCCGAACTGGTCCCCGGCCCGGTCGCTGCTCGCTTACCTCACCCACCTTTTTTAAAAAAACTTTTAAAAGCATTTTTTCTACAACCCCTTTGGCGGAAAAAATGCTTTTAAAAGTATCTGATCATCAGAGGCTTTTCAAAGCATTGTTTTCTGCAACTTCTTCAGCCAAAGAGGTGGTAAAAAAAAATGCTTTGAAAAGCCTCTGATGATCCCAGCTGAGTTGCCTGAATGCTTTAAAAAGTTTTAAAAAAAAAAACTTGGCCACGCCCACTCAGTCACATTACCCCCCAAGCCACGCCCACAAAATAAGCCACACCCACAGAACCGGTAGTAACAAATTTAGAACCCACCCCTGATCCAAGTGCTCAATATTTGCACCACAAAAACCGTTTGGTCTCCATCCCATAAAATAAAGCCTTATCAGGATTTCCTAATACCACAATTTATGCTGTGATTTGAAAGGTAAGCAACAACTTTCCCAAAGATAAATATCTAGGTTACTATTTTCTATTTCAGAATTGGGGTTTTGATATTTGAGAGTCTGTTTCTTAGAACCCCTTCAGTTAAAGGCCGAGTACAGGTAGTCTTCAACTTACAACCTATCATTCAGTGACCATTTGAAATTAAAACAGCATTGGAAAAAAGTGACTTACAACCTGTCTCTGCACTTAAGTCTAGTGCAGCATCCTTTTGGTCATGTGAACAAAATTTGGACACTTAGCAACTGGTATATATTTACAATGGTTGCAGCATCCTGACATCATGTGATCACCATATGCAACCTTCCCAGCCGCTTTCCAATTTTCAATTTCAATTTCAATTTAATTCAATTTATATGCCGCCCCTCTCCGAAGACTCAGGGCGGCTCACAATACATTTAAAATCCTAATAAACATTTAAAAATTAAAAACATTAAAAACATTAAAACTCATTCATACCATTCATGGCCAGATCTCGCCATATCACAAGGCCCCAGGCCTGCTGGAAAAGCCAGGTCTTCACTACTTTTTGGAAGACCAATAGGGTGAGGATGGTCTGGACCTCAGAAGGTAACTGGTTCCAGAGAGCTGGGGCAGCCACAGAGAAGGCCCTCCCCTGTGGGCCTGCCAGCCAGCATTGTTTAGCTGACGGGACCTGGAGGAGACCAACTCTGTGGGATCTTACCGGTCGCTGGGAGCTATGCAGTAGAAGGCGGTCCAACAAGCAAAGTCAATGGGAAAAGCTGGATTTGATTAATGAGCCCATGATTCACTAAACAACTGCAGTGATTCATTTAACAACCATGGCAAAATGGTTATAAAATTGGGCACAATTCACTTGACAACTGACTTGCTTTGCAATGAAAATTCTGGTCCCGTATTTACATGTTGTTTGTTGTATAAATGTTAATGTTTTTTATAGATGTTTTATATGTATTTTAATAAAGTTTATAATTTTTTTTAAAAAGAAAATTCTGGTCCCAGTTGTGTCGTAAATCAAGGACTATTTGTATTTAGTCCCGTTCATTCCAGAGCTGTGACAAGGTCACTTGGCACACCTACAAAAGTTACCAGCAGAAAACAAAGAGAGGTCTGATGCCAATTGTAAACTCCTACTCTGTTGGAAGAGCTAAAAACTGGTTTATAGAGAAAAGAATATATAAGAGAGCAAAGCAGAGGACTTAAAATTATCCTGCTTTTAGCATATGGATGACAGACTAAGCAGGACCTAAACCGCTTGATTGCAGGTGTCCATGCTGTGCCTTGCAGCTGCATTGTGCAAACCTTCATTTTGGAATTCTATTCAGTAGATTTTCCAAATAGGAAAGTGAAATCTACTAGGTATAATAAATGGACAATATGAAAAGGAAATAAAATACTTAATCATCCATATAACAACAGCAGCATGAATAATTTTTGCACAAAACTGGAAGAGTAGTGACACACCGACAAGATAGAGTAATTAGTAAGATCACGGAATGTGCAGAAATGGACAGACTCACAAAGGAACTACAAGATAAAGAGGAACACGATTATTATCTAGTATGGGAAAAGTGGTATACTTGGTTGGAAAACAGAAAAAGGAAAAAAGAATAGGGAGCAATTGGAGTTACAGAAACAGGAACATAAATCACTAACATAAGCTAATAGTGAACCTTTATATCTATAAAGATAGATATATGAGTAAGACCAAACAAGGAAGAGTCAAAACACAAATAAGAACATACATTACAGTTGCGATATCTTTGACAAAATGAATATTTGAACTCTTTGTTTACATGTTTTGTTTTGTATGTTTTGTTGTCACTCGTTTTGTCTTGTTTGTACTTTTAAACAAATAAAAATTTATTTTTTAAAAAAGGAAAGTGAAATGAAATAATTGAATCAAACGTTATTGAACTGATTTGACAATTGTATTACACTGTTAGCTGGGATACATCAACAATTCAAATCTACTTTCTGTGCAACTATGCAAACATCATACTTGTCCATTTTTAATGATGGATCTCCTGTATTTATTCTTACAACACTAACTACAGTTTACTTATAATTGGGCACTAGACAGCCTGTGCTGCATTGGGTCGCTATTTCAGTCAGTTACTTACCTAAAACAAAAAACCAGAATGACCATGGGTAGGCAAAAAAGGAGTGGGAACAGGGCTGACCTCCGATTTCATGTGTTTCCCTACTGAGTTTCATTGTGGGAAGCTGGCAGGAGAATTAAAAATCTTCCTCCCTTCCTTCCTTCCTTCCTTCCTTTTTTGCTGGCTGAGGAACTCTGGGAGTTGAAGTCCACAAGTCTTAAAGTTGCCAAGGTTGGAGACCCCTGGCCTAGGCAGCAACTCTTCCCCCTGCTCCCAAGATCATTCACACATACCATTACACCTTAAGAAGCAACACTCATGCCAAATAATTCCATGAGCATTCACAATAGTATGCAAAAATCTTGCAAATTTTGGGAAGTAGCCAGATCACGATGCTGCTTGGAACCAGAAAAAAATATCAGATTTAATGCAGCTCCTCTAATAACTTGTATATTGTTGTAAACTTAGTTCATAACAATTGAAATAAGTTTTTACATTTGAATGTTGTCTCAGAATTTTCCATTTTGTTTTCCCACATGAAGTTTAGAGTTAGAGTAGCACCTAGTGGCCACTGAAAGCCTTGTTTACTGCAAAAGGAATTCAGAATTTTTGCTTTGCTTGTTTGCCTTTCGTAGAAATTTGATAGAGCATAATTAAGGCTTTATTCTTTATGGCTTTATATGCAAAATTAATAAATGAGAGTCCATAATATACATTCTGAATTATTTCAATTGATTTTTCTCCTATTAAAAATGTAGCATAGAATACTTGCATTATTTCAGAACTAGAAATAGGGACATGATAGAAGAATCAGCCTAACATGCCATCAGAAGTATGTCCCATCCATAGCCAAAGGAGTTACTAATTTAAAACATCATGCCCACATCCACAAGATAATGAGAAGCTTGCATAGGTCTTTACAAGCTAGGCCAATTAATTTTTAACTCTGTTGTTGCTCTAGAGAAAACAGCACAAAGATAGTTTCTCAGTGTTTCTTCTGCGGTTGCTAAATAAGTAGTTTAGACTTGCTGGGAATCCCCATCTCAGCCTACTCTACCAGCTCCTCCACATTTCTCCCTGCTTAAAGCCAATTAGTGCTTTTCCCTAACTGGCATACACAAAGGGAGGGTGGGAAGAGGAAGGAGGGAAACAGTGAAAACAATTGTGTGGTGGTATGAAAATGTTGCAGAAGGTTTGAGGCAGCGGTGAAATCAATTTTTTCCCCTACTGGTTCTGTGGGCGTGGCTTGATCCTGTGACTAAGCGGGCATGGCCAACTCAATGTCACTCACAGTTATGCCCACCAGAGGTGGGTTCTAAATTTTTTTAATACCAGTTCTGTGGGGGTGGCTTATTTTGTGGGCATGGCTTGATGTTCATGTG
>WNWU01013802.1:16615640-16644842 GCA_012654045.1 Ptyas mucosa
AGAGAGTCCTATATATAACTTTTAGAGATCTCTAGGCTTTAAATCACAAAATGTATTCCCTCATGCAATATTTACTATATACATAAAGATGAAACAATCTCTGCTTAGATTAATATCAGCTTAAATTCTTGTTCATATTGGCCACTGTGTTCCTTTTCATACATTACCATTCAAGTACTGCAAAGTCTGAGATCATGGTGTTGATATCAATTGATATAAATAATACTATTACTGTATATCATTAAATATATCCAGGTCAATCACTGGGTATGTTTATACAGTTGCATGCAAACATTTTGACATCTCCTGTCAAACTGTGTGTTTCAATGAATCCTTAAGTGAGCAGAAGCTGGCAAAACATCTCCATGATATAAAGTCAAAAATAATATGTTGATCACAAATAGCAAAACCAAAATACATCCAAGTGTCATATTTCAAGAATGGAGTTTCTTAGAAAGAATAGATTGATGGGAAAGGAAAATGGCATGTGCCTTATAGATTGCTTTGGGCCATTGAATATATTCCTCCAGACACTGATTTAATTCTTGCTGCCTATGCAGCAAGATGACTAGTTTCAATTTCAACTTAAAATTACGTAATAGTTAACAGTAATACAATTGTTAACAGCTACTATTTATGATCAACACGTTTTATATAAACCTGAAAAGATCTGAACATCAAGTTCCCCCTGAAGTGGTTTTGTTTTCTGAATTTGTAAACTACTACGTGCATTCAAATTTGAAGAAACATGTACTTTTGAGATCCAGCTAGATATAGGTGAGAGCTGGACAAAAAATTGCCAGAGAAATAAGAAATATTTGAGGAAAAAAAAGTGTTGATATTCATCATCATAAAAAAACAAAATTCGCTAATCTACCGTATTTTTCAGACTGTAAGATGCACCAGAATATAAAACCACCTTAGTTTTTGGGGAGGAAAATGGGGGGGGGGGAATTCTGCCTACCAAGTATTCATCTGGCTAGTCCCAGCACATTAGTTCGCTCACTAGTTTGGGGCAGATTGGGGCTGTGCTTCTAAAGCACAGCTGATTGTCGGAGGGAGCAGCAATTAAAAAATCAGGCAAAGCACGGAAGATCTCTTTGCTCGTGTTGGGGCTGAAAAAGAGCTTCAAAAGCACAGCTGATCCTCGGAGTGAGTTCCAATGACTAAAGCAGGCAAAGCACGGAAGGGGTAAGAGAAGGCAGGAGCTGTTCCGGGTAGCTATTTTGGGCACCGCACAAGGTTACATTCAGAGTATAAGACACACCCAAATTTTCAGCCTCTTTTAGGAGGGAAAAAAGTGTGTCTTATACTCTGAAAAATATGGTAATTCATTAATTTTATTCTCTTTACTATTTCCATTCTTTCGCGGTGGTTCACAGTTAAAAGCATAACAAGAAAATTGATTAAGCCATTAAAATTAATACTAAAATGAAAGCAGTCAATAGTCTTGCCATTATCTCTCTCATTCTGCCTTTCCAGTGGCAGCTGTTATGGCTTCAACATTAGGGAGAGTCTCTCTTTCTTTCATCCACCCACTGTGTAAGACTGAGCTGCATAAAAATGTAAATATACAAATTATAATAATAACAGTAGCAGGCTCTATTATCTGGATTGAGGGATTGTCATATCTATCTCGCTTTCTCCCATATTCTACTTTTAATAATTATTTCTACTCTATTTATGAAGATATTTGGGAAAACTTATTAAAAAAATAAATAAACATTCTTTCTTTTTTTAAAATATATTTTTATTTTGCTTGAAAAAAGATTAAAATACAGAACTCCCCCCAAAAAAAGAATCGAAAAGATAAAAAAGGAAAACTAAAACATACAAAACAATTAAAAAAAAAAAGTGCATTAAAAAACCCCAACACATATACACATAATATTCCCCCTAGCTGAATACTGATTAATATATTCTAATGTTGTACAAAGGAACATTCTCATTGATTTTTGCTCAAAGTTGCCATCTAAAGCTTTAGTTCACGAAATTCTCCCTTTTGATGGTTTATAAAGAGTGACAGGAAAGCAGAGCTCGCAAAGCATAGGATTTCAAACAGATTCAATGTTAACTTTTATTATTGCTTTCATCGTATTCACGATGAGCCTTTGTAGAGTGTGGGCTTATAAAACTGTACTATATAACTACAGACAGGAAAAAAAGAAAAGCTGTGGTACGAAAAACTCTTGGGTTCATAGATGCCAATGTACGTATATCCTAATAGGGGCTTGCCTGCTCTCTAGGCTTCTAATCCTGTCTGATTGGAGTTGAAATCTTTAAACAACAAACCAGGAAAAGCAGAAAGCTTACTCTAGTAGGAATCAATGCCAAGTGGCAGAAAACTCAATTTAAATTGCAAAAAGAATAAATCCATTCAGAACTGGAAGAATGTGACATTTAGCCAGTATGGTCTAGAAAAATTAGACAAGAAGGCAGATGATTAAACAAATGTAAAACAAGACAGTTTTGAACAAAGTATTCTTAAGTGTTGAATTATTCAGCTAGAAAATATATAGAAGTATTTGGAAGCTCCACAACAGACCAAAAAAAATTGTAAACAATATTTATTCATAAATGAAATTAAATTCACATCCAGAAAACTGGAATGTTTACATAATGAAAATAAAACTTGCCTAGTTCAATCTCCAAAATACTACAGTGATCTCATTTTTCTTCTATTTTTTTTTACCAATTATACACAATGTGGAAAAAAAATAGGCACATTCTTTTCCTTGTTCCTTTCTCAGAATAGAAAAATTCAGAGTGAACAGATTGATGGGCAGGATTGATCAACCTTTGATATCTGCTACTATCAAATTAATATTTGAAGGGTAAGCAACGTTTGTGATGAGTTGTTAATTTATCAAAATTGTAGCTGTCTCATCTGTGTTATTGCAGCATGCTTTTCATGGGCTATCCACAAAGACCACTCAAAAGCTGCAATTAATCTAGAATGTGAGAATGCAATAAATTATTGGCCTATCTTGGTTTACCCATGTAACACAACTACTGTGTGAGCTCTACTGTTTATCAAGGGGCCTCTGGGTAAAATTCAAAGTGCAAGTGGTTCCCTATGCCATTCTACATGACACAGACTAAGGATATGTACAAAACTTTCTGCCTCCAATTATCTCTGCTTGTCTTGTTAGACCCAAGAGGGTTAGATGCTTTGGATCCCATCAGTTAAACAGTGTAACATTATGTGGTCCAGGAAAAGTGTCTTCTCTGTCAAAGGGCTTTCCTTATAGTACAGCCTCCCAGCCAAATAATGTGGTTTATCGTGATGCCGCCAACCTTTAAAAAGACACCAAAGGCCTTGTTCTTACTGCAGGGTGCTATATGAGTCAGTTGTAACTATATATGGGTCTGGCCCAGTGGAGAGTTGCCTCCGGTTTGGACCGGTTCACAAGAACCAGTATAAAACCAGCAGGAAGCTCCGCCCACTGACCCAGATGTCATCATAGGTGATCTGTGTATGCGCAGAAGCGCACGCGCACGATGCGAACCAATAGTAAAGGTAAGTAGAAGCCTCCCCTGGTCTGGCTCTCAGTGCTATCATGCTTTATTTTGTTTCTTTATTTTATCATTTGCATATGTAGCTGATTCTTCTAAATAGAGTCACATGGCAAGTGGGCAGCATTATCAGTTGCACAGAATTAAATAAATCTGTTCAGCCCTTCCATGATGAAAAATAAAGCAGCTATTTGACTTGGTGACTTGGGATGAATAGTGAATTGCAGCCAAACACCATTCATTGGGCTTCTCATCTCTTGCCTGGAATTGCTGCTTTATTGTGCCAAAGGCAAGCTGCCAAAGTGACAATCCTACCCAAACCATCTCTGGGTTGTTTTACAAATCTTACAGAGAGATGCCCATAGAGCCCAAAATAAGTAGCAGCGATGATGCCACTGAAGAATGGCTATCAAAGGCATGAAAAGGAAACTATGCAGATGATTCTTAGTCCACAGAGATTCTTGCAAAAAGAATAATAGAAGGTGATTTTGACAAAACACTTTTTTCCATTACTTTACTTACTAATAATAATAGCAGCAGCAGCTGGGCAAGAGCCATGTGAAGAAGAGGGAAAGATTGTACTGTATGTAGATATTTCAAGATTTAGTTTAAGTTTATTATATTTTATAACAAAACTTGTGTGTATGTGTGTGTTAAAAGGAATAGAATGTGTGTGATAAAAAAGAATTGGATCAACTGTTATTTTAAGTCTTTTCCAATTATTTCAACACCAACTTGCTTATTGCTTAGAGCTGGGCCAGTGGTGAAATCCAACTTTTTTTACTACCGGTTCTGTGGGCGTGGCTTGGTGGGTGTGGTGTAGCTTGGTGGGCATGGCAGGAGAAGGATACTGCAGAATCCCCATTCCCTCCCCACTCTGGGCCCAGCCTGAGGTGGTATTTGCCGGTTCTCCAAACTACTCAAAATTTCCACTACCGGTTCTCTGAACTGCTCAAAATTTCTGCTACCAGTTCTCTAGAATCTGTCAGAACCTGCTGGATTTCACCCCTGAGCTGGGCATTAGTGATTCCAGTGGGGGTTAGGATATTATTATGTTAAGGTCAAAGTATTCTCTGAAAATGGTTGTTGGCAACTTCTTAAGGAAGAATCAGAGATGCTACTTCTATTTGATATGTCCAGACTTGTTTCTACTCAAATAGTTCTAGATTGCTGAAGTTACGAGTTTTGCAAACTCGTAACTCGTAATGGGTTTTCTAGTTATCACACATAAATAATCTTTGAGTACAGTGCAGTAAACCATGTTTCTTAACCAGAAGAACATATATTACTAATGGCCAATTAACTCCACAACCAAATTATAAAAGGATACGAGAGAAGAATAGAAGAACAGAGGTGGAGGACAAAGCAGTAAGTCTCCAGTAGAATATCCAGGGGCAAAATGAAACTGAGTAGTTCTGGAAAGACTTCCTTGGAGACAGGAACTGAAGTAGATTCTGAACGGTCTGAGTTTATCAGCTAAAATAAAATAATATAAAGTGCTAGAAAGCTCTCTCTCTCCTCCCTCCTCTCTCTTTGAGCTTATATGATGACTCTTCCCATAATAAACATTGCTTCAGCTCAATTTAGGTTTTGTTATTTTACAGTTTTAGCAGTGAAAATTCTCTTTAAAATCTTACGATAACTGATAATTTTGGTAAAACTGCTAATGTGTATTATGCACTTCTTTGAAAAACTAGCCTTTTTGTTTTTAAACTTGAGGGTTTTTTGAGAAGGGAGGGAGGGAGGGGAACATAAGTTTATGGAGCAATTAAGATGATACCAAGATAATTAAAAGATATTGTGACATCATAGTGAGTGTTCTACTGTTTCATATTTACGTCATGAAGTTGCATACAAAAGCAAAGTGTGAAAGTTGCAGATTCATGCTATATTTTGTTATTTCCCTCCCTTGCCACACTTTTACGGGCATGGTTGAGAATCAGTGTTGGAACATGTCCAACATGTCAGCACTATGAAAATTATGAAAAAGAGGAAAGCAATTTATTTGGCAATGTCATGTTTCTAACAAAAAAATTCAAAAGAATTCTACCTTTCATGCAAATATCCCTATAGATATTGTATATTTGCATACTCCAGAATTCCTGGCATATAAAAGTACAGGAGGTTTCCTTTGTACTTTGAAAAAGAAGTATTCCTGGCAGAGACACTATTTAATTCATTGATCTTTGCAGAAGTGCTGCTTATGCCATCTAATTTGGTAACCCAACTATGCCTCTAGTAACCCAACATATGTTTTATAAATGAAATATGCAAAGGACAAATACAAAACTGTAGAGGAAGAATATTCAATAACTTAGACAAATATTATTAAAGTTCAGTCAAGTTGAGGTATGAAGACAGTAGGAAGTGTAAAAGGGGCCTTTAGCATCTGAAAAAGATTAGTAGAGGTCCAGTATGTACCTATAAGATGGCAAAAAACAATGTGTGAGGAGAGGGAGACCATAGCTCTGCCTCCCAACTTTTTGGAATTCTAAAGCAGGGCTGTAATTATATTTAATTCCCCTCACACACACACATATGGAGAGTGAAGAGAGAGAATGGAAGCAGAAGGCTCTTTGGAGGCAAATCTCTTCTATATTCATCTTTAACCATCTTTCCCTCAGTAGCAAAAATGTCTAAAATTTTAATGCAGGTTTTTGCTGCCATATTTGGGGGAAGTGGAAATAAGACTAGAAAGCAAAGCATTTTCTCTTCTGGAGGTCTTTTGCCTCTTTTGCTATGTTAGGGAGAAAATGTAACTTTTATCTGCTACCAAACTTTAGTGGCTCAATATCAATGAAGCTTCAGAAGGGCTCACATAGCATGCAAGTCATCAGTAGCCCTTTCCCAGTATAATAGCTTGTTCCTAATTATGCAACTGTTCTTTGCCTTGTACAAACTGCATAGTAAATTAGGGATTCATTTAAGCTGGTTCAGAACTCAAAATCTCTGTAACAAGTCCTGCATGGGTAATAAAGGCCAGAAAGAAAAATCCATGCATTAGACTTTATAAATAAGGCATGCCACTTTTATAGTTTTTATAACCAATCATAGGGTGTTTGAACAGAGATGAAAAACAGAGAGGGAAATGTCACATTTAAAAGACACAACTCAGGTCAAAGGAATTTGGCCTCAGACTTTGCTACTGAACCGACACAACAACATTGTTAACTGAGACTCATCTTGATGCATTTTTATAATAAGAACCCCAAAGAAGGAGCAAGAAGATTCCTCAATTGTTAGTGTATGTATGTGTATCTATATCTGTATAATATCTGTTCTGACCTAGGCTCCCTTAAAAAGCAGGAAGCAGGAATTGGCCCCAGCAAAACCTCTTTAATTTACACTACTGTGAATTACTTTCATTCATAGTCAGCAAGGTTTGTCCAAACAGTTTTTCAAAGGAATATTTATCACACACCTTATCTTGTTTGGCAAGCTGCCACGTAACTTGTTTCCAAATGCAGAGTAAGGCAAAACTTGGCACAGAGTCTCTTAGAGTCACGAACAGAACTTTCCACTCTTGAAACTACCGAATGAATGAATTGTTTCCTGCAAAAGCCCCCTCCCCGTTCACTCCTCTTTGGTTTCCTATGGGAGGGGCCAATCATCTCCAAGGTGTGGCTTTACTCACAAGTCGACCCTGCTTTTTGAGTTGTTCTTGTCTTCTGGCAGCTCTGCACATGTGCACACTGGGAATGGGTTCCAGCTCTTCCTCTACCTCACTGCTGTCTATCTCCCTCTCTGCTTCTGATGCAGAGCCCTCGTCCGAGCTTTCCCCAGCCCCCAGCACTGGCCCATGTTCCTCCCCAACCTCCTCACTGTCTGACTCTTGTCTGCTAGCCACTGGGAAGCCACAACAATATATATCTTTTTTTATATAACAAACATTTAGGGCATTTTCTCCTTCTCTTTTCAAATCTGCATTATATTTTGATAACAGGAAATCACATTTTCAATTTAAATGTCAGATTCTTAATCTATAATACGTCAAATGTCAAATTCTTTATCTACAAGCAATAAATACAAGCAGATAAAAATTAAAGAGTTTAAAAAATGAAACAGAAAGAATTGTCATGTTATGTTTGGTGTTAGTTGTTACCTTGCTTTAACTGCTACAACAATATATTTGGTTAGAGTTAGGTGGTTTTTCCTACTAGCTGTAGGGGGAAAAACCTGATGTTTAACCAATATGCCACTAATAGTATCCAAACTTTATATTCCAGTTTGAACATCTTAAACTCTTCCATCTAACAAATGTCCAGTGGAGATAAATGCATAAAAGATACGATCATAGCATTTAATTTAATATATTTAAGAATTATCCTTGTCAACCTATATATATGGAAGTCAGTGCCATTGAATGGACCTTTGTTACTCATGAATTGTGTTGATCAGTAAATATCTGATCTGTCAAATATTTAAATGTGCCTAACTTACTCTGAACAATGTTCATTATCTGTTCCAACACCTTATGTTGAAATGCAAGCAAATGAATTTGAGTGGGATGTTATTAATTTATTAATTCTATATTATTTAATGTGAATACTCATTAATGATATTTTAAAATAATTTAAGTAATCATCTGTTTGCTTATGAAGACTGTATAGTATAGCACATAGCACATGATAGAATGGACAATTTTCATAGAACTATGCTTTCATACAAACTATGGTTTGTAGAAACAGGTATGCAGTATAGAGTAAATAGCATTGCCAATTCTTTAATATTATCAATGGCATACAATACATAATGCTTAGAAACTAGATTTATTTGTAAATGTATTTGTCCAGTTAATTTTAAGTAGGAAAAACATCACAATCAACTAACAACAATAGCAAAAAATACACAATTATGTTATCATCTTGATTGCGTTCCATAATATATTTCCACACATAAGATTTGAGATTGAAATAAGGGAGACATAAAGCATAGTTAGTTATAAACTACATGTACATTATTTTAAAGGCTGAGTCAGTAATATGAACTCCTCTTCAAGATGTATGGCCGTCGGGCTTTGTTAGCATGTAACTGTCGTTTCAGAATGTATGGGGTTTTTCTCTTCATCAGATCTTTATCTTGACTTGCATTCTCTGGATCATAAATATCTTGTTGGAGCAACTGCTGGCAATAAGGAGAAAATATGGAATCATTATTTCCCCTGGAACATTTTTTCTGTGAAGAATATTGTCCAAGTTGTCCTGAATTCTGTTACTTAACAGAAATAGGGATGAATATAGCAGTATAATTTGAAAAAAGAAGAACACAATGAGCAAAGCTTATAAAAAGGAAGAATTACATTTCAGTATGATGACCTGGAGAATTAAGCTAATTTTAGCCATTCACTGTATTCTAAAGGAGAAGGAAGAAAGGAAGGAAGGAGAGGGAGGGAGGGAGAGAGAGAGAGAGAGAGAGAGAGAATGTAACAAAACCTGTTTTCTTAATAAGTTGCTTTTTCATTCATTTGTGCCTCTGTATTTTACTTTTTTTTAATTATTAATACTGAATATATGCTTTCCAATATGTTTTCAATTGTAATGGATAGCATATTGGTGCTTGAAGGGTAGGACACACATTTCCATACAAATAAAATACTTTGGCACATTCTTAATAGCAGATTTTCTGAAGCCTTGCTTCACAAATGGATAACTTACTCTTGTGGTCTAAACTGGCCCTGAAATTTTATGTTAAGCTGAAGTCCTGTTAGTTTGTCTTAATAATTTAGCAGTAAAACTATGAATATGCCCTAAGAATAAAAATATCAAACTGCCTGTGCTTGGTAAAATGATAAGATTTCACTAGTATCTTGCTAAGTATGGTTCCAATTCATTATCCAAAAGAAAATAATTAACTACATGTACAGTATGAATCAAAAATTATTGTAATACAAACAAGATAATACAAAATAATAAGATGCTAATTGTTAATATTACCTCCCACTGCTGAAAGTTTCTGGTGTGGCAAACTTTTTGAAGCTGATACAGTGTCAACATTGCTTCCAAAGTGAAGCTCTCAGAAGTAGAAGCAAATGGTCTTCTCATCATAAAATCTTCTTCAGGGTCACCTGTTTCTTCTTCTGGATTGTTCAGGTTGCTTATGAAGTCACAAATATTCCAAAGTATTAGTTTCCACTGGGGTGGTTTTGCTTTGTTTATCTGAAAAAGGAAAGACCCAGTGTGTAAATTATTTATCCTTCTACCCTGCTTCCCCCAAAATAAGACATCCCCTGATAATAAGCCCAATCAGGCTTTTGAGCGCATGGCAATAAGGCCAAGCGCTTATTTCAGGGTTCAAAAAAATATAAGAGACAGGGTCTTATTTTTGGAAAAACACGGTATCAGCAGAAGGATATTATAGAGGAATGGGAGGGAAATACAATTGAACTGCTATTATTTATTTTCAGAATCAAATTACAACTTTGGCATGGAAATAAGACATTATAGGAAGAACCACATATAAACATTAAGAAGGAGGAAACTATTCTATTGTAAGCCAAAAATGTATGAAGGTAAATAAAAGTCAGGCTACATTGAGAAGTGGTATTCAGCAGGTTCTGACCAGTTCTGGAGAACCAGTAGCGGAAATTTTGAGTAGTTCAGAGAACTGGTAAATACCACCTCTGACTGGCCCCGCCCAGCTGATGGAGAGGAAATGGGGATTTTGCAGTAACCTTCCCCTGGAGTGGGGAGGGAATGGAGATTTTACTATTCTTCCCCTGCCATGCCCAAGCCATGCCCACCAAGCCACGCCAACAGAACCGGTAGTCAAAATTTTTGAATCCCACCACTGGCTACATGACATATATTTTTTGTAAAGCAGCCTGTCTTTGCCTGTCAAGATTATTAGAGATTCCTTCCCTACTGGTATGGCAGTTGATGGTTCAAAAACTCTGTGTGTGTGTGTGTGTGTGTGTGTGTGTGTGTGTGTATTGCAGTTTGAACTACAGGAATTGCTGTCCTTGCTTCAGTGACTCTAAAGGGGAATAATGTCCTTATTGCTGTCATTCAGGCTGAAAATCAGAAATTATTGTTCATATGTAGTAACATTCTTCAACAGTGGGTCCTCCAAATGTGCTGAATTCAGTTTCTCCTGCTCTTCCTTGCCTCATGAAAACATTTTTCCCCACTTTACTTCAGACATTCATTCGGATGTTTTCCCGAGGGCCTTTTCTGAGCTTATTTGAAAGGCACATAATACTACCGGTACTATTGCTAATATGATGTTTATGCCTATGTATATGTTTTTAGCCACATCACTCTACTGCAGAATGAAGGCCTCTGCACAGAAAGTTATGAACATGTTTCTACACTATAGCTCTAGTATGGCACCTTAACCACTATACTACAATAGGTCTCATCCAGTGGTGGGATTCAAATAATTTAACAACCGGTTCTCTGCCCTAATGATTTCTTCCAACAACTAGTTCACCAAACTGCTCAGAAAGTTAACAACCCATTCTCCCGAAGTGGTGCGAACTGCCTGAATTCCACCACTGGTCTTATCTATCTATCTATCTATCTATCTATCTATCTATCTATCTATCTATCTATCTATCTATCTATCTAACTATCCATCCATCCATCTCTTCCTCTCCCTCTCTCAAACATCCTTCCATTTTTCTGATGCCATCCAGGAATTAACAGTTTCCACAGTGAAAACTGCTGGGGAAGGTGTTTTTAATGATATTTTCATCTGGGATTTGAATGAAATTTGAGAGAATAAGAAGCAGACTACCAGAACGATCAGCCTACAGACACATTAGTCAACCACTAGTGAATAAACTCTATGCACTAAAATTATCTTCTTCTTTAAAAGAATTTGCATTCATTCACACTGAATGAAAACTGATAGAAAAATGTATAAAATGTTTGACAGAACTACATGAAATACATTTCTGCAAACTCCAGAACCTGAGTAGGAACACAACTGAAACTATTGTTTAAGTCATCTGTGGTATATAAAAATTACACTCCTTGATTCTAACAGTCATATCTAAGCTTCAATAGCTATAAATTCTGGATTTCTGGTGATGCAGTTAGAACCGAGTCCTATGCACAATTAATTAAGTCTTCAGATTATTAATAATGAATAATGCTGTAACTCAGAAAGATGAATTAATTATGAAAGAAAACTAGCAGGTTTCTTCCCTCCCTAGCTAATATATTTTCATCCACACCCTCTCCAATGCAAGGGGAGACTTCTGCACATGATGCAAAAAATAAACTCAGCCATATTTTTAATTAAGTATGGTTTGTTTTTTTGTTTTTATACAAAATGATCATAGCTTTAAATAATTGGGGTTCATACTATGTCATTCACACTCATATTGTCTTGTCTTTCCAACTCAGTAATAAGCAGTCATGTAAAAAGCTGATCCCCATAGCTGCTGAGCTCTAAACCAGCTCTAAACCATCATTCTGGAAAACTGTCTTGTTACCTGAGATAAATTTAGAAATCGAAGACATCTATATAAAGCAGATTATCTATGTCCCAATATATATGCTTTCCAGAGTGAATGCACCTCAGTGAATTGAAAACTTAATTTTAGGTTAGAACTTAGTTTCTATTTTGAGTTGTTTCTTGGATTTGTCTGTTATTGCAATAAATAATTTAATCATGGTGTCAACTAGCCTGCTAGGCAGGGACAATTTGCATAACAATGTTTCGAAATGTCTTCCTTGATGATAGAAAATTGGCACAACATGGCAGAGAATTTGAATATGTCTCTCCTTTCATTTCAAAACAGGACATTAAATAATTAAATATTTCTAATGATCAAAAAACAACAACAACCCTAGATGCTTTTTTTCATAATAAAATAGGACTACTCTTGATACAATGTGGGAAATATGCACTGATTGTGATTAATTTGAATATTTTAATTATTCAGCAGGTGTATTCTTGTCTATTGGCATGATAAACTCCAATAGTGGCCAAAATTGTGGAAACCTTTTGGGAAAAGTGTATTTTTGAGGTTTGATAGCTAATAATACCCCCCTTTTTGGGGGAGTTTCAAGATAATCATATTCCACTGCTGGAATGCCCTGGGAATAGTCCAGACCTTAACCCAATTGAAAAACTATGGAGCCGACTAAAGAAACTTGTTAGTTGGAAGCGACCCAGCAATAAAACCCAGTTAATAGAAGCAATCATTCAATCTTGGTTTCACATTATAACAGCTGCAGAACTAAAAGACTTGGTTCACTCCATGGGAAAGGTTACCCAACTAAGTATTAACTGACCTGATAATTTTTGTATATCTCATTTTTTCTACGTGTTTCACTTTTATTCTTTATAGTGTAACTGCTATTCTAATAGCAAATCCTTCATAAAAGTTATTGCATTACATTCTTGATTAAATTATCTTTCCATTGATATATAATTTTATGGTACTACTCCAAAAAGAAGTGGTGTTATTATCTAGCTTTACGAAAATACACTTTTCCCAAAAGGTTTCCACAATTTTGGCTACTATTATATGTTCCAACACTTTACTGTGCAAAGGAGATGAGCCAGATTTTTTCTGAAGTAATATTGGCACCAAGCAGTTACATTTGTTATTTGTCTGCAAAAAAAGTTTCTAAGAGTATTTCACTCTTTCTTAATGCCATATCTCCCTCTTTCTTGGTCTTGCTCCTTGAATCCACAGTATGATATATACCCGTATATACTCGAGTATAAGCTGACCCGAATATAAGCCGAGGCCCCCAATTTTACCACAAAAAACTGGGAAAACTTATTGACTCGAGTATAAGCCGGGGGTGGGAAATGCAGCGGCTACTGGTAAATTTCAAAATAAAAAAAGACTGGTCAAAAGTGTGAGGACCTGTCAGAAATCACTTTTTTCAGCCCTCTGGGTAGTCCTTTTGTGCATATGGACTACTCAGAGGGCTGAAAAAGTAATTTTTGACTGGTCCTCGCACTTGTGACCAGTCCTCGAACTTACGACTGTCCTCACATTTTACGTTTTTGCCCTATCTTATCACCATTTCTCTCTCCCCATCTCTTTCTCATTCTTTCTCTCTCCGCCTCTTTCTCTCTCTCTCTCCCCCACTCTCTCTCTCATTCTCTTTCTCCCCCCTTTCTCAAAGAGAGAGGTGGTAGGTTTGAGGACAAAGATTGCTGTACAATAAAAAAGATGAAAGGGAAGAAAACCAACCCCAAACAAATATAAAGATATCAAGATAAAGAATGAATTGTTAAACTTTAAAGAATAAAAGAGAACAAATATGAATAAATAGCAATAATTAGAAACACACATACAAACATACAATGTATTTTCTTTAAACAGAGTTTTTGGCCGGTTCACAAATTTAAACAGTGTTTAGTCATTTCACTTAAATTTACAATTTCTATATTTCCTTTTTGCCATATTTATTCCTCATCTATTTTTTAAAAAAACCAATATTACCCTTCATCCTCATCTCTAATCTTAATCAAATTCAATTTTTCACTTTTATTCTACATTATACCCCTTCCCATTGTCATCTATTTTTATATCCATCCTCACATTGGTTAATTATGTAATATTACAGTTGTTCAATACAAATTCAACATTTTAATATAAATCAATTAGTTATATAACTATCTTTTTTGTATATTAATCAATATGAACATGAATATTCCAATTATTTCCATGCAATCCAATTTCTTACAAATCAATTACCGGTAATTATATTTACCAATAATAATAAACTAAATAATTTCCCCCATATATTCTTCCAAACCACAACTGAACCATTTCTGCTTTCAACACAATATACAATTAATAGTATCTCAATTATTACAATTCCCTAGTTAAATAGAGCTTTTTTTCTTTTGTGTTTTAAAATCTTGAACTCTCCTCTTTTGCCATCTGCCATAAATTTCCCATTGTTTGCACCTACCTTTTTTGATGAGGAAAAAGAAATCTGCCTTTCCAACGTTGCAAGCAAACAGCAAAGCCAACAACCTGCTTTAGTTTCAGTTTCGTTTTCAGCTTGAATTGCACAAGGAGGAAAAAAAAAAGTGCTCCAGCAGGACTCTTTGCAGCTAGAAAAAGACCCCTGCCCAAAACAGCTGAGAGCAAACCAGCCGAGAGTCGGTAGGCTGTTCAAATCAACTTATGGTAATTAACCTATACTGAGGCTGAAAGGGGCTGTTTTTTCTATTTTTGCAGGCACAAGTCTACTCATTTGTTTTCTTTTAAAAAGGCATTTTTTTTGTGTGACTTAGCCGAGGGGGCTTTTTCAGCCTGAAAAACGTGCTGAAAAACTCTTCTTATATTCTTATACTGTAATCAATGTTATATTGGTTTAATCACAATAATACATTATGTTTTATTTTGTCTTTTGCAGCATTCAGATCATGAATAAAGGGTATGTAGTATGAACATGTGACTCTCCCCAGCACTGTCATTTTGTAAATCTCATAAATTTACAAATGCCCAATGTAGAACTGAGAGAAGGTCCCACATTAAAATGCAGTATTATTTCATTGGAATATAACTCAGAGAGTCCTCAAGTGGAATTGACTAGCAAAACTTTATCTGGATACACCTAATTTGTTCCAGATTGGCATCTACATGCATTTTCTCTGTGGCAAGCGTCTTATGAATCAGGCTCCAAGTCAAATTGACAAGATCATTATAAGTATAGACTAGAGAAAGACCAATATTGAACTAACAATATTTTGAATTGTCAGTCATTTTAATATATAGTAAAATGATAAAGTTACAGACATACATTACAAGACATCAATAATGAGGCCTTAAAATTAAGCTTGACTATTGGACACTGAGCAGAAATCAGCAACCTTTTCAGAGGCAGGAACTATTGTGAGGTTGTGTGGAATATAATAAGGGCCCTCCCAATTAAAAACTATATGTAAAAATACTTTTTTAAAAAGCAAATAAAACATTTAAAATAAAATAAATGAAATGGCTGAAATATCCTAATGTGCAATAGTGGCGAATATCCATAGCTCGGGTGTAAGATAAAGGTAAAGGTTCTGTCTCCAAGCTTGTGGGTTGGTTTCCAAATGCTTCAGTACCAGACTGGGTAACATCTTCAGTGGAGTTTACTAAATTCCACTGAAGATGTTACCTAGATTGGTAATGAAACGTTCAGAAACCAACTCACAAGCTCGGAGAACGAACCTTCACCACCATATTCTAATTTTCCATTCAAAAACATAGAATAATAAATTTGGCTATTTTTGAAATATTATTGTCATGTCTTAATTAATCTGTAAGATGACCCATTGCTGAGTTTTGCTCTTGAAGCTTCTACCTTCTAGACACATCTAGCCTTTGTTCTATATTCTTTCTTGCTTCTCCCTTATATTCTGAATGAGATATGACAGTTCTGCCTAGTGTCCTATTTCTTACTAAATTATGAAGAGGTATCTTTCCAATATGCAAAAGATGAGCAAAATACATTTTAGCTCACTATAGCAGTAAGCTTTTCAACAGCTTTGTAAATTATTCTGTTCCTTGTTGTTTTAGGTGCTGTTTTTCCCCCCAGAAAGAATGAACAATTATTATCCAGGCATTATAATAACGACTGAAGTAATTTATAATGTTTGCAAATAATAAATGGGTAAGTTTAGACTGCATTTAATAGTATAATTCCTTTGCCGCAATCAAACCTCAGAAGTGTGAGGTCTTTTCAATGTATCATTATCGCAAGAACTGCAGGAAATGGCTGGGAAAATGAACTTTTTAATATCTTCCACAAGCTCTCACCTCCAACTTAAACTATTCTTTCATAAGCGATTCAGTTTTAGTTCCCATCACCACCATTACCACTCCTTTACCCCTGAATCCAATGACACAATCAATTATTGAAAGGAAAATTTCACAGCAATGTCCTCTGTCTAGAGTCATTTGCATCAAAAAGCTGTGATGCAAAAATGTTGGGAACTCATCTTGCTTCATCTTTTTCAATCTTCCCTTTCTTTTACAGAAGAGCTTTAGCAGATGTCAGATAGCTATTTATTTTATTTATTTTATTTTATTTTGTTGAGTACATATTAGATAATATATAAGCATGACTTGAATACATAAAATGAATACAATTAAAGGGAACATTAGGACAGGGAAGGTAGGTACGCTGGTGCTCTTATGCCTGCCCCTTACAGACCTCTATAGGCAGCTATAGCGAAGGAGACTATGGAAAATTTCCAAAACCAAATTCTTTTTATGTTCCATATATTTATCGTTCTATATATTTATCATTACTATACAAATGCTGAATGTCACATAAATAAAACTAAGGTCTAAAAGGAGACCCTGCCATATAAGGAGATGCTATAATTGGAAGTTCTTAGCTTTCAAACATGACAATCACAATATCCATTTCGGAGTGCTTGATATCCTGAATTGATATCCTAAGCTGATCAACTGATAGGATCTAATATTTATGAAAAAGACTAATTCAAAGTACATAGGTAGCCTTCAAAACTTTGAATTTGACTCCTCAAAATTGACATCAAATTATAATTTTAAATATGGGAGGAAGGGACAATCCTTGATTACCAGTGATATTAAGTTAGGAATTAATGTACGACTGACCAGATTTCAAAGGTGAGAAATGACACTAATTAAAACCAGAACTCTTTTATTCCAAGGGGAACATTAGCTGTTTGTAACTGTGTAAATTGACAACTGATTGAATTAAGATCACCTTTCTCTTTGCTTAGAAGCTCTTCAGATAAAATGCTTCCACATTAAATGTTCAAATAATTTTTACACTTAGTTTTTCCCTAAACTTATCTCTTTTTTCAAACAATGGATTCATATATAATGCCCAAGGAAGTACAGAGATAAAATGATCCAGTTACATTTTAATGAGGGTCAGCCGAAATACAAACAATACAGATATGATTAAAAGTTAGGCACACAGGTTCAGATCACCCAAAGGCTGAGAGATATTATGGTTCAGAGTCTTGTGGCAAACTGCTGAAACAATTTATGCAGATATGTGGGAACTTTGATTCTCTCCCCACTTTCATTTTCTTTGATTATTATGTATACAAAATGTTCAAGGTAAAGACAGAAACATAAGTTTAGTTGGTTATAATCCTCCATTCACTGCCATCCAACAGTTGGTTACTTTCTACTTTTTAGCATAGCATCAAAGCACCTTGGAATTTCTTAGTGGTGATAGCCATCATGTTTAATAGTAAACATTTAATACTATAGTGGAGGTTTTTTTTAATATGGTATAATTACTCGCTTTTCATAGAAATTTTCCAATTTTTTTCAACCTCAAACTCTTAAATTAAAATGCCTTTTTTTATTAACCCTCTTAACCTGCCAGAAATCATATTTAATTTCTTAAAATATGTAACTGTTCCAAAGTGAATTGTTTGACTAGATTGAAAATGTTCTTGTTCCATGGTTTACTTTGATACTTCTTTTTTTCCCTTACAGTGTATCTGCCATCTTGTTGTTGTTGTTTTCAGACAAAGAATAATAGAATTTGGCACTTTATACCGTTCAGTTTCAGAAAACTGCAGTACTTGGTAGCTAACCTAAAAAATTCAGTCTCCCTAAAGAAATATATATGCCAACGTAAAACAGTTACTTCATAATGCCATTAACTGGGTTTGATATGTTAACAATCAATATTTTATCTGAATGAGAAAGACTATCTTCCCATTAAGAATTTAGGCATGAGGAAAATTGTTCATTTTTTTTTTAATAAACAAGATTTTACTTTTAAAATCTGGCACCGAGGAGACCATTGTGTCGGCCACTCTGCTGGGTTTGCTGTATGTTTTAGTTCAACAATATCTGGAAGACCACATGCTGAGTGACCATAGCAATTAAAACTAACTTCAATGCAAGCAATAGGATAGAAGGTAGCAGATGCGTTTAATGGATGCCAGGCAAGCTGCATGCTCTCTATCTTCCACAAGAAGAGAAGAGCTAGAGGAAAAGAACCTAGGGGAACAATGTAGAGGTAACTAAAGGTAAGTAATAGGGATGCGGTGGCTCAGTGGCTTAGACGCTGAGCTTGTCGATGGAAAGGTTGGCAGTTCAGCGGTTTGAATCCCTAGTGCCGTGTAATGGGGTGGGCTCCCATTACTTGTCCCAGCTCTAGCAGTTCGAAAGCACATAAAAAATGCAAGTAGAAAAAAATAGGGACTACCTTTGGTGGGAAGGTAACAGTGTCCCGTGTGCCTTTGGCATTTAGTCATACTGGCCACATGACCACGGAGACGTCTTCGGACAGCGCTGGCTCTTCGGCTTTGAAATGGAGATGAGCACCATCCCCTAGAGTCAGGAACGACTAGCACGTATGTGCGAGGAAAACCTTTACCTTTACCTTTACCTTTACCTTTACGGTAAGTAACTCACTTTACTTAAGGTAGGGCATCTGTCCCTAAGAGGAATGTTTTCTTCACCATATCTGTTTCTATATTTCTCTTGGGCCACATAAATAGAAAGGAAAGTACAAATAAACACAAACTCATATATCATGTCTTGTATATTTTGGAATAGATAGCCCTCGGCTTGCAACAGTTTGTTTAGTAACCATTCAAAGTTACAATGGCACAAAGTGAGTTATGACCATTTTTCACACTTATTATCATTGTAGCATCCATATAGTTACATGATCAGAATGTAGAAGTTTGGCAACAGGTTCATATTTATGACGGTTGCAGTGTCCCGGGGTCATGTGATCCCCTTTTGCGAATTTCTGACAAGTAAAGTCAATGGAGAAGTCAGTTTCACTTAACAACCATGCTACTAACTTAACAACTGCAATGATTTACTTAATAACAAGGTGATCAAATGGGGCAAAATTCACTTAACAAATGTCTTACTTAACAACATAAATTTTGGGCTCAATTGTGGTCGTAATTCGAGGACTGCCTATATCAGTCTGTTTATAACAAATACAAAATAAAATATTGAGTGTCTTACTGGATAAATTGAGACATTATATTTTAATGGTTATATAAATCACATATTTTGGTTTGCCTTTTTGGTGAAATCAATTTGCTTTTCATTTTTTAATCAAATCAATTTGTTTCATTTAGGATTGATTCCTTGCTTTCTCTGAGTTTTCTTCCTCTTCTTCCACATTAACTAGCTTTTCTGAAAGGTTTTTTCTACTTTTCTTTGGCAATCTATAAAAGCTATAAATCTTTGATCTTAATCTCATGATAAATATTTTTCTAGCCATTGCTAGAAACACAAAATTATTATTCTTAATTTTGACCATCTTGCTCAACAAAGATTAATCCCCAAAAAGCCAGTACATAACAGCTTAATTTAAGGCTCAAAAAGAAGAAATTGCTATCACAGCATTACTATGGAGGTAAGTATCATCTGTCTAAGATTCTAAAGAGCTAGCACAATTCAGAAAAAACGAAACTGAATTACATGGGCAAAAATCTGAAATAATATTTGTATAATAGATTTTATTTAAAAACAATTACAGCTTTCTAAAAATTATTTGACCTCTTCAGATTTTACACACACACACACACACACACGTCTGTTTCTTCCATGAAATTGAAACTGTCCATGTCAGTTTCATAAAAACTATTGAACGACAATTATTCATTTTCAGAACATCTGTTTATTAATATTGATTCTTGGCAGATGGAGAAGTTGAACAAGTTTGAACAAAATGCACCCCCCCCCAAAACCTTACACATTCTATTTATTATATAAACACAAAAGTTGACTTGAAAATTAATATGTGAAATAAAATGCTGCAGTCTGGTTTCTCTTCAGATCGTATGAATCTTTCGCCTTTTAGTAAATGCTGCAGTCTTTATATCTGCGTTTTATTGTACATAAAGGCTATTTGATGGGATGGGTGCTCCACCTCATCAAAGCATGAAAGCAACAAGCTTCTCTTTATAAAGTACCTCTTACAGCAGATCACTTAAATTTTCATTTTCAGATAGATTATTGCCTGCCTAAGCAAAATCTTCAATGTTGTGATCTGGGCTACTCTCTACAACTGCTGTTTGTTTTCTTCTCTTTTCTCCAATGAAGCAATATAGCCACTCTGCTCTGAGATGTCATTTGTGGATCAGCTTCAAAGTTTTGCTTTACATAAATTCTGACTGAAGAGAAGAAACTCTTCAAGTATTTGTTTACTTCCTACTTTTATATGTATGCATCACTGTGTTAGTATCATTCTTACTATTGGAGGCTCTGAAAATGTATAGAGCTCAGGTTTATGGGTTTATGTAGAATCCAGGAAACTGTGCTTTCATTTAATTATCGGTATGTCTTATGTTCTCAATTGCAAAATATGCATTTCAATAATGTGAAATTTAAATCAATTCCATACAGACAGATCACTTATTACTTAAATATCCAATTTACCATGCAGTCATTTACATACTAATGGCAGAGTTCTCCGAAATAATTAAGTGCCTGAGAGCATAGATTGTGAAACCTTAAAAAAATCAGCTCAATCAATTTTCCTACCTTGAAAGACAAATTATTGGTATCTTTTTGGGCCTTTTGTTGCCCTTCAAAACATGGGGCCCCTTAGTTATTTTCTATGGGTTTATTTATTTATTTATTGGTTCGATTTATATGCTGCCCTTCTCCGGAGACTCAGGGCAGCTTACAATGTGTTAAGCAATAGCCTTCATACTTTTGTATATACCTGCTTAGTAGGGCTTTCGGCCCCCCACTAAGCAGTGTTCTTTTTTATACAAAGTCAGCTTATGGCCCCCACAATCTGGGTCCTCATTTTACCTACCTCAAAAGGATGGAAGGCTGAGTCAACCTTGAGCCTGGTGAGATTTGAACTTGCAGTAATTGCAGGCAGCTGGTACTACTTAACAGCACTTTAGTCTGCTGCACCACCAAGGCTCTTTTTAAGGTGTTTTAAGGCTCATTTAAGGTGTTTTGTTGTTGTTTCTTTGTTTTAAATTTTGTATAAATCTAACCACATATCACATTTGTTTTCTTAGCGCTTCTGTTCACATTTCTTATATGAAAGAATGCTATTTCCTTGTCTATAATATTGTATTAATATGAAACTATGAAGATGGAGGGGTGTAATTTGATTTTTAATTGATGGTTTGCAACAGAACAACTTGATTGATTTATCAGTTGCCCTGCTCATTATCTGGATTTTAGTATCATAGGCTTGAAACTGAGATTATATTTCTTACTAATCCAGTGAATTTAGTGAATGTTTTATGTTTTCCAGGAAAAAAAATATTATTTTGTAATAAGCCTAGAGAAAAAGAGATGGCATTTATTCAATTTAGAATAAGAGGAGTAATGGTAGATTCTAGCATAACTAGTGCCATTACTGGATGCAGACTATGATATTACAGAAATATGCAATGAACTAAAAATGATAAATAATGGTCATCTGAATTTTCAGCGATAAACCTAAAATAATAATAATATTGGCTGCATCTTACCAACATTTAGTGGAAATACATCATTTCTTTCTTTTTTATTCCTGGGAAAATATAACAAGCTGCATAACAGGATTTCATGTTTATGCAATATTTTTTTGACCGCAAAATATTGAAAATTTGCTTACATTCTCAAATCACAGATTAAAGAGTATTTAAATGATTTGGGAAGGCGGGAACTATATGCCTGTCAAAGCATATATTGTACATTTTGAATCTCTGAGATTCTGAGATGATTTGATCAAATATGAGGGACATCAAAATTCTGTTACACACAAATGTATTGTGTTAACAGAATAACAGAGTTGGAAGGGATTTAGGAGGTTGGACACTCTGCTCAAGCTGGAGACCCTATTCCCTTCCAGAAAAATGGATGTCCACTTCTTAAAAATCTCTCATGATGGAGCACCACAACTTCTGGAGGCAAGCCATTCCACTAATAAATGTTCTCACTGTCATGAAATTTCCCCTTAATTCTAGATTAGATCTCTCCTTGGTTACAAGTTGACCCCCTCTTCTCTATGGCAGCCCCTGAAATATTAGAAGACTGGTATCATGTTACCCCTAGTCCTTCTCTTCGTTAGACTAGATAATGCAGTTCTTGCAACCATTCAGCATATGTTTTAGCCCTCCAGCCTCCCAATCATCTTTGTTGTTCTTCTCTGCATTCTTTCTAGACTCTCAACATCTTTTTTTGTATACTGGTGATCAAAACTAGATGCCATATTTCAAGTGTGGTCTTACCAAGCAGTATAAAGTGGTATTAATACTTCATGTGATCTTGATAATATCCCTCTGTTGATGCAGCCTAGAACTGCATTGGCTCTTTTGGCAGCTGTAGCGCACTGTTGGCTGATACTTAAGTGGTTGTCCATTAGGAGTCCTAGATCCCTCTCATGGTTTCTGCTGTTGAGCCAGGTGCCACCAATTCTATACTTGTGCATTTGGTCTTTCTTGCCTAAGTGCTTTTTCTCACCACTGAATTGCATTTTGTTGGAAGGGGCTATGTGTCAAAAAACCTGTTAAGATTCTTCTGTATCTTGACTCTATCTTCTAAGGTTTTAGTTATTCCCCCCAGCTCAGTGTCATTTGCAAATATTATGAGTTCCCCTTCTCTCCCCTCATCTACATTGTTTATGAAGATGTTAAAGAGCACAGGTAGTCCTCAAGTTATGACCACAATTGAGCCCAAAATTTATGTTTTTAAGCGAAACAGTGGTTAAGTGAATTTGCCCCATTTTATGTCCTTTCTTGTCACAGTTGTTAAGTGAAACACTGAAGTTGTTAAATTAGTAACATGGTTGTTAAGTGAATCTGGTTTCCCCATTGCTTGTCAGAAGATTTCAAAAGGTGATTACATGACCCTGGGACTCTGCAACCTTCATAACTACAAATCAGTTGGCAAGTGTTTGAATTTTGATCACATGACCATGGGGATGCTAAAATGGTCGTAACTGTGAAAAATGGTGGAAAAGTGGAGGACTCCCTGTACTGGACCTAAGACAGAACCTTGGAGTATCTCACTTAATAATTCCTTGTAATGGTTTGATTGTTTTGGTGTGTTCGATTGGTAGAAAAGCTAATATTGCTATGTGACTTAAGGTTAACATAACTTTTATCAAGCAAATTCTGTCTAGAAATATAACTTCTGCCAATAATTTGACATTATCCCATAATTGCCTGCTGGTGGGAATGTGCTAGCTAGTTAAGCAATGTATCCATAATACAAAGAATAAAATATTATTTTGCATTGTCTTTTTATTCACACTTGTTGTATTTGATTTACGGGTCCTTTTTTCTTATTTCTTATATTCAACATTTATGTGTAGTATTATTATACATTTAAACATATACGTTTGCTATGAGTATTCCTGAATCCTAAAAGGGGGGGGGGTATTACCTTTGATGTATACATATTAGTCAATAAATCAGCTTCTAAGGCTTTCATTTCCTCTTCTGAATCTGCAAGTTAAAGAAAAACATATGTTTACTATTGAATTATAAATCACTAGCATTTGGATTTCACATATAGAATTTACGAATATCCCTGAAAGACAATTTTGGGTTAAGAACTGACTAAAATAAATGTTTGGCAAGTGCTCCATTCTTTAACATATGCTTGTTAATTTATGCCATTTCATTGGAAAAAAATATGTTTAGTAATGAAAACAGCTTATTATTGCTCAACTGAAACATTTAAAGAACTGATTACCAATGGTGAAAGTAGTAGGATATGAAATTAAATTTAATTTCTAAATTAAGATACTTCTGCACTGACAGCATGTACTGTATATATTTAAAAGAAGCTCATATATATATATATATATATATATATATATATATATATATATATATAAATAAAATACTTTCAAACATCCTTTCAATGGAAGCCAGTTAACAGGTATCTTCTATGGGGAATATGTAAGTTTCATACATATTCATATATATTTACATGGTATATTATTAATAAGGATACAGTATATGTAGCACGAAAAGAGATTTAAAGTTTCAGTGAGGTTAATTGAATTTCCTGGTCATGTTCAGTGTTAGAAGGACTTGAAGAATGTTTTAATTAAAAAAGGATGATATGTTAAAACGGAAACTGTTCGTTTCATCATCATCATCATCTAAACTCTATAGTTGAGTGTAATTGTGAGTGATAAAATAGCAGTCCTAGGCAGATTGAAAATAAGTCCATTGATACAAATAGCTGAACTCTTGTGATTTGTTGCTGCTACTACTGTTGTTCCATGTATTTCAATAGATCCAAGTCATTAGTAACTTTAGTTGGATGGGCTCCAACTAAAGTAATGAACTGTATATTCCTAACTGAAAAACAGCAAATGGTAACTGGCTCGTAAATGTATACAATATGATGAACATATTGTTTTTATCTTGCTTTTCAAGTTTACATCCTCAATACAGTACTGTAAAGTAAAACAATGTTATAAAATAGAGTCACTGTCTCATGGAAACCAGTGGTAAAATCTGTCTCTTTAAAAAATATCAATGCACTTTAAATGCACTATAGTACAAATGGCCCACAAAAAGCATAAAACATTATATTTTATTAAAAAATAAAATGTTGCCAAGATAGTAGGGAAAATAAATAAAAAATATTTTAAGATATTTTTAATCTTAATTATCAGAAAAAATAAAAGAAATAAATCAAAAAGTACTGGTAGGTGCTGGCATTTTAAAAGTATCTGTAAGAGTGGAAGATGAATGAGAAATAATATGCTTAATGGATCTGTTTTTCAGGGTTATGCAGTGATCCAGATTTGAAGAAGAAACTATGATATGGAATATATGAGCATGCACACACTGAACCAATAGGCACTGCCTTAAATCAATTCCATCACCCTCCCTCCCACCACCCAAGGACCATGCATGAGCCCTTAAAAAGAGCCCTTAAGGAGTTACCAACAGGTGCAATATATTGTCCATTCATGCTCTGAAACAAATCCTTCAAATCCTTCAAATGCTAATGACAAAGAATTCCGAACATAAGAGCTCAGGAAATAGGACGTGGGGATTAGGGGAAGTTATCTGGACAGGATCCAGGAATGATATTATGGAAATATATTTCATCAGAGTGAAGTGAAAACTACACATATAATGGTAATACTACTGAGAAAAGACTAAACATATTTATCAGACTGTTTTACAGTTCACACATTGACTAATTCTTATAATAAACGTCATCAAAATCAGGGCTTCTCAGAACCTTAGTAAGATAATTGCTCCTCCAATGTTCAGGGATCACAACAAAGTCGTTAGCACTAATACTGCCATTAATTTTCCTGAAACATTTTATTGATTTTCATTTAATCTGATCCTTTGGATCAATAAATTTTGAAAGAATGTATGTCTGGATTGCATCCGTTACGATCCAACTCAAAGAATCACAATATTCTGTAATACATATCATTGATTTATACTAATAATCATTTCACAATTTGCAAACAATAAAGAACATAGCTCCTTTTGTCATAATTGTGGTCATGTAATTATATTTTTATATGACTACATTAATCCTCAGGTTTGTAATTAGAACAGTTATTAAAATAAAGCATAGAAATTTAAAAAGCTGAAATTGGTACATTGCCTTCAACAAACATAGGCATTATTTGTCTATCAAAACAAAGATTAAATACTATTGCTTTGCCTATTGATTTAGACTGTTATGATGCCCAAATATTTGAAACTACCAGGAGTTTAGTAATGAGTTACAGCTAAATTTAAATTTTAAAAGTAGAATTATTTAATATATTGGATTGGAATAAATAAATATAAAATATATATTTAATTCCAAAATATTCTCTGGAAACAAAATTTAGCAGGCATCACTTTGTACAAAAATACACATCTGAGGCCTGACTGATTTATAAAAAATTTAATAGGTTCATTACAACTGTACATTAAATTATGATTTTCATTAAGATGCCCAAATAAATAGGCAAAAATGAGTGTATATGGCATAAGCATATGAATCTCAAGAGTGTTGTGTAAACTTATTTATAGATTTTATACTCCACTTGGAAAAGTTTAAATTTTAATCTATGATTTTACTTGTAGTGATTTTTAAAGCAGATTATAAAGAGAACAATCTTTTTTTATATTTACCCGTGTAATAGGCTGTATTGCTATTATCCCGATCATCATCTCAACTTTCTCACCTTTTCATCTTTCCTACTACCCTCTCCTTTTGATATTTTATGATTTATCACTTGTTTGTATCTTATGATTATGGTTTATCTTATGATTTATGATGTATAACTTAACATTTTGTTGTTTGCATAGACACTGAGAGTTTATGCACTGGACACAAATTTCTTGTATGCCCAGTCACACTTGGCCAATAAAGAATTCTATTCTATTCTATTCTATTCTGTTCTATTCTATTCTATTCTATTCTATTCTATTCTATTCTATTCTATTCTATTCTATTCTATTCTATTCTATTCTATTCTATTCCCTTGATGCATGTATGTGAAAGTATATATGCTCGTGGGGGAGGTATGGATTCATGTTATAGACTACTAGAAGTACATGCATAGCAAGCAAATACATAGTCCAATAATTATTGGTGTATAAAGAACAACTTTAAGGAGGAATGAGCTTAGTTATATTGCAATAAATATTTGCCCATATATCATTATGTAGAAATATCTCCTACTTGAACCAAACCTAAAGTTAATCATTTACACTCAGTTCAGGCTGAATAACAGTTCAGGCTTTTTTGATTTTTAACATTATCATTGATGGATTTCAAGATTCTGCAATAAATATATGGAAAAGCTGCAATTTGGGGCCGGGTGGGGGGTTTTTTTTGGTTTTTTTTTTTTTTGTAAAACATCCCTACATTTTTTTTCAAAAAATGTCTTTGCAGTTATATAGTATTCATTATCATAATTATTTCTGTATAGATCACTGTTATAACTATTTTATTAGTGGGAAATAAATATATATATGATTTTTCCTAAACATTGCACAAAATTATATGCATTTTTTTAACCTAAAAATATAAAGATTCATTGCCTTAGCACAACTCTTGTTCCTTTGTATCAAGATTCCAGATCTACAGTAGATTTGTATTATTATACACTTAGGGGGCACTATTCACTCGGTTTCTTTCCCCTGCTAATTTCAAACTCAGTCTAGACACTTGTGACATTTAATTCATCTTGTCATGATATAGCTGTGTAATGAACCTTGCACACCCGCATCTCCCAAGGTCTGGATTCTGTTTACCAGCCTTCTGCCATGTAATGCATTTCATATTTGCTGGGTAACAACTCACAGAATGCTACAGTTTGTAGTTCCAGCATGCTAGGAAAAACTGGTCCTTGAGGATCTGTGTATGATGAACTGTGAGCCTCTATGCCACAAACTCCATTTGAAAAAGTCAAAGATCGGAGTAGGAAACTAATCCCTTATAGCTAGACTAGTTCATGCAACCTAAGTCATAAATGCTAATGCTACTTTTATTTTAAAATAACAGGAACAGAATCTTGCAAGTCTGAATCTCTGCCCCCCCCCCCCACTTTATTTTGAAGAGAACTAAGGAGGGTCAAGTCTGAGATACTTTCTCAAATTACATTTCTGCCTCTTTTTATTTAATGGTTGTCTTGGTTGCAGCTCTTCCTCCTGCTCTTCAAGGTTGTTTCTACAGTCCATTACAGAATTCAAAAGCCTGGAGACTGGAAGCATAGAATTTCCTCTTCCCTGTGCTAACCTAACAGGTGCATTTCAACAAGTCTGTAAAAGCAGCCTCAAAGGATGATTCTTCCTCAAAGAACCCCTTCAGAAAGAGAGTAGTAGGTAGCTGTTGAAATACAATTCACCTCTTTTTAGGGTGAATTTGTTGATAAATGAACCGATTAAAAACGCTTTTCAGAAACTCTCATTTGTCCCTCACATTTTAAACCACCAGATTCTCTCTCAAAGCAACTATCCTAGAACTGGTTTATATTTTATATTTGAAGCTAACTTTTCTTTGAAATTGACCAGACATTAGCCTCCCTGCATTGGACAACACAAACTCCTCCCATAGTAGCAACACCACTGGATGAGCCCAAATCCTTCTCCCAGTCGGAAGGGAAGCCGTGCCAAAAAAGAGAGAGCGAGAGAGCGCACCTGGGAGCTTACCTGAGCCCAGGCTCCAGGAAGCGGACGCCAGCAGCATCGCGCACACCAACTGCATCTTCACCATTCTTGCCATCCGCTCGCTCTCTCCCTTTTCTCTCTATAAAGTGAAGTCCATATACAAAAAGGCAAGCTATCTGGATGAGAGACAGAGTCGCGCAGGAAAAAAGAGAGCTGCTGTCTTGAGCTGATTTTTAAAGAGCTGGACCCTAAAGGGAGCTCCGGATGTCCCCTAAGTATATAAGCAAGCAGGGAGGGGTGATGTCACTAACGCGCAGCAGCCGCTCTCTTTTAACCGCCCGCCTGCTCCGTCCCCTCCTCTTCTTCTTCGGAGCGAAACTGACGTGATTCCCCCATTAGTTGCGCTGCGCTTCACACTTCCTGAAGCAGAAAGAAATGAGGATGATGATGATGATGATGATGAGGAGGAGGAGGAGGAGGAGGAGGAGGAGGAGGAGGAGGAGGAGGAGGAGGAGGAGGAGGAGGAGGAGGGTGTGTGAGACAGACGGCGCAAAAAGGACCGTCTCACCAGTTGCGCCCGATTTTAAAAACCTTCGCCTCCAAGTGGGAATGCAGGATTTGTGATTAACCCCCCGATACACACACACACACACACACACACACACACACACACACACACACACA
>WNWU01013802.1:16653967-16683483 GCA_012654045.1 Ptyas mucosa
CCCTTTGCAACCAACAATTGAATTCTCCTTGGCTCATGCTGAACCAGAATGGCTACTAGGCTGCCCAGTTGCCCTATTACTGGAATGTGCAGGACAGAGAATTTCACCCTCTGCCATGTCCCACTCATCTTAGAAGTAGCCCCAGGGCAAATCTCTCTAATCCACTTTTGAAGTACCGGTACACTTTTTCCAGTTATATCATCTGCAATGCTTCAGTTTGTTGCAGGCAATGCCATTATAGAGAGGTATAGTACCTGTCAGAATGCATTAGTGAAAGAACGGAGTTCTTTATATCTGCATGTATCTGGACTTTGATTCTATATGTATGTGAGTACCAGTGGTGGGGTTGCTCCCGGTTTGGACAGGTTCTATAGAACCGGTAGTAAAACCAGCGGGAGGCTTCGCCCACCAACCCTGATATCATCAGTAAGCTTCTGCGCATACACAGAAGCGCGTGCACGGCCCCGTTGCAAACCAGTAGTAAAGGTAAGAAGAACCTACCCCTGGTGCATACCATCAATTGCAGGATCTCTTGTCTCATCCATGTATGGTTTCCTCCAGTACCCCCCTTATCATCAGATTGTTCTGGTTTTCCTACATCTGATGTGGACCTTGTTAATCTGGCCAATATCTGAGCTGGCATCACTCTCCTAGTTCATGTTACTGTCATATTTGATATATACAGGTGAAGCATATTTATTTGTTTGTTTGTTTGTTTGTTTGTTTGTTTGTTTATTTGCCGCCCTTCTCTGGAGACTCAAGGCAGCTTACAATGCGTTAAGCAATAGCCTTCATACTTTTGTATATACCTGCTTAGTAGGGTTTTCGGCCCTCCCTAAGTGGTGTTCTTTTTTCATACAAAGTCAGCTTATTGTCCCCACAATCTGGGTCCTCATTTTTCCTACCTCGAAAGAATGGAAGGCTGAGTCAACCTTGAGCCTGGTGAGATTCGAACTTGCAGTAATGGCAGGCAGCTGGTGCTACTTAACAGCACTTTAGTCTGCTGCGCCACCAAGGCTCTTGGTTATATATATTATTGTATATATGGATATTATGTTAGCTGTGAGGTCTGCTCTTGCTAGTGGTGCTGCTGGATTCTGCCCACCTACCAGCGTATGCTGAGCCAAACACAGACCAAACCAATGTCAGGATCAGGCAATATGTCAGTCAGTCGGTCAGGGTTTTTGTTTTTTGTTTCGGTAGCAACCAGCCATGTCCACCAGAATGCAGACAATGAACTGGATGCTGTGTTTGATCATCCAACATGGTATTTGTCGATCCGAAACGTAAACCCTGTACCTGCAGGAATAACACTAGGAAGTTGGTGATGATATGGATATTATGTTCCCATATTCTCTTAAAACAGAGGTCTCCAACCTTGGCAACTTTAAGACTTGGGACTTCAACTCCAGTTTTGCTGGCTGAGGAATTCTGGGAGTTGAAGTCCACAAGTCTTAGAGTTGCCAAGGTTGGAGACTCCTTTCTTAAAAAGCAAAGAAAGCATGGAGAAGAATCTTGCACAAGTTGAAACAATGCTTATCTGTTGTTGGAAGAAAATGCAGTAACTTTACCTGTTGGTGCTAAAAAGGACAAAGCTGCAAGTTTACCATTCCCATTCCTCCATAGTGGGTAGCATTAAATCTTTCCATCTCTGTGCAAATCTTGTTGCTCTAACCATATACTGAGATAATTCTGATTTAGTTTGCTGTATATCATGGATTTTTTCATCAGATAATTGGGAAATCCATTGACAACTATATTGTTGATTTCATTTTGAATGCCTCTTGATAATTTTCAGTATGTCCCATTTATCTGTATTTGCTATTTCTCTTCTATTGGCTTCCAACTGCAGTACACCGACTTCAATTCAGCCTAAGTGTAACCCAGCCGTTTTCCGCTTGTTGGTGAACAGATCACTCTCCCCTTCCTCAGCAAGGAAAAGGGAAAAGCTACCATACTTCCGGTTTTCTGTTTGGATGTGTTGAGTTGTTAGAAAAAGAAGAACATTTCATTGTAAGAAAAGTATTTCTTAAATTGGGATGCCAGGCGAATGACTTGAGCTTAGCTAATGATACTTTGAAGCTTTATATTATTGTTTATCTTTGTAATAAGAGAAAGTGTCATATTGTGAAACTGCCTGTTGAAACAATCTGACCATAATATTTAAAGTCAGACAAAGAAAAAGGAAGGTAGGGTGGAGAAGAGGGGAGTGAATGTGTATTGGAAAAATTCCCAGCTGTGGAATGAAGTTTCTCTGCCAAGAAACACTGGCAAACATTTCAGGTGGTTAGGAAATATTTGTCACTATTGAATAGTGAGGAAATTCCCCATGATTGAACTCAGCTCCAATGTAGCTGTATGAATAGAAAACTTTCTGTGGGTATATAAATTTGAATCACCTGATCAATTGCCAAGTTTATAGGATTTAGTTGCTGCTGCTTTTTCTCCTTGCTCTTTTTTCTCAGTTTCATTACCCAGTTCTGCTCCTTCTTCATATAGCTACAGCTCAAGTACTTTAGTGACATGACATTAATTTGAAATACGTTAACTTGAAGTACGCAGGGTATGTCTGGTACTAATAGGTGATTCATGGAGTAGATGTTAACATCATTCCATGCAGATTAATGGGGTTACTTTAAAAACAAACGAACAAAATCTTATGATCAAATGGCTTGGAGACAACATCTACATTCAACTGCCAAGTCCCCATTTTCTTTTTACTTTTAGTGATCCTTTTATTTATATTAAATTAATTTCAGCAGACAGGGTAAAAAGAGATTATTCTACATATTCAGCACCTCAGAAAATAAAGAGATTCTTCCCATGGTGAAATCCAATTTTTTTTATTATTGGTTCTGTGGGCATGGCTTGGTGGGCATGGTGTGGCTTGGTGGGCGTGGCTTGGTGGGCATAGCAGGGGAAGGATACTGCAAAATTTCCATTCCCACCCCACTCCAGGGGAAGGATACTGCAAAATCCCCATTCGCTCCCCACTCCTGGGGGAAGGATATTGCAAAATCTCCATTCCCACCCCACTTTGGGGCCATCCAGAGGTGGTATTTGCCTGTTCTCCAAACTGTTCAAAATTTCCGCTACCGGTTCTCCAGAACCTGTCAGAACCTACTAGATTTCATCCCTGGATTCTTCTATTTCCTTCTATTTTTCTGCTGTAATTCACAGTTCTTTGCCCTGATTTTTTTTAAAAAATCCCTTTTGAGATTTTCATTGTTGAAATAAAATCCTGCCAAATTTCTCCAGGGAGGTTTTCCATGACTGTGTTACCAGAATAAAGAAAATCCTAAACTGACCATTATAAGAACATCATAAGAAGAATTAGGATACCAAGCTCCTGATAAGAATTATGCTTAGCAAACTGAACCATTTTCATAAGAATAGAAATAGCACTTAGACTTATATACCTCTTCATAGTGCTTTACAGGCCTCTCTAAGTGGTTTACAGAGTCAGCATATTGCCCCCAACAATCTGGGTCCTCATTTTACCCACCTTGGAAGGATGGAAGGCTGAGTCAACCTTGAGCCTGGTGAGAATCAATCTGCCAAACTGCTGGCAGCCGGTGATCAGCAGAAGTAGCCTGCAGTACTGCACTCTAACCACTGAACCACCGCTGCTCAAGAAGCAAAATAGTTAACTGAAAAGGGGCAAAGTATAACCTTTTTTAATTCTCAGTTCTCTCAATTCAGAGAAATCACTGCATAACTGAGAAGAAAATGGAAAGAAGCTCCACACAACTCTTCCCTTCTCTCCAGTGGCACTGCAAACTTTCAATCTATTCAGCTGGGGTTCTAGATTTTCCATCCAGAAATTATCTGGCATAAGGAGAACTGAGGGGTCTGTCTGCATTTTTCTCTGTAACTGGCATGCCAAAACAGTATATTCGGTGATGGGATTCCTGGAATGGGAAGCAGTAGCAACAGTGGCATCCTAGGATAGGGACTGTGGTGGCACAGTGGTTAAGAAGTGCCTAATTGCTGGAAGTAATTGAGGGTTAATAGTGGTAGCACAGTGGTTAGAATGCAGTAATGCAGGCTAACTCTGCCCATTGCCAAGAGTTTGATCCTGACCACTTCAAGGTTGACTCAGCCTTCCATCCTTCCAAGGTCAGTAAAATAGGGATCTACATTGTTGGGGGCAAGATGCTGACTCTGTAAAGTACTTAGAGGGTGTTGTAAAGCACCGTGAAGTGATATATAAGTCTAAATGCTATTGCTATCATACATGCAGGAAGGCTTGGAAATTCTGCTTCAAACCATTGGATGTACTTAATGTACTCAAGATATTTGACAGATAATATATTAAAAAGTTCATATTTCAAGCTTGGGGATAGCATAATAATTTATAATGAGGCAGTTGTCAGCTTTGGAAGCCATATTAGGCCAGAAGCTTCCATGCTGCCACCTTCTCATGTTTGGGAAAGTAGAAGGGGGGATTTAGTAGAGGGGTTGTCTGTAGACATAATAGCATTCTTCCTGTCGGTCAAGGTCAGGGTGATCCTGCATCTGGTGAAGGAGTGGTCGGAGTGATGTCTCAAGATGGGACAGTGGTTGATTGGACCATGTGATTGACTGAGGAATGAGGGGATGGTTTTGAGGGTTTTGACTTACTGAGGGAAAATCCGGACCTCCCAGATTCAGGTTTTCCCAGACGTGCCAGTTTACCTATTCTAGTAAATAGAATTTTGAAAAATGCTTGCTTCAGAGTCTTTACTTGGAGTTGGGGGGGGGGCGGGTTCTGGAATGCTGACATTAACAGCAGTAAGATTACAAGTTGAAATCCATGTACCCAAACTGGAAAATATATCAACATTTGAAAAAGAAGAAAAAAATTATCTCAAGTACTACAGGAAGATAATATGGTATCACCAAGGAGCCTGGATATGCTCCCATTTTAAGTATACCCCATTGGTGGAACAGAATGGTAAAGACTCCTACTGAGTTATGCTCTCATGGCATTCCAGCAATGGAATGGGCCCTAAAAGCAGCTTTGCACTCTAATCATATGGGTAAATAAACACAGGACGGGTAAATAACTTGTGATTCCTTGAGTCATGCATATAATTAACTTTCAAAGTAAAGACTTCTTCTACACCTTTCCCAGAGGGTCTACATGAGCTGTAACCTCTTAAACATCATGCACATGCTCCCATTCATACTTCCTGTGTTAAGTGTAATGCCCATGATCCTACTATGTCCATTGAGTCCTGAAGTGTATTTCTTAATTAGTGAGTATGCAAAGCGTCACAGATGTTTTCCAAAATTCAAGATTTTTATTGCTACAGGATGTGCTCTTTCTATCTGTCTCACAAAGTGCGAAAATATTTTAGTCACCATCTTGGAAGTGAACATTTGGGTCCTTCGTTCCATTGCTCTCCTGATTCCAGGAATCCAAATTAAAGCATCCTAGACAGGAGGATGTCCAGCTTGTTGTGGGTAAGCACATCCAATGAAGCCACTAGCTGTCTGGGTAAATGTTTCTACTGCCAAGATGCTCTTAACTGTTACAGAATTTAACATTCAGTTGGAATTGACTTTCCAGTAATTTAAATTAATTATTTGGAATCAAATATTCAAAGCAAGAGAATCAGGTCTTGAAATTACTCTGTAGTTTCCTTTCTCCTGAGTTGTTTGGAGGGTCCTATCTTATCATACCTTATCATGTGTCTTTTCTTACCATGAACGTTCCCAGATCCTTCAGTGTCTCTTTATAGAATTCAACTTCTAGGTCCCTAATTATATTGTTGCTTTTCAGTACTTCAGGTGAGAAAAGCAGACAAAAATGGAACAAGTGCTTCCAATGACTCAAGAATTACATTTCAGTTGTTACTACCTAAAATTTCATTTGCTTTCTTTAAAAAAAACGTATCACACTGTTGTTTCACTTTGCATTAACTGTTACCCCAAACAATTTTTTTTGTAAGTATCATTACCATGTTGGATATCCCTCATTCTATATCTATGCATTTGAACAACAGATGGAAACAAATGGCCTGCTGTTTTTTTATTTCATTGATCAGCTGCATCTTGTAAATTGTAGTACACAAAATGATTTCCCAACCATATGTATTTATTACATCATATCAATTTATGTGAGTACTATAGAACTATTCTGAATCTGCCCCAGAAACCTGAAATGATCTAATTCAATACTATATCCAAACCTAATTATTTAATTATATTTTAAATTGGTTTTTTCAATTCCTTTATTACATGTATATTTCGTTCAACTGTACACCGCCCTGAGTCCTTCGGGAGTAGGGCGGTATATAAATTTAATAATAATAAAAAAAACTAATTTGGTACAGTGGTTAAGCCACCAGACTAGAAATTAAGAGACTCTGAGTTCTAGTTAGGGGTGAAATCCAACAGGTTCTGACAGGTTCTGGAGAACCGGTAGCAGAAATTTTGAGTAGTTTCGAGAATCGGCAAATACCACCTCTGACTGGCCCCAGAATGGGACGGGAATGGAGATTTTGCAGTATCCTTCCCCTGCCATGCCCACCAAGTCACGGCCACAGAACCGGTAATAAAAAAAAATGGATTTCACTATTGGTTCTAGTTCTACTAAGGTCCAAAGCCAGCTGGGTGACCTTGGGCCAGTCTCTTTCTCTCAGCCTAGGAAAAAGTAGGCAACAGCAAACCACTTCTGAAATTTTGCCAAGAAAATTTAGGGACCAGGCAGTCACTGGAGTCAACAATGATACGAAGCGTGTGTGCATCTATCATCTATCTATCTATCTATCTATCTATCTATCTATCTATCTATCTATCATGCATAACCAATCTGTTTGTCTGTCTATTGATCGATCAATCTCCTATCATCTATCAATTAATCCCGTGAAAACAAGATTAAAAGTACCCAACCCATGAAAATAAATTATGAATAATCATACAACAAAAACATGCTGATAGTCTTCTAGATGTTGTTTGCAAAATTATGGCCCATGAAACTGTCAGGAAGGCCCAGCCACTTTTTCCTGCTGTACAGCACAGTCCCTGGAAATATTTTTTTATACTGACATTAGCAGTGGAAAACCTGTGATTTCATATCCTCCAGTTGGTTAATGGGAAAAATATGGTATTACATAAAAGTGCAAATCACTAGAGCTGGGAAAGATATTTCTCTGGTCTCCCAATTTCTCATAGTCCCCTCAGTCATTCTTTCAAGGAACGAAAAGGGGAAATGTGGTTTAATGGGAAAGTATACTCTGCAATATTACCTGGTTTTGGAATAAAATTCATTCATAATTCTGTTAATTTAAGGACAAGCAGATTTTTCTTTTCCTCTATTAGGACCTCTTTGATTGATCTAGCATGCTGTGATATGCCAATTGCTTCCCCATAGTTCTTTTTAAAAAATATACCAAAATGACTGTGTTCACACGCATACTAAATCATAAACGAGAGTTTATACATCAGTGACTTGCTTTACCCAAACAAACCACAGTGAAGCAATCCACTGTGGTTTGTAAACTTAAACCATATTGCACACTAGCAACAGACTACAGCAAGGGTCTCCAAACTTGGCAGCTTTAAGACTTGTGGACTTCAACTCCCAGAATTCTGGGAGTTGAAGTCCACGAGTCTTAAAGCTGCCAAGTTTGAAGACCTCTGGACTATAGAAATCATATCTGAGTCTGCTGCAATTTCACCTGAGCTTTCTTTTTTTTTCCCCCCTTCCTGTCTATTTTCCCCTTTTCCCTCTTTTTCTGATGGAGAATCTGGTGAAGCTGAAAAGTTTGCTAATTAGGTTGGATTTTCAATAAGTTCATCTGGATAAGAGGAACAGCACCTGAACTGTGAGAAACAAGGTCATCCTTGGCTCAGAAGGGATCAACCATAGGGTTTGTCTTCTGGTTAAGTTTGCCAATGACCTCACTGTACATTCTGAGGTAAGTTCTTTCCTGCCCACTGCAAGTCTTGAGTCTTATCAAAGCTATGGGTGTTTCATTAATGAAGTCAGAAAGAGCATCTAATTAGCGTCCCCCCCCATCCACTTCTTCCCTCCCCTTCCCTTTGTTCTTGCTTTCATTCCCTTCTCCCTGTCCTAAATGCCTCCTTCCAGCTCGCAACTGGGCAGGGCTCCAAAAGAGCAGCAGCAACAACAAGAGGCAGGAGTTCAAAGTTAGCAACGGATTGCACAACTTCTACGCCGGGTGACTATTAACAAGCTGGATCAGCGGCTGCGGCAGCAGCAGCAGCCACAGAAAGCGCGCGGGGAGACGGCTCATCCACTGCCCCCACCAGCCTAGTCCCCGAGTTTGATGTTCTCCTGCCGCCTTTGGGACTCACCATGTCTCCCTTTGGAAGGAATCTCTTAAAGACCCGCCACAAAAATAGGTAAGGCGAGGACTGAAACTCTCAACTTTGGGGTTTGAGAGTGCGCGGGGTTTGTTTTCGTCGGAGGATCTGCTCGTCTCTTTTCCAGCCAAGTGTCAGCCAGTTTTATCCCAGATCTCCGCGTATTCCAAAGGTTAACATATGGTTTTTTTGGAAACAGATGCTTCTGAAGTGGTTGTGATGGGAGGGGGCGTATACCTGCCGCTACCCACTTTACCTCTGCCCCGCCATTGCCTGGTAGAAGTGAGTTTCTCCCAAAGGAATTTCAAAACTTTCCAAAGTTTCTCTCCTCCTACGCCTGCTCTTTTCAAAAGGGAAATAAAGGGGGTGGGGGGGGGGAGCAGAGTATAAAATCGGTCTGTGTACCTAAGCAGCACAATCGCCTTATTAGCCTAGCCTGCGAACTGAGCCTTGGAAGAGATGATTACTTCTAAAATGTCGTCCTGGATGAATGGATGATTGCAGAATATCCCAGGTTGGAACGAAAGTTCACCACAAACGTCAAAGCGCTGTTATGTTTAAAATGGGGCGGGGAGGGGGAATGGGGTGACTGTTGGTCCCGCTGCAAACGGCGAAGACTCGTAACATTAGGGTTAAAAAAACACTCTCTGGCTACCTAAACTTTTTCCAAAGTTTTCATGAGCGCTCCCGGGAGGAGGAATCGTTTTCCAAGGAGCAGTTAAAGTATAAGATGTCTAGGGTGTGTGACATTGGGGGCTTCTGTTAGTTTTTCTCTGCCCCCTCTCCCCTGTCTTCCCATTGTGCTTCTTTCTACCCGTCTCCTCCTCTCCCCCCCCAAAAAAGCACCCCGAAAATTGTATGCTTTGGAATTTTGTAATTATTTTTAACTGCTGGTTAACATCTTGAAGTGTGTTGGAAGGAATACCATCCTGTGCAATTGATGTGAGAGTGATTAACCTCTGCAAAAGGGGAAGGCGAGGTTAATGCGGGGATCTCTGTGTTATTTTAGTTTGTTTTCTGGTTTTTGTTATCCCGATTAGAGTTTTGGTTCTATTTTGTTTCTGAAAAATAGGATCTGAAAGATATCCTTCATAATGAAAACTTTCCTGTTTTCCCAATTAATGTATCCTGGTCTTTCTCAGTACTTGTGTGTGCCTTGACTTTTCTTCAGCATTGTGCTGGCATTCATAAATGATAAGATGATATTGTTAGAAGATAGGTATATTCCAATGATATTAAGAGCTGTAGACCAAACAATATTTTGAGATGTGTTTTCTACTTTATGTTGAACCTTATACCAACAATAATAATTGATTTAGGTTATAAGTATGTATAAATTTACACAAGCATGAATCCACATAACTGTTGTACACACTGGAAGTTATTTCTGAGTAGTAACTACAGCAGGGTCCAAAGACTTTTACTTGGCTAGAATTATTTTGGGTTATTTGAAATGAGACTGGGGCTAAACCTAATCCTGGTTTCCCTGGGAAAAGAATTGTTATTAAAGCCCAAAGAATCTGGCCTGCGTTTAACTTATTCTCCTTGATCACTTTTACTCCTTTAAACCAGCATAGTAACGAAGGGCATGAAGTAGACAGAAGCATCCTTCAGTGAGCCACTATACTGTAACAAATTTGGCAAGAGTCTGCTCCTGCTACAAATCTGTGTCTGGTCATTCAAGAGCTGCCAAGAGAGATGGAAAATTGATATTTTAAAGCTGGAATGGTAATGAGATCATCATTATCTTGCTTTTGCTGCATTGTATCTTAATTTGGCTATGACTAGGATTTACCTACTTGTTGGAATGTAGAGTATCATCCTGAAATGGAGCTTTTGGATTTCCTGATGCATAGTTCTAGGGCTTAGACACAAGTGATGCCTGGACAGTGCTACATCTGTAACATTACAGATGTTTTTTTTGGAAACGGAGACTCCTATGAGTTATGTTTCTAAGAGGGGGGAGCTCAGCAGACTTTTGTAAATTCAGAATAACATTTGTGAAACTGACTTAAAAATACATTTGAAATGCTATAGCAATTATTGATGTTTCAATATATCAAATTTTAAAAATACGTATCTAACAAGAAATGCATTAACCAAATCAGTATCTATGATTCATGTTTGCAAATTTTCCTACTGCGACAGGTTGGTTTATAGATTCCTTTTTTCCAGATGCCTCCAGTGAAGTCAAAGCATCTATACATTCTAATTGATTTCAGTAAATATTGCGGTGTTTACTCTTCAACCACGTCTGAGATTATACCAACATAAACAGAAGCCTCCTAGATCAGTTGAGAAAGTTGTCTGCATCCATTCTGGGGGTTTCAGTACTGAATAGCCAAATGTTTCTGCGCAACATAGAAATGGGGCACCTTTTCCTTGTCATATATCGAACAGTGGATTTATTGGATTAACATGAATATTAAATTTAATTATCAAGGATTATATAAACACTTGTGACATTAAAAATGCTCAGCCCTAGTGTCACAGCCTGCTCAGTTACAGAATCACTTTTATTTTTTGGTGACATGTTTTAGAATTTGCATTATATAAATATGGCTAGACTGTTACATTCCTTTTATGTTAATAACTGGCACCTGAGAACATATGAGGAATGAAGACTAAATACTGATCCAGCTATTTTTATTTTTGTTTTAAATTGAGTGATTTTAGCAGTGGTTGTCAGTCTGGTTCCAAAACAATTGTGGTTTTTCACATTTTGACTACACACTTTATGGGATACGTTAGCATTCTTTAGATAGTTGTGAAGATATGAAGGCATGAATGGAGATGTTTTTGGAAAGCAACATTACCACTTACTTGTTTTCTTGTAAGTGACAATGTTGCTTTCCAAAAAATCTCCAATCATGCTTTCATATCACAAACTATCTAAAGAATGTTAAGATATCCCATGAATTGTGTAGTCAAAATGTTGAAACAAGCTATCATGATCGTTATCCATTGCATCAAACAGAATATTATGTTTTCACAGTTCACTTTCTCCAGAAGCATGTGGTATAGCCAGCATGATCAATCCATCATATCTTTGAAAAAGTATTCCTTATCTTGAATGTGATGCTTACTGCCTGGCTATCTCTATGGGACATGCTATAATTTAGTGTTATTCATAGATTATAGTCTTCTTTTTACTGGACTGATTTACTAAGAAGCTTGGATTTTTGAGATGGATGCCTTACTTGAGAGACTTGAAGTTGAAAATTATACTTATCTGACTCTCAATGCTACAACAGTAAAGCTTGTTTCAGATAAGAGAAGCAAAGCATGTAGGAGATGAAATGTAACCCAAGCAATCAACTATAGTTAGTTGTGTTTGTTTTCAACAGCAATTGAAAAAGAGATAAGTTGAAAACAAACATGAAATATATGACTTGTCTTAGCATGAATGCCATATCACTCCCTCTAGTAGCATACTCAGCCACTGAATTCTGACATACATGTAAGTTATAGGAGGCCAGGATAAAAAATAGTTAAGTTTGAACATGCACATTATGAAAACACATGATGTACAGAAATAAATCAACTTCTCGTTTCCTGCTGAAACCTAAAGGAACAATCCTTCTGATGCTGCCAAATGAAGGCCTGTGCTTGTTCAATAGCCATTGAGTACTGAATGCCTGTGGTAGAAAAGAATTAAAAAAATGCTAAAGTGGGGTGGGACCCAGAATGAAACAGGATCTCAGAATGGAGCATGATTGACTGACTAGAACCCTGAATTGGAACACTCCACTCGGGGGGGGGGGGGGGGAGCCTGCTTCTTGCTTATTAATATGCAAATCCAAGTATTAGAGCTGGGCTGAGAGATAACAGGAAAAACCATCTCCGAGTAGAGAGGTAGAGCAGACAGAATTTTGCTCTCTTCTCTTACACACTATATTTAATATAAAAATGGCACTCAAAGAAATGAGCAATTTTAAAAAGGTTTTCCCATTAGTTAAATCTTAGTATGACTGATTACTGAGGATGAGACTGGGAGCATTCTTTGTAATATCTGGAAGTGAACTAATTTAACCTTCAGGAAGATATTTTGCTGCATGGCTTTAATTATGTATTATTTGAAGAAGATAGGAAATGATTTCATTCCAGTAGAGAAAATTACATGGACTTGTGGATAAGCTTACATAATCCAGAGAAAGAATAAGAATCATCTTAATGATTCATGAATAAAATACTTATATATAAATGAATTGAACTGTGAAACAACATTTATTTTCTTATACCTGTGGTACCAAAAATAGGCCCTAAATGAAAATGCTTCTTTACCTATAGAGAACAGATAGAAAAAGCAGGACATGTAAATGTTTACAGCTTTTACAGGCAATATAGTCAGAAATAAATACATAATAATAATAATAATAATAATAATAATAATAATAATAATAATAATAATAAAAAAAAAGGCTGATCACAAATGAAATTGACTCATTTGAAAGTTTTAAGTGAGGAAGCAAAACATATGTCTTCTATAGAGAAACATGAATGTTTCTCTTAGAAGTGTAAGATAAGTCAGTTATGACTCTTTTATTTCAAAATACCATACTCTCTAAAATTGGAGATCACTGAAACTGTAGGCAGAATTCACTAGGGTCTGATTATTCATAAAACAAATTAAATCAAATTTAATTCATTTGTGAATAATGTAACCCAAATGAATGTATTTTCATAAAAAAGAGGCAATAGTGCATTTTTGGGGATACTTACAGAACAAAGATCCAAAAAATGTTTTTGTTGTTACCTCTTTAAAAATTATGTATTGTGGAAACTACACAGATCAAGAAAGTTTTATTTTTAAAAATTATGTGTTAGAAAGGCCTGTGAACAGTTAAACTACTATAGATTTTTTAAAAGAGTGATAAACTGACTGGAACACTATGTTATGAATGCAATCAGTAAAACAAGATAAATTTTATTGAATCACACATTCTTTGTTTTTCATCAAAGTCCTATGTTAATGTCTTTCGTTACAAATTATATGCAAAAGAGCTCAGGAACAGCTACTTCTGTCCTTCATATATTCCCATCTGACCATTATCAGTACAATACATATTAAATTGTAGAAATCAGTGTAGATGCCATAAATTGTCACAATGACCTGGAAAAATATTGCTTGTATAATGGCCAAAATGTTAGTTCAATTCTTGACTAGAAGGTCACTGATGAATTTCTTATAAGTTTCCATTTCCTGAAATAATCAGGAACGTTTGTCATTAAGTATAATTAATGGGAATTACAAGAACTTCTATCTAGTTTTTATGATATGGATTGAAATTTAGTGTAGCTACTAAATTTAGTGTAGCTACTAAATAACATAATACTATGCTGTATAGTATTATGTATAGTATTATGTATAATACTATACATAATACATTTCACATCATGAAATGAACGGTCTTTTTCATTCAACTGTTCTAATTAAATTATCATTAATATGAACTCCAGATCCCAGTTTTGGGTTCACATCAGAGGTGGGTTTCAGCAGCTTCTGACCAGTTCTGGAAAACCGGTAGCAGAAATTTTGAGTACTTCAGAGAACGGGTAGTAAAAATTCTGACTGGCTCCGCCGCCATCTATTCTCTGCCTCCCAAGTCCCAGCTGATCGGGAGGAAATGGGGATTTTGCAGTAACCTTCCTTCCCCTGGATTGGGGTGGGAATGGAGATTTTACAGTATGTTTCCTCTGCCACGCCCACCAAGCCATGCCCACCAAGTCACACTCACAGAACGGTAGTAAAAAAATTTGAAACCCACCACTGGTGCACATCTAAATAAATTAGATTATGACGTATCTGGAACTAAGGTAAAAGCAGAAACATCCACCAAATGTTTGGGTTCTTAAATCCTATTCATAACTTCAGTATTGTATTGGATATGGGGAAAGGAGAATGAAAAATTCAGTGCAGTATTAAAAAAAAAACTCGTACTGAATCAGAAAAGAGAAATCTTTTATAGTGATGAACTATTAAATGGACTGCATATGAGGCTCTCAGTTTAGGACCATATAACCATCTTTGTTGGATTTTATTTGTGTTGGTACAAAAGTACTTTATTTTGACAGTCTACAAGTAATACTTAAACACTTACTTGGTGACATTAGGGTTGGTGGGCGGGAACCTTCCACCGGTTTTACTATCAACTCTATAGAACCAATGCGAACCAGGGGCAACCCATCACTGCAGCTGAAGCCATCTGTTTTGGGCAGAATTTCTAGTAATTTTATAAGGATCCCCGAAATGAATTGATATAGCAAAACAAGAGCTAATATTCATACCTGTTTTTAGATTCTGTTTAAGCTTTATTAGAAGAAATCAAATGAAATTTTTTTAAAAAAATATTAGTGTAAGGTATTGCCTATTCAAATTTAAATTATTGTTAGTAGTCATTTTCAGGTTCCTATCAAAAGAAGCTATTGGGTAAACTAGTAAATGCATTCGTCTGCAGACTCAATCTATCTGAGCTACTTGAGAAGATTAATAAGGACACTTCAGTTAACTGTGGCATAGAATTTGTAACCACATTAATTTGAATATATTTATGCCCTTAACATATATAAACTTCCCTATTGACAAGAGTTCAGCGTTCATTACTCCCATTTTCTTCTGTGTGGTCTTAATGAACACATCGAGTTCTACTTACTTTGTATTCTTTAGCATCTGATAAGTGGACTGTAGGCCCTGAGATATTTCATTCTGAATTTAAACTATTAGTCTATAAGAGCTGCAAAATTTAAGATCTAGTGCATTGGATCATAATAATAGGATTGTAAATTACATATAGTTGTATTGTAAATCCTTTGTTAAAACAAACTAGACCAACTCAAAATTGAAATCCTTCTAGATGGTATGCCAAAGAGTGATGAACTCTACTTGAGTGGGTCATCCATATAATAAAAATAGCCTAAACTTCCACATTGTTGTTGTTGTTAGTCACAAAGTCATGTCCAACGTATCATGACCCCATGGACAACGTTCCTCCAGGCTTTCCTGTCCTCTACCATCCCCCGGAATCCATTTAACCTCATACCGACTGCTTCAGTGACTCCATCCAGCCACTTCATTTTCTGTCATCCCCTTCTTCTTTTGCCCTCAATCATTCCCAGCATTAGGCTCTTCTCAGTGAGCCATTAGGTGGCCAAAGTATTTGAGTTTCATCTTCAGGATCTGACCTTCTAAAGAGCAGTCAAGGTTGATCTCCTTTAGGGTTTTATTGCCTTGCAGTCCAAGGGATTCACAGATGTCTTCACCAGCACCATAGTTCAAGGGCCTCAATTCTTTGGTGCTCAGGCTTCCTTATGGTCCAACTTTTACAGTGATACATTGCAACTGGGAAAACCCTAGCCTTGACTATACACACTTTTGTTGGCAGAGTGATGTCTCTGTTTTTTAGTAAGGTATCTAGATTTGCCATAGTTTTCCTCCCCAGGAGCAAGCGTCTTTTAATTTCTTGGCTGTAGTCCCCATCTGCAGTGATCTTGGAGCCCAGGAAAATAAAATCTGTCACTACCTCCATTTCTTCCCCCTCTGTTTGCTAGGAATTGAGCAGGCTCCTCTTCACTTTCTGCCATTAGAGTTTAATTAAACGTTAAACTTCCACATTAGGAGTAGCTAATAGGTAACCTTGGCTAATGACTGTAATTGATCCCAAAATTATGGTTGTAAGTCATTGCGGTAGTTAAATGGGTCCCCATGTGACTGCACCCAATTTTACAACTTATTTTGTGGTGGTTGTTAAGTGAACACAATCAGTGAACATGGTGGTCATTAAGTAAATCTGTCTTGTCCAATTGATTTTGTGGTTGTTGTTAGAAACTGTAAGTAAATGCTGAAAACTGGCAAAAATATTAAAACTCATGGTCACATGATTGTAGGTGGCTGTAAATGATCATAAAGGTGAGCCATTGCATGACCACGTAGGGAGGTGTGGACATTGAGACTTAAAAATCAAGTTGTAAGTACCTTTGGGGGAGTGCGTCATAACTTTGAATGGTCGCTAAGAGGCTGTTTGTAACGTATATGAGAAACACTCACCTGTATGTGAGTGTGTCTCTGTACTACAGGGTGAATATTGAAAAACTGAATCAGTAGCAAAGCAGACGTCTGCTTGAATCTGTCCTAGTTTTTAAACATGGGATCACAGGTTAAAAGACAGCAGCTCCTTTAGGCATTAAGTAGCTAAATATATTCAGAAAATTATTATTTACTCACATCATAGGGGACAAAAGTTCCATGAACACATAAGAATAATAAATACTTAAAGGTATATTTTACAGACATTATCTTAACCATCATAATATGCAAACGCTGTAATTACAAACTTCATGCAAACATCAATTCCCACTGCTTCCTTATGAATTAGAGGCAACCATCAATTAATCTCAGGTTACCTTTTAAGGCTGTTTCATGTAGATAGGGCACCAAGGTTGGAATTCTGTGTTCATTGGCCATACATTACTACACCAGGATTTATGAAAATGTTTAAGAAATAGTTGGAAGCCAAAGTGTTGAACAAAGTTATGTACCGGCGGACAGCCATAGAAATGGGAATTATAAAACAAGTTGGTGTATTCTGTTCAGCTAGGATTCAAATTTAGATTCAGGGCTTCCTGGTTCACAATTTTTTGTTACTAGATAAACTATCTTAGATGCAGATTGCATTTCCAGTCTAAGAGCCTAATTATGGTGTCAGAATAAATATTTAAGACATTATTCTTCATTCTTGAAAAAATATTAACTCAATTTAATTGAATGTTTCATTGAGGATAACTGATGTGGTACAGAGATACATCATGGGGAGGAGATACATAAAGAACTGGGTTTTTAAATCATCAAACAGCCATTTATAGCACTTGATAAATTGACTTGTACTGAAACTTCCAGAGTTTGCCATGTAGGGCAATTGTTTCCAGCTCATATGCTATAAAGGTTGGATACAGGGAGAAAGACAAGAGCTACTTCTGCTGACTGCTGGCTGCCTGCAATTTGGCAGTTTGATTATCACCAGGCTCAAGGGTGACTCAGCCTTCCAATCTTCCATGGTTGGTAAAATGAGGACCCAGATGGTTGAGGGCAATAGGCTGACTCTGTAAACTGCTTAGAGAGGGCTGTAAAGCACTGTGAAGCGGTATATAAGTCTAAGTGCTATTGCAATTGCGATTCTGTAAATATAGTTTGTTCCGGAAAAAGTTACATCTTTAATTCAAAGAGATCCTCAGTAGATAATGGGAAGATACAAACAGCTGATCACTTTTATGCCTTGAACAAAGAACTTTGATTTTGTTAATGCTTATGACTTTTTTCTCATGACCTTATAGCAAAGAAACAGGAATGGGCTCTTAATGGTTACAAGTTATGTAGGCGATGACCAGGCTGAGCCTGAGGGAAGGGTCAAGGGTATCATCAGTCTGAAGTCCCTTCACATCCATGATAGATCATAATCATGCCCATCTTGAATTCCATTGACTCTTATCTACCACCTATTTGCTTTGACCATTAGCAGTTCAAATTCTTGTAGAGAGCATATGCTTCCTGATTGTCCATGCTTGACATTATTATTAATAATTATAATAATATCAAAGTATTATTTTGCACATACACTGAGAGCTTATGCATCTGAGACAAATTCCTTCTGTGTCTAATCCCATTTGGCTAATGAAGTATTTTATATTGACCACACATTAAAATGAGAGTCTACATCTCTTCAGAATTCTTTGGAAATTTCTATATTTCCTAAAAGAGTACACAGGCGAGCAGGGCAAAAGAAAGCAACTGCTCCTGTGTTTATTGTATGTACCAAGAGAACAACTAGGAGGAAATGATTCAGCTTTTTCCACATCAGGCATACGAGATATGAGAGAAGAGAATCAGAAGATTCCCAAGGAAGGGTTGGCTGCCACCCGATTTATAGACATTTTGTGGGCTTAAAAGGAGTTGCTTGGAGAAGAGGAGAGGGATAGAACTACTTTTTGTTTTCATAGACCATAACCTATTTTCCCTGAGAACTCGGGAGGGAAGGATGAGTCTGAAGAAGATGATGCAACAGAATGTATGCAGTGGTGGGATTCAGCCAGTTCGCACCACTTTGGGAGAACCGGTTGTTAACTTTCTGAGCAGTTTGGTGAACTGGTTTTTGGAAGAAATCATTAGGGCAGAGAACCAGTTGTTAAATTATTTGAATCCCACCACTGAATGTATGGGTGACTTTGAGGAAATAGGAGAAGAGATGCTGACTAGGAAACAATCAGACAAGAGGAGCAGGAGCCTGCAGGCACTTAATGGTCAGAGAAAGAACTAAGGAAGGACCCATCCTAATGGAGCAAGCAGTTAAAGATGAAGGGCGGGAAATTTATATTCTCAGGAGTGTACCGTAAGTACCGTAGCTTTGCAATAAAGTTACAATGAAGTAGATTTAGCTCAACTAGTTGTGTTTTATACCAGATATAAAAGGAAAGTCGACAAAGGGACAGCAGCTGGGTAATCCAGAGTAAAAAAGAGATGAATCTCATCTGAAGTGGACATTGATCCAATTCTGTTCTGAACAAAAACTAGTCAGAACTGGTCTCTTGCAGTTGAGCATCCCCGTTATTGTTTAGTCTTCTAGCTTTGAATTTTATATCTTTGTGGTCTCAGGGACTTGATAGGTTCTTGTATCAGGCCTAATTGTTTGTAGTTCCTGGAAGAGCAAAGACACCTCTGGCACTGTTGCCTTAGAGAGGCTTAGGTTAAAGGGTGGAAGACTCATCCAGAGTGTTATGATTAGGTTCAGGAACTATTTTTATATTGGGGAAAGTTTAAAAGTGGATAAACTTAGTAGATGACATTTTCCTTTCAAGAAAAGTACTGAGACATTTTTGTTACTGTGATTTTGTAACTATGCCTGTATAACCCACAATTTTATGAACAATGTATAATTTCCTTAAAGCTTTTCACATATTCACTGTAATAGCTGCAACCAATAATAGCTGTCAATGCTATTAGCTTTTTATTATTTTTACAACTTATTTCTACAATTTGCAGATTGTCCAACTCTCAGAAACTCCAAATAGTTTACAATTTAAAAAATAAGAAAAAAATATGAAACATACAAACTGTAAAATCAAAGGTAGGTCAAAAACTCATATAATAAGCAAGATACTCATCTGACACAGGTTCAACCCCCACCCTCTCTCAAAGCCTGGGAATGTATCCAGGCTTTTAATATCTTCCTAAACATCATTAAGGTACGAGCCATAGATCTCTTTATGTTACGTTCTGTTGTTTTCAAATATTTTTCTTACTTGTACAAAGCTTAGAAGATGTATAAATGGGGTGGTTTACAAATAAATAACAAAAAGCATGAAGGAATAGGATTTTGTTATCAAGTTTATTAAGTGCATAACTATAAGCCATTTTATGAAGTTTACATAAAGCAAGATGTAAAACGGACAAATTATACTTCAAAGTATTAATACAGAAGATTTGAAATGAGGGAATTGATCAATACATAACTGAATGTCCGATATTAAAAGATCTGGGAAACATGATAAAAGGTAATATATAAATCTAATTAACAAATTCATCAAAAATGATCTGATAGCAAAAATATCACTTTCTCAGTATAAGAAAGATAGGAGGATCTTTTCCCACACAGATGGATATAAGGAGTAAGGAACTATTCAGAAAGATCTTCAGTATGAGATTGTATCTGTGTAGACAATTTTGCACTAATGGAATTTGTTGGCATCACTTGATATGCTAATATCATTCATAATTAGTGGAATATTAGAGCTGTGCTTCACCACTTGCTATCTTTGCTCCATTTTGCTGATGTAGCCAAAGCCAAGATCTTTTCTAGTTATGTCAACCCTATGCAGTTATTCCGTGATAGTTCAAGTGAGATAAATTCAGATTTGCTTACCACAAATCAGACTAGAGTTATTTGTTGCTTTACTGGTATTTGTGTCTGCTTAATTAGATGTAAATTGAACAGCAATCCCTTAACTGCCTGTGAGCATTAAAAAGTGATCCCCCCCCCTAGTTGTACAGAAGGTAAGTGGCGTATATTAGAGGTGGGTTCTAAAATTTTTTACTACCGGTTCTGTGGACATGGCTTATTTGGTGGACGTAGCTTGGTGGGGGTTAATGTGATTGGGTGGGCGTGGCCAACTTTTTTTTCTTTTAAAAGTATTTTTTCTACAACCTTAAGAGGTTGCAGAAAAAAAATGCTTTTAAAAGCCTCTGATGATGAGGCAACTCAGCTGGGATTGCCAGAGGCTTTTAAAGGCATTTTTTTTTCTACAACCTCTTCGGCCGAAGAGGTTGTAAAAGAAAATGCTTTTAAAAGCCTCTGATGATCCCAGCTGAGCTGCATGATCATCAGAGGCTTTTTTTTTACTTTTAAAAGCATTTTTTCAGCTGAAGAGGTTGTAGAAAAAATGCTTTTAAAAGTAAAAAAAAAAAAGCCTCTGATGAGGTGGGTGGGGTAAATGAGTGGCGACTGGGCCGGGGACTGATTCGGGGGCGTGGCCAGCCAATGTTATTACTGGTTCTCCGAACTACTGCAAATTTTTACTACCGGTTCTTGTGAACCGGTGCGAACTGGGAGCAATCCACCACTGGCGTATATCTTAAAAAATACTTGGCTGCTGTCTGATTCACACCTTCTTGCACTGTCAGATGTTTCTTGTGTACTTTAAAATTCATAGACAGGCTTTAAAGTTGTATATAAGAAAGAAATTGTCAGCATTGGACATTTTCCCACAAATCAACATGTTAGAAAGTTTTTTAAAAAGACAATTCGTATAGCATTTCAAACAAGCGATTTTATTCTGAAAATAAATTTACTGTTAATTATTATTTATCATTATGTTTCTTGACAGCAAGCCACATCTCTTTTTCTCCTATGCTTATGATAATTACACATTAGGAATTTTCTACAAGGATGGAAAACTGTTTCCCGGCCAATTTTTTTTTTTTTTTTTTTTTTTTAGTAATTTCTATAAGACTGTTGGAAGGTAATACAATTCCTCTTTGAAATCATTACTGAAATGTTAAAAATGCATCTTCCAACTCAGTGGGATTTAATTCCAAGCAAACCTGAATGGAATACAGTAGCTACTCTGAGGTTACCTTGATGAAAAAACTAAAAGTAGATTACAGGATAGTTGCCAAAAAAAACCCAAGAAAGAATGTAAGACTTGGGGGTGGGGGACAGACTGAATCAAAGTAATAAGATGCCTTGAGGTATGAAAAAATATCATCCACGAAGAATTGCCTAAAATAATTGAGTTTTCAGTAATCAGGCAAGATTTTGGAGACAGTCTTCATCTCAGCAGATCCCAGTCTGGTAGTCTTAACATAATAACTGGTTAGGCCTAATTGCCTAGTGCTGTAATAGTTCAAGAGATGTAAAATAGCCATTCCCTGATGTTTAATGATTCACTGGGTGTGAAAAGAAGTTACACATGATTGCAGGTAATGATTTCAGAAGGACTGATAGTTTAGGACCCAAGCTAAAAACCTGTAATGTAAGTAAGTCTTCATTACAATTGTTAGAAAGTGTATGTCAATGAATATCCAAACATTTATTTATTAGATTTTTATCCCACCTTTCTTATTTTATAAGTAACTCAGGATGGCAAACATAGCTAATAACTCCTTCCTCCTCCTATTTTCCTCACAACAATCCTGCAAGGTGAGTTGGACTGAGAGAAAGTGGTTAGTCCAAGGTCACCCAGCTGGCTTTTGTGCCTAAGGCAGTAGTAGAACAGTCTTCTTGTTTCTAGGACAGGACCTTAATCACTACACCAAACTGGCTCTCCACCTTTTAAGGAGACTTGCTCAAAAGAAGCTTCATAAGGCAGGATTTCTTTTGGGGGTGAGTCAGAGGTGGGTTTCAGCAGGTTCTGACCAGTTCTGGAGAACCGGTAGCGGAAATTTTGAGTAGTTCAGAGAAACGGTAGTAAAAATTCTGACTGGCCCCTCCCCCATCTATTCTCTGCCTCCCAAGTCCCAGCTGATCAGGAGGAAATGGGGATTTTGCAGTAATCTTCCCCTGGATTGGGGAGGGAATGGAGATTTTACAGTATCCTTCCTCTGGAGTGGGGTGGAAATGGAGATTTTACAGTATCCTTCCCCGCCATACCCACAAGCCACACCCACCAAGCCATGCCACGCCCACCAAGCCACACCCACAGAACCAGTTGTAAAAAAATTTGAACCCACCAGTGGTGTGAGTGGGATAGAACAGTTTCTGATTCACTAATTAGTAAATCAATAAAAAGGAAAGATTTCTCTAGCTCTACATTGCCATTTGATGGGTAGAATTGGGAACTGCATAAAAGGAGGTACTTGTTTTCAGAAAACTGCAAACAGTCCTCAAGAAAACATTTCCTATGTTTCCAGCTGCGGTGTTCTTGTTAGACCTCCTTCAGCTGTTCTCTCCTATGATTATGTTAATATGCTGGTTTTTATTTCATTACTTATGCACACTGTATATGTTAATCAACTCTTCCACAGAAACTTTGTGTCATGTCTAACAATCATTTTTGTGATTAACATCTGAGGCTGCAATTGCATTTGTTTGAATCAAGAGTTTCTGGTGGTTAGGAATTTACCATTTACTCCTGTTAGGAGAATTAAAACCAAAGTGTAATCATATTAAGTACTTAACAAGGTCTGTATACCTAACCATTCTGCATTGTACGTATGTAACTAAAGAACATAATGGCATAAAAAATGTAAGAGTGTAGGTGTAAGCGCTCCAGTAGCAAGAATGGACTCCTTATGCTTTATTACAGCATAAACTAAATCTGGAACTAAATCTGATTTATGAGATGCATGGAATATTATCTTAAGAGAACAACAGATATATCCATTTGTAGGAAAAGTGGTTATAAAATGAAATGTAGGAGGTAGGTCACAATGAACATACAGACAATTATATTCACAAAATAGCTGTGAGGTTTGATACCAACAGTTTTGTACTGATGAATTGATGAATGCATATAGTAAACATATAATGTGAAATAAAATAAAGCTTTTCCTTTTAAGTACTGTACTGTCACTTTTTAACCTTACAGGTACTATCAGATTTAAGTCTTTAATCCATAGAAGAGGACTTGCAATGGGATCAATGTAGGAAACTGCACAGAAATGAAGGAAAGCTGCTATTTTCAAGCAGATCTAATAGTGCTACAGATATTCCTATTTCTGATGTTCCTTAGGCTCCTTTAAAATCTCATCATCAGATTATTTTAAAGTGAACATTGGCCCTGCCATATTTGGTTTCATAAATATTAAAAGTGTTGGCCCCAATTGGTGACATAAAGACTTGGCTGTTTTCCCAGGAAGCTATGATAGTTGATGCCTCTTCCTGCATATAAGTTTTTGGTAGGATGTTTTGTGGTTTGCATGAGAGTCATCTTGTTCTTCTTTCTCTTTATCCAACTCTTGGTTTGTTCTTTGTGATATTGTTTTTATATTGTTTACTGTATTGTAAGCTATATAGAGCAATTGGACTGATATAACATCAATTCAATATTTTTAAAAATATCAGTTTGAATACATATGGAAGGAAAACTACAGTGACAAAATGAAGATATGTCACATTAACCAAAATATGTAATTGTATCTTGGAAACAATACAGACTCTTGTGGCATCTTAAAAATGGGACAGTCGAAAATTAATATCAGGGTATTTAAGTCCTTTGAATTAGTGTTTTAAACAATTTTAAAGTTATTTTCAATTATTTTGTTGTGCTGTGGAAATCAGTTCATAAAACTAAATCTAACTTCCAGCGAATGTCATTTTTTTCACAACCTGGACTTTTAAGATTCCTTACTTAAGTCTTAGCTAATAACTCACTAACTCACTAAGAATGGATTACAACCAGTACATTTCAATAACCTGAAGTTGAATGTGTTAGCATGCAAATTTCTGGGTTTATCTTTCTTCCCAATTTAAAATTGATATGGAAAATCGACAAAATTAATCACGAAAATTAAAACTAAAATGTGGGATGTAGCAAAAGTGAAATGGCACTAATATCCACAAACAAGTACTGATATTTTCCAGAAAAGATATTTGTTTTCTGGATACTATTGCCATTTGTAATAGAATGGCTTATTCAGTATCCTATCACTAGCTATAGAAAGGAAGACTCATGGTTGCAGAAGCTAGAAGTAGTTCTAGATAGATTTGTTTTAAATTATCTAGCTTGACATCACTTGTCAGCATGTTTCAGAAGTGTGAAGAAAGCGATATTTATTTTTATAGACGGTTCCCAATAGAAAGACTGGTTGGGTTACTTTTATCCCCCCATATAGTTTGCGATCGACAAACTATAAAGAATGCTTAGGGTCTTGACAGGCAGTTGTCAGGGTAGCCTCTTAATGACCTGCCCAACACCAGAGTTCAGACTGAGGAGAATCTGATTAACTTTGTCTACAAAAAAACCAATGCCAATTTGTCATGCTACCCTCTAATAGTTCCCACTCCCTTCTCACATCTTGATAATGAAGATGCTTCACAATCCACAAAAGCAGTGCCCACCCTAATCTATCTAGATTCAAGATAAGCAGAAATGTTAACCTTTCACTGCACCTATTGCCATGGAGCAGGATTTCAAATAAACCCTCACTCCATTTTTCGTCCAACATTTTTAATAATTCCTCCATTCCTTCTGGTCAAGGAGATGATTTAATATGCTTACCATATATTAAGTGTGTAGTTCTTCTTTGGCAAGATTCATTTATGGGGACTGCCTTGTAGGAAGCAATTTGTAAGAGATTGTTTTTAATTCCAAATTGTATTGATTAGCAAGGAATTGTGTTTGTGTGTGTGTGCATGTATTATCTATCTATCTATCTATCTATCTATCTATCTATCTATCTATCTATCTATCTATCTATCTCTCTTTAGCCAGGTTCTTCCTACGTAAACCAAGATTTTTATGCAGCCCTAGTTCAGTGAAATCACAATCCACTAGTTTCTAGGCTTTTTCTTTTTTTGTTTTTTTCTGGCAGCCAGCAAACACTCTGCTGCCCATTGGAAGACTAAGTGTTTGCTGGCTTACAGGAAAAAAAAGCCTAGAAACTAGTGGATTGTGATTTCACTGAACTAGGGCTGCATAAAAATCTTGATTTACGTAGGAAGAACCTGGCTAAAGAGAAATACACATAAAGCCTACGAAAAGGAAAGAAAACATATATATAGCCAGGTTCTACCTACGTTAAGCCAAGATTTTATGCAGCCCTAGTTCAGTGAAATTTCATTATAAAGGCTAAAGAAAAATACACATAAAACCTACGAAAAAAAAAGAAAAACACATATTGTACCTTTATAGGGAGGATACATGAGATGAGGGTGTGGCTAACTGATGACGCCTTATAAGGCAGAAATAGATCTATCTTAGTCTCCCAATGGGCAGCAAAGAGTTTGCTGGCTGCTAGAAGAAAAAAAGCCCCAAAACTAATGAATGAGATTTCATTGAACTAGGGCTGCATAAAATCTTGGCTTACGTAGGTAGAACCTGGCTAAAGAAAAATACACACACACACACACACACACACACACAACATATATGTGCATATACATATATATATGTATAATATATTACACACACACACACACATACACATATATCCTTTTTAACTGACAACTTTAATCAATTGTTACTCAAATGTCCTTTTTTATATATTTTCCATTACAAGATCTTTTAGATCTTTAATGTACAATATTTTGTGCCTGTCTATGTCCATAAGGATGTTCCAGAATTAACATTGCTACATAGCATATTTTCATCCCATGTTTCTAGTGAAATTAACATTATTTAATTTTACCAATTTCTGTTTTCGGAAAAAGTGTTTTTTCAAAATTACTCAGTGGGCTTCATAAGTAAGCATGGACATGTACTTAATCCAAAAACCAATAATGCAATCTAACAATCTGACCCTAAGAGAATTATTTGGGTAAATTTTACAGAAGCTAATGGCAGAAAAACTTTTAATAACTTTTAGTTTAATTAGTATAAAGCTCTAATAATAGTGTATGAAATAATTTTTGGAATGTTGAGGTTACTCCTCTCATTGAAATACACAATTAATTTGATACTAGCAGGGATTAATACATTTAACTTTGATACATTTATTGTCCCTTTTAAAGTTTTTATTACATGGTTTCCTTCTTCCCATCTTATCCCTTTTAATCAGCACATTTTTTACATTTTTACCAAAAAGTCCATATGGAGTTTCTACTCTTTTATGGAAGTATTTATTATTTTATCCCTGACATTAGAGACCCTTTTGTGTATACATCTGTTAATTATGTTGTGCCTGGGGATCTTTTCAGAATATGGAGTCTGATAGCATCTTTCAGATTAACCAAATTTACTAGGTCTTTTGCCCGAAGGACCATGATTGGCCTTTAAGGTGCTATCAGATTCAATCCCTCAGAGCAACTTCTTAACTAACAGGCTCAATTAATACTGTCTTTCTGTCATACTTGAGAGAATGTGTGTAGATCCTCAATAGATGCCATACACTAAATAAATACAATTCTTTGATAAATTAATAAGAATATTACACCAATATGCCCATCTCAAATGGAACAAATCTGATGACCATTTATGCTGTTGCAGTAAAAGGAGATTCATTTTGCATTTTAGTTTATTTTGCTCAACATATTTTTATTCAAATGGTATCTTTTAACATGTTTTATTGTAAATATCAGCTATTGGATGTTTCTTTTTTTTAAAAAAATCCCTGCACATTTGAAAGACATCAGAGTGGGTAAGGTTGTTGGAAGAAACAAACAGAGGTAGGAAGATGGTGAAAGGCATTTTGAAAATGCCTGAGCAGAAAGCAACTATAACTGCGGAGTCCTTGGTATTCTCTGAGCTAGGTAACATCCTAGTTGAGTAATGGAATTACTTGACTATGCAGTGCAGCTATGCAGTGATGGGTTCCTCCCGGTTCGGCCCGGTTCTCCCGAGCTGGTAGCGGTGATGATATGATGTCACCGAACCGGTTCTGCCCCCCGCCCCTCATGCCCCCTACCCCCGTGCCCCCCACCCCCCACGTTATTCTTATCTTTTATTTGGCCCCACCCCCAATGTATTGCTGCCTCCTGAGTCCCAGCTGATGGCTAGAGGGAAAAAAACTGTATAAACTCTTGCCACAGGGCTTCAAAGGGCCGCCCTACAGCTGATCAGTGTTAAAAGAAAACAAATGAGTAGACCAATGCCTGCAAAAATAAATGGGTAGACCAGTGCCTGCAATAAATAAATGGGTAGATCGGTACAGCTCTGCAAGCAGTTAAAAGCCTGGTAGACCAGTAACTCTGCTAAATCCTAAATAATTGTCACATGACCATCAAGCCACGCCCCTAAAATAAGCCACGCCTAAAAAATTTTAGAACCCACCCCTGGAGCTATGTGAATTGAAAGTGATTTCCCCCATGCAAATGATGCAGTATTGCCACTGTTTAGTTACCCTAAATATGATTTAAACCTGGGATTTCTTAACATTACCTTGCTTGTTCACAGGGATCCATAATGCATTTCAGTCAAGGTAATGGACTCCCTTTCTCTTGCTTGCAACTCCCCTATCTAAACTGCACTTTAGAATCCTATTCCATGATATCAGGTTGATTGAATTCTTGAACCAACTCCACAGATACAGGCTTTGTGTGTGTGTTCTTCTAAATGAACCTGGTTCAAGATAAGACATACTGAAATTGTAAAATACATGTCAAATTCTTAAATTGACTATCCTGATGATGAAACTAAAATGAAACCTATCTCATTAAATGTCAGTGTTTTGTTCAAACTTGCTGCATAAAGGGCTATTTATTCAGGCTTTAGTCCAAGCTCATTGTAAAGCGACTATAACTGCGTCTTGTGAGCTCAGGTGACAGAAACCTGATTCTGTTGTTCACTGTACTTCTTATTTGTTCATTACTTGGTTGTCATAGAGTTTCAATAGATAATGATAAATAAGGCCACTTTATACCACAGGTTACTTCAATTGCTTGTTAGTGCTGCCATTTGGTTATTTTGAGAATGTGATGACAATAGATGGTTCACTAGCAACGGGGAACAGAAGAGACCTATGAAATAAATCAAGAGTACTAAGAAATAACAGAGAAGCAGGGTAAAACAACTTAAAGAAAAGCTAATTTGTAAAAAAAAATATTAATAATGAGGTTAGAGTGTGCTGATGAAAAGCATCGGGGCTAAGTCGCTAAGAATGCTTTTAGTTCTTGGTTTTTAGAAAACTCATTTCCATGAGTGTGGCATCGTGGATAAATGTACCGTGTTTCCCCGAAAATAAGACCCTGTCTTATATTTTTTTGAACCCTGAAATAAGGGCTTGGCCTTATTGCCATGCGCTCAAAACCGATTGGGCTTATTATCAGGGGATGTCTTATTTTGGGGAAAACAGGGTATAATAAAGGTGGATTGGCTTCATATTTAGCATGTATTTATTCTTTTTTTTTATTGTTGTCCCCCAATTCAGATTTGGTTCAATTACACCATGTTATTTCTGTGGATAGGCTGATACTTGGATAGAGCCAGATTGATCTAGTGGTTAAGGCACAAGTTAGAAAGCCAGGAGACCCTGAGTTCTAATCCCTCCCCCCCCCATTTAGCCATGAAAGCCTGCTGGGTAATTCTGGGCCAGTCACTCTCTCTCAGTCCAACTCACCTCACAGGATTGTTGTTGTGGGGAAAATAGAAGAAAGAAGGAGTGCTAAGTAAATTCACTGCCTGGAGTTATTTGCAAAAATAATAAAGGCAGAATACAAACAAACAAGCAAACAATTTCATTTGCAAGTACAAGATTGCAGACACAATTGTAAAATTCCTATCTGATATCTTGGCTATGGTGGTGGGGTTGCCCACAGTCAATGCGAAGAATTCTGGAGTAGATGGAGAAATGATTATATTAAAGATATCAGTTTCCTGTGTTCAGTCAGGTGATCTTCCTTCTGAAATTTGTCTCAGGGTTAAACATTCATCATGGCTTAGTCAAACATAGAAAACTACAGGTTATCTGCCTTGTGCCTGATCCAAATAGCCATAGAAGATGTACTGATTCATTTAGCCAACATTTCCACATAAGGAATCTTGAGGAGTGTGTGTGTGTGTGTGTGTGTGAGTGAGAGAGAGAGAGAGAGAGAGAGAGAGAGAGAGAGAGAGAGAGAGAG
>WNWU01013802.1:16683493-16695103 GCA_012654045.1 Ptyas mucosa
GAGAGAGAGAGAGAGAGAGAGAGAGAGAGAGAGAGAGAGAGAGAGAGAGAGAGAGAGAGAGAGAGATAAATGTGTCATATCCTTTTAAGCAATATCTCAATAGAATATAATGATTGAAGGCTATAAGCCAAAAAGAAGGTATATCTACAATAAATATATATGTTTACATACAGTTTCATTAGAACTATCAGTTGTGCTATTTTACTTCTACCGTGAAAGAGTCTTTGAAAAATTACAAAAGAAATAACCAGCATACCTAGGATTCAGTGTTCCATGAGCACAGAGCATGGAAAGCCTTGAATTTCAAATGAAATGCAGTTGTAACTTGAATACTCCTACCATGAAAGCTTTAACAAATACTTATTTGTTTACTGCTCTAAAATATAGCCTGGCATGAATACTCTTCTGATTTTTGCAGAAATGTTAGAAATCTGTTCTTGGAAATTTGGTTTTAAATTGTAGCAAGTGCAATGACTGATTAAGGATTACAGCAGGAAAGCATTGAAACTGGACTCTCTGTGGATACTTGGCAAAGATGGCTTCTTCTTCTTCTTCTTCTTCTTCTTCTTCTTCTTCTTCTTCTTCTTCTTCTTCTCCTCCTCCTCCTCCTCCTCCTCCTCCTCCTCCTCCTCCTCCTCCTCCTCCTCCTCCTCCTCCTCCTTCTATCTCTGCCAAAATGAAAGATTTAACAGATTAACAGAATTGGAAGGGATCTGGTAGGTCATCTAGTCCAACCCCCTGCCCAAGCAGGAGACCACACCCTATGGGTGTCAAACTCAAGGCCTGGGGGACTGGATTCAGCCCATGGGTTGCTTAGATCTGGCCCACAGGGCTGCCCTGGAAACAGCAAAGGACCGGCCCGTGGTGCTCTGCCAGTGAAAATTGCCACAGGTGTTTTCACTGGCAGAGGGTTTCAGGAGGCCATCACACCCGAAAATGGAGCTCAAGAGCCCATTTTTGCTGGCAGAGTGCTTGGGCCACCACAGGCACCCCTGACACAAGTGATGTCAAGCTGGCCATGCCCACCCTGGCTACACCTACCCTGGCTTCCCAAGGTCAAATGCAACCCTGATGCGGCCCAATGAAATCGAGTTTCACACCCCTGCCCTACACCATTTCTGACAGATGGTAGTCCAGTCTCTTCTTGAAAGCTTCCAGTGATGAAGCTCCCACAACCTCTGAAGCCAAGCTGTTCCATTGGTTCATTGCTCTCACTGTCAGAAAATTTCTCCTTATTTCCAGGTTGAATCTCTCCTTGTTCAGTTTCCATCCATTATTCCTTGTCCGGCCTTTAGGTGCTTTGGAAAATAGGTTGACCCCCTCCTCTCTGTGGTAGCCCCTCAAATATTGGAACTATTATGTCTCCCTGGTCCTTCTCTTCACTAGACAAGCCATGCCCAGTTCCTACAACCATTCATCATATGTTTTAGCCTCCAGTCCCTTAATCATCTTCGTTGCTCTTCTCTGCAAATTTCCAAATTGAATTCCACACTTGTCATAAAAATAAAGCAAGCACATTTTTCCCCTTCTAGGTAAGAGGAAACAAGGGGAGAAGGAAAGATCAGAAAGAAAAAATACCAGAAAAGTAAACTATACTGGGAAGAGGGACAAGAAACTTGGGCATATAGAGCATTCTAGACAGGGGTGGGTTTTACTTACCTTTGCTGCTGGTTCACTCATATGCAGATCATATTTGATGACGTCCAGGCGGGTGGGTGGAGCCTCCTGCTGCCACTGCTACCAGTTTGCCCAAACCGGGGCAAACTGAGCAACCCACCACTGATTCTAGAGCATTCTAGAGTGGATTTCATGACCAGTATGTCCCAGACCTGAAGCTGATCAACTGAATTCTACTTTCCATTTGGCCTCTCTTTCTAATAATACATTTTTTCTGGACAAAAATCCTGGAGAAAAAAAAATTCTTTGGTGATATACAGCAGCTTTCTAGCTATAAGAATATTATATAGACATGTACAATCCAGGAAAAATATAAATTGACTGTACCTGATTTCAGATCACACTTTATTTATTTGTAGGATGATGGCAAAATAAATTGATAAAATAAATAAATAAAATTTACAATAGTGTTAGCCTGCCTTAAATGTAAAAAGCTCTCAGTGGGATACAACAAGTCCTAAAACAAAAATATGATATCTGGTACATAGTGCCCACAATAAATTAATTAAACTAAAGCAATACAATTAATAAATCTAAGACCAAATGGACATTGGAACAGTTTTCATCTCTGAAATACCAATAGGGCTGGGACAGTATTCTGCATATTGAAGACATTAATGAGAAGGGTTGTTTCTACAGTTAGGATAGAGGCAGAGAGGTGTAATAAGCCCTTTCTTGATAAAAGAATCAGTAAAACAATGTCAGATAGTAATGGAAACAGTTTATTTCTTCATAAGAACACATGCCATGAAGTATTTCCTTGACAATAAATATTAATTATATCAACTTCTGAGTGGTAGAGCAAAAAGTTTATGATGTGAAATTGTTACTGACAAGCAGAAGCAGGAGTCAGAGTATCTTTGCTGAGTATTACCAGGATTATCTATAATTAAAGAATTATGATATAATTTGCCAGAAAGGACCATATAATAGTAGATCTTATTGATTTAACCCAGTGCTTCTCAATTATTTTCTGTCATGCCCCCCTAGGAAGAAGAAAACATTTTTCGTGCCCCCCGCGCGACTGTAAATAGTATCATTATTAGAAAAAGGTCTGTTCTCCTTGAAAGGGAGGAGCATGCGCAGTCACATGTACTGGCTTAATGCTCACTATCGATGCAAATGTCAGCAGCGGTAGCCCGATTTCTTTAGCAAGTTTGATTAATTGGGGCAGCGTTATGTTTCACAGGAGAAGGTCATTGTCAGTCATTTGAGCATCAATTGGGCGCACATCCGTCAGGCAACAAAGTAAGTGTGGACGGACGTCCCACACTAAAGATGGCTCCGACAGGCTCGTGTCACAAGGGTTTTGGACAGCCAATCAGATGCCGAGGTCAAACGCGCCCCCTTTTACGGAGCCTCGCGCCCCCCCTGGGGGGCATGCCCCACTATTTGAGAAGCACTGATTTAACCTCATGAAATATGAGTTGACAAAGAACAGATGCTTAGATTTTGCAGTTTTATGATGCGGTTTGATACATTTGGTATTAACTGTCTAGAAATGAAGGAAATAGTAAATTTAGCTAAAAGGTTTAAAGTACTTACTGATTAGTACCATAGTCTATAACTTAGTGGTTGAATAAAATAATTTCTAAATCCCCTTTTACTTTCTCTGAATTATGACTCAGTGCAGGACTCTCAGTTCTAATACATATTTGGGTCATATTAGGATAGGCAGGGGAGATCACTTGGTAATCTATATAATACAAACTCCCATCATGAAGTTTTTATACGTTTTCTTCTAAGGCAGGTTAGTTATTCAATGGAGGCATCTACATTTTGTCAACCATGAGTTCAGTGTTGTCCTGCTTTTCAGCATGTCTCAGCTGTTTCTGCTGCTCTTCCTAGTATGAACAGTCTAGTGGACAGAACAGATGGATTTCTTCTAAGCTGCATGTTATTCAGAATCTCAGAGTTTCTCACTCAGCTATAAAGGTTTTCAATAGTTATGAATATCTGCAGTTATATCACCTTCATGCCAAATAGCTATGCTATTGACTATTGCTGCTTAAGCATAGCAATTCCACTGCATTAATGTCCTGCTCACCCACTAAACTAGAGCAGAGAGATTGTGCTACAAAGTTTACAAGATAAAATGAGGGCAATTATCATGATTAGCCATTTAGAATTAATGTTTGAATTCAAGCCAATTTGATAAATCCCCATATTCTCTACCAATTAAAATTTGAAATTAATAAATAGAATAACAGAAGTGGAAGGGACCTTGGCGGTCTTCTACGGTAGTCCAACCACTTCAGACAACGAGCTGTCCAATCTCTTCATAAAAACTTCCTGTGTTGGACCACCTACAGCTTCTGGAAGCAAGTTGTTTTGCTGAATAATTGTTCTGTCAGATAATTTCTCTTTAGTTGATTAATAATTATTGTTATGAATCTTAAAACATTGGTATATGTATTATCAATGCTGTAAAGCAGCTCAAGACATGTATAACTATCAAGTAATGATAAAGGCCAAGTTTATCTCTAATTCTCTTCCTTCTATTGCCTCAGAACCTGTTAATGGATATTGCTTTTGCCCATTAGGCTTCTATTCAAATTAGTCAATTCTATCTTCCTAGGTGAGAGATAATACAAATATTATCTGTATATAGGCTGTATATGAAACATTATTTCCATATCATTTCCCCAGTCTTCATCTCTCAACCCATTATGGATTACTTAGGGTTTTTTTTCCAAAAAGAAAAAAAAAATCCTGCCTAGGTAGTCATTAAGGTGAAGATCTAATTATTCCACATTAGAATTCTTAAAGACCAAATCTGAAATATCCATAAGGCTGCTTTCTCTTCTCCAGATAGTTAACTATTTCTTCCATCATGCTGGTGTAATTTTTTACTCTAAAAAGCTCAGAGATTAAAACAACCAATCTCCTTGGAATGTCAGACTTTATTAACTAAATATCTTTATCCCTAGTTTCCTCCAGACAGCATAATTCAATTTGTAACTGAAAACCACAATCATTTTAATATTGCCTCACTATTATTTCAGACAGAGATAGTGAGAAGTTTAGAACTAGCCAGAACACCTGCAAAGTGGCACAAAGAGCTTACATTTGTATAACTTATATTTTAAAATTCTGTTTCAATGGAAGCACCAGCAACATATTATCCAGCTTTATGAAATGGATAATGTTATTACTTCTTAAAATTCTAGAGAGCCTGAGGAATGTTGAAGTGAGAGAGAAAAAAAAAATAATTGAAAATGAACACGTTAAAATTTTGTGGGATTTCCAAATACAAACTGATAAAGTCAGATAACAGATAACAGAATAACAGAGTTGGAAGAAACATTGGAGGTCTTCTAGTCCAACCCCTTGCTCAAGCAGGAAACACTATACCATTTCAGACAAATTGTTTTCCAATCTCTTCTTAAAAACCTGCAGTGTTTGGGCACCCACAACTTTTGGAGGCAAGTAGTCCTACTGGTTTATTGTTCTAACTGTCAGGAAATTTCTTTTTAGTTCTAGGTTGGGATCTCTCCTTGATTAGTTTCCATCCTTTGCTTCTTGTCTTGCCTTCAGGTGCCTTGGAGAATAGGTTGATCCCCTCTTCTTTGTGGCAACCCCTTAGATATTGGGACACTGCAGTGGTGGGTTTCTACCGGTTCTCCCCGGTTTCGGTGAACTGGTAGTGGCAGTGGTGGAAGGCTCTGCCCACCTGCCTGGACATCATCATGGACTCTGCGCCTGCGCAGAAGGTTCTGCGCATGTGCAGAAGCACTCTGTGCGAGTGAAGCGATTCCAAACCGGTAGCAAAGGTAAGTGGAACCCACTACTGGGACACTGCTATCAAGTCTTGGCTTACAAACCTGATACAACTGTGGTTAAAAACAAGAAAGTATGGATAACTGATATCTCAATACCAGGAGAGAGTAGAATAGAAGACAGAGTACTGGGGAAGATTTATAAATCAAAGTTGAGAGATAATGGCATAAACTAGCTATAGTGGTGCTAATGGTTATCAGAATGCTGGGTTCTACACCAAATACTCTTGGATAGCACTTAGAAAATATGCCTTTGACAAACTTTGCATCTGTCAATTGCAATACTGATATATTTCAACATCCTAGGTTATTGGGGAGAACATGATGTGCATGAAAGCAACACCAGCTACAGAATTGACAGCTGTAACTTCACATTGTTGTGAACAGAGAATAATAATAATAATTTGTCTCCCACCTGCCTTCTAACAACCTCTGGGTGGCTTACAATAATCAAACAAAATACTGCAATAAAGTTGATAAAAGATGGCAAGTGCAGCAAATCAAATAGAATGAAGTGAGGAGTCTCACTTCCCACATCAATGAAAATCAGGCTCTTCATAGCTCTTCTGAATACCAACAGTAGGACTCACTCAACAGAGTGAGGGACATTTGGATCACTGATTTGACTGATTGATTGATTGACTGATTGATTTGTCCAGGCAAATGCAATGGGAGAAGGGACTCTCTCAAGATGACTTATATTATAATCTTTAAATGTTGCTTTCCATGCTGGTGGAGAAAGGCCAAAAAGAAAGCAAAACCATACTCTGCATCACAAGCTTTACATAATCTTCCTTTCACATATATGCTTTGACTGAAAAGAGTGATTTTGATTAAGATTCAAACATTCATTGTAGGCTGGGAAGTCTCTGACCAAATTTGCAGTATGGAACATTCCTGTTGAACATTAGATGTGTTTGATCATGCTATTTTTCAAGAAACTGTATTCCATTCCAACCCCCCTCAGTCAGCATGCCAGTATATACACTGAACATGTTCAGTTTTCACTGAGGTGCCTTTTTTATAGATCTGTGAGTGTTCACCTCTCTCATATACTTTATTTATTCACTAAAAAGTTGCTGTGATGGCACAGTCTCTTTGCCAAATGCAGTTACTGGGTAAAACCTAGAAAGAAGTGCCTGTGCAAGAGCAAATTTTAACATGACATATGGCTGCAAATACTGCAACTAATTCAAGCAGACTGCTTGATTCCATGTTCTCGTTTAATTAATATATCATGCAGAAGGGGAAGTAGGTAGCTGAAATAAGCTTCCTAATGATCTTAGGTGGTTTCTATGCAATGTCACCTTAATGAGTTTCCTTTAACTACATGATTACTCATTTCCTACAAATGTGTTTCCTTGCTTTTCCTGACTTCCCTGTTTTGCTTTTCATCTCTTAAGTAGACATCTGTCAAACAACCATGTCTAACTTCTGTCTATACATTCATGTCTTATGAATGCCCTTCATTTTCTGTACATTTCAGCAAACATATTTTCTAAATAGTTCAGAGTTTCTATGAAGGAGTCCACATAATATGTAAATAGAAAAAAAGAAGACTATTTCAAACCAAGCAAACAAAAAGATACCGTGTGCATAGACAAAAACATGCAATTTAGGGAAATCACAGTACAAAACATAACAAATGAAATGCAACTCAAAATTATAGCTTCATTGCATTTTCTCCTTCTGATTAATTGATGTAAAGTATTTACACTTCACCCGATGGGAAACTGCACAGAATTGTTTGCTTGCTTCTTCATTGATTTACTGATTCACCAATTCATTCGTTGATTGATTGATTGATTTCATTTCACTCCTATCTTGTATTTTTTCAATCAGCTCAAGGCAGTTTACATGTTGATGCTCTTCCAGCATTTCATTTTCTTCCACAAAATACTGTGAGGTGGGTTGAGGGGGAGGGAAGGGAAAGTCACCCAGTGAATTCTGTAGAGACTTGAACCTGGATTTATTCAGGCCAACTCCAATAATTATAATCAATTCATTAAGCTGCCTCTGTGTTATATTCTGTGTAATTGATACAGGGTACCATCTAGTCTTTGAAATTTAGTGAAACTAAATTAAACTTGCAATACAGTCCTGTACAAGTATATGCAAAAACATATCCCACTAAGTTCCATGAGAATTACTGTAACGCATATAAGGCATATGATTAAAGATTGAGCATGCGTAGCTTTTGTCACAGGTTATATATATATTAAAAATGTAGGATAAATTATTTCCTCCTGAGATTCTTGACCACCTTTTCTACATAATCTTCCAAGTTATCTTAAGATTCTAAAGCCTATCCATGGTTTTGGGGGTTTGCAGGGGGCATATTTTATAATTGAACAGAACAGAACAAAAAAAAAATTAAAGGAAGAACAAAGGCAAAGGAGCAAACACACAAACACTTCTTGTATTTCTGAAACACTTTTCAAACGTGTGCATGTGTATATAAATATTTACATGATAGTTTCAGTGCACAGTGACCATATTGTATTATAATCTAGAGTTTACCCAAAGCTACAATTTGGCTTATAAAACATTTTTGTTTCTTTAACTTCAGGTCGTCTGTGAAAGAAATGGGCTCCAGTGAACAAGAAATCATAGTCTGGGTTTGCCAGGAAGAGAAGATTGTCAGTGGACTGACTAAACACACAACTTGCTTGGAAGTAGTTGAAGCTTTGCTGGAAGAACATCAGACAACATTGGCAGAAAAGAGATTTCTCTTTGGGGAATGTAAAGATTACTGCATTATAGAAAAATGGAGAGGTTCTGAGCGGGTTCTTCCACCTCTCACAAAAATGCTCCGACTCTGGAAAGCCTGGGGGGAAGAGCAACCTAATTTGCACTTTGTCTTGGTCAAGGCAGATGCTTTCCTTCCCTTGCCTTTGTGGAGGACATCTGAAGCCAAGATAGTTCCAAACCTAGAAATGCACTTGGATCTGAGTCCAGCAAATTATATGAAGATGTTGACAGTGGACAAACAAAAGAGAATTCTTAGAAAAACCTTTAAGAAACTGGCCAAACTTAAACAGGAAGGAGTTCTGCAGGAGAGGGACAATATAGAGACACTAATCCATCTCATCCTTTCTCAAGACCATACTATTCACCAACAGATTAATAGAATGAAGGAACTAGATATGGAAATTGAAGAGTGTGAAGCCAAATTCCAACTTGAAAGTGATGGGGAAAATTATATCCAAGAGTCTTATTTAATGTCATCTTGTAGCAGTTCTGAACAGCTAATGGAAATGCCTCACAACCATCAGCAGGAAAGTTCAAACAAATATGATGGGATTTTACAAGTGGAAGAAGGACTAAGGCACCACAAGTTAATGATTGAAAAGCTCTCTGCTGAAATTGAACAAGAGGTTAAGGAAAGTGAAAAAAATGGAGATATACGGACAGAAGAAGCATCTAAAGGTGAAGTGGAAAACACTAATCTAGAAAGTGTTAAGAATGAGCTGGAGAGAAGTATGAAAGATGCTCTAAGGATTCATTCTCAGTTGAATTGCATAGAGCAGGAACTAAAATATCGGGACTTGATGCTTCAAAGGAAGGAAAAAGAATATGAACTCCTTGTAGAAGAGCTTAGTGGTTTGCATGCTAAAGATAAAAATGTATTCAGGTATCCAATCAGTGAAGACGAAATGAAGGACAATGAAACTGGAACCTGTACAAAAAACTTTTCAGGAACAGACCTTCTTCAAAAAATGACAAATTTAGACTTAAATGATACAGACTCCGACACTGGGATCAGTTCTACTCACAGCCAAGACTCAGAGACAGCTATAGGAGACACATTGCTTTGTCCACATAGTTGAAAACAATTATTTTAACTGAGGCAAATGTAATATTTTCACCCTTTAAAAATCACATGGGAAATGTGGCACTTTTAAAAATTGAATCTAGTTCTAATGGGATATGTTTTCCTGATTTTTTTCCCCATAGAAATAAATCAAGCAAGTCATAAAGCAAAATCTTATAAACAGAAAGGGATATACAGTAAAATTATATTTCCCTTTTTTCAAAAAATATAGCAATTTCAACTGTTAATTGAACATGTAAATACAGACTAATTAACCAGACTTGGGAGAGATGGACAGAAATATAAGTTTGTATACCAATACAAGTTCTCCTTTGTATGCATTATCAGTCCATAGAATTCTATGGAGAATATTGTCTTTTGTTTTTATATATTGATTCACTGCCAATTCAATGCGATAACAATGTGGATATTTTGCCATGCAAAGTCTAATCTTCAAATGTCTGTGATATTTGTGAAAAATGTACAGCATTAGAACTAGCAGTACAGCAGATTTCTTGTGCTGCCTTTTATTAAATCATAAAACAAAGTTTAACAAAGTTGCTAATCCTGTCAAAGTTCTAGAGTTGCATATAAGCAATGTTTTATCAAATTTTCAATAGCTCATTTACTACTGTTGCATATCTCTAAATAAGGTGCAGATTATAAAGATGAGTTCTTTTCCTAAATATAAATGTAAGAGAATGAAGTAGATAAATTTTACAGTGCCATAATATAAATAAGAATCTGATAACTCTTTAACCAGCATATGCTAGTTAAGCAAGAACAAGTGAGGACAGTGCTTGATGTATTGAAGATGAGGCCTACGAAACTAGTAATCCCAGATTACAGCATATGAATGCTATTTACCTTGGACTAATATAGCGATACAGCATTATTTCTATGTTTATTTTTTTTTTCTTTTACATTCCGACTTGATGTTTCACTTTTTACAAACATCATCTACCCTATTGTTATTTTTAATGACTGGGAAAATTCTCTTCTTCAGATCCCCCACATTAACCTCTGGATATTATGAAGAGATTTTTTCTAAAAAAAAATTTTGTTATTTTTTTTTTTAATGTGACTGAATCATTTGGTGTTATGCTGAATGCCTTAATGGGAATATTTTTGAGTTCTGTTACCTATCTTGTTCCTACTGGAAATATAAGACGATTAGCAGTTATGTTATCATAGTTTTATAATAATTTATTAATATGATAAATATAGACAGATAGTTCTTGACTTACAGCCATTAAGTGATGAAAGTTAAAATGGCACAGAAAAAAGTGACTTGTGACTGGTCCTCGCACTTATGAACCTTGCAGCATCCCCATAGTCATGTGGTCAAGTTTGGCAACCTGGGACCATGTGATCACTATTTGTAACCATCCCAGCTGGCTTCTAACAAGAAAGTCAATGGGTGAAACCAGATTCACTTAATGACTATATGATTCAGTTAACAATTGCAGTGATTTGCAGAAAATCATTGCAGAAAATTAGTAAAATTGGATTCACTTAAAAACTGCCTTGCTTAACAACAAAAATTCTGGTCCCAATTGTAATCATAAGTCAAGGATACCTGTAGATATATGCACAAACACTGTAATTTTCAAATCTCTGTTGTTGAAAATATGCTAACCTATATTATTTGAAAAATTTCTGCAGTTCATGTGATATAAAAAAGATAATTATTCATATTTTTGGCAATGTTACAAAACATTTTGCTTGATTCTATGAAATGCCATTATGTTGTAAATCAGAATTAAATTTATGTTGAATGGGCTTCAGTATTCACTTTAGACTCAATTCAGTTCTGCTTTTTGCCTTCCATTCATCACTTCAATGTGCATATTCAAGTGTCTGTGGATAAAAAGTGTCTGTTTATTGTATATTCAAGGTTTATTAATTTATGGGGTGCAAGCAGTTAGGACTTCTTCCAGTACACACCCCTTCTAAAGCTATAGGATTGACTGAGGTGTACCTCCTATTCGTGTATTAATTTATTTTTCTTGGCTAGTCCCATAGTTGAGTTAAATCTAATGTGCAATATTTGTCAAATTTCCTTTTCTTGTGATTTTTTTTACAAAATAAGTAGTTGCATTACATTTGATAGCCCATATGGATATCCATATATTCCTTTTATATTAAGTTATAAATGTTGGGTGAAAAGTAATCCATAGAATCTATAGAAGCTCAAGACAGTACCTATTTTACAGTACTTATTTAAAAATCAGTAACCATTACATTTGCTTTGAAATTTTCCTGGAAATAGCAATAGTGGAGTTACAATGTCTCTCTCTCTCTCTCTCTCTCTCTCTCTCTCTCTCTCTCTCTCTCTCT
>WNWU01013802.1:16695113-16780737 GCA_012654045.1 Ptyas mucosa
TCTCTCTCTCTCTCTCTCTCTCTCTCTCTCTCTCTCTCTCTCTCTCTGTGTGTGTGTGTGTGTGTGTGTGTTGTCCTTTGCCCACTATTGCATCTAGGTTTTTTTTCAAAGTGGGAGTGGGAGAAGCATAAGATTCAATGTATCTAACAGATATAAAAAAATCTAAAGATTGAGGAAGATATTGTGTAGGAAATGTATGATTCAGGTTTCTTCCCTTACTTCTACATGAAGTGGCTTCAGTTATAACCAAAGCCCATTAAGATAAGCAAAAACCTAGCCCAATCCTATACATAATTATTTTAAATTAAGTACTGTGAAATATATTCAAGGTTTACTCCTAATGTAACTGTTTGTTCACGTCAGTGGACTTTGTAACTATTGACTTCCCAGATAGATTCATGTTGCACTACATTATGATTTGTTTTAATCACTTGAAAGAATCTTTGCCCCAGCATCCCTTTCACAACACTATAGTTTCAAAATGGTTGTACTTTGGTTTTTATATTTTAAAGGGAAAAATTGTGCCTTACAAGACTTAAGATACCCATTCCATTTGTAGCCTCTCAGGAATGTGCTGAAAAATTTGTTCCACCCTCTCATTTGATATTATATTATTGGCATCTATATCTAGCTATGGAGGCCATGTTTTTTAAATTCTTGGTCAGAAGAAAATTACACAACAATGTTCCAAACAAAGCATGACAAGAGGATATACATCAGAATTAGACCTAATTAGAGTGGAAATCCAAACTGTATTGCACCCTTCTAAAACAGGTGAAATATCAACTGAAATTTTAGATATACTACTATATTATTCTATTCCATTTTCTTGAATACATTGTAATATTCTAAATTATAATGGTTGAATGGAAATTCCAAACTGTTTAGGATTGGGTGTATAATTCATTTGGAAGTTTGCAAACCAAATTCATTTTGGTTTGCAAAAAAATAGTTTGGAAGATGATCTTGCTATGAAGGGTGGAGTTAGAAAAATGATTTAGTGTAGTATTACACTAAATCTCAGCTTTAACCATCTAATTCTAGTTGCTATTATGTCCCACTGAACTCAATAGGGGTTTACTCATTAATAAATTTCCTATTAGTTTTAGTGGTAATTACTAAGTAATTTTCATTGGGTTAAGGCCAATGGCTGAAACCTGGTTATAGATCATTTATTTGGTATTGCATTGTAGCGTGTGTGAAAACATTCCTTATTGAGTATCATATTTTTCCAGATTAAAAAGTAATGTTCAAATTAAAATATTTATAACTGACAAATTAACTAACAACCACTATTACTTCTATCAAGAATACTGTTGCAGAATTTAATATTAATTTGTATAGAAATGACCATGGGCAATATTTAGAATTGTTCTTTGTGTGTTCCAAATAAAACAACTCTTATCAAATTAAGGTTCTTTCTGTGTTATGTTATTCTGACAAGTGAATTGTGCAAACCCATGCAACTGTGTGAGTATACCTCTTCACCTTCTAGCTATGCCTTCATTCAGATATTCTACTCCACTTCCCCTGCTCCCCGTTTTTTTAGTCCCCATCAAAAAATGTAATCTTTGGGGCAACAAATATGTTCCACTCAAAATGAGGGATTTACTTTACTGTCTTTGCTTTATTTGTTTGCTTCTTTACTTTGTTCCTTTCCTCAATTTACTTATGAAGGAATATCAGAAGCCAGAATGCTTCACAGCTTCCTCTGGTTGTATCATCTTGACCTAGAAATGTACTTGTAGAAATCTGATCTGTTAGCCAGAAAAACACTTTCCTATCTGGTAATCTCCAGTACCTAAACTCAATGCAGTATACAAATAGAGGGGTGGTGGTGGTTGTGGTTATGATCTAATATAAGAATTCAGCTAATTGGGATTTGTTTAACAAATCACAGTTTAATTTATTTTAAGTGATAAATTGGATAAAATTGTGACAACTGGAATTCTTTGTTATTTTTGGCTTAAGTACGGCATTTCCCTTCAACTTGAATCAAATGTTCAGAACCAGACCCAATGCTATCAGCATAGTAGCACTAGCAGAGGAATTATTACATCCACACATAGTACATTTCAATTATATCTACTTCCCTTTAAAAGGACACAAAAGGAACCTAGCTAATGTTTAATTGTGACATAGGACAATATTTGTTGGGTACTTGTCAGAAAAGTTCATTTCAGTGTACTTAGAACAAATGTCAAAAGCCCCAGTAAAGGATGCCATGGAGGTTAATATTGATACAGTCCTTCTTAGCTTGAAAGGTATTGATTGTTTTGCCAGTCCTGCTGCTAAAAAGAAATCAAATGTCAGCAGGGATAGAGATTCTTAATTCTTTTCAAGAAGATATTTCCTTATTCAGCCCACAAGCTCACCCATCTTGTATGTTGAAAGCACCAAATGTGTTCCCCACTACTTCTTTGTTTAAAGCCTGGATTTAAACTCATGCCAGGGTGAAAAGTATCATGAATACAAATTGAACTTTTATTGTTATTCTAAATATAAGCTGCAGTTGAGAAAGTTCCTTTTAGCAAGAATTCCTAGATCTCAAACATATTTCCCTGCATCAATGCCACAAATGCATGAGATTTCTATGAGGTATAATTGATCTCACCTATTTAATAAAAATCATCTCCAAATTTCACAACTTCCAAAACGTTAAATAAGATAGTTCAGTTAAAATCACCAAAGGCCTTGGCTGCATGTAAGAAAATTAGTGCAGCTTGTTTTTCATTATGTTGCTCCAAATATTTCAAAATGTCCAACAAATTTCTAATACTATCCCTTAACTATCTTTTAGATAAAATTCAAATTGACCTTCATAAATAAATTCCTGCAAAATTATTTTTAACCCCTTTTAACAACTTATAGTAATTATTCAGTAATTATATTGGTTGGTATTTTCTGGCTAAAGTCAAATTCTATATTTCTTTAGTATTAATGCAACATTAACCTCTTTTCAGCAGTCCAACAACTTTCCCTCTCTCTCTGTAAAACAGAATTCATTATATTTTGTAAAGGCTGTAAGAGCACATCTTCAAAACATTTGCAATAAGAAGCCAGTAAAACAACTGGTCCCAGAGCTTCAGTTCTCAAGCTCACGTAGTTATCATCTATATCTTCTTCTAGTTTCTTTTGTTAGCCAAATTAACAGCTAAACTTCCCACGAGAGAATATTATTCAAATGAGCACAAATATACTGCAACACTAGAAAAAGGAAAAAGATTGCCTATACAATATCTTCCAACAAAATGGACACAACTTTATCAAAAAATACCTGATCACTCAACCCTACAGCACAACCAGCAGATAATGCTATAAAACATCTTAAACATCTCAGAAACAATCAACAGATATTACCACATCATTGTAGCACAGAAACTAACTAAAGGCCTCCAAAATATCTTAAATAAACCAAAAGACCAAGTAGGCCAAGAAAAATGAATGTCATCTATAATACACTGTAATGACTGTAACAGTCACTAAGTAGGACAGATGGGCAGAAGAGTAGCAGAGTGCATCCATGAACATCAACTAGCAGCCAGAAGTTAATTTCACCACACTCAACCAAAGGGAATTCCTGGAAAGTAGAGATTCAGACAAATCAGTTATGCATACAGACATAGAGGAAAACCATATTTACATATCATTCGAAAGAGACAATAAAAATTTAAGGAAACAAAAACACCCAAGCACATCCTTTACAGCAGCCAACACCCACATAAGCAGGGATTAACAACAGACAAACAATCATGCAAACAGTAATAATCAAGGAACTACCAAGGAGAAAACCACATCCCCATCGATACCAACAGGGCAAGCCATTGTATGTAAACAGGGAGCAAACCCCACACTCAATAGCACTGAGATGTTATCTAATTAGATAATGAGATATCTGCAAGCAATAACCAAGCTCAGAGAACACTAGGAATGCCACAGGATCTTCTCTACCAGTATCTTGTAATACTACCAGTATCTTGTAATACGGGAATCTTTTGCTATCTGCCTGGAGCACAATTCAAATGATTGAAATAAAATTAGTCACTATAATTTGGGTCTGTTTCTCAGGGAAGTTTGAAAGCTTTTCTGTTGCTTAGGACTTTAAAGATTTAGGAGAATGAGGTGGCTGGATGGAGTTATTGAAGTAGTAGGTATGAGCTTAAATGGACTCCAGAGGATGGTAGAAGACAGGAAGGCCTGGAGGAACATTGTCCATGGGGTCGCAATGGGTCAGACATGACTTCGCAACCAACAACAACAAAAAGTTGTATATTTTAATTGTGTCTTCAGGAATTGCAGATATTTCAGTTCAGTCATCAAGTGATCTCTATAGTTTATACCAGGCACAACCTGTTTGCTTGAATTGCAATTTTGGGACAGTTCTGCTGTGTAGAGGGCACTACAATAATTAAGATGAATTGGACAAGACATGGATAACTGTTTTCAAGTCTGACCAGTTTGGGAAGGGTCACACATGCCTTAGCTGTACCAATTACCGGTAGTTATCACTGTGCAAGTGTGCAAACAACACCAGATGACAGATACCATGATTAATGGTTCTGAAAGATGTAACGAGTCTGGGAGAATTAGCAGGGTGGCACTCCTGCATATAATTTATTTACATAGGCTCCACCAAAGTAATCCAAGCAGCCTCAGTGGCTATTCTGGATGAAACTCTAGTTGAAATGGGTCCAGATTATGGGTTTCTTCCAAATGCATCTGAAGTTTTGAGACATTTTTTTTTAAATTACCTGACCCAGCAATGAAATAGTTGAGATTGAACAGTAATTAGAAAAATCTAGATAAAGTCTTATATCTCCATCCTTTAGGTCTATCAGGACATACAGGTGAAACTCGAAAAATTAGAATATCGTGCAAAAGTTCATTTATTTCAGTAATGCAACTTAAAAGGTGAAACTAATATATGAGATAGACTCATTACATGCAAAGCGAGATAGTTCAAGCCTTGATTTGTCATAATTTTGATGATTATGGTTTACAGCTCATGAAAACCCCAAATTCACAATCTCAGAAAATTAGAATATTGTGAAAAGGTTCAATATTCTAGGCTCAAAGAGTCCCACTCTAATCAGCTAATTAAGCCATAACACCTGCAAAGGGTTCCTGAGCCTTTAAATGGTCTCTCCGTCTGGTTCAGTAGGAATCACAATCATGGGAAAGACTGCTGACCAGACAGTTGTGCAGAAAACCATCATTGACACCCTCCATAAGGAGGGAAAGCCTCAAAAGGTAATTGCAAAAGAAGTTGGATGTTCCCAAAGTGCTGTATCAAAGCACATTAAGAGAAAGTTATGTGGAAGGAAAAAGTGTGGAAGAAAAAGGTGCACAAGCAGCAGGGATGACCGCAGCCTGGAGAGGATTGTCAGGAAAAGGCCATTCAAAAGTGTTGGGGACTTTCACAAGGAGTGGACTGAGGCTGGAGTCAGTACATCAAGAGCCACCACACACAGACGGATCCTGGACATGGCCTTCAAATGTCGTATTCCTCTTGTCAAGCCGCTCCTGAACCACAAACAACGTCAGAAGCGTCTTACCTGGGCTAAAGACAAAAAGAACTGGTCTTGCTCAGTGGTCCAAAGTCCTCTTTTCTGATGAGAGCAACTTTTGCATCTCATTTGGAAACCAAGGTCCCAGAGTCTGGAGGAAGAATGGAGAGGCACACACTGCAAGATGCTTGAAGTCCAGTGTGAAGTTTCCACAGTCTGTGTTGATTTGTGGAGCCATGTCATCTGCTGGTGTTGGTCCACTGTGCTTCATTAAGTCCAGGGTCAACACAGCCATCTACCAGGAGATTTTGGAGCACTTCATGCTGGAGCTTTATGGGGGTGCCGACTTCATTTTCCAGCAGGACTTGGCACCTGCCCACATTGCCAAAAGTACCAAAACCTGGTTCAATGACCATGGGATTACTGTGCTTGATTGGCCAGCAAACTCGCCTGACCTGAACCCCATAGAGAATCTATGGGGCATTGCCAAGAGAAAGATGAGAGACATGAGACCGAACAATGCAGAAGAGCTGAAGGCCACTATTGAAGCATCCTGGTCTTCCATAACACCTCAGCAGTGCCACAGGCTGATAGCATTCATGCCACGCCACATTGAGGCAGTAATTGATGCAAAAGGGGCCCAAACCAAGTACTGAGTATATATGTATGCTTATACTTTTCAGAGGTCCGATATTGTTCTATGTACAATCCTTGTTTTATTGATTTCATGTAATATTCTAATTTTCTGAGATTGTGAATTTGGGGTTTTCATGAGCTGTAAGCCATAATCATCAAAATTATGACAAATCAAGGCTTGAACTATCTCGCTTTGCATGTAATGAGTCTATCTCATATATTAGTTTCACCTTTTAAGTTGCATTACTGAAATAAATGAACTTTTGCACGATATTCTAATTTTTCAAGTTTCACCTGTACTGTATTCTATCCATAAAGAAGCATTGACCATCAGCCCTAGAAAAAGGTAATGGCAAATCACATCTGAAAATGCTGCCAAGTGAACTGTAGGTAGTAGGCAATTACCAGAAGACTGACTTAAACACTTACACATGGACTTTCGAGACTTTTTCTGTCCATTTTTATGGTAAATGTGATTCTCTTTCCCATTCATTTACTGAGTAGTGCAACCTAACTTTCTGTAAATATGTTTAAGCTAAGATTCAAACAGTATGTGTACCCCTCTTTATTTCTAAATGCTCTGAATACTAAGTAGAATGAAGAAAAAACCAAGTTACTAGCTGGCAATTTCTGTCAGTTGTAGACATACATGGAGTTGCACCTGGGACTGAATTCTATTTAACTGTACTATACTCAAGGTTAAGTACTCCTGCGGGTGCCAGGATGTGGCTAACACGAGAGCCATGTTTTTGTCATGACTAGTGAAAGAGAAAAAATTGATTGAAAGCCAGTTACCAACTGTTGAAGTGTAGATAGAAGACTTCCTGGCTTCTTGGCAATAGGAACAAATGAAACTGACTAGATGCTTAAAACAATTAATGCAAATTATTTTCCTATTATTATTTTTTGGGTATGTGATCCACCTATACAAGCATGTTTGGACGTGCTTTTCATCTTGCCCACACAAATGTGGGCAAAATGTTTTACTATTTCTTGCTAATAAAATTTCTTATCTCACATGTTGCTGGGTATCTGAGAGATGAGATTTATTTCATTCCAACTCTTCCTCCTATTCTTCAGCACATTTTTCTAGATCCTCTTCCAACAGTTTCCACCATTCCCCCTTCCCCCCAAAACACCCCTCAAAGCTTCAGCAATAGAACATTATATTGACCATTTTAATCCTATCCTAACCTTTAAGACTACCTGTGGTGCCAGAACAATAGCCTTCCTTGTCTTATGAGAACTTTGTCCTATGGTAAAGTAAACTACCTCATAATCTCAGCTTCTTTTATCAACTAAAGCACAAAGAGTTTGCTTGACTGTCTGTGTAGAAACTCAAACAGTCAGCAGTATGCCACTGCTGAAGGCAGACTGCCATGAACCGCTATAGAAAAAGGGTTGGTCTTTCACAAAAAGGACGTGATAGTGAATGTAACATGTAATTCATTTCCCAGAGAGCAAACAGAAGAAACTAAAAGAAAAATAATTTGCCAGTGAATCCATACCCAATATATGGCAAAAGTAGAATTTGTAATATTGAAATAGAAAACTACTACTTTAAACTTTTTTTTTGCTCCAAAATCCATTTTTTAAAAAATAGTAAATAAATATGGTTCTAAATGCTCACTGTTTGCAAAATTCCATTTAGGATGTGGAATCAAGAGAAATATTGATGGAGCAAAATAGAATATCTTGGAACAAGATATCAAATATCTTGGAACAATATAGAAAGCATTTTTATTCTCCCTTGCATTTGACACTACATGATAATATTGATCAAATACTCACCAATATCTGTTTGTGTACTGCAATTTGTTTACATGTCATAAATATTCATCATCTGGAGATTCATGGCATATCTAATAGCACCCGTATTATAACAATAAAGAATTAAAGAATATACAATACTTCTACAGATAAAGAAGCTTTGGATTCAAAGCCACAATATAATTTATATCAATATAGTACATGCTGATATATTATATTCATTATACATATTCAGAAGCTTTGAATAAATGTTAAGTGGAATAATACATCTTAATATCTTGTATAATTTTAAATTATAATATTATATAGTATTTGAGAAGATTTGGGCATCTTATAGCCCAATGATCTATTTTGTCTTTTTTTTAAAGAACATTTTTTGTTACTGGTGTTTTCTCAATCCTCTTTTCCATGTTGTTGTTCTGCTTGCACACTGGAGTCTTTGGACTGGATACCTAAACTACAACTATAGCAGAGATGGTTTAACACAGTGATGGCTAATCTTTTCTGGACTGTGTCCAAAGTGCTCAATGTGCAATTTGTGCATGGCCCCCATGCATGTGCCCTGCCCCTGCCCCCCTGCCCCCTGCCCCCCATCCCCCCACGCACGCGCCCCCCACATGCACCCCATCCCCATGCTTGCCCCCCGCATGCACCCTGCCCACCAAGCATGCACGGCAGTGACCCAAAGACCAGCTGGCTGGCGGGAGGTATGCATGCATGCGCACTGGAGCTAAACTGGGGTGACGGCTCACATGCCATCATTGAGGGGTCTGCGTGCCACTGCTGGCACTTGTGCCATAGGTTCGCCATCATGGTTTTAGCACATGGAATCTCCAGATGAAAAGAGCCTTGGATAGTATACAGAGCCTTGGATAGTACAGTGGTCTAAAGCACCCTGTTATTAACACCAGCTGCCTGCAATTATTGCAAGTTCGAATCTCACCAAGGCTCAAGGTTGACTCAGCCTTCCATCCTTTCTAAGGTAGGTAAATTGAGGACCCAGTTTGTGGGGTCAATAAGCTGACTTTGTATAAATATACAAAAAGTATGAAGGCTATTGCTTAGCGCATTGTAAGCCGCCCTGAGTCTCCGGAGAAGGGCGGCATATAAATCAATTTTTTTTAAAAAAGAGAGAGAATAATGCCTAAACAATCTCAACTCCAAATAAGATATTTGAACAATGTCAATTCCAAATAAGACATTTGAACTATGAGAGTTTTTTCCTTTGAATGTTCATCATAGCACTTTCTTTAACAAAGTGTAATATTACAATAAGTGCAGATATTCTTCCCTTTTCCTCTAAGAAAATGAAAAAAAGATTTTGCATCTTTTATGCTCGTCGTTTGGCTTGCTTTCCCAGTTTATTATGACAATCCTTTGGATTACTTTAATCTAAATTAGATTTCAAGAGATGATTCAGTAGCCTTGTGTCAAAATAAAGAGATGATTAGGAGGAAGCAGTGATAAATACAGCAGCATTAGTCTCTAGCCAGTGGTGAGCAGTATAAAAGACAACATAGTTGTGCCACTGTGATATCTGGCCATAGAAGATAAGCCAGAAGCTTATAAGGCTGCATTCTTCACTGTGTAGCAGCAGGCTCAGCTCTTGCTGATACCAATGTTACACAAAAGGACAAAGCAACTATCATAGTTTCTACAGATTGAATCCAATAAGCTTTATCAAAGCATTACTTGGAACTGTCAGAACCAAAATGCTTACATCTGCTCCGTAGTAATAAAGAGCTTTGGTAACTTGCAAAGACCATTTTTAGCTCTCAGAGATAGCTAATATCTGGCCTTTTTGATATTTCAGAATAGATGCAATGAGGAGTGATCTTTTGTCATTTACTAGACAAAACATACTGTATTTGTACAACATACAAGTCTCCAGGTCTTCAACTTGGCCTTGGAGAAAGAAATGAAGCTTGAAAACTAACAAGCCTAGCAACAGATGATACCATATCCCAAAACAGTATTTTCAAAAAGCAGAAATGGGATCAGTAATTATTACACAGAGATAGCAGAAAATCAAGCAATGTTCTCAATCATCAGGAAAAAGATGGAGTAAATAAATTAGAGCAACTAAATTTTCAGAACTATGGTCATATTAAGTAGATTACACTTTGTGACATTGTTGGGTTGACGGTTTCACTAGGAGATTGGCAAATAGGAATTGGATAATGATGTATACCTCTTTACATTAGGTGCAAGACCCATAGAAGCTTACATTGCCATGTGACGGTTAAGTATGTAATACCAAATTAAGCAATTGTTTTAAAGGTTTATAATCTGTTTTGTCCTGTCTTTGGTGTGGAACATCTGTCCAGAGTGGGGTTATCATTCTCATCTTCAGTACAAAGCACCTGGTGTAAACAAAGACTGCTTACTTTTGGGATGGTTTCATCCTTGGCAGGAGCAGGCAAAACTTTCCAAGGATAAAATGCAATAAATTTATCCTCCCTAGTTTTGGGAAATCATGTGAGAAGAGGCCATTGAAAACAGCTGTACTTAATTGTGGTTAGGAGTCTATATAAGCTTGTCAGAAACTCCCTTGTGATGGGATTTTGAAGCCTAGAAAAATGCTGCATAGTTGCCAGTTTTGAAGGGGTCTGCTCACTGTCATCTTTTTGGAATTCCTAAGAGTTCCCACAAAGGCTGTAAAGTCTGTTTTTTCACTATTCTGTGTTATTATGTTACCTTCTAAATACTGCCAAGTTATTTTCTTATACTGCCTCGGAATAAAGCCTTAAATACTCATGCTGTGTGGTCATTGCTTCCAAATACAAAAAAATTGTAACCCTGTTGGTCTAGAGAAGAGAGCAATATACCAGTAAAGGCAATGATGGGATTCTGCCAGTTCTACCCAGTTCGGGCGAACCGGTATCTGTGGCTGCTGGAGGCTCCGCCCACCCGCCCAGACGTCATCACGTCCTCTTTTTTATGTTCTGTGCATGCACAGAATGTCCTGCGCATGTGTGGAGGTGGCGCACACAGAGGTGATTGCTCACATTTGCAAACCGGTAGCTAAGATAAGTCAATACGACCCCTGGGTAAAGGTAATTATTTTATATAAATTTGGTTTTGCACAACTTCAATTCAGGGATATGTCTTTTGTGTCTAATTCTCTGTAAGCACAGAGAAAGTGTAAAGGGATTTCTTTTAGCAAGCATCATTGTAATAAAATGCATACTTTATTTAAATAGAAGGATCCATTTTATCATCCATTAACTGGGCATTTAGGGAGCAAGAAATCCTCAGTATTATGTATTTATTAAAATCAGTGAATAATTCCACATTTTTCCAGAAAGGTTATAAAGTATTGAACAAAATTTATTCCATTGTCAATACTACTGTATATCAACATTTTATCTAAACAATTTTATTCAGAGCTGCTCTGGTTGAGATTTAAGGTTAATTTTGCCTTAAGGTAACTCTTAAAGGCAGCGGCATAGCTAATCACCAGTTCACATGCAGAGATTATATCCTGTAATTGAAGAATTACAGATTTCTTTGATATAATAGCAAAGGAAAAAGATATTACTTAGCATATGGAAAATGAATATTGATCAGCCCTAAGTAAATTCTTTACTAGAATCAATTTATTATTGGTGAATAAATAAATGTATATATCTTGGTTGAATTGCTACAGATGGAAGTGCAATAATGAGAATGAAGCAGTTAGCATTCACAGAAACTAGAAAAAGTGTTAACTTTTGAATATGGCAGAATGGACTTAAAAAATAATACATGGCTATTCATACCTTTCCTGCTTGGCTGCTAAATGCATGAATAAATGCTATTTTTTTAAAAAAGGTAAACCTACGTTAGTAGTTCCTAAAATACAATGCATGTAGAGACAAAGTATTTATTGGATGAAGACTATATCCGTGATGGCGTACCTGTGGCATTCAGAGCCCTCTCTGTGGGCATGCGTACCATCACCAGCTGCTCTTTGCAGGCGCCGGAGCACTGGAAAACGGCCTGAAAACAGCCTAAAAATCTGCCAAAAACCAGGCTGTTTTTCAGGCAGCTTTTAGGCTGTTTTCCGGGCCATTTTTCAGGTTGTTTTTAGGCCGTTTGTGAGCCATTTTCAGGGTCATTTTTGGGCTGTTTTCAGGGCCATTTTTGGGCTGTTTTCCAAAAACTGGCCTGAAAATGCCCCAAAAATGCCTAAAAAGCAGGTATGCACACCAGCCAGCTGGTCTTTGGGGCACTCCGGCACACACATGCACATGTACATGCATTCCAGTTTGGGCACTCGGTGCCAAAAAGGTTCACCATCACTGCTCTATATCAATATCCAACATTTAAAAAATCAAAGACTGCCAATACTTTGAATAGTAATGAAGAGTTCATTTTAGAAGTTGGATGTGCTACTAAATGTAATAAGTGCCATGTAGCTGCCCATTTTTAGTATTCCAAATAATGAACTGACAAGAACATAGGAGCATAGATAGTGGACTACTTTCATTTATCTTCATTTATAAAATATTTTTTTCATAATGTTTTCCCTTCTATGGCCAATTTCTATCATAAAACTGAAAACTAAATGACACCAAACAATAAGTGCATTGCCACTTCACTGTTCAAATACCTTTCATGCTATAAATATTTAAACCACTCATTTATCTGACCTTCCATTAAAAGATTTACTAACCCATTCTATTCATTTACTGTTTTGCTGTTGCTTGTTCCCAAATGGGGCTATTTGGTAGCTAGCTGACAGGTTTATCAGCCAGATAAAAAGGAATAAAATATGGCATGCCATGGACATTTTCCAATAAATCACATAATACTTTTGCTTATTTCAGAATCCCAGAAATAGTATATTTGTACATCCTGGATAATAGTATTGCTTTGAGAAATAATTTCTAATACAAGATTGTAGCCACTTTTTATTTGATTAGGTTAAAATATTTCTGTCTTGATGTCAATCTCTTTTCCTTTTTTAAAAAAATCATTATATGAAGATATTCCCTATCGAGTGCGAACTATGTTAGTAAATCCTTAATTGGGTCTACTTATCATAGTACTAAACCTATGTTTTTCTTGACACCCGCATAAATTGTGGAATAAAATACTTCTAAGAGAAAAACAGTGGACCTTGTGTGTGATGTTCTGAAATGTACATATGCTGTAAAAAGACGGGAGCTAAACATGAAGTAATAATTTGCCCCATTCCTTACAGAAGCATAAATGGCTTATCGCTTGGATTTTTGTTCTGAGGTAAAAAGTTTGTGTTGTTCATATTTTATTGTTTTTATGCATTTTGTCTGGCAGTATTTAACAATTTGTTTTAATGTTGTGAATTGACTGAAAATCTATTGTTCTGCCTGGTTGTTTTAGTTGGTTACACATCTCTTCAACACACTGTGATTTGCCCGAATGCCCATGATTCCACATCTAAAAATGTGTCATGGGATCATTTCCCTTTGAGATTTATTTAGAGAATGTGAATACAGAGCGATAACAAATATTGGAGAGATAATTGCATAGGGAAAGATAGGCCACTTACACATGTTCAATCCTTTTGTCACTTCTGTAATTAAGATAATGCATCCACCACTGAGAATTTCCCCATTTTTTTCCATCTTGGGAGAAAGGAAAATAATCCATCTTGGCAGTCATATCAAATTCTTCTGTTCATGGCATACCTCACCCTCTAACTCAAGTATCAAAGTCTGGGGGAATAAAAGTATCTTCTAGAGCTAAAAGTATCACAAATAACAAGTGCAAACAACCAGCAGGGCATGGATCCATGAAAGGCCATTCCACAGTGGCAGTACCATCACAGAAAAGTTTCTCCTTCATAAGCATCTACTTCACATCATTAGGGCAAAATACATGGAACAGGTTCTTTCATACAAACCTCAGCTTCTCATTTCTGAGAAAATAAGCTAGAATAGATTCTGGAATAACTGTGCAATGTTATTGTTCTTGCACCTCTTTTTATTTCTCTCTGTACTAATGCTATACAGAAATGTGCAAATCTCAGGTAAGGCTAACTGCTAGGATTTCATCACAGATTGTCTTTGCTCTGCCCAGCAATCCAGACATCATATTTATCATAAGAAATAAGCCAAATTATATCATTTACTTGAACATTAGAAAGCTTTTATACCTTAGAAAGAAGAAAAAATATATAATGGTTTCATTTTCACAATGATTCACATAACTGTGAACTTAATTAACTATTCTATTGAAATTATCAATGAAAAGGAATACAAGGTGGTGAATGAGATATTATCATATGGATAAAGATCTCAGAAAAATATATTTCAAAATTGCTATTATACTATATAAATGTAGTCATTTTACTTGGCAAGAGAGAAATCAGATGGGGAAAGTACTTGATAATGGATAACTTGCAGTTAATGGACTGCAAAGGAAAGTTCAATGAAGTAACCCCTTAAAAATACCCAGAACTAGATAATACAAAGACCTTTTTCAATCGTATATGGTAGAATAGAATAAAAACTTTATTACAGTCATCGACCAGCAATAGACATACAATAAATTAAAAATAATACTGACATTAATCGTGAATAATAACATCCCTGTTATGAACATACATGGCATATGGTAGAAACAATCAGGCAGAGGGGCAGAAGGAGGAACAGGTGTGTGAAATACTAAAATCTACTGTGATTTACAGTAAACTATTAAGATTGCATTAATTGTGTATGTAAGTGCTATGTGAGCAATCAAAATGCATTCTATCATTACTGCGTTTATGTTTCCTTTTTATATGTTTATGGTTGTTCCACCTTGCTCTAATTTTATCTTCATAAAAACTCTAGGAAAGAGGCTGAACTGACCATAACCAGCCAAAATTCACCAAGCAAACCTCACTGCTGATACTTTAAATTACTTTTCCTCAGTTTCTAGTACTTAGGCACTCCTTTTTGATTGTATAAGGACTGTTTAGAATGGTTAATGCTCTTTCCCACATTATGGGACATCCATTATGCTGCTATTTGCTGCTACATTGGAATATTATCACATAAGCCAATATAAAAATGTCTTCATTAAATAAATTGATAGAGGGAAGGCTAATAGAGGACGAAGAATTTTCACAATTAGATATTTCTAATTTTGATTGCACATAACAGTTTGCTATGTTTTTGAAGATGTAAAAAATAACTTTCCTTCAAGAGGAGTTTGACTTGAGTTTGACTCTTGATGACTTTGTAGACAAAACAATACAGACATGCTTCACAACTGCCTTCTTTTACAATTTGCAAAAATTTCTTAATCTAACAATGTTGAACTTATCAGTAATAGTTCCTAAAAATGACAATCACAAATAATAGCAGCCAGTGTTTAGTTTTCTTGTTCTTGTTTTGCAAGGTATAGAATAATGAGCCAGTTTGATACAGTGTTTAAGGCCCAAAGAAACTGGAAAACTATGAGCTCTAGTCCTGCCCTCGGTACAAAGTCAGCTGGATGACATTGGACAAAATTCTCTCTCTCTCAGTTCTAGGAAGGAGGCCATGGCAAATCGCATCCAAAATCTTGCCAAGAAAGCCGCAGGAGATAATCAAGGCAGCCTCCAGAAGTCAACACTGACTTTAAGGCATACACATACACATACACAGACAAACAAAAATAGATCCAATGTATAAATAATCTATTTAAGTGAGGTGGGCCAGCTACCTGGAAATGTGCAAGTTTCTAGAAAAAAAACCCAAAACGCTTGTTTTGTTTGTTAAAGGTAAAGGTAAAAGTTCCCCTTGCACATATGTGCTAGTCATTCCCAACTCTAGGGGGTGGTGCTCATCTCCATTTCAAAGCCAAAGAGCCAGCACTGTCCAAAGATGTCTCCATGGTCATGTGCCCGGCATGACTAAACACCAAAGGTGCACGGAACACTGTTACCTTCCCACCAAAGGTGGTCCCTATTTTTATACTTGCATTTTTTACGTGCTTTTGAACTGCTAGGTTGGCAGAAGCTGGGACAAGTAATGGGAGCTCACCCCATTATGCAGCACTAGGGATTTGAACCACTGAACTGCCGACCTTTCAATCAACAAGCTCAGCATCTTAGTCACTGAGTCACCACATCTCTCTTTGTTTTGTTAGGTAGAACTTCATAAAGTATGATGTCCAAATAACTCAATAAACATTTTCCACCAGGAAAATTGTACTTACCAAGAGTTAGGGTTAGAAGATTCTATATTCTCCATGTTGTTTAAAAGATTCAGCTCTGCAGACCACTACAAACCAACTCAGGACAGTTGAGAAACAATATGAAAAGTAGGTGAATGAACAGTTGGAAATCCTTTTTGGAACAAGAGTTACCAACCTTAGTGGAGCCATCATGTGTCATTTGACTTTCAGCTGAGAAAAAAATTACCAGCCTTTCCTCTCTTGTACAAGTATGAACTTTTATCATGTGCAAGTATTGAGTACTGGAGATTCTGCTATTGCACCGCATGCTGTACTTGTGGCATCCACCGTGCCTTCAAAACGTTTCTATTCCAGCAGGCCGGCCTGGACTAGCCTCTTTTAAAACTACTTTTAAATTCTTAAATTTTAATCTTATATATTGGGATTTTTAAATCTTGTTTCAGGACCAAATTATTTAATTGTATTAAACAATCTTTAAATATTTATATTATATGTATTTTATTGTTTGACTGTACACCGCCCTGAGTCCTTCGAGAGTAGAGCGGTATATAAATGTAATAAATAAATAAATAAATAAATAAATAAAAATTAAGAGATGATGTTGCTTTCTTCTGAGAATTCTTACCAGCTTTCATACCACATACGATCATTCCTGTTCTAAATTAAATGGAGTGGGGATGGATTGGTAGACAAGGAAATGGAAAGGAGAGAGAGAGAATAGGTGGAAAGACCAGAAAGGTGAATCTTATGAGGTCTCCCCAAATAACATCTGATTTGGCATTTTCCTTTTCTGTTAACATTTTATTTATTTATTTAGAACATGTATATAGCCTTCCATCTTATAACCAACATATCCCATAAAATCACCAGAAATAATGATTCAATTACTTAAGACCCTCATATATCACTAATATCTATTTGTTTCATCTGATTTATTTAGCCACCTTCTCATCAAATGTGACTATGGATAGCATACAACAAAGCTAAACCAGTGAATAAATATATAAAAGCCCTTATCATTATTAGTTATAAAAATTTAAAAACTATAAAAATATATCTAACAGGAAAATAACAAAGGGCTGTTAATAAAGGAGCCACCTATAAGTTCACATGTTCCCTGCAGTCCTCAGGCTTCTTGACATAACCAGGACTTAAAGGATTGTTGAAAGCTTAGAAGTAATAAGGCCAACCTTACCTCAGAGAGCGAGAATCCACAATGTGGGTGCCTCTGCAGAAAAGGCCAATTAACTGTAGCTCCCTAATTGGTAGAATACATAGCATGCCTTCTCTGCTGGATACAGTGGGATGGGCAGCAAATCTGAGCAAAGATGTTGGTTAAATAAAACCCAGTCCCATACCATGAAGGGATTTTAAAGATCAACACCAGAATCTAATGTAGCTCGTGAAGCAGAAGTGTACTATGTGTGCCACATTTTGTACCAATTGAAGTTTTCAGATACTGATTATTCCTCAGTATAATCCATGGTGATGGATGAGTTTACCCAGTGGTATTATGTTGATCTTAAATAGGAGGGGAAAAAACCCAGTGCCTTCTGCAGTACCCAACACAATAGACCCATGGAAAGGATTTGTTCTGCCCAATCACCTCTGACTGTAATTGACTCAGAAGGAAGAAGAAAAACCAGCAGAAAAAAATATCAATATCTAAATATGTCATAAATTTAAGGTTTATGAAACCTTGATTTTGTTTTTGTTAACAAGATAGGCTTATTGTTATAAATGGCTTGTACATACTGTTGTGTAAAAGCAAAAAGTTGTGGTTGTAATGTTGTTATCTCCTATTGTGCTAAAGAGAGTCTGAATTCAGTGCCTTTTTCTTTCCTTTTCTCCCTTTACAACAGGGGTATCAAATTCAAGGCCCGAGGGCCTGATCCAGCGCATGGAGTGCTTAGATCTGGTCTGTGGGGTCACCCTGGAAACAGTGAAGGACTGGCCCGCAATGCCTCTGCCAGTGAAAACAGAGCTCGGGAGGGCCACATGCAGCCCTCCCGAGCTCCATTTCCCTTCCATTCTTCTTAGTTTTCCACTACTTTTTAATTTTTCTTAATATTTTATATTTTGAAAAACCAATAAAAATATATGTTTAAAAAATTAAGGTTTAAGTAGGATTCAGGTGATCATAATTTTGATGATCTCAATCCTATTTAAATGTTAAATTTATGACTGCTGATATTGCTGACCATTTACCATTCAAAATTATTGGATAAGAGATTTGTAAGTTAATTTCATTGAAATCTGTAATAATGTTATTTTATTATTTTAATGCTATTTTATAATGTAACCTATATGCAAACAGCATTTTGTGCAAGTGTAAGAATATTTTTGCATCTTGATTTAGCACACTCATGAATGTCTCCGTACAAGAGGTAAATTAATCCTGCTATGAACTGAATAAGCATTTCACAAACACAAAAGTGCCGTTGAATGCATCCTTCTGGATTGCAGAGAATTGTAAGCATTGTAAACGTAGAAAAAAGAAGAAAGGAAAGTAGCCTCTGTTCAATTATATCTAAATAGAACTGAAATCTGAAAAATTAATGAAATATAGCATTGGTCCTTTATTTGTGACTATAAATCAAATTCTACTTTATGAGATCTTTTGTTTAATATTATTCTAAAGGAGAAGCTCCTTTAGAGCAATGACTTCTAAGTGGCATTATAAACTGAAGAAAACAATTTCATTTTAATGAAGTAATCAGGTGTCACATCTGCATTACAGGTGGTGTTTTATCAGGGGTGGGTTCCACTTACCTTTACTACTGGTTTGCAATACGATCGTGTGCACACGCGCACTTCGCTAGCTCGTGTGCCTTGCTTCTGCGCATGCACAGAAGCTTCTGTGCATGTGCAGCTCGCCAATGACAACATCCGGGGCGGTGGGTGGGATCTCCCACCGGTTTTACTACCGGTTCTTGCGAACCGGTCCAAACCAGGGGCAACCCACCACTGTGATTTATCATGAACACTAAGGGAAAGGGGTTTGACATGGTAATGTACTATGATTCAGAGGTTTAAAAGTTTGTATAACCTCTTATTGTATTTTTCAAAATGGATGTGATAAGCACAAAAAAGGAAAAACAAATAAAATTGGCTCTAATTCAGGAAACCCCTTTATTTATTCATTAAAAAATGTAATGATAACATCTTAACTCCAGAACTTTTCAAACACTATATGCTACAACCAAATTTATTTTTCTTGTCCGAAGTTTCATTAACTTGCATAGCCATATGTATAGCGATTTGCCATATATTGAATGGTTTTAGCCTCAAAACGTTTGTATCACATATAATTTTTTTAAAAAACCCAGTAAATATATTTGCAAACTTCTCCTTGAAAAGAGAATTTCTAGTAATAGAGTATTAAATATAAGTTCCTCAGTAACTTTACAAAGATAAATATAAGGATTAAAGATGAGGCTTATGACTTCAGCAGAATCAAGACAGTATAGTAAGTACCTATTATAAGATTATATGGCAGAATTTTTGCTGAGCTGCAAAGTAAACCATGAGCCTCCAGCAGCAATGTCTTCCTTTCATTAAATTTTTCTAAGTCGCAGAAAGGCCTTCATGTAGCAGTCATTTGGTAAGAGCACCCATGTCATCTTCTCAAAATTGCAGCTATGTCAGGCAACCTAAAACAAGTTTAGCTAGATATTCCAATAGTTGTAGTATACTACATCAGGACCACAAGCTCACTGCTGACATGAGAAACACGTCTCTGGAGGTTTCTTTCGGTTGATTGATTGTATCCTGGGTTTTACTATGTTATTATTTAAAATGTTTTATAATAAAACTGCTTTTCAACAAGGAATTTTTTGATAGGTAGTAGATAGGCAGATTATTGTTTTGGTTCCCGTTGACACTGGATCTGTTTTTAACTATGACAGCCACCTCTAGCAATATTGCAGCCTCAGTCCTACCAACTATTTGCATACTCCTGAATTGGCATCCTGGGCTGCTGTTTCTCTTCGCTTATTGCCTTCTTCCTTTCTATTTCAAAAAGGCGTCTACCTCGAGAAGAAGAAGAAAAATCCCACAGCATGCACTCCATTATACATTACTCTGCTCACATGAGGCACATTTGTGCCACTATTCCAGCATGTAAGCTTTTGTTTGAACAGGCAAGCAATCAGACAACAGGCAGAGGGTCAGAAACTGGAGGGCACAATGGTGTATACCACAAAATCTTTCCAACAACTCTAAAATAGAACTGAAGTAAAATCCAGCCTAAATACTGTCCGGCTTCTGCACATGGAATAGGGGACCTGTTATCACTTAGCTTATTTCATAATGAGTGCATCATATATAATATAATTTAAACACCTGGCACTATTGTGATTAAAAATCACAGACAAGATTCCACCACAGATATGCAAGTCAGGTCTCTCTGTTCCTTTCAGACTTTATTGGCATAATTGAAAAATGTTCCATTAGATACAAATTCCCTTCAATCATAGCCTGAATCCATGGAGCTATATCTTCATGTCACTTACACTTTCAAATGCTAAGCCTGCCTCTGGAACTTAATCTGTCCATCAAGTTCTAACATGAAATTTTCTGCATATAAATTGGAAAGTTTTTAAGTGGAAAGCACAAGACATGCCTTAGTTATAGCTTGGACATGCCCAGAATATATCTGCTGTTATATTTATGTGGTATAAAGCGTTTGTAACTACTTATTTACAAATTTAGGGTCACAGTTATATCTCCTGTCCCATTTAATCTCTAGGATGATATACTAAAATACTTGATGATACAGGAGTCATAGAATGTAATCAGTTAGGCTAAATTTAGAGTTAGACAGCTGGGAAGAATAAACTGGAAATCTAATTATGAACCAAGTTCAAACATTGCTAAAGGTTAAACTAAGCTTATAATTAGTTCTGTCCTGAACCAAATATCATCCCTTTTTTGCTTCCACAATCAGACCATTCCTTTGTTTATTGAGGTTTGCTGGATGCTAATAAGATTTTATTCATTACTTCAACAGCTAATAGATGTCAAGATTCTAGAAAATACACTTGTCTTTGACTTTGAGCAGTCTACCTTCCTTGCTACCACAAAATCACTGTGAAGAACAGAAAAGAAGACTATAAGTATACCTGTAAGGAGTGTGTTAGGATAGGGAGAACTGAGAGGGGAGATCTTGCCTTGTTTCTCTTGATATCAGAGGCATGAAGAGAAATTCAATATAATATTAGTTTAAATTAAGTCTTAATTAAATATAGGCTCCATTTAGCTGGCTTATTTTACCTAACTCCATTCTTAGTGTTCATATCAAAACATTAAACAAAACATTATTTATATCTAAATAGTTAATTGTCTCAGCAACATAATTTCCCTGATATACCATAAGTAGCTGTGGTGGCACAGTGGTTAGGATGCAGTACTGCATTCTACCCACAACTTGACTCAGCTTTCTATCCATCTGAGTTCAGTAAAATGAGGACCAAGACTATTGGGGGCAATATGCTAACTTTCTAGACCACTCAGAGAGTGCTGTAAGGCACTGTGAAGCTGTATATAAACCTAAGTGCTATTGCTATTGCCATATTGTTCACCGATATGTATAGAGATACAGTATGTACTTGTTTGATCTGTATGGTTGGCAAATAGAAATTTCAATCTTTAAAAAACACTCTGTTTGATTAGTTAAACTTGATTAGTTTTGTACAAAAGAACAACACCAAGCTGTTTTTATGGCTATTAATTGATAAAGCTTTGTTCCAATGGATTCATCCATCACATGTGCCATCCTTTGATGCTGCCCTGCCATTTTCTCATTAAATATGTTCATTTTTTAAAGATTGTTTTAGTGACCAGTGTGGGCTTGGCAAGAATCAGTTTGTCAATAATAAATATAAAGTAGACTTGGTTTTATTTATAATACCCAAAATTGGAGTGAGGGAGGGAGAAAGAGTTTTCTAATCAGTTGTCCCTTTATTTTTTTTATAAGATAAGTAATACATTTCTGATTACACTACTGTGGGATTGTCCATAAAATATATGGGAGGCAAGTTGAACACTAGTGGAATTGGGCACTGGTTAAAATGAAGGGATAGGGATACAAAAATTTCAAGAGATCTTGAAAACATGACCTATATATGTCACTACCTGAGAATGTATTGCAGAATAAAACTGATGCTTGATAAAACCATTTACTCATCCTCACAAAGCCAGTTGAAGTTATTTTGAGACCTAATGAAATCAACCCCAAAGCACTGTTTGCCACACAGACAAAAATAATATTTTTTGTTTTATCCAGAACATGGTACCTGAAAAAAGTTCAAAGTCAGTAGAACAATTCTGCTTCGGAAAAGCCTTCCTGTATGCTGTCATTTCTTTATGCTTAAATGGACTCCAGAGGATGGACAGGAAGGCCTGGAAGAATGTTGTCCATGGGGTTGCGATGGGACGGACACAACTTCACAACTAACAACAACAATGCTGTCAGGGAGAATACTCACTTAATTTTACATTAATTCCAGGTCTATCCATATTATTTACAAGTTAATCTGGAAGTGATAAAATATGTTTCTTCTTACATATGAAATTGCAGAAACATATCTTCAAGTTGATATACATAAACATCTCCTAGTGAAATTGGATCCATTGTTTCCTCACTTAATTTTCAATGGCAGCGTCACTTGGAACTCCTCAATAGAAATTTTCTAAATCTATTTCTATTTTGAAATGTTGTTGTTTTAATGAAGTAATATTTAGAGCCAAGGTAAGTTCTACTTAACTCCCACTGAACTCAGTGAGATTTAAGGCCTATTAACATTATATTGCAAATGAATGTTCTAGTGTTTTGCTTTATTACAAGAAATGTAGTAAGCTGCCAGGAGTCGGAATACAAACTTGATAGATAATAAGATGTTATTTTTACTATAGGGTGCTTTAGCCATTGTTAAAGTGAGACATGAATAATAAATCAATTTTTAATGTTTGTTTTGAAATGCTCAAAGTATTATTGTCTGTTTTTCAATTAATAGAACATAATCCCCAAGGTACAACAGAAGCAAACTGTTCTTTGTCCTCTGGGGAGGGGGGGGGTCTACTTTAGAAGTATTTGTACAGTATAACCTGATTGTATTTATCCCCGATATTTATAGGAAAACATTCTAGTAGCCAAAATATTGGATGCTGGGGGGAAAAAACCATTCAGATGATTAGACACTTAAAAAACAAATCTGAAAGTCAGTATTTGTATGTACCCTATAAATAAAATTATTGACAACTGGCTTCTCCCTCTTTTTTTGTTTGTGATAATCAAAATCAGGCATTGCAGAGTTTTAAGGCATTGAAAATGTTCATGTTATGAAATGATCTGTTCTGTCTTCTACCACTGGAGTACGTAAATCTGTTCTCTGAGAACACTATTTCACAATGACTCAAAGAATCTTGTTCACAGTTGAGAACATCTTTGGATCTCAGGAAGCTGCTGAGAGTGGAAAAGCAATATTTTTCTGAAAGAATAATCCAAAATAGATCTCATTCTCAATTCTGTCATCCAGCCAATTGAAAAAATCTATGGAGGGATCAGATCTTGTTTGTCTCCTTTGATATACTGATCAGTTAACCCTACCTGATTGCACACGGGGGGAAAAACACTTAGAAGAGTGAAATGTGAAAACTTTTTTTTATGTCTCTAGGTAAAAGAAAAGTATGAACAGAGATTTTAAATTATTGTAATAAAAACATAAATCTATCAATGATACTACTAATGACAGCATCATTATTTGCTTGCCTTTGATATAGCTATTACTTTGACCCAAAATCTTTTAAAGAGCTTTCAGGGAAATGCAAATTATTTTATTCAAATATAATGTAGTGTAACTACCTTTTTCCCATCTTGAAAAGAAATCAGATGGCTAAGTAATTAATGTAAATCAGGATCATGTTCCTTTGCTTGTAGGCCATATTGTAGATGCAATCAAGATACATTTAACTGCTGGAAGAATTTCTGATTCAGAGTAGCCATTCCCAAAATAACAATGCTAGTTTTTTGTGGCTGCCTAAATTAGATAAGCATGTAAGGAAAAGGATGATTATATAGCTGCTGGGTTCTCCTTACAAGCAGAAAAAAATACACTGCACATCATCTGTACAGTAAAGCAGTGTTTCTCAAACTTGGCAACTTTAAGATGGATGGATCTTAAGCTCTTAGAATTCCCCAGGCAGCCAACAAATAAAGGTCCCCGTACGAGAGTGTCTGGGAGGCCCCAATTCATTCCTGCCTGCCACCACTGACTAGATTCACAAATGAATGGAAATGCTACCATACAAAAAGCTCAGCTACCATTCTTCATATTGAGGATCATTGAGAGGTCACCAGAACCTGAACTGCCTTTCTTCCACCTTTCAGGTTGCACATAATGCTATCGGTAAGGATATCCAATGCAGTTTCCATCACATATCCAGACTTGAATACAGTCTGCTTTGACTGTGGTTGATCAATATCTTTCAAAGGTTATTATTTTTTTAATTTTGATTCTACTCTCTCAACAACCTCTTCCAAGAAGTGAAAATTAGAGAGAAAATGACAGCTGACAATAACTATTTTAATTAGGGCTGACTGATTAGAAGCAGACAATCCAGTAGCTTCTTTAAAGCAATAGGGATCTTCTCCTCCCTCATAGGTTTTGATCATTCTTGGCTACAATCCCAATAATAATTAATATTATTATTATTCCTAGCCATCTGGATCAATAGAATAAAATTTTACAGGGTGGGATACCTCAGTGTGGAGATTGTCAGCCAACCATACTTCTTTCACGATACTCCATTTTTCCCTCACTGGATTCTCTCTTCTCACCATCTGAAGCAACTGACCACAAATGATCACTGAGCATGTTTACACCATTCCACTTACACTGGAACTGTTTAAGACTTACTCCTTAGTTGTACTGTTCCATTTAATTGTCTATATACTGTAAAGCAGATGGCATAAAGACAGTACTGTTTTGACTTGGACATTAGAAATGGAGGGAATAGATTTTATGGAGAGATTACAATTTAGACAGTTTATTAGTCAGGCCAGATTGGGGATGGAGCTGCCTTATGCTGTGTCAGAACATTATATAGTATTATTTTCTGAGTCCTGTGTGACAACATCAGGAAATAATTTCTTTAAAGCAATACTTTAACATATCAGAGTTTCAACTTGCCCCATAATTAGGAGGGCAAACAAAGGCATAAGCATAATCAGAATGCTCATGGATTTTTAACCATCTGAGTTTTAAGTGTATTATTCATTTTTCTATGAGTTTCTTAAGAAACCATAGGAAGTAACATTAATTCTAAGTAATAATGTATAAAACCATGAGTAACAGTTAGTGAGAAACAAAGCACGCTTATTTTGATGGGAATCTTCCTAGTATGTATCATTTGCATTTTCATGGTACAGAATACACTGATGTGCACACAAAGTCATCGGAATGAAGAAATGTTCAGCTACTTCAGAATGGATAATTTATAGCTAGAGCAGTGTCAGCAGACATAAACACATGCCAGACCTGTTCTACCTTCCCTAAATAGCTGTTACTATTATGATTAACTGTAATGTTAAATAAAGAAATGGGATTCACACCTGTTAGAAGCACTCTTCAAACTCATATGTGGCAGCAAGGAAATGACATCAATAAGAGACTGTTATGTGAATTTTTTTTTTAAAAAAAACTATTTTTCATACAGTTTACGGGACATAATCCAGCCATAATTAAATGCTGTGAACTTCCAATCATTTCAACACTTCTATAATCAGTTTTAGGCTTACATTATGACTGACTTCCTACCCTTTTTTCCTGTTAGTCAAAGCAAAATAATAAATGATTGCAAGGACAGGAGGCCTTCTTATAAAGTTCTTGAGATTTAAGAATAGGAGGTGATGCATTTCATGAAATATGTGCTTATTGTAACATTTAAAAAAATCTTTTAAATGTCTCAGGAGTTGGTGAGGGGGTTATTTCAGGTTGGTAGTGATTTTAATTTTGATTTTGGTTATGCTTTGTATCCATTGGGATAGAGAGGATGGGGAGAAAGGATGGAAATGCTTGTTGGATCAGCGCCCTTCTATGCTCTGACTGCTTCGGTTTCAGGAAAGTTAAATTATAAGAGAATTACAAATTTTCAGTGGAATTTGTATCTTAGACTTAAATTAATATAGGTAGTCCTTGACTTACAACAGCTCATTTAGTGACTGTTCAAAGTTACAACGGCACTGAAAAAAGTGACATATGATCATTTTTCATACTTACAACTGTTGCAGCATTGTTATGGTTATATGATCAAAATTCAGATGCATGGCAACTGACTCATATTTATGACCCTGGGGTCATGTGATCACCTTTTACGACCTTCTGACAAACAAAGTCAATGGAGAAGCCTGATTCACTTAACAACAGTATTACTAACTTAGTAACTTCAGTGATTCACTTAACAATTGTAGGAAGAAAAGTTGTAAAATGGGGCAAATTAACTTAACAAATGTTTCACTTGGCAACATAATTTTTGGGCTCAATTGTGGTCATAAGTCAAGAACTATCTGTAATTACTATTTGTAATTGTTTGACTTGCCTTCCCATAAACTTGAATTATTATTTTAATTTCCAAGGCTGCCCAACTTCATAGCGACTTCCGGATAATAATAAGTAAAGACAGTCATTTCTTTTGATCAGAATTTATTTTGTTTCATCCAGGAGCTTTTCTTCATCTTGGAAAGAGCTACAATATGATGAATAGAATTTGGTGAAAATTTGATCATTGTGGGGTTTTTTTTAAAAAAAATAATGCTTTAGGAATACATGCACTCCATTTTATATATCAAATGTATGAAAAAGTGCTAAAACATTATATTTTGAAAAGGCAGTGTAAATTATGCCAGATGATTGGCTATAGAAATTTTTTTTTACTGTGGTTCAAATGTTCTTTAGTAGACACACCTACAAACCTAGAAGCTGGGATTTTATCTAAGATTCCTTGAAGAAAGAAACAGCAGCTGTTGCTAGAAAGGGTATAATTAGTTCGTATAGTTCAAGACTGCATGTATTTTTCTTTTAATCAGCACATACATAATATGAGGATATACAGTAAAAGCATCTACAGTAAAAGCATTTACATACCAAATTGTACAGGCTAGGAGATATTGTATATACAGATTTCTTGTCTAACCTCTGCTTTATAGAAATAGTAAGATTTAGCTTCATCTACCAAAAGACTTGAGCAAGACAACCCTGCTATTTTTTTTAAAGGGATAACTTAAAATCTAATGTTAATTAACGTTACAAAATGTTGCAATCTTGGTCTCTGACCTTCAGAATGTTCTAAATAGGAATAGATTTATTGTTTTCTCACTGGAAAAGTAATTGGGGTTTAAGAGTTTCAATACCCTATATTACAAATATTTCAAGCAATGGTTTGGGATATTAAATTGTGTTTGGAATGCTGCAAGATTATGGTTTTATGTGATCTATCATTATCAAACAATTGGATTATAGAATAGAATTCTTTAGAATAGAATTCTTTATTGGCCAAGTGTGATTGGACACACAAGGAATTTGTCTTAGGTGTATATGCTCTCAGTGTACACAAGGAAAATAAAATATATTCATCAAGAATAATGAGATACAACACTTAGTAATAGTCAAGGTTATTAATAAGGTATCAAATCATACTAGGAAACAAATAAAAACAATATAATTGAAAGATACAAGCAATATGGTTATAGTAATAAGTGGGAAGAGGTAGACACTAGTAAGGAAAAGAAGAGTAATAGTAATACAGTCTTAGTAAATTATTTGACAGTGTTGTGGGAATTAGTTGTTAAGCAGAATAATGGCATTCAGGAAAAAACTGTCCTTGTGTCTAATTGTTTTGGTATGCAGTTCCCTATAGCGTCTTTTTGAGGGTAGAAGTTGAAACAATTCATGTCCAGGATATGAGGGGTCTGTAGATATTTTATTATTATATTATATATTAATTTAAAGAAAAGATCCTCTTACCATTGCATTTTGTGTGTTAAGTGAAAAAAGTTAACATTTCCTAAATATCATTAATCCAAAAGCAATAGCCCCGGATTGTGGGGGCAATAAGCTGACTTTGTATAAAAAAGAACACCGCTTAGGGTGGGCCAAAAACCCTACTAAGCAGGTATATACAAAAGTATGAAGGCTATTGCTTAACACATTGTAAGCCGCCCTGAGTCTCTGGAGAAGGGCGGCATATAAATCGAACCAACCAACCAACCAACCAACCAACCAACAAACAAACAAACAGATAAATAAATCATTTAGAAATCAACTCCAAAGTAGGAATGAGTTAGAATAGTCAACTATCAGTAGGATAGACTATTGGAAAGTGCTTCGTGTTCTTTTTAATTTCAAGGAATCTGGAATATTGCTAATATATTAACTATCAAGGAAAAAACAGAGGGCTTGAAATAAATAATCATTAAAATGTTGCTGTGGTGTGTAATAGATAAATTCCACACAAGATTGGTAGAACAATCTTCATTTTCCCATCTGTCCTAACCCTCAGCTCTTTTTTCTTGCTAGGAGAAAAGGCATTCCATGGGGATCAAAAGAGGAAGCTTTGGGTCCTCACTTTTTCTTTTCTGAAGCAATTATCCTACCCTGTGTTTTGGTTCTGTGAGGAAAATGGCGAATCCACCACGTAAGTTTCCAATCAGAAAAAGCACTTGGGGACTCAAGAGGGTTTTCCTTAGCAAAGCAATTCTCCATAAAGGACAAAATGAGGAGCGTTGGCTCCATGCCTTCCCCCCTCTCTCTCCCTCTCTCCCTCTCCCTCTCTCTCTCCCTCCCTCTCTCTCTCTCTCTCTCTCTCTCCCTGTGTGTGTGTGTGTGTGTGTGTTGCTATTCAGCAAGTTCTGACAGGTTCTCAGTGGAAATTTTGAGTAGTTCGGCGAACCGGCAAATACCACTTCTGGCTGGGAATGGAGATTTTGCAATATCTTTCCCCCAGGAGTGGGGAGGGAATGGGGATTTTGCAGTATCCTTCCCCTGGAGTGGAGTGGGAATGGAGATTTTGCAGTATCCTTCCCGTGGCACACCCACCAAACAACACCCACCAAACCACGGATACAGAACCGGTAGTAAAAAAAATTGAATTCCACCAGTGGTGTGTGTGTAGTCAAAAGTAATTAGTGCAGATTGTGGTGGGGAAAATCTGTGAAGTAGTCACTCTTGTAACCATTTCAAATGGAGATCTGCAAAGCTAGTTCTGCCCAATCTTTAGAAAGAAATAAAAAAATCAATTTCTCTGATGCAAAGTTTAACTCAATAATGTTAAAATCATTATGCTTGAATGGAAATTATTGCTTTAAAATTTCATTTTAATGTATTTTTTTTAAAAAAGCACCAACTAATTATTTTTCTTTCACTCTATTTACAGACAAGATGTAAGCATATTTAACTGGGGATCCACTGTATTTTCAACATAGAGATGTAGGAAAACAGATTTTATCACTTAGAGTTTTCTTTATACAATGTTCCAGTCTCACGTTACTTCTATATGATTTAATTTCTGACTATACTTCACACAGTTTATATATCACAACAAGGAAAGAAAAATAAATAACACGAACCCTAAAATGGGTTCATGGAAAATTAGTCTGTAGATGTCAACATTCATAATGATAGATAATTGGAGAATCATGTCTGTGAAATTCGATTTGGAGAAATATAAGGAGATGGGCAAGAGATGAAAAACACTTGTTGAACCACAAGTATTAATTAGTTATACCTTTTGCGCAGCAGATATCCTGAAAATTATGAGTCAGGCATCTGATAATAAAAGACATTATTATGAGTAAGTATTTAAGACAGAATTTTCTCAGTAACATTTGCTTCTGCTCTCAAGTTATAACATGAAAGGGTGTGTGCAGATTCTGGAGATCTGAAGACACAGGGGAAAAATAGTATTATCACCATCAGGACTTTAGTTCCATGCAATCTCCTTTAAAGCTTACATAATGGGGTTTATTGTCCATTATTTGAGTTGTATTTCTGATCATAATGCATTTTTCTTCACTTCCCACAGGTCCTTGAAATTTTTGTCCAGCCACTCCTCAACTACACAGCAAGTAGTCATAAAGAAAAGTACAAAACTTTGCCAGGGTCTGCTTAAAAAGCAAAAAGATAACCATATTTTATTTAATGCACTGAGCATCTTATGTTGAAACAGTGTAGGTTCTGAATGTCACCAGAGAAAATTGCTATATTTCCTATTGTTTCTGTTACTTGCAAAGCTCTCGAAAAGGAGGATGAAAGAATTCAGTGCTTTTAGTCAGTATATAATAACTAAAACTTTCAAAGTCTTTTGGGAATTATCCTAAATGCATAAAGTGCTACAATAAATTTTATTTGCTTATGCAGATCACGCTTTTCCTTAAGTTGTGTCCTGGTTTTGTGCAAAATAGAGATGGAATCCAAAAAGCCGGGAAAATCAGGAGAATCAGGCAGTTCAAATGAGTATAAAGATTTATTGCAAGCTGAAGCTCTCTACAAAAATCTGAGCTATTAATGGTCAATGGAAATTAGTGAGAGATAAGAAAGGCATTCAAGGTGAGCTAAACATAGATCTCTTGTGGGTGTGCATTCAGTGTGCAGGGACTCATGACTGATGACACGTTTGACCCCTCCCTTGGGTTCAGCCTGGTCATCTCCTACATCTGGCCATGAATTAGACTAAAGTTTTCACCACAGCAATTTGTTTTAAATCAGAATTAATATGGAATCATGGCTTACAAGAATTCATTTGCTTAAATTGTGCTTCCTAGTTTTTAACTGTACTTGACTTCTGTCCTATCAATTGTGTTCTTTTTGTTTTGTTGCCTTTTTAATACAGACTTGCATTCATTCATTCTTCAGTTAGATAATATTGTTCCTTAATTTCTTTAAAAAGTGCTATCATTTTTATAGATTTCTATCTATTATCCATCTATCTATCATTCATCTGAGCCAAGGTGGCACAATGAGCCGAGGTGGCGCAGTGGTTAGAGTGCAGTACTGCAGGCTACTTCAGCTGACTGCAAGCTGCAGTTCAGCAATTCAAATCTCACCAGGCTCAAGGTTGATTCAGCCTCCCATGCTTCCGAGGTGGGTAAAATGAGCACCCAGCATATGTTGGGGGCCATATGCTGACTCTGTAAACTGCTTAGAGAGGGCTGGAAGAGCACTATGAACTGGTATATAAGTCTAAGTGCTATTGCTATCTGTCTATCATTCATCTATCATCTATCTATCCACCAAGCCACTGATACCAAGTTTTCAAATCTTGAATCATTTCCTGCCACCATTTTGAATCAACAAATTTTTCTTTGTTCGTTCCTTTTATCACCTGGAGGTTGCCATCTGTCCTTTCTTTACTGTAGCTTTTCCTAATATAAGAATCAGAGAATCATGTTTCATCCTTGTGTCAATCACATCCACAAACCATTTTATATTCTGTGGTTGTTCTTTAAACTTTTCATCTCTCTTCTCATTATCTCCATCCAATCACAACTTTCTCGACCTTTTTTCTTCTCTATCAATTCTATTCTCTATTCCTGCCTATATTTGTTTTGCAATTTAATTCTCATTCATTCTTTATACATTTACAAACGACTTCAATACACCCATACTACTTGGGCTATTCCTCATAAAATCTATCTAGCATTTGCTGCCAAGCATTCTGCCACAACAAAGCACTTTGTATGTACAAAAGTATGGATGTACTTAATCTCTAACCCCCACACCTCTAATATCTCCAAAGCATTTGCTTATACAGGTGACTTTTGATAGAGGAAATTTCATTTACAATTCCAAAACATAAAAGTACTAGAAAAAATAGAGACTATTCTGTGGTACATGAGTAAACATTTTCATGTATCTATTGGCAGGGATAGGAGTTATTTTAGAAATGTGTAAATTAGCAGACTGAACAAAGTATTTACTCTGCCTTTTAACTTGGCTAAGATGGATCTTTTTTGATCCACACAATTTCTTAGAACAGCTATGTTTTTTTCTTGTTTGGGTTGGCTTGCTTTATTGGTAATAAATGGAGTTGTCCCATTCATGCCACATGATTCATACATATTCAGCTTTTTTCACAGTCTCAATGGTCTTTTTTGACCTTGTTTGTGTTGGAGAGACTGGCTGAACCAAATGGGAAATTAACCTGCAATCCCTACATAGGCACAAGAGTGACATTTGACTCCCACTCCCTTGAATGCCTTTGAACCTTATCTAGTCTCACCTAACTGCAAACTGTCAGTCCAAGAAGATTGCTGTGTATTGACTTGAGCAATAAAACAATTAATTTAACTCTTCACATGTGGACCTGCTTGTTCACACCTGACATGTTGTTGGATGCTAGCATTGCCTGAAGATTGCTCTGAACCCACTCCAATAACTGCTTGTTACTTTTAATAGGATAATCTTTCCTCTGAAATCTCTGACACAAATGCTAACAATGTCAGGAAAAGGAAAGTGTTTATGAGAAGAAAAAGTGTTAGTGTAAGAAAAGGATAACTACAGTTTTACGAGGACTGATAAATGCACATATCCCTGAAGATAAGCACTAATCAGTATCTATTAGCGCTAGAATTTGCTGGATGAGTTGGGATTTAAATTCCATTATTTAATATCCATGCTTATATACTGTGTTACATGCTTTTCTCTACATATACAAAAATTGAATAAACTACGGCACACCCACATTTCTCAATGACTCATTGAAAAACAAATATTTTACATGCATATTGTCTACCAATGCCAATTTAAAGTCATTGTGCCCTTTCCAAATTTTGCTCAATGTCATTCTTATACCTTTTCATGAGAATTCTGCCAAATGCCTTCCCAGGCATGCTTAACAAATTATTCCCCTTGTAATCTTCATACTTCCCCTTGCAACTTTTCCTTTTGTATAGGGCATTCTTCTGTCAGGCACAAATAGACTTTACACATTTGTTTAAAAAGTCATACAGTTACTGCATAAACAAACTGAGGAAGAGGAGGAGCAGGAGCAGGAGCAGGAGCAGGAGCAGGAGCAGGAGCAGGAGCAGGAAACAGAGGTTTTCTTACTTTGTCTAGTAATAAATGACCTTTAATAAGGATTCCTAATAAGCAATTTAATAATTTTAAATAAATTAAATTAAATTATTAAATAACAATTTAATAAGCAATTCCTAATAAGGAATTGCTGAAATTGAAAGTTGATTGCTTACTTTGTATACAGGTAATACTTAGAAGTGGATATATGTAGTATAAGGTTGAACTGTGGAGTCCTTGGTACATTTTGAGCTTGGTTATTTGCTTGCAGACATTTTGTTAGCTGACTAGGTAACATCTTCATTGTTAAAAGGAAGTGGGGTTTGTTCTCTATGTACACACAATACCTTGCCCTGTCAGAATTGGTGGTGGTGTGGTTTTCTCCTTGATAGTTCCTAGCTTAGGCTGCTGCTTACAGCTTGTTTGTTTTGAGTTGGTAGTTCCTTAATTGGGGTATAAACTCAATTTGTGACATATTCCATAATGCATTGCTTTGGATGCTGCTTACCAGTGCAAACATAGGAAGCAAAACACCATTCGCATGTTGTCTATTTACACCTAATTTTAACATCCAAACCTGCTAATTTATTCTAAACTGCTAAGAAATAAAATCCAGCAATGTAAAACAGCAACACACCGCTAAAATAGTTCCTGACAGGTGTTCACAAGAAGAGGCAAGTGATTAAAGGTATGATGTAATAACGAAAAAAGTGACTTGCATCAAATGTCAGAATATAAACATGATTCAGGGAAGAGATTATAATCTCTTAATGGCAAAAGGCCATTTTCAACACCCTAATGAATGATCTAATTATACTATAGATTCTATAGTATAGATACAGCGCACAATGAAATGTATGTTAGTCAAAAAGATACTTCTGAGAAACATTTTGTCAGAAACAAGAAATCAGACCCAGGATCTAGTTCAAAAGTACTATAAATTTACTTCATGCCAGCTATACACAAGAATCTTATCTACTAACAGTCAAGGCAAATTGATGCTAGATGAGAGTCAATGGAATTCAAGATGGGCTGGACTTAGATCTCTTGTGGGAACAGAGTAACTCCAAACCAATTACATGTTTGATTGCACCCTTGGGCTCAGCCTGATCATCTCCTACACTCTTAATTATGTTTACAGAGAGCAATGCTAAAATCAGAATAGAATCATGAAAGCTAGCTAATACTTAACTAGAATTTATGTTTCATAAAATTGAGTAAATATTCTCTACAACAGCATGAAAAACAAAATGTTGTCCTTTTGTTCTATTCAAAGATTATGGCTATGTAATCTCAAAAACATTCTACAAGCTTGAACACTACTGGACTCAAACTGACACAAGCACAAAATTTGTTTTAAAATTTATTTAAATGTATTTATTTCTTGTTTGTTTAAAGTATAAACCTCTTCTCCTCCCATTGCTCCTCCCATTTAAACACTTGAAAGTTCACTGCAACCTTTCCGCCTTATGCTCTTTGCTCACAAATTTAAATGCTTTGACAATTGAATAAAAGAATGCTAAATTATGACATAGATTATGACATAATATTTGAAAATTTCATACAGAGGAAGCACTCAAGAGGATTGAGTCAAGGGCAGGCCAGACAAGAAACAATAGAATAGAACAGAATAACAGAGTTGGAAGGGACCTTAGCGGTCTTCTAGTCCAACCCCCTGCCCAGGCAGGAAACCCTATACCACTTCAGACAAATGGTTATCCAACATCTTCTTAAAAATTTCCAGTGTTGGAGCATTCACAACGTCTGCAGGCAAGTTGTTCCACTTATTAATTGTTCTAACTGTCAGGAAATTTTTCCTTAGTTCTAAGTTGCTTCTCTCCTTGATTAGTTTCCACCCATTGCTTCTTGTTCTACCCTCAGGTGCTTTGGAGAATAGTTTGACTCCCTCTTCTTTGTGGCAACCCCTGAGATATTGGAACACTGCTATCATGTCTCCCCTAGTCCTTCTTTTCATTAAATTAGACCTACCCAGTTCCTGCAACCGTTCCTCATATGTTTTAGCCTCCAGTCCCCTAATCATCTTTGTTGCTCTTCTCTGCACTCTTTCTAGAGTCTCAACATTTTTTTTTACATTGTGGCAACCAAAACTGAATGCAATATTCCAAGTGTGGCCTTACCAAGGCATTATAAAGTGGTATTAACAATGGATGGAAACTAACCAAGGAGAGAAGCAGCCTAGAACTGAGAAAATTCCTAAGAGTGAGAGCAATCAACCAATGGAATAGCTTGCCTTCAGAAGTTGTGAGTGTTCCATCCCTGGAGACTTTCAAAAAGAGATTGGACAGTCATTTGTCTGACATGCTACAGGATCTCCTGTTCAAGCAGGGGGGTTGGAATAGAAGACCTCCTAGGTCCCTTCCAACTCTATTATTCTATTACTTCTATGTCATTTGAGTAAATGTCTCTGACAAAATCCTCACAGAGATAAGAGGATGAAGGAGGGCGGGGAGTGCATTCAGAATCATTGCAAGATTCTGTGATTTTAGATGTACCATGAAATAAGTACTGAACTGCATGACATTGGATTCCTAGATTGATCTATTTTGAAGGCTGACACCTGCTGATTTGAATGTTTCCAACTCAGTCAGCTTCAGATGCTAAGGTCCCTTTGAGGAATGGTTTCAATTTGTGCATCCAAAGCAGCTTCCTCATCTCAGACAATGCTATCATGAGGTCCGACCTTTTGCTAGGCGGAGTGTGACAGGGCTCAACTCTCTCTCCACTCCTCTTTACCACCTACATGAAATCTTTGGATAAGATCATCCATTGGCACAGGGTTAAGAATGCTGATGATACTCAGTGGTACATCTTGGCCCACGACCGGCCAAATGATCTTACTGAGGTGCTTTCCCAATCACTGGAGGCTGTGCAGAACTGGATGGGGGAAAATTGTATTCAGCTCAAACCTAACAAGTCCTAGTTGCTGTGGGTTTTAAGACTCCTTGGATTTTATGACTTTCCATTGTTAACCCTGAATAAGCTTACATCCCCTGCTCAGAGTTGGTGCACAATGTGAGGGTTGTCTTGGACTCATGGCTCCTGAGTAAAAATCAAGAAAAAAAGCCAGTGGGAATCATGGCCATGAGAGTTTTTATAGAAATGTATTTTCTATGCCAGTTGCTTGCATCCTCTGGATGGAGAAGCAATACTCAAGATGACTCAGGGCCAAGCCACCTCACTATTGGACTATTGCTACACACTCTACACAGGGCTGCCCTTGTCAGCATTCTAGAACCTTGGTGCAGAATGCAGCAACACATGAAACTTTAGATGCACTATGATATGCCCATATAACACCACTCCTGCGTAAACTGCTCTGGCTCCAGTAGGCTTCTGAATGCAATTCAAGTTGCTATTTATCAGCTTTAAAACCCTACATAGTTTGGGACCAGGTTCAGGTTAGAGTTCACCACCAATCATTTTTAGATAGATGAGGAGCCATATAAACTGGATAAATAAATAATTCTTCATCCATACAATATAGTTGTTACAACCCTGTCCTTCTATCTACATTATTTCCTTTAGCTGATAAGTGGTTCATTATATAAATACTGCTATAAGGTGCTTATAGTCATGTCAATATGAAAGTATTTTTGCTTGTGCAAGCCAAGAGGTGGGCCAGGAGGTTATTGGTGCTCTGAATTAAGTGAATGTGGAGATCTCTCCCTTGAAGGCTGCAAAGCAATTTCAGACAAGACATATTATTCACAATGTATAATTTCAGCCTTAATATGATTATCTTGCATTCAGGCAACTTTGGCAAGTTATGATCCAGTAGGTTGCTATGGTAATAACTATCTGTTGAAGTTACGAATCAAAATGTTCATATATTATAACACTGCACGTAGCAAGCTTTAATTGGGCATCTTTTATTTATACTGTGTACTGTGCTTTAACAAAACTGAAGTTTTACAGAATTCCACTTAAATTCCTGTGCCAACTTTTGAAGAATGTGTAACTAATGAATTTGATAAAGACACTATAATAAATTGCAAACTTTATATATGATTAACTGGGTTCGTATATTTTATTTTGTATACTTATTAAGAACATTCTATATTCCAATGTGAGCATTTTGCCTAGAGGCATTATGCTGCTCTGATATTAATATAGTGATAACTAGATCAATCAAATCAGAGTGTACAGGACAATCTATATCCAGTATGTCTTGAATATGTTTAGTCATAGATTCATAATTAATAACATACTTTTTGTTTATATTATAGAAAAAAATATTTTCAAACAAATCATTTTTTCTAATATAAATAATTTTAGGCTGACCTCTCCTTAAACTAGACAGATTTTTATATAACATATAGCTCAGTTCCACTAGGCTACAATAGCTGTTTTCCTTGCAATAACTAATTTAAGAGTCTTGCTATAAGAGATAGTAAGATAGCAGTAGTAACAGATATAGTAGTGCCAAGAGATAGTAACATCAGGAAGAAAATGTATGGGAAGCTGAAGTATCAGGGTCTGAAGTAGGAAGTAGACATGATGCTTAAAGTGAAGACCAAAATGATCCCAGTCATGATAGGAGCACTCAGGGCTGTGACTCCTAAGCTGGGAAAGTGACTCCAAGAGATCCCAGGAACAACATCAGAGCTTTCTGTCCAGGTAAGTACAGTGTTAGGAACAGCTAGGACCGTGATGGTGAACCTCTGGCACACATACCACAGCTGGCATGCAGACCCCTCTCTGCGGGCACGCGAGCCGTAACCCAGCTCAGTTCCACTGCACATGTGCTCCCCCCTGCAGCCTATTTTTGGTCCTAGGAGGCTGCAGGGAGGTCTACTAGGCCCAAAATGGGGTGCGGGGGGAGTGCAGTGTGCCCCCCACAGCCCGTTTTTGTTCCCAGGAGGCTGCAGGCCCAAAACAAGGCAGGAGGGGTCATGTGCACATGCATGGGGGTCGTATGTGCATGCACGGGGGCACGGGGAAATGCAGGGCTCGTGCATGCATGCGCAGGGGGCAGGGAGCACAGGGGGGGCACGCATTGCATAATGGGTGTCGGCACACATGCATGCTGTTGTGCATGCATGCGCTTTTGGCACATGACGACAAAAAGGTTAGCTATCAGTGAGCTAGGATATAATATGCAGAAGCCTCAAACTCACAGGCCTCTGATAGAGATTGAGTAAAAGACATACCACCTATAGGATGAGAATATATATATATATTATTAAACTAAATAAAACAATTTAGAAAATCAAGAGCAGAGCACTCTTAAAATTACAAATCAGATCAAACTGCTTAAAACTATGAATAAAATAAATTTGGCAATATTTAAATTAAATTAAATGTTTATTTAATTATCATGGTGTTTAAAGCATAATTAAAATTATATTTTGATTAAATCTCATCCTACTTGGTAGACCTTACCATGAATACAAACTTATTTATATGGATCTAAATGTAAATGTTCCTAAAACTGTCAAACTCCTATGAAAGGTACCATGGCACTTTTTATAGAACAGACTTAAGTGAGCAGTTCACCTTCACTTTTGTTAACTACAAAGATCTGTAGCTTTCTTTTTCTTTTTAGCATGAATGAAAAATCACATTCAGAACAGTGGCTTTATCAGCATTGGGGAAACAATGTATATTATAAATGCTGAGGAGTGTGTGTGTGTGTGTGTGTGTGTCTGTGTCTGTGTGTGTGTGTGTGTGTGTGAGAGAGAGAGAGAGAGAGAGAGAAAGAGAGAGAGAGTGTTGAATAATTTAGAGGACTAGCTCAAACTTCTGGCTATCCTTCTATGATGATAATTTCCACATCCATTTGAAGGCGGCAAATTTAGAATAAGGCATTTTGGAGGTGTTCAGGGATTATGGGATAAAACGGGTGTTAGGGATGAACCTATTAGCATCAACCGTACTTGTGTCATGGGACAATCCTGTTCCACCATAAGAAGAATGTGCTGGGTTGCTGAGGGCAACTTAGCTACTCTTTGAAGCAATGGCGGAGAAGCTTTAATGTGTTCATTAGGGAAGGACAAGGCTAGGACGATTTCACATTCTTTATGCTGAAATAATGTAATGCACAGCTCTAGCCAGAATATCATCTGATTCAAGTAAGTGATTATCTGACTCTGGCTTAAATCTTCAGACAGTTCCTTTGATTTCTGGCATTCGTGTACTGAAGGATAAAATGTGAAGATAGGAGGGGCAGGACACATCAACCCTAACCTTCATACCCATGAAAGGCATTCGTACCATCCTCTCAGATGTTTGACCTTCTAGCATTGAACAGAAAAATCTGAAGGGGACTTGTACTCATTATTGGCTGAAAACAAGTATAGAGCTCCCTGGTATTGTCTGTAGCGCTTTAAAAAACCTCCTCAATTGTGTGAAGAGTTATACTTGGCCACATTTTAATTATCTCTTGAACTCTCACAAGGCATGTTTTTGCATTACAGATATTTGGAGAATAGTACATAAGCATAATAAAAATAATTCAGGAGAGAGTTCTATTATTCCTCCAGTATGACTTTCATATTCTGTTCTTTGTTTTAGATAAGGAACATTTACTGTCTTAGCTTGATTAAGACAATTTAAGCTTGATTAAATCATAAATAGGATCTGATGTTGTAATTTACATGCCAGTACTGGATTTTATAAACTTCTAAGATGTCAAATATAAATTGGGACCTGTACTTCATCTACCAATAAATAATAGTCAAGAAACCTGCAATATTAGGACAACATAGGCTTAAATTAAATCAAAACCTAAGCTATGTTCTATTTGATTCCATTTATTGTTAGAGCATAAAAGCTACTTATATTCTGTTTTAAATTTTTGAAGCAGATGGTGTAGCTACATAACTGAACAGGTCTGTGAACTTAAAATGATTTGTTCCCTTTCTGATAGTAGATGATAAAACAATGGAAGTATGAGAAACAGTGTTAAGAATACAAAATAAATTACTAAAATGAAGGAACAGTATGATATAAGAGATTCTTGATTCAATATTTGCAGTAAAATTCATGTTGAAAATATGATATATATTGGTCCCACTGTTATCCCTGCAAGATGTGGAAATTAATATGCTTTGTGTACATTTTTGTGGATCAAAAGCAATGCAGTGTAGCAATAATACTGCTAGGATTGATGGGATCCTAGAGAAAATGTTTTCTGAGGGATCCCACAATGTATTATCAGTCATTTCCTTCCTGCACTTTATCCATCATTTCTTCTCCATGTTAGCAGCATGTGCAGTTTTTTTATTTAAACGTATAATTTTAATGCAATGTAATGCAAAGTTACAATCATTATCCTCAAAAGCAGAGCCCTCAAAACATGTTTGGCTCAGAAAATATGGGGAGGAGCATGAAGTAAGGTTCTATAGTAATATACCTGGAAATCAACTCACAAATATTGCTGTGGCCTACTTAAACAATAGATAGATAATATTTATATTATTATTTGGAAACAAACCACATTAATTTTCCTTGGGAAATAATTATGTTGTTGGAGTATAAAAGAAAAAAATAAAGCTGACTTGAATATGCAGAATATTTTTGAATGATTAGTGGAGGTATTTATATTGTTTAATTGGTTTCTCATTTGTAGGTTATTGTTAGGGTTAGGGTTAATGGTATTTCTTAAAAATAAATCCAGAAAAGGGGGTTTGAAGCATGTGTTCCCTGAAATTCACAACTATAATACAGCTGTGTTATTAAAACTTCCTCCATAGAAACAAAATTAGAAAAGGAAAGAAATCTAATTTCTGTCAAGCACATGAAAGATTTCATTAAAGATTCAAATTGAATCAACTAAATTTAGAGTGAAAAATACATGATCATGAAACATGCCCAATTTTGGTCACCATAATATAAAAGAGATATTGAGATTCTAGAAGGAGTGCAAAGAAGAGCAACAAGGATGATTTAGGGGTCTAGATTCTAAACTATATGATGAATGGTTGCAGGAACTGGGTATATCTAGTCTAATGAAGAGAAGGACTCATAGTGACATAATAGCATCTTCCAATATTCGAGATCAACCTATTCTCCAAAGCACTTGAGAGCAGGACAAGAAGTAATGGATGGAAACTTTCTAAGGAGAGATCCAACCTAGCACTAAGGAGAAATTTCCTGACAGAACAATTATTCAGTAGAACAACTTGCCTCCAGAAGTTGTGGGTGCTCTATCACTGGAGGTTTTCAAGAAGAGATTAGACACCCATTTATCTAGAACAGTGATGGCCAACCTTTTTGCCATCGCGTGCCAAAAGCGGAGCTAGCGCAGTGGGGTCACACGCATGCGTGCCCATATCCATAATTCTATGCGCCCTGCCCCCCCGTGCTCCCCCCGCTTTTGGCATGCGATGGCACGGTGGGCACAGTCGGCCCGTTTTTTGCTCTCCCCAGGCTCCAGAGCCTTTCTAGGAGCCTGGGGAGGGCAAAAATGGCCTCCCCCCCCCCTGAGTCCCTCCAGAGGCCAGAAACAGTGTGTTTCCTCACTTCTGATAGGCCCAGAAGGCCTGAAAATCAGCTGGATGGCGCACGCATGCGTGCCAGAGCTGAGCTTGCGTGCCCACCAATATGGCTCCGCGTGCCACCTGTGGCACCCGTGCCATAGGTTCGCCATCACGGATCTAGAATGATATAAGATTTCCTGCTTGAGCAGGGGGTAGAAGACCTCTAAGACTGTTCCAACACTGTTATTCTGTATTTGTCAAATAATAGGGATTTATACCAAAGAAGCCAGGTCTGAAAAACCTAATCATTGTTCTTCTGTGGTTAACATTAAAGTTTATGCTGTGTGCTACTAAATTAACTGTGCCACTTCAATATCTGTTTAAAATGCCTGCTTTGGACAGGTACTATTTATATTTGTGGTAGGCTTTGTAGGGAATATGGCTTTCCTGTGTTCAAAATGATAAAAGGAAAAGTTGAGGAATGATTACAATGATTATTTTACCATGCAGGAGCATGAAAAACATTCTTAACATTCTGAACATTAAATAAAACCATTATGTTTCAAGCATTCTGTTTTGTGTTTTCAAAGCTTGTTCGTTTTGAAAAGTTAGATTAAAAATAATAATCTTGAAACAAGTCCTTTTAACCTCAGTTCTGAAACTAAATGTTTACATTCCAAGAATTATATTTATTTCCCTCTTTCTTTCTTTCTTTCTTTCTTTCTTTCTTTCTTTCTTTCTTTCTTTCTTTCTTTCTTTCTTTCTTTCTTTCACAACAAAATCCTTCAGAAGTCAAGTTTTGTTCCAATGGAACACAGCCAACTTGATGTTTTGAATAATACATTTTAACTGAGCCTTCCCTTTCTGTCTATATCTGTAAGGCCATGCTGTATTTATGAATCTGCTAGGCCTCATCATTAGAACAAAGTTTATTTATTTCTTTTACACCATTTTCCTACTGAAATTTGCTTCCTCTTCTTTTTGTCATAATAAAAACACAGAGCACAACAGGCTTTCCTTCTTTTATTATCTGAACAAATAATAGCTTTAGAAGTTTAAGCCAATATAGTCCTTTCCCATAGGATGGCCACAATCCACAGTAGAGGCAAAAGAAGTCAGAATAATAAAAGCATCGTTATGAAGCCCTGCACCTTTTGGGAATGTGTGTCTGATGTGGTGATACACATAGAAAAGGACAATGTTTTGCATTGCAGTGCTAAAGTCTTGCTTGCACTACTCTATTCTAGTGTTTCTCAGGGTCGGCAACTCTGGGATTTGAAGTCCACACATCTTAAAGTTGCCAAGTTTGAGAAACACTGCTTTACTTCCCTTTCCTTCCCTTTAAGGATGCCACTGTGCCAATCTGTATCTTTCTGCTTTTCTTGCAACTGCAATCTGCAAAATAAAGAGAATGCTAAACAGATAGGACATGGAATCATAGGGCTGGAAGGACCTTCAGAAGTTTTCTAGTTCAACCTCATGCTCAAGGCAGAGGACCTTATACCATCCCAGTCAAATGGATGTCCAGTCAATTCTTGAAAACCACCAGTAATGGAGCCCCCACAACTCTACGAGACAATCTGTTGTATTAATTATTATCACTGTTAGAAAATTTATCCTTACTTCTAGACTGGATTTCTCTTTAACAAGCTTCCAGCTATTACTTCTTGTCCTGGCATTCCATCTTCTCTGTGACAGGCCCTCGAGTACTTCCAGTTAACATGTGCCCAAAAGGATGGGGGGGGGCACATAACAATTAGCATGTCCCCTTCACCAATCCTTCTCTTTGATAGGCTACACACATTTAGTTCCCTCAAATGTTCATCATACTATTTAGCCTCAAGTTCCTTTATCATCTTCGTTACTTTTCTGTTATAATATACAATTTTCCACTAAGGAATTAATTGTAAGTGTATTTTGGAAACTTATCTTTCACCCTGAGGCAATAAGAACAAGAAAATACCTATACCCAGTGGTGAGTTTCAAATTTTTTTACTACTGGTTCTGTGGGAGTGGCTTGGTGGGCATGGCATGGCTTGGTGGGGGTGGCTTGGTGGGCGTGGCTTGGTGGGGGTGGCAGAGGAAGGATACTGTAAAATCTCCATTCCCACCCCACTCCGGGAGAAGGATACTGCAAAATCTCCATTCCCTCCCCAATCCAGGGGAAGGTTACTGCAAAATCTCCATTTCCTCCCAATCAGCTGGGACTTCAGAGGCAGAAAATAGATGGTGGCAGGGCCAGTCAGAATTTTTACTACCAGTTCTCCGGACTACTCAAAATTTCCTCTACCGGTTCTCCAGAACCTGCTGAAACCCACCTCTGTCTATACCTGAGTTGGGTGGCATATAAATTTAACAACAACAACAACAATAATAATAATAATAATAATAATCTCCTTGGGTACAATCCCAAAACACCTGGAGCACCACTTGAACACCATAGACATTGGCAAATTTGCCATTAGTCAATTGCAGAAGGCAGCTTTGCTTGGAACAACTTCCATCCTGTGACAATATGTATAACACAGTCAAACATCCAGATTATCCCAGGTCCTTGGTAAGGATTCGATGACCGTGCAATGATTAATAATAATAATAATAATGTGTTATATGTTCTTTCTTAAATTGTCCCTGTAAATCAGGTAACATAAGAGCATATGGTACACCGCATTTGAATATTCAGTTAAAAGAAAACCTAGAGCCGATTGTTAGGCATTTACCTTGCACTTATTCATGCTAATTGTCAGGTGCCTTCTGCCCTGCTGACTTGAACTACATTTGCCACATTAGATATTTGCAAAGCGTGCTTCATTTTCCACTTTCTGCACACATCCCATCTGGAGAAAGCAAAGCTAGAATTATTATTTTTTTAAAAGGGTATACTTGATATATATAACACATGTGTTCAGATTAATGTTTTATCTAACAACAGACTTTTTTTTGCTTACAGTATCAGTATAGACAGCAGCATCTGTATGTTTGTGAATGCGTTTGTAAAACTCAGCCCAAAACACAGCTGGTCTCAGTTGGGTAGATGGGGTTTAAGGTGGGATGTTAGTAATAGCATGTGAGCTAAATTAAAGCACTTTCATTGAAAATATTAATGTAATTGAAAAAAATTGCAAAAATGTCAAAAATGCCTTGGAAAAAGTTGTTTTCAATAATGTCAACTTGTGTGGGTGATAAATTAATGATCACACAACTGTCATTACTTTAACAATGTATTTTCATTTTAATAAATAGCAGTTGAATGTATTTATTCCTCAGAAAATCAATTAGCATCAATTAAATTTAATTATCTTAATAATTAATTTAATAATAATTTATTATTAAATAATTATATAATAAATAATTATGAACAATATATAATAATTATATAATAATTATATAATACATAATTATTAATTTAATTATTAATTTAATAATAATGGTCGGCAGTTCAGCAGTTTGAATCCCTAGTGCCATGTAATAGGGTGCATTCCCATTACTTATCCCAGCTTCTGCCAACCTAGCAGTTCGAATGCACATAAAAAATGCAAGTAGAAAAATAGGGACCACCTTTGGTGGGAAGATAATTGCGTTCCGTGTGCCTTTGGCATTTAGTCATGCCGGCCACATGACCATGGAGACATCTTTGGACGTGCGATGGCTCTTTGGCTTTGAAACGGAGATGAGCACCACCCCCTAGAGTCGGGAACGGCTAGCACATATGTACGAGGGGAACCCTTATCTTTACCTTTTATTGTTTTATTGGTACTAATAGTTTTTGGGGGGGGATTTAGTTAAGTTCAGGTAGCAGTAGAGTAGGTGAAACAGACTTTTCTTTATTTTGCACTGAAAGCATGTGCTATATACTCCATGCAAGATGGTTTCCCATCATTTAAATGTCTATAGAAATTCTCATCCATCCAGGTCATGGTTGTCTCAAATATGTTTTTCAAAAGGCAACTGAACTTTCTTAGTTTTTTTTTTCCCTTGAAGACATTTTGCTTCTTCAGTTTTGACTCCAGTTCTGACTTCAGTTCTGCCAGAACTAACAAAATCCAGCTGCCTTTTGAAAAACACCTTTGGGACACCATTTAAATGAAAATGCTTCTGGTAAAAGTATAAGCAGAAGGAATGTGATTCATTCCAAGGGCCTACTTCTGCTGACTGCTGGCTGCCTGCAATTTGGCAGATCAAATCTCATCAGCCTCAATGTTGACTCAGGCTTCCATCCTTCCAAGGTTGGTAAAATGAGGATCCAGATTGTTGGCGGCAATTGGCTGACTCTATAAACTGCTTAGAGAGGTCTGTAAAACACTTTAAAGCAGTATATAAGTCTAAGTGCTATTGCTATTGCTATTGGAAAAAATCATATTTTAGGGTTTAAAAATAGAAAATAAAGTACATGGGGCTTTTAATTCTTAGAAAATGGAATAGTATGAGAAACTTGGCTGGATAAATGATATATTAGTGAAAATATAAGCATAATCCACTATAGATTTTATTTGAGTGATTTATTTTAGAGGAGACAACTTGCCTCCTCTAAAAGCAATAAACTCAGCAGTTTGTAGAAGTTGCCACCAAATTGTGACAGAATGAGAAAAATATTAAAAGCAGCAGTTCATCTGTTGCTTACCTTTGAGGCAAAAGAGTCCAATTCTTTCATATGGGTGAAAGCATTTGTCACATGCCACTCTTCATGCCCACAAAATGCTTATGAGATGGACTTAGTCCATAGACAGCTGTGGTTTATGAGCAAATACGTATAATGAATAAGAGAAGAATGCAGAATATGGAAGGACTCTTTCACTAGTTAATGAATAGATTAAATAAGCAGAGTCTGATACTGTAATGGAACCCCAACTACAAACATGGATTTGTTGTGGGAACCAAAAGTCAAAACCAATTAATATAAATTTGGGGATACCAATTAGTCTTTCAACTTTGCTCCCTATTGATAATAGTCATTAAGTCTCTTCTTTTTTTTTTATTGAAAAAGTTTTAAAAATTTTACATACATTTTCTCCCCCCTCCCCAACCACCCCCCCGACTTCCCAGAGCAAATACAAATACAAGATAAAATACAGCTCAAATTCTCTAAGTTAAACTCCATTTCTCACTTATCATAATCCTAATCATTAAACAAGTAGATAAAAGGAAAGCAAGTCTTCTTTCTTCTTATTCCATCTAATTCAACAGAATTAATCTCCATGTCTCCGTTTATAGTTACAGCCGTTAATAAAACAATTAAGTATTACGTAATCACACCTATCATTACTCAATATAACTAATTAATACTTAGCAAATTATTAAGTCTATACGATCTAACAAGATATTTTATAACTTCTTTCATTTAAAACAGAGAAAAAAAACCCAACAACAAAGAAAAATAAAAAAACCCTCAATCAAACCCCCCCCCAAATTTAAAATAAAATACTATATAAAGTCTTCCGTCCTCCATTTTTAAACCATCAAGGTCCAGTTATAGTTAAAACACTTAATAAAAAAAACAATAATAATAATTTTTTAGTCAAAAAAGAAATATAACAATCAAACCTCTTATAAATTTATCAATACAGATAAAACATCATTTAATAACTATATCAAACTTTTAAATTCTTCATACTAGATTAAACCAGTTGCTAATCTTCTTGTCTTCACATCTTCCAACAGCGTATAGAATATCTTCATCATTTACGTCTACCCACCTAAATAGAAAGTTGCTTCTTTATAAAAAAAAAACCCCGAGTGACTTTATAGTTGTATTTGTAATAATATCCATCAAATCCAGTCAAAAATTAGATTAGTAGATTCATCAGACGTATTAAGGAAACCACCAGATCAACTGCAATTGCTCTAGATCCATAGTCCTTTTGCCTTATATTTATTACCATCAAACAGAAAGCTCCAGTTTAGTATATTCAATAAAACTTCTACGTGTACAGTTAGATCCAGATTTATCACAGTCCTTAATAAAATATTCCAAATCCTTCAAGTCAGGGCATATTTCACAGCCCAACACACCAGCATTGCTGTGATCTGTTTATTCTTCTCAAAATATTCCAATACAGCTATAGATTGCCTCCTCATCGTTCATCACTTGGTTAACTGGCATTAAACTGCTGTCTCCTTTTTTTTTTCTCCCCAAAAATTCAAAATCTTTAAACATTTAAACAATACTTTTTAAGGACCATCATCTCGTCAAGCAGGGTTATTTTCCATTTCTCCAGGCTTTCTTCTTTTCCTTTTTACGAACTTTCTTCTTAACTTTGATCCCTCTGCCTTTTTTAACTCCAGTAAGATTTTGCGGTTTTTGGGATTGGATATTATAAACTTTTTGCAGGAATGTAGCTTCTTCTGGGAACAGCTCTTTAAGTACAAATTGAATTTTATAAAAAAAAATTCATGTAGCCAAAATTTCATCAACTTCCAGAGTTTCTTGCTCCTGCTCAGCCTTCATCTTTCTCTCTTCTGTAAGATCTGCTATGGTCTGTTGTTGTTTTTTTTCCTCTCCCAGCTCTTCATTCAATCCCCCACTGCTAGATTGCAACTCAGTATTTCCATGTATTTCATTGTTTCCAGCTTGAGAAGCTTGAAATATAGTATCAATTCTTTTCAATAAAGCAGAGGTAATTGAGCTCAAAGCTTCCTCAAAGTCAGACCATTGAGGGTTAAATAACCCTCCTTTACTTTCTTTGTTTTCAAAAAGCCCAGCCATCTTGCCCCCCTTCTTCCTTCCCTTCCAGAAGGACAAAGGGAAAAAAAAAGAAGAAAGAAAAAAAAAGAATTTCAAGAAGAGAAAAGGGAAAAAAAAGACTTTTTAATTTATATTGCTGCTTGAGTTATTATTATTACATCCTTTCTTATTTCATCCACTTTTCAAAAAGGAGTTTTACATTTCAAACAGGGGCTTATCAATAATTGCTTTTAACTTTCACTTCTTCATGCCCCGTTGAAACTCAAACGCCATCTTGCTTTCACTTTCCACTTAGGAGAAATCTTTTAAAGAAAGTAAATCCCTGGAGTTAAAAAAAAAGAAAAAAAATACTTGCTGTTTCCTTCGTGCAACTTGTGCTCCACCAACTTGGTTCAAGAAGTATTTGTTTAAAGTTGTTTAATGGGGTGGCCGCAGCATCTAGTTCTGACAGGGAAAAACTTTCCCGTCAGAGGCATCCCAGGTCCGGAGCTTTGACAGGCTTCACGGGGAGCTCTCATCTTCGAGCACCAGATTATTAGCAAAATCTGGTGCTCTTAGGGAGCTCTACCCCACCCGTCTGCTCTCCTTCCCCCCTTCTTCCTGGGGGGAAGGATTCCAAACCGCAAGACAGCCGATTTTCGCTGTTCTTGCGATTCTACGGAGTCTGGGGCTGGCGCTTCGCAAAGAAGCGTCTGGCAATGCCGGCGGCTCAACCGGAAGTCCCATTAAGTCTCTTCTTTTGATGCTGTTCTAAAAACACTTGACAAGAATGGACATTTATTTTAAATTACTATTAAAATGTGCTTTATTCTATGACAAATATCTTCCACAGTTTTGTGGTATTGCCACCAGATTTGAAAAAATGATCTGGCCTGGTTGTTATATTGTCATTAGTTTTTTTTGAAGATACATTATCTATTTTGGTAATAAATAATGGCATAATGTATTAATGAAAAAGCATCTTATAATAGTTCACTTATTACCAACTCTTAAAATAGATGCCATTTTCTTACTTATTAATGTTCCATACATAGATTTCAGATCATATGTTTTTAACCTTAGTTTTTATTTATCATAAACTTTACAGATATTGAAAGTGAATTTGCTTTGAAATGTTGCATTACAAATGCACACACACCAACCAACTTTTAGAGTTTTTTTTTACAATGAAGCCCATCTATTCAACATACACTTAGAGAAAAGTTAGGAAAGAAGTGAGATTTCATTGGTAACATACCATTTTCAATGAAACATTTCAAAATTCATGTTCAAAAGATCAAATGATCACCAGGCTTTTGAATGATATTCTATAGTATTTTATACCATCTATCTATGTTTCCGCTTAATAGTGAAACTGCAATTAGCTACTGTTGTAAGCAACTTTAAAATAGAAGCTAACATAAGCTTTCACAATTTTTTAGACTACACAACATTTTCCATTTATGTAATACATAATTAATTTATGGTATTTATTATCACTCTATTTTTTATTACCATTTATATTGATATCCTATACGAATGAAACAGAGCTGTAGTGCACTATAGCTTTTCAAATAAAAATATTGATTAGCAATTATATTTTTGAAGATGTTGAGAAACTGTTGAGAAAATAAAGGAGAACTGTGCAGATGCTTGAAACTGGTAACATTTTGTAAATTCCGTTCTCTTTTCCAGGCTCTTAGAAGATCTTTTCAAGGGGAAAAACTGAAGGAAGAGCTTTTATCATTCCTTCTCCTTCTGTTGTCACCTCTTCCTCAGGTGCTGCTCTCTAGTGAGCAAATACCACAATAGCTAGCAGCAGCATAACTCCTTGAAAAAGAGATTTGCAAGGCCTGGAAGCTTTCATGGTGATCTTTCATGATGGCCATTCTCTTTTTTGGCTTGTTTTTTTTCCTCCTTCTTTCTTTCTTCCTTCTTTCCAAGCAAGGGGTTGGACTAGAAGACCTCCAAGGTCCCTTCCAATTCTGTTATTCTATTCTATTCTATTCTATTCTATTCTATTCTATTCTATTCTATTCTTCTGAAGGAAGAGGAGAGAAAGAGTGAGCATATCAGGTCTGGACTGCAAAAATTTGATCATTAGAAAGTCAGGACATTCAACTGTCTGCAGTTTTGCAGCCCAGATTGGTATATGTAGAGCTATTTTTCACAGTCATATTAGCATCCTTTCCGCCCAACTTTGTAACGGCAGAAAAATATGCTAAAATAATTTGTGAAATAAAGAAGAGAAGAAAAAGAAGAAGACCAGTAAGTGGAGAGATTCATTCACAGTGGCAATGAGTGAACTATTGCAAATACTGAAAGACAAGATTAGGGACAGTGTGATGTGGGGTGGAAAAATCTATGTGATTACTAGGAATAAAAAATGACTTGATGGTGTATAGCACGGATGTCAAACTCAATCACATGATGTGAGATATTGTGACATATCACAATTTATTTTGCCTTTTCAGAGCTGGGGTGGTTGTGGCCTGCTCATGATTCATCTGGCCCGCAGGCCACCAGTTGTATAGTTAATCAAAAGACAGAGTTTTATTTTGTCTCAGTGATGAGTGTCGACCTTTTAATGTGATATATAATTGGTGTCAATCATTCATAGAATCCTCTATTTCTCCTCCTGTCCAGTATCACCTAATGGTAGAAAAACACTGTTCTTAATGTGGGATGTGGTGGGCTTTGGTGATTGAGGGCAGGAACTTGATGTGGGAGTTCTAGCTAGCTTTTAAGTAGCCTAAGTATTACTATATCAGCAGTGTGAAATTTTCTATGTTGGTGACTTGTAACTAAAGTTGGATATGGCCTAGTAATGTTCTCAAAAACACTGACTTTTCAAAAATAGAAGAAAGTAGGGATGCTGAATGAATGACACCTCATGATGTCATAGCTTGTATGTATGACCCAGGAGAAGGGAGGCAATCACTTTTTAAACAATTGCATATCTAAAGACAATTTTTAGACTGTCACAGCTGAGGTTGACATTAAGGTGGTGTTACGAAGTTACGGGCTGCAAGAAAGGTTAGTTAGGCATTTGTATATCATAGTTGGACATAAGCATAAGACCATATGGAGAAAGTGTTTCAGGCAGCCATCTTGAAAGTGGTGGGGGAGACTTTGTGGGAAGGAACATGAGTGCAGAAGGTTGAGGAAGAGAAAATCATACTTTGGATACCGGGCAGTGATGGCTAACCTTTTTGCCATCGCGTGCCAAAAATGGGGGAGCGCGTGAAGGGGTTGTGTGCACACGTGCCCACACCCATAATTCAATGCCCCCCGTACATGTGTGCATGATCCCCCTATGCTCCCCCCGCTTCTGGCACGCAACAGCAAAAAGGTTACCGGTGAGCCCAGTAGGCCCATTTTTCTCCCTCCCCAGGCTCCAGAGTCTTTCTTGGAGCCTGGGGGAGGCAAAAACGGCCTCCCCCACCCTCTTGGAGGCTGGAAATGGCAGTTTCCCAACTTCCGGTGGGCCCGGAAGGCCCGAAAATCAGTGGCTGGTGCACACATGCGCACTAGAGCTGAGCTAGGACAATGCTCGCGTGCCTACAAATATGGCTCCACGTGCCACCTGTGGCACGCGTGCCATAGGTTTGCCATCACGGATATAGGAAAACCTTTCAGAGCTCTAACCTACTATAGATACTGTCCTGGGAATAGCATATATGTGATCCCCTTCTTCTCTTCTTCTCTTTTATCTTCAGACACTTCAGCCAAGAGAGCTCAAGGTCTGATCCTATTATGCTTTTCTGTTGGATCCAGAGAACTCCATTTATGCCTCATAAGCAAGCAGTAAGGCAAACTGGAAATGATGTAGCTACTGTACGTCTTTCAAGCAGATTGTGTGTTTGTTTAAATTACGGATATCCATGTTCGGTGACATCTGTCTGTTTTAATCCCAGGAGACCACTGTAGTTAAGCACCACTGATTGCTGACAATTTAGAGATCCTTAGAGACTGATGTTGCTAATAAAATCAAAATAGCTAATTACATTCTTTGCATTTGACCACAATAGCAGCCTAAACAGAAAGTTGTCTGGGTTTTAGATAAAATTAGCAAATATATGCTTTGCAGCAAATGAATTTCATGTCATGGCAACAAAGTGCACCTAATGTACTTCCCCCCCCCCCCCATCTTTCTAATTACAACTCAAGCCTATGCAGTTACTTAAGCAGAAGTTTTCTGAAACACTGACACTCCGATATGTAAAAAAAAAATTGTTAAACTGAAATCTGAATTTCTCTGTTGTTATTAGAGTATTTATATAGCATCTGTACCTGCTCAGAACAGATTGTAGAAATGTCATAAAATGGGGAAAAAAACTATATGCTACTAAAACTCCCATTCTTATTACCATTAACTGGGTAAAATGGTATGCCATTTTGTGTAGATTTTCTCCTAAAATGTACTTGTTTAATAGAGTGAATTATCAACTCATACATAAAATTCAGAAATAATGGAGTTAACACAGATTTGAGAAGCACTGATTTAGCAAGTTTTCCTAATATGTGAAATATATTTTATTCCTTCCCTATTTTTATATCCATCCTGAATGATCTAAATATGTGTTTGAATTTTTATTTCTGTTCTACAATTTTGTCTGGTCTTCTAACATCATTAGGATAGGTGATCATAAATAAGAAGTTATGCTGACATGTTTTAATCTAATAGAGAAGGAAATCATTTCCAAATTTCCATGACACCCAAGAATACTGTTTTTATCACAAATAAACTGATATATATGATTTATTTTTAGTTGCTCTAAGAAGCATTTTTATATCAGAGTTGCAGAAAACAAATAAAATATCATAATACAATTAGAATATTTTATTCTCAGCACAAAAGTGTGCTAAAAGAAACAATTGTAAACAAAGGAACAATTGTGGACTTCATCTCACTGTTGCTTTCCATTTAAAAACTATCTTGAAATTTTGATGGTTGATTTCATAGAGAAAACATATCATTTTACAATTTGTAGCATTTGCATATTATGTGTAAGAAACTCTGGCCAAAGTATAAATGTCTTTTTTGTAGCATTTAAATGAATTGGAGAAATATGCTGTATATGTGTGTGTGTGTGTTTTTTTTTTTATTGTGTATATCTATGGTAACATAGCTGAGATGTTTAGATTCTGAAAAGTAAGAACGTTTACCAAAATTTTCATTTTATAAACACATGCTAATTTTTTTAATTGAATTGGCAAGAAAGTTTGAAAGCAGGGCCCTATGTTTTGCTGCAAATATATTAAACTCTGTATCATAAATAATTGCAATTATATTTATCAGTGTGGTGATATCTTTATATTTATTCATTGAATCATCTGAACTTCAAACTTGCTGTACCTAAAGTTGCAGATCAAATCTTCACAGCAGCAGTTTCAGGATATAAATCAATATCTTGCTCAGCCCGATCATTTACTGCTTTTCAGAAAAGGGATAGCATAAAGTTTCAGTCTAAATTACAGATGTCTTCTATGCTTTTTTTTTCATGAGGCATCTTTCTAACAACTACTTGTCCAAAATAACAAAGTTCCAAGACTAACAAAGCTCTCCTTGTACCTGGTGTTATATTTCCCTGGGAAAAGAAACTGAATCTAAAAATAATGCTTTCTACTTTGAATTGATTCTCGACAGTTAGATGAGTAGGAATTAAAGCTGGAGAGAACAGTACATACGGGAGAGAGAGAATTATGTGGATGTAGTAAATTAGCAAGTGAGAGAGCTGCTTTCTAAATGATGACAAAGAGAAACAATAATTCCCCAATCACATTTAGTGTGTTCATTCTGAGCAAGCTTTTTAAAAAGATTTTTCACTATCTGAATCTTAGTGATAATTATAAAAACTTGTGTATGCAAATTGGGTCTATTGGTATTCCTGCTTGCCATAGAGAGATAAATATTCTGTTGCTGCATGTTCCTCTTTCATATTCAATAAATTGTCAATCCAGAATTCCATCAACACTTCGGATTATTGGGGCCTTTCTTTTCAAAACTGAAATGGAGCCAGCTTTTGAATATTGACACCGCCACAAGACTGTGCTTTTGCTATATATCAGCAGAATATTTAATTGGATTTGGCTAGATTGTTTAAGAAAGGCAGTCTAGTCTCTAAATTTAGTTGTTGTTTTTTTCCACAATCAGTAAAGCACCAATAATATTAGAAGTATATATTGGGAAATGTGAAGAAAATTAGGCAATAAAGTTGCCGCTATAGATTTAAGGAAAACCATAGATCTTTTTTGTATATTATATCAATGCTGTGGATTAGGACTGCAAACATGATGCCCTTATTACTGTACAGATAGTCCTCGACGTACAACCACAACTGAGCCCAAAAGTTCATTTGCTAAGCAAGACAGTTATTAAGTGATTTTGCCACATTTTACAATCTTTCTTCACAGAGTTGTTAAGTGAATCACCTCAGTAACATGGCTGTTAAGTGAATCTGTTTCTGAGAAGGACTCAAAAGGTGAGACACTGCAACTGTCATAAATATGAGTCAGTTATCTTATCTAGCATCCAAATTTTGATCACATGACCATGGGGATATTGCAACAGTTGTAAGTATGAAAATATTTATTTTTATTTTTATTTTATTTATTTTTATTTGATTTATATGCCGCCCTTCTCCGGAGACTCAGGGTGGCTTACAGTGCATTAAGCAATAGCCTTCATACTTTTGTATATTTATACAAAGTCAGCTTATTGCCCCCACAATCTGGGTCCTCATTTTACCCACCTTAGAAAGGATGGAAGGCTGAGTCAACTTTGAGCCTGGTGGGATTCGAACTTGCAGTAATTGCAAGCAGCAGATGTTAATAGATGTTAATAACAGGGTGCTTTAAACCACTGTACTACAGGCTCTGTACCTGTCATAAGTCTTTTTTTTCAGTGCTGTTGTAACTTCAGACAGTCACTAAATGAACTGTTAATTGTTGAGGACTACCTATATTGTACATTTCCTTGATTACCTTTTATAATTTAAAATCAACTGGTGTGTATCAACTAGTGTGTGACACTTGAGAATAATTTAATTCCTACCCGTTTGCATCCTTTGCTTTGCACTGGTAATTCAATAGCTCATTCTTTTCTTGCTGTTTGTAAGGCTTATTTGATGGCTTTTGGGTGTAACAATAAAATTATGAATTGTATTGCTTGGTAGATTGTTGGAAAAGAAACTACTATATGAAAGACACTAAGTGTGGGATGGTTGAACTCCTTTTTATTTATTTGATTTTTACTCATTTATGAAATCCCCATAGTTAATCATAAATTTCACTAAGAGTTTATCATGTGAAGTTTTAAAAGTATTGTAATATTTTTATAACTTAGTAGGTCAGTTACTACTTCTCCTTCTCCTATTCTGTTCTCCTACTATTCCTTCTCCTTCTGCTGTGCAAGAAAGATTGTTCATGAGAGAATAGAGAACAGAGTCATCATGGAAGTAAAGAAAGTATGATAAATATCCAAGGTTTTTCTTTACTTTCTAAACAATAATGTTGTGATATTTAGAAAGTGCAATCAGCTTGAAATATTACAGGTATATTGCAGGAACAGGGAAGAATTTTAGATGTTGCTGGACTTCACCCTAACTCAGCATTCCCAAACAATATTGTTTCTGGAGTACTCCAGATTCTTCATCAATAATACATTGAACCAACCTGAGGTTCAGCTGCAGAAGCTGCAGAAGAGAAGTGCAAAATTTGTCATAAGCCTAAATGAACTGAGATATATAAGATTTCATATTAAATTGTAGGTATTTATTCTGGGATTGTTTTTTTCTGAAAATGCCATCCGCAACAAAATCCTTATAATTGGGTAGTTATGAAAGGAAGCCTCTTGAGAAGAAGACAAAAGATGCAATAGTAAAATTAAAATTATCCTTAACTTGGTAGTTTAATAACTAATAACATTTATCTTAGAACAGGATTTTAAAATATGATATATAGAACATATTATAAGAATACCCAGTATCTCTATTTACAGAGGAAATTATTTCTTGGAGGTGTAAGATAAAACAATGGCTGTTATTTGGAGCTGTTTTACTTCTGTAAGAATAATGAGACAGTATTCTATAAAAAGAGTTTAAAGAAAAAAGAAAAGTTTCACATACTTCCTATAGAAAATTAAATGATAAATAAATAACTTCAGTTTCATACATCTCTACTTTTACATGAAAAATTCCTTTGGAAATAAATGGAATATTTACACAATGGAGGTTATTATCCACTACAGCTTTTACGTGAACAATATAGAGTAGGACAAAAATGAAACAGAATGTAAAAGTAGAGGATCAGCTAGATTTTTCAACAATTGTTAGCATTATCTAATCAATCAATGCTGATATATGTATGGTCTGGAATGGTGTGGTGTGATGTTTGTATTGTATTGTACTGGAATAAAATTAAGAATAGCAGTAGCTAATGTCTATGTTTTTAATGTATACTTACCATCTGGCCTCTGAGGGAAAGAAAAGTTTGAAAGGTATGATCCAGAAGAATTCACTTTTTATGTTTTTTTTTAAGTAAAAAAAAACCTATGCTGTTTTGCAAAGCAGAATTTGACTCAGTATATAGGAGATACTATATGGATCCCATGTAGGGGATATGAATCCTACATACTCAGTGCTAAGGTGTAAGGCCAATTACAAAGTACAAATCAGAAGAGAATTTGCATCTGAATTCTTAACATTAGGGTGCATACCAATTCTCAGTACAATAAACCTGTGATACTTTTGTGCCACTACAATAACAAAGAACTCATGAAAACATCCTCACTGTTGTCGGGAAATCATAAAATACATTTTTAAGTGGTCTGTGGAGGAAAACATGGGGAAAACACAGATTTATTTGTTTAATTTCTCTCTAGGTAAAATGGTCAGAGTAGGTTTTGCACAGCATTAAAGTATGTTTTGATTCAATTATGTTTGGAAACTGGAATATATAACCTAGTTTCTCACTAAGGCAAGGAATTTCTTTGAAGCAATCATAGAACCAAATAGCTGCAAAGTGCTTTGCAGCCTTTTGTTCAATTCACCTTCCTCCCCAGTTGCTTTTGAAGTTATTCCAGACAATACATAACCCTGCAGTTTTAATTATAAAACAAAGGCTATTGAGAGAATTCAAAGGTCTGATTGGTTTTCTGACACGGCTGACTGCTCATATCAATCAATTTATAACTCTTTTGGGTACAAAATTATGTTAGATCTGATTCACTTTGTTTAAAGTGGCCAGTCACAAGTATTAAACTTTGCTTTCTCTTGTGCTAATCAAAGGTTCCACTTTTATGCTGATCTTGCCAACATAAATGCTAGTCAGTTCATCGGTTAGCCTTCTGATTCTAGGTTCAAGGCTTGTCAATTCAGCACATAATATTAGGTTAACTGTATTTTAAAACTCAGCATGACTTGGAGCTAGCTTATATCTCTTTAGAACTATTGTATGGGTATCCAGCTAAAGCTTCTAAACACATTATTTTAAGAACACAGGATAGCAAGTCAATAAATACCTCCTTCTCTGGCTTGATTTGCTAGTGATAATCAGTCCTTTTAAGCAGAACCAAGCTTCCCAACTAGTTAGGCAGCAATATTATATCAGTGGGCCATACACAATAATGACCATTCTTTTTAGTCATTTTACAATAATCAATGATCATTCTTCTTAGACCTGCTCAGAAATGGCCAAGTTTTCCCAGTGAAATTTCCCAAAAGGGGCAAACCATGCAATCAACTTTCCATCCTTCTTCACGTCACCCCAAATGCACTGATTAAAGACAGCAGAATTACATATCTCCAAAAGACAAGGTCAGTCCATGGTCGTTCCAAAGAAATGAATAAGTTTATAACCACTTTTTGAGAATTTTTGTTTTTGTTTTTGAGTAGGCTACTTGAAACTTTGGTTCTGCACAAGCTATGTTCTTTCTGGACACTTTGGAGATGCTGCACTTTTTCATTGAAGAATTCAACTGTCTTAAATACCACCAGCATGAAGCCACTACCATTTCTATATCTCAGCTTCCGGCACAGAAACTGTTAGCTATTGTGTGACACAGAAAATTGAACTGTATGGGTCACTGATTGCTTCTAGCAGATTTCTTATGTTTTTGATTCAGAAATATATAAAACTACTAATTTTTTGGGTGAATTAACAAGAATCAATATATTATGGCAAAATGCTAATGGAGAGGCATTGATCTAGATGAGAAAGGGTATATTTTAATGGCTATATTCTTTCTAACTTTATTATTATGTTAGTAATTAACTATTTTTATTTGTGAACAAAGACAAATAGAATAAGATAGTGGTATTCAACAACACACTGAGTTTAAGAGTAGAAACATGGGGAAGAGTACAGATATATTGCTTGCCTGATAAATCATTTTAAAGATTACAGTAGTTATTCCTGCCTTTGTCTGTTAATGCAATCCCTGTAATGCCTGTTAATGATTGTTAATGCAAACAATAAGACTGCAAATTGCACAGTAAAAAATAAGTCTCCTGACAATTGTTTGAGTCTGTCTTGGAGATCTTGTTATTACAGATACCGCATAGAGATCCCCAACATCAATGCTCAGAAATGTCCAAGAACAGTAAAATAAACAAACATGATTCTTCTAATATAGCTGAACATTCATTTTAGGAAAAAGTTGGACATCAACAATATTCAAGGTATCACTGTTTTCATAATGATTTCTTGGAGCTTCTTTACTACTATGAGATTATATTCAAAGAGCTATGCAATCACATAAAATGAGCCTGATGAGAGGTTAAATTTTTCATGTTTATGTAAGAGTGACGCTGTTAAAGTAACTTGTGCAGACTCCCGTGGAAAATGCATTGCATTGCCAATATTTAAAAAATCATGGGAACTTCAGTTGGATGCATAACTTTATTTAATGTTCAAACCACCCAGCTGATTTATAGCCTCCTATTACAGCAGGTTCTCTTCCTTTCCTTTTAAATTCATGAGTTAACTGTGCTGAATCTCTCCCTAACACATTGAAATGTCAGCATATTGTTTGGATAAAAACAAATGAGTTTCTAAGGTATCTACAACAAACTGGGCCATGCAGAACAACTCCAGTTACTTTGCCAAGTTCGTTTATTCCCCCACCCCCGTAGGGTTTATTGTTCAGAAGATGGCAATGACTACATATTAAAGGATAATGGGATGTGTTACCAAAACTCAAGTGTTTGCAAAGATATTATGACTACCATGTATTTATTTTCTGGATTCATACCTACTAATATTTCTCTCCCATAAATATTTCTTCTCCACTCAAATTTATTTTCTATTTCAGAGTTAAATGAGAAGCAGCAATTTCAAAACCTAGCTCATGCTTCCTTTCCTAGGCTGCTTTTAAAAAAAACTAGCAAAAACCTAAACATTATCTTTGTTATGTTAAAAAGGATCAAGCCAAACAACTCCATATAGATAGAATCAAAATATAAGTTTTATTTTGTTTCTAAACTAATAAGTCTATCCTTTGCTCTTCTTTCTAGTTACAATGTATCACTGGAACACAAACGAGAGTGAAGCACAAAGAGAAGATGAGTACCTTTTATATCAGGTGGGAGGGGAAAGTGGAACATTGCATTATGGGACATGTAGTTTAAATAGAACATGTTATATTGGTGATGTTTTTTCCAGATTAAAACACTCTGGTATTTCGTCTCAACAATCTTTACTTTAAAAAAAGGTGAGCCTCACATAAGCCTCTGTAGACATTGTACTTTCTTTTCAGTCTACAAAAGAAGCAGTCCCTAAGCTCTAGAGCAGGGATTCCCAACCTGTGGGCTATGGCCCACTACCAGGCCGTGGCCTATTCGCAATTGGGCCGCGTGAAGAGCAGGTACTCACAGCCCCACTCATGCCCCTGCTCCTCACACAAAACCATCCTCACACAAAACCATCCCCTGTTCCCCACGCCAGGTTACCAACCCAGAAAGATTGGGGGGTGGTAAATTATGTGTTTGACAAAAAATGGGCAATTTGTAATTGGCTATACCAGTGGTGAAATTCAAATTTTTTTACTACCAGTTCTGTGGGCGTGGTTTGGTGGGCATAGTGATGCTTGGTGGGTGTGGCAGGGGAAGGATGCTGCAAAATCTCCATTCCCATCCCACTCCAGGGGAAGGATATTGCAAAATCTCCATTCCTACCCTACTGTGGGGACAGCCAGAGGTGGTATTTGCCGGTTCTCTGAACTATTCAAAATTTCCGATTCTCCAGAACCTGTCAGAACCTGCTGAATTTCACCCCTGGGCTATACCCATCTTGTTAGTCACATCTTCAAAATTCTTCAAAATTCCCTATCATTCAAAGGAGTCCTCTAATCCTTTTCATATCTTTATATTGTCAGTAGTAATTTAGCCACCTTTTTGGTGTAATTAGTGTATTTTGCTAATCCATTGCATTGACTTCAAAACATAGACAAGAGATGGTACTGAGATTTTTCTGAGTATACGCTGAATCCTCAGTACAGTTAAAAGGTCCAGAGCACTAGCAAGTTGCCCAATGCTGCATTGAGCACTGACACATGAAGAAGAGACCTGGAGTTCTAGCAAAGGGCTTAATACACAGGTCCAAGTAGCAGCCTTCAATGACAACCATAACTATTGTAAAGTAAAGCTATAAAACAACAGAATGTAAAAGACAGGTCTGTAGTGAAATTGCCAAAGGTACAAGTAAAGTCTGATGAGCTATGCAATGCATAAAATTATTTAAAGAAAACAAGGCCAGGAACTTTAACATGGATATAAAATGTTTGTAACATTTCATGACTAGAATAATCCTCTTTCCGAAATTGTACCTCCTTACTAAATCTATCACCATCACTATACACCTATGGCATTAGACTTTCCTTTAATGCTTAATTAGTAAAATGGAAAGGGTGTAGACTCGTTTACTGGTCTTACTTACACCCATGCCTGATTTTCTGCTGAAGCATTTTACCTGCCAGTTTGAGCACACTTTGGCTCCAGCTAGGGAAATATATATCAGGATCACAATCTCAGCAGAAATCAAGGCCAAGTCTACTTTTGGATTTTTTGCAGTTTATGGTCAATTAATAATGCATAATCAGATGTTGGTAGGAAAAATTCAATGAAGAAACTATGGTTTTTCTGCATTCTGTAACCCAGTTCATACAGGGGTGAAAATATCAGCTTTGCTAAGGTGTTTCTTTTGTGTCCGGATTGGGGTTGGTTTTTGTTTTTTGTTTTGCAACTGTGTGGAAGGGATTTTTAACATTGTTTTTCTTGCCATGCTAGCTGGAATATCTCTACTCCTTTATAATTACAGGATTATAGAGATATGCATACAATCTGCCACACCTTGAGGTTACCAAAAGCTATATGAGACCATAATAATATTGCTGACTGTACAATGCCAGTGACAAGAGTACCTCAGAATTAGCATACTTTTTCTTGCTTCTCCAAGTCATATAAAGGTATCGTTCATTTAAGTACATTGTTCAGTAAAGGTTATAAATATGGTATTCATCAGAGAACTTTGAACTGATCTATATTTCCACAAAACTGTAACAACAAGGACATCTGTACCTTCTTTGACATCAGGACTCAAAGCAAGGAGAAAGTCATGTCTGAGAATGTAACACTCCCAACAGATTTCAAAGATGTTAGTTTGGAACTGCAAAGTCAAGTGAGAGATTACTGAATACACATAAATCAAAAGTTTCAGGCCATCTCAGATCAAAACAAATACAATGAATTTTTGAACCTATCTTCATTGCTAATTGATAAGGTATCTGTAATTTGTCTCATATGTAACCTACATCTGCATAACCACCTAGGAGAAGGAAAGACCTTCTCTTCCTCTCTGCCTAGTTCAGGGCTGTCAAACCTCCAGCCTGTGGGGTGGATGTGTCATGTGCTGGCCACGTCCATGCCCAGTTTAGTGAAGGGGGAAAAAGTCCCAATACGCCACGTGATGCCCCTGTGATGACGTGAGTTTGACACACCTGGCCTAGCTCATTCCAATTTAAAAGCATAATTAGATTAGCCACTTCATGAATTTCGTGAAGTAAACTGCAGTTCATGGAAGTTTGTGCCTTTAATTAAAATTTGTTAGTCTGAAAAGGTGCTGTTATACTCCTTTTGATTTTGGGCTACCATAGACCTACTACAATGTTTTATTACAATATAATACAGCTTGCAGATCTACTCCCACAGAAATCTATGGTAGATTCTTTCATTCCTGTCAAAGCAATTATCCTTAGTCATTATACTTACGTTCCTACAGGTGTTTTAAAAAACAACCTAGCAAGCAAACAACCAACACTAAGTTTTCCATGTCTACTCTCTTATACCTATGGCCCATTTGATTTGTCTCCCATCTAAATCTCCAATATCAGAACTAAGGTTTTTTTTACAGAAAAGAAAATGGAAGGGGAGTTGCAGAGAAGCAAGTTCCTTCATTTATGTACAACCAACTTAGACTACACTGTCTCATGCTCTTCTTCTGGATGTTTATGGATTGGAAGCTACCATATCCAGTTATTATGCAATACACATTATTGTCAAGCTACTCTTTCATTGACTGATTTGTTCTTATAATTTAAATAATTAATCCAAATGCTTCTGTTTTAGGAACTGAATACTTTGTAAACATTGTGCAATTTAGCATTGTTGTTTGATAAAGATTAAAGAGATCCAAATAAATTATGCACTATAGAAATGCTATAATTTGCAGAGCTATAAATATATCTCCTGCAAAGCACAGGGACTTTAATTAGCTATGTGTCTGTTTATATAAACACTGTGTTTGGGACTGCACTTAAAAGAGAGTTTAATTTGGCTTTCATCTTTCATCTTTATTATTTGAGTTTTTCTGCCTAATTAGGTATTTTAGCCCTATAACATTTTTAACGTGGAAAAGTTTGGGTTTTTTATGGAGTGAGAGGGGGGAGTAAAATTTCACAAAGTTAAAACTTTTTAAAGCCCCGGTATCACTCTAATTTTACGGTTAGTTCATAGTAAAACAATAACAATAAAACAAAAAGAACATCCATAATGTACCTTTAATGAAATTTCATGACTGTAATTCAAGTTGAGAAGCATTCACAAGTACTATTAGACTAATAAAGTACTTAGGATTGACAAAGACTTGGGGTTTCTTTTTCCTTTTACACCACTTGGGCATTAATTTTGTTCTTAAAAGATACAGAATACAAAAATGATTTAATCAGAGCTAATTGGAGTCCTTATCTTGATAGCACATTATTTTTTTGCTTGAAGTTACTATGTGATCAGTATTTTAACACCATTTCTCTGTTATTTACTTCATTCTCTTCTGAATTCCATTCTCTGGAGTAGCATTTCCAATTATAATTTTTTTAACTCTTCCAAAGCTTCTGAGTGGTACTCTTCAGTCCATAGATTTTGATAGTGGGTTAATAAGGATATGAACAATGAGGTTCTATCTCACTTTCCTCAGGTCTGACATTCTTGGCTCAGGGTGATATCTTAAACCTACCCCCAATTCTAGTAATCATTTCATGTAGCAATGTGGCAAGGTGCATGTTTAAAATATTTCAGTGAACCAGATTTGACCTAATAAAAGAAAAGGCAAACTATGGACTCTGAATAGCATTATGGACTTCATCTTCAGTAAATGCATTTCCCTCCTTTTCATTGTATCTTCTCTTTTCAAACTGCCACATAGAAATCTTCTTTTTCATCATAATTGGAAAAATATTTACCATTCAAAGCATTGATAGCTCATCATTTTTTTAAAAAAGAATCAGAATCTAAAGTTAGAAGTAGCCATTAACATGGTCTAGTGGTTAAAGCACCAGGCTAGAAAGCAGGAGACCATGAGTTCAAGTCCCACCTTAGCCATGACAGCCAGCTGGGTGACTGACTCTCTCTCAGACCTTCTCATCTAACGTGGTTGTGGGGAAAATAGGAGGAAGAAAATGTCTCGGACATGATAGCTGCTTTGAATTATTTGTGGGATACAAATAAATAAATTGGCAATATTACCACAAGTGTAATAGAGACTGTAGCCAATAGATATCTTCCACCAGAAGGAATCAGTAGCATTTCTACTTGAGTCAAAAAAATGTTTTTAATGCTATTTAATGCTAATTATAAATAATTAGTCTTGTCATAAGATGAGAAAGGAAATTAGAAGCTATTTGCCAATTGGTATTTATAAAAAATATATTCAAGAAGAAGATGATCAGCGAATTTACCAGCAAATTTCTAGATTAGGCTGTTATTTTACATTACAAACAAAACAATTTTTCATAAGTACTATTAAGTGCATGCAAAATTATTTGTGAACTTTCCACTATTCTGTAATGTAAAAATAAAATGAAAATAAATTTTAAAACTATCTTGTCTCTGTAAAGTTAGAAAACAAACTGAATTTCTATAACCAAGAGCTAAATAACATGTTTTACACACATATGTGTTTGTGCATATGTGTATTTATATATATATATATATATACACACACAAATATAGTATATATATATTTATACATACACATGCACATACATATGTGTGTGTGTGTGTGTATATAAATATATGATGTGTGTGCATGTGTGTGTGTGTGTATATGCCTTGTCATGGCGAAGGGGCTTGCATAGCTCAATGAAGCTATGAGCTATGCCATGCAGAGCCACCCAAGACAGACAGGTCATAAAAGAGAATTCTAACAAAACATGGTCCACTGGAGAAGGAAATGGCAACCCACCCCAGTATCTTTGCCATGAAAACCTCATGGACAGTACCAAAAGGCAAAAAGATATGATGCTGGAAGATGAGCCCCTCAGGTCAGAAGTTGTCCAATATGCTATTGGGGAAGAGCAGAGGGCTAGTACTAGTAGCACCAGAAAGAGTGAAGCGACTGGGCCAAAGCCAAAAGGACACTCAGCTGTGGATGCATCTGGTGGTGAAAGGAAAGTCCGATGCTGTAAAGATCTACTCTCCATAGGAACCGGGAATTTAAGATCCATGAATCAAGGCAAGCTGGACATGGTCAAACAAGAGATAACAAGACTGCTGGATGGAGTCACTGAAGCAGTAGGTGTCAGCTTAGATGGACTCTAGAGGATGGTAAAGGACAGGGAGGTCTGGAGGAACATTGTCCATGGGGTTGCGATGGGTCGGACATGACTTTGCAACTAACAACAACAGCAGAAGCAGCAAACGTGTGTGTGTGTGTGTGTGTGTGCAAATTAGTGAGGATAAATTATTAAGGTTTGGCATTACATTTTCAGTTTTAACTTGGTATATGTAAAACCTCATTCATAGACAGTAAAAACCCTTTATCATTTGAAATTTGCTGGAAGAACTTTTTACCTAATTTAACCAGCAATTCCTTTATGGCATTGATTGGAATTCATGAATGTATAATCAGCTCTTGGTGACATACAAGTCTCACACACTATAATAGATGGTTGATTATGCAATTTCAGTAAGATTGCTTTAGGCATTGAAAGCTCAAATGGAGCATGTATGGACTTGTATCTTCACTTATAAGTAGACACATCACCAATGTGTGGTTTTTTAAAAAAAACAGCCTGGGTCATGCATTGATTGTTCAAGAGGTTTTACTTTTAACTGAGTCAAAGGAGACAAATTTAAACCTGATGCAGCTTCTAGAGTTATTCATATTAAAAGTAAGTTCCTTATGCATATTTTTTGCTTAAATAAAGTTATTAAAAGGAGCTATTGAGTTGTATTAATGGGTAGGGTATATCAGTTGGTTCCCCGATGATGTTTGGCTGGGATTATGAATATTTAGTTATAAATAATTCCTAGTATGCATGAAGTATTTTACTGTTGATCTTGTGCTTTTTATTTTACTCATTTTCTCCTTATTCTGTAATTTGCCTAGAGTGACTCTGTGATTGAGGAAGCATATGATGATCGATCAATCAATTGATCGATCGATTGATTGATTGTTCGATAGACAGGCAGAGAGACAGACAGAACATATATATACATGACCCAAGATTGTGCAATATAAAATAATCTCCCTGAAGCCTTCCTGTACCTCAGCAGTGATATCTGTTGATACTCATTTCATTACTATGGAAATAGTTTCAGAAAAACATATAGACAGCAGATTGATAAAACTAATACTTTAATTCCTATTTGTATTGATTTTTACAGAAAAGGAAAAGGACAGAAAAAGTCATTTCATAGTGAGTTGGACTGCTAATCTGTCTTCTTTGTCCAATACTATTTCTCAATCTTTTCAACTGTGCCCTGACCGTAATCTTAAAGCTTGCATTCTGTTGTGATGATGACTACCAATTTAGATGACTTTAAAAAGGAACTGAACACATTCATGAAGAATTAGGTGCTCTGTCGGTGTAAGCAGACCATAAGAATATCTTTTTCAGTGTATGAAGGTTTCCCTCTCCGAGGATGAGCACTTTCATCAAATTAGTGACTTGGATGAGAGGAGAAATCACCCAACTCTTCTCTAAATATGGACATTTTGAGGACAAAACAGTCAGAAGATTTTGAACCGTCAAGCACAAGGGCTTTTGTTTTCTTTTGCTTTGTTTTAATGTCCCCTCCTCCTTTGGTTCCTTTGCTTTTTGGAAGCAGCATGCAGTTCAGTGAGTGCAGGAAATTCTTTTTTTTTGCTTTCTTTCTATTATGTAGCAGCTCCCTTTTGCAAAGAACATTCTGAACAGCTGCCTGCCGAGTCAGAACAAAGTGACCTCCGCTTCCTTCACCCTCAGAACAATGGCAGCAAAAACAAAGCCAAGCCAAAATGATCAGATAACAAGGATTAAATGACAGCCCTTGATCAAGATGAATGCTGTCCCTGGAATCATCAGCAAAGATGTGGGTAAAAATTTCCATGCTATTCCCATGCAGTGTATGGAAAGTGACATCAGAACGAGGGCACAAATTGGGAGGGCCTAGCTCTAATCTGCTCATATCAAGGAAGTGTGTATCAGAGTATTAATGGAAAAGCAGAGTGAAAATTTAAAGTCAGGTTCAGCCATAGAATATTTTTCCCCTGTTCAGATTATGTTGATACATGGTAGAACAGAAAGGTATCTTAGCAACAGCTCTGAATCTCTAATGGAGCTATAAACTTCTATGATAAAAATGACATTAATTCATCAGTTAAATCTGTTTTGTGGCATTATAGAGGTATCCAGCAAAGTTCTCCTGCTTCTGGGTTAAGAAAGGATTTGTAGAGAAAAAGAAAAGAGCAATTAAACATGTAGGTATTTTTCTGTAATGTGGTAAACTGGTTATGTTCTGAAAAGAAGAAAGCACATACTGTTAATTTCACTTTGAACGAGGGTTTAATATTTTCAGAGCTCTACAGTCTTCATACCATATTTCTATTGAAATGGAAATTGATGGTTGGACAATGGAAATGAACTATCTGCCTATTCTTATTGTTAAGAGACTAGGACTTCAGAATTGGAAAAGTAAATGTATGGTTAATTACTGAGTGTATTGAAGAACTGATAGTTATTTATGTCTTATGAACAAATTGCTTCTGACATACATTATGTACTAGCAGTTATAATGAAATTCAGCCATCCTTTTCTGTGCTTAAACTTTATATAGACATATGCATGTATGAGAAGTCCTTAGGTTTATACTTGTTTTTTGTTCTCTTCCTTTTAGTTCTTTGTTATAATAAGTTACAAAAATAAGCAAAATGTGTGTGTGTGAGCATGACCGCATGTGCACTAGGGGTGGGTTGTACTTACCTTAACTAACAGTTCTCAACGGGGCCGCACGCACGCACAGAAGCATTTTGATGATGTCAGGATCGGTGGGCGGAGCCTCCTGCCAATTTTTACTACCGGTTCTATAGAAACAGTGCGAACTGGGGGGCAACCCACCACTGCTGTGCACACGAGAGAGAGCAGGATTCAGTAATACTTGCAAAAATTAGAAACTCTTGAATTTTATTTCATCTCAGATATTAATCTGAGCAAGAGAAGATTTCTGAGATAAATCAAATGTCATGTACCATAACAATCCTGCAACCAAAAAGAGTTTTGCCTGTTGATGCCAATTTGTCTGAGCCAGGTCTTTAAAATATATATTTGTAAAACCTTCCTTCCTTCCTTCCTTCCTTCCTTCCTTCCTAACTTCCTTCCTAACTTCCTCTTCCAGAGCAGTTTTGAAGGGTCCCCAAGATACATATCGGGGAATAGAATGAAAAAGTCATGTACTAGAGGTGACCAACCAAAGTCTTTTTAAGATAGTAAAAAGTCCAAGGGCAAAATGTTTGAACTTACAGACACACACACACGCACATCCACAAACATAATGTTCTCATTGCGTCCTATGTTAAAAATAATTCTTGTTATTTTTCCAGGCAAGTTAAGATGTGTGAAAACCAAAATACTAAAATAGCTCATGGGACTACATTTTAACTAATTAGTTTTACTGCTTGAATACAAAGCACAGGCCCATCAGAAAATCTTAAACACTGAGCCATACTTTGACTGAGCTTCACCCTCCACTAGTAAAGCCTTTAGTCCACTCTACCAACTTCCACCCCCCAAATAAAAAGTTGTTATTTCTGCATTTCTAGATTTTTTTCAAATATGTTTCCATTACTTGGAAAATAGTATCAAAAAATTATCCAAGCTCGCTCTAGGCTAGGATGCAAAGCACACATTACAATAGCAAAATCATGTTCAATATCTTTAAATATGGACTTTCTCCAGTTTCACACAAACCAACCTGAGTATTGTACCTATCGCATGTGGCTCTTTCCCATACTTCCTAGTCTACTGAAAATCTGCCTCCTTGAAGCCATTGCAGTAACATTCACAAAACCTCTTCTTGAGTTCTCAGCTGGATGATACACTTTAAAAATACTTTCAGCACCAAGATACAATCTCATCAATTCCCCAAAATTTTCAACATATGGAGTTTTTTAATGCTGCTATCCATTATTTTTTGTTTTCTTTTACGTATATTCCGTTGCATCAATTTACAACTACAATTGCATTTTGCCCATAGCCTGTAAAACAGAGGTTTTATAGATTATTAGGCAGAAGAATAGATCATGCTTAAGAACAGTGTATATACAAACAAGTAAATAAATTCACAGTCACAGAGGAGGGCTCCAAAATACCTTCCAAGTTATCAAACAGAAGCACTTTTTTGTAGTCATTTTACAAAACAAAGAAATGCCTAACATCTACTGGAGTCTTAAGGCAGCCACTTTGTACGTTTATGAAACGATTGGCAAAAGTGTGCTTTGATTCAAGGCAGTATAGAGAACAATTGTCATGCAGTTCTTGGAGTTATAAGGGTATCTCAAAGGGAACAGCTGCAATGACTGAACAGAAAGTGGGTCCATAAAGTGAATCAGCACTTCTGGGCACAGAATAGATAGTTCAGTGGTTCCTCAGGAATAGCTTATTTTTCTCCATCCATTTGCCTATAAATATCTTTCTTTTAAAAAAAAGAATATTTCTAGAGTTTCTCTATTCCAAGGGTCAGCAACCCGTAGCTCTGGAGCCGCATGTGGCTCTTTCATCCCTCTCCTGTGGCTCCCTGTTGCTGGTCGGCTCCACAATTGATAGGGCTTTCGGTTAGGACAGGTAGAGGAAAAAGGACGCTGCACTAGGAGGAGACTATGGTGGGGGGAACTGGACTTCCAGTCGGCTCCAGAATTGAATGGGGGGGCCTTTGTGGCTCTTTGAGTGTTTAAGGTTGCCGACCCCTGCTCTATTCCAAGTGGTAGAAAAGAGAGCTTCTTTTTCTTATTTATACACTTTCATCAAAATATGATCCCTTGTTGTTATTTTCTTCTGTTTGTTTTTTTTAAGTGTCATCTCTCCCAGGTGTACCTGACAGGAAGCATGACTAGATAAACTAATTCTACTTTATTGTAAGGCTGTATTAACAAAATTATGCAAGTCTGAAGGTACAAACTTCCTGCTGCCACTTTTAACTGCTTGATCCATTAGGGTGGGTCTTTCCTAAGTTTCTTTCTCAGGCTGTTAAGCCACCGAGGGCTCCTGCCTCTCTTGTCTGATTGTCTCCTAGGCAGCATCTCTTCCCCTTGTTCCTCAAGGTCATCCAACATATTCCATTACAGGTCATACAATTACCTTCCTTTTAAAAGACTCCTGTGACTTCTTGTTCCTATTTAGTTTTTATTTCATGTCGCCCTTCTTTGTACACCACTATACAATTACAGCAATACTCTGTAGTTTATACTATGTTGTTCATGACTTTTTTGTCACGAGCAGCACTGTATTAACTACAGAGTATGTCACCATTACCTCTCATAGTGCTCTGGATGTTTGTCCTTTAGCAAACTCATTCCGAATCAGTTGGAAGTCATCTCTTTGACTATCCTTTTATGAATTCTGAATTACCTCTTACTTCTCAATTTTGTCATTTGAAGATCATACTCTCTGCTTGCTTTCACCAGCTAAACTTTCAACAACTCCTGAAAGGTTTACTCTTTCAAGAATCCCTAAGGCTTGTTCTCATCAATCCTCAGCTCTCTTATGTTCCTTACACCTCTGTTTTACCATATATCATTAATGCCTGCCACTTTCTTGACACTTTAACTCTGTTGCTATAACCTTTTGATTTATTTTGGATTTATTTGCACTCATTTTGTGCTTCAGATTTACATTAGATATTTCCACATTTCCATATTTCCCACTGTATCAGTTCCATTGTAGGCTCAATCACTTTCTAAAGAAGTCATTTCAATGCAATGCAATATTATTACTGAATTTTGCATTTTTATCCATCTATTGGGTCCTTCCCACAGACCTGAGTTAGACAGATGTTGTTTGGTGGTGTTAAATCTATTGTTGCAGGATATAACAAAACTTCATGACTAACCATGGATTGCAGCCCGGTTCTCCCAAATCTACCCAGCCCCTTAGTCATTGTATCTCTTTGACATGCCATTGTCTCCTCTCTACACCAGAAAGTGATCACCATGGCTTCTAAAGATGATTTGTCTACACTTGTTCCTTTGTTTGATGAATTTTGTAGGTAAACATGTTTCATTAACACTAATATATTGACAGGAACATATATAGTAATGACCAGTAGAACGTGTTGTGTCCTTACTGTCTCTCTGAATCATTTATGAAGCAAGCACAGCCTTACTCAAAAGTTCACCTGAAAGTCTATTTTAAAGAATACCTAGGGGACCCTTGTGAGATTCAGGGCACTCTTGTAATTAAAGAATTTGGAAGTTAGCTTTCTCAACAGCATGCCAATTTCTCTTCTTTTTAATTATGATTTAAAAAGTAGCTTGAAAAAGTCTAACTGGGTGGGACAGACAAGGGAGTTTCCAGAGATCAATTGGTGCCTAGAATACTTCTCTCTTTAAACCACTTCATTTTAAAGCCATCAAAGAATAGTGTATATATTCATCAAAAGCCATGCACTTTCATTTTTAACTGATTTGTAACTGGTAGTTCTGTCCTGGACAATCTGTTACCCTATATTTATAAATTTTGCTTCCATCTTATTGCCTTGATGGCTTTGTAAATGAGTTTACATTTGTTTAAATGCTACATAGCGTCAATAAATGGCCTCAGTAATGAGGGTTATTTTCCTGCATCTTCATATAATAAACTTTTAACTGGCCTTTAATAGTGTAGAAACCATGTGATATTATTTACTTAACTTCCCCTTTCTGGGCAATCATTATTTTACAGCATTATGTTCTAAGAAAACAAGCATTTAGCAAATATAGAAGTCCTATTTTAAGTAACATTTGAGAATGTTTACTTGCACTAACTCAGGTGGCAGTAGAATGATAAGATTAAGTTATTTACCTGACTACTTATTCAACTGAGCAGACATATGAATGTACAGTGATGTGGTACTGTACATGGAAACTAAGCAAGACTGGATTTAGTTTGTTTATTTCGTCTAGCATTGCTAGCCTTTCACTTGTAAAGTCTTTCTGATGCCTTTAAAAACTGCTGCTTTTTTATATATTTATTTATGTTTAGCTGTTAACTTTATGAAAAGGATTTTTATAAAGCTTAACACAAATTAATATATATGAAAAGAGAAAAAGTACTGAGAACAAAATAGGAAAGATAGAAAGATAAAAGTGATAAGAGAGAGAGAGATTTAAAGAAACAACTTCTACTCTTCTATACAACAGTTGCAAACAACAATATTGTTTTCCTCCTCCAAAATTATGACATAGTTTCCTTCTATATATAGCCCTTTTTAATCAGTAAATCCATAAATCACCAGTTCATTTTTATACATTTTCAGCAAGAAGCTCACAAATGGTTTCCAGTCTTTTCTAAAAGTAGTTGTTGTTTCTTCCCTAATCAAACAACTCAATTTAGCCATTTCTGCAGGTTCTGCCATCTTCACAATTCTCTAGGTATCTCTGTATTTTTCCATACATAACTTCACTGCAGTTACCATATATAAAACCAATCATCCGTGAGTCTTTTCTTACTGGCTGTTCATAAGTCCTAGTAAAAAAAAAAGTTCTGGTTTCAGCTGAATATTAATTTTTAAAATTTTCTGTATCATTGTATATATTTGTATCCAGTATTTTTTTCACTTTTCAGAAGTATAATATGCATGGTAAAGTGTCCCTTTATACTTTTTACATTTCCAACAACAGCTTTATACATCTTAGATAATCTCTCTGGTGACATATACCGATGGTACATCATTTTATATAAAAAAATAACTGTTAAATCAGGGGGCCCTGATCCCCGATCCATGGCCCAGCACCAGTCTGTGGCATGCCAGAAACCAGTCCATGCAAACAAGTGAAGCCCCATCTGTGGGATGCAGGCAGCATGTGAAACAATGACCCCTCTGGTCCACGGAAAAAGCTCTCTCAATGGAACCAGTCCCTGGTGCCCAAAAGGTTGTTGGCCAATGTCTTAAATGATAAGACAATAAGTCTTATAAGGATTTAACTTAAAAGGACTGAATTTCAGTCCTTTTAACATTTTCTTTCCCACTGACCCATCTGTACATTAAAACCAAAATTCTAAAGCCCATTTTACCTTGTCCTTCTTCCATTTCAAATATCAACAATAATGTTTTCATTTCAGCAATTGCATGTTTATCATTTGTATTACAACACCATGATCATCATCTTCTTCTTCAGTACTTGGCAACTTTTTATATTTATACAACCTTACCCTTAGTTATGCCTATGAAAACCATTGAAAATATATATTTTTAGTTGTTAAATAAACCAGCTATATTTTCTTTCTGATAATACAAAAGTATGGTACTATTCATTATTCCCAAACCAAGCAACATTTGGGGGATGGTAGTTATGGATGGGATTAAATATGGAAGAATAACTTCCATGTTGGTATGACCAGTTATCAAATACATATTTACTAGAACCAAACTAAAAATGTTGCTCCTTGTATCTTTTTATGCTCTTTGTATCCCCCTGGCCACAATCGAAGAGCCACGGTGGTGTAGTGGTTAGAATGCAGTACTGCAGGGTACTTCTGCTGCCTGCCTGATGCCTGCAATTTGGCAGTTCATATCTTACCAGGCTTTCTGGGAAGGCTGGCAGGGAAGATTGCAGATGATCACATGATCATGGGGTAAATAGCAACCAGTCATAAATAAGAACAGATTGCCAAGTGCCCAGATTCAATCACATGACCATACTGCAACAGCCATAACTTTGGTCATAAATTGTAAGTCCCTTTGTTCACCACCAACCCATTCATAGGTTTGAACAGTTATTGAACAAATAGTCATAAGTCAAGGGGTATATGTATTCTATTACCCTTTTAGTTGTTTTTAAAATAGGGCAGAATAATAAAGTAGGCAATGTTGGGATTTTGTCAAGTTAACTAATTGGCATTTCCTACAAACTGTGTTTAATAGCTTTTCAGAGAGAAAGAGCGAGAGACAGAGATCATTCTCCCCCATTCACATCTAAGATTAGGATATTTATTCCTCATTGTGGGATGATGAGGAAGATGATGATGATTAGCAACAGATGCTCCTTATTAAACGGGAATAATTATTTCTATTGCATTAGGAAGTATAGAAAAAAGTCTACATATTCAGGACATAAATTTAATAATCCTGTAAGCACATTTTTTAAATACATGTATACCTAGACAAAGAAGTATTTTTTCTCTCTAATGTCCCAAGCCAAACTGATGAGGCATATATTCAGAGCTTTATATTAAGATTTTTCATTCTGATTTTGTAGCATCTAAGACCCTTTTTACTTTCCCCTTTAGGTACATTAGTTACAGTTTTCTCTATGTTCTTTGAAGTAATAAAATCTGGCAGAAAATCTATTAATATCATTAAATCTCTTATAGAAAGGAAGAAAAAAACCTTCAATTGTCCTCTCTAAGGGTCTGAGTACAGAGTCTTAGAATACGAGTGGGGTGGGAATGTTTCAGATTTTTTTTGGGGTGGGGGAGAGACATAATTTCAGAAGCTTAATCTAGAACAGGAGTGTCAAATTTACATCAATCATCACGTCATGTGACATATCACAACTTTTCCCCCCTTTGCTAAACCAGGCATGGGCGTGACCAGTGTGTGATGCATCCAGTCCGCAGACCACGAGTTTGACATCCCTGATCTAGAATAATTTTCACTAGTATTTTCTAAGTATTGCTATGGTTGTTCAATTCCTCTTAATCAACTCTGAATTGATAGAATGATTTTTTTCCACACCAAGACTGTTCTTTCTTTATTTCCTAGATTTTATTCTTAATTTGTTACTGTACCGAATCCAGGTTCTTCACGTGAAACTTGAAAAAGTTTGAAACTCTGGAAAGCTGCTGCAAGCAATGTAAACATACCAAAGAATGTGGACTAATGGTCTGAGTTGTATAGAAGAATTGTCTAGGTACTTATTGCTATAACTCATCAACACAATAAGAATCTATTTATGTGCATTGCTGTAAAGTCTTTGCTTGCAGGTGATAACTGCTGCTCATTCAAATGCACTCTGTAAAGCAAAATGTTATGCATATATATAGTATACTAGAGAGGCAAAAGGAAATCAAAACCTAAACTGACATGCCTTTTGAATTTAATAAAACATTGATTTCAGCTTGTGATAAAACAAAGTCAATCAGCGAGAGCCTACAGAGTTACACAATCCATGTTTTGTCTGAAAAAATAAATATCCAGATATGTTTTTGTTAAAACGCAGTTACGAGCAAACTCAGGCACTCTTGTCAGTTGTCTGATCTCAGGATTCAAGTGTCTGGTAAGTCAGATCAAAACAAAGCCTTTGCTACAAATCTGACAAAGAACTTTGAAATGTACTTTTTGAGACTGTAGAACATGGTATAGCAGATCCGTCAAAACAGATTAAAAAAAAAAGAATCCTCATACCAAATACCCAGCTTGTTTAATTTTCTAACACATTGAGACTATATTGGAAATATTTAAATAATCCACATTCTAATATATAGTTTTATTGCTTTATTGCTCTTCTGAAGCCAGTGTTTCTAGTGGTTAAAGCACTGGGCTAGTGTTCTGCCTCAGCTACAGACCCCGAAGAACGCAGCACACACAAAGTCTGTACAAATCTTAGTTTACTAAATTAAATCAGTCTTTTACAAACAAAGACTGTTAATTAACTTTATTAACAGCCTACAAGAATCCAAAGAATAAATAATCGTAATCTTACTATGGCTGGCAAATGCCCAGAAGCAATTTGCAGGAAACTGATAAAAGAACTAAGATCAAGACGCGAAGGAGAGTGAATGAAGTTGTTCCCTGCAAATTGCCTCAGTTGTCATCCTTCCTTAAATAGGCTAAGGGAGTGGTCAATTAGCCCAAGCCTTACTCTCGAGGAGACCTCCTCCTGAGAAGCCACTCCTGCCTTTTGGCAGCTCTGCGCACCCGTGCATCGAGAAGAGGCTCCTCCTCTTCTTCCTCTTCACTTATGGGAGCTTCTGGAGGTTCTGAAGGCCCTGGCTGAATCCCCGCCTCTGGCACCACATCTTCTCCAGCCTCCTCATTGTCTGACTTGAGTGCCAGCTGCACAGGCTGCCGGCACAGCACCACACCAACCTCATCACTGTCGGAATCAGCTACTAGCTGCACAGGCCGCTGATGGGCCACAACAGCTAGAAAGCAAGAGACCAAGAGAATTCTAGTCCCATCTTAGCTGTGAAAGCCAGTTAGGCGACCTGGGGCCAGTCACACTATCTCAGCCCAACCCACCTCATGGGGTTGTGTTGTGGGAAAAATAGGAGAAAGATGTGTTGGATATGTTTGCCAGCTTGAGTTGTTTGTAAGAATAATAAATAAATAAAAATATTTTCTTTATAAATGACAGTAAACACTTATTTTAAATTCATTATCAAAGAGTATTTCAGCAAATTTATTAGAGTTGAAATTATTCGTCTTCAATTTCCATAAGCTTTTAAAGACTTCACAAAGGAAAAAGAATTAATGAGAATTAATTTTATGCCATCAACCGGAACTATAACAGAACTTCCTGTTATTATGAAAGTCCCAGTGGAGGACTAGGAAATGTACTGTGGCATCTTGCTTTAGAAATAACTCTTTCCAAGTACTACTGCTCAAGATTCCCCCAGAACATAACTTTTCTGCAAAGATAGAAAATTGTTAGCACTAACAAAGTCTGTCTCTATAGTTTTTATTTATTTTTATTTATTAAATTCATATATTGCCTGTTCCTGTTATGTTTATGTTTTCAACATTCAAATAAAGATGTTAATTTTTATAAGTGTGCAGATAAATTCTTGAGTAATTGTGAATCAAATGCTTCCTCTTGCCCTTTGTTTGAAAGACCAATAGTAGCCAATCAAATGTATGAGTGAATAGCTTACACTTTATTTACAGTCACATATAATTTTAAAAACTGTGCATAGCCTCTGCCAGGCATCATACACAAACACACAGTTCAATCAGTATAAATATGACTACTCTTAGAAAAGTTGAGAGTAATATTTGTTATATCTTGCTTATATATGCAAACATTTTGGCTGCCTGCAGTTTTGGATAGTGAAGTAGATGCTGACAAATCTATCTGCTCCCAACAAACTTTTCATTGTACACATTAGGTATAGCTAGTAGAAAATTGCTTCATTTTGCACAATAGTTTCTCATTAGCTGTATAGTAGCAGCCCAAGAAGGATTTTGTATGAACTCAAATTTAATAACCTAACTCACTAAGGATACAATTATTTTGCAATTCTTACCATTAGAATCTGAGAAGCAAAATTAGAAAACGAATCAAATGGTTCAAACCCTGGCAATTTCAAACAATAAGACAAAATCAAGAAATATCTCTCATGATATATTTTAAATAAGATAATAAAATCTTATTAAATTTCAACAATAGCTGCTCGGTAACAATAGACAGCTTATTGGGTTTTTTGGACAACAGGGACAGTCACTTAAGCAGGGAAAAGGGCCTTTTTTTCCAAAATCAGAACACCTGCATTAAAACAATGCTGCAAATAAGACTAGAAATTATTTAACTATTCTAAAAGGCCTTTCTTCAACAATCATTCCAAAGAAACATTCCAAACACTTCTCTAATATTCTAAACGTTTGTAGCTCTACAGAACAGGCTTATCACAGGTTTATAAGAAGAAAATATAAAATGAAATTCTTTCCCAAATAAAAAACCATTCCTGAAAATTTTGCCTCCTCTCTTACTCACTCTCAAATCATTAAGTGCAGCTGCAGTCAGTTGAAAGTTGACCAGTACCTGAGTAGTGACTTTGAAATGTTCTTCTATCAACATATCATATTTCCAACTATTATATTCCCATCGTATGGAAAGGCTGATTACCTCCAGGTTTTGATCAACAAACAAGTTTCCATTGTTAGTTCAACTTCTTGATATCTGTTAATGAAAGAAAGCTGGACCTGAATTTTATATTTGCTTCCTTTTATGGAAAGTTGAATTCAAGAGTAAATTAGGAGGCTTTTCAATAAAATCTATATTTCTAGTTTTGTAACATTTGCTTTTGCATTATTTGGAAGGTTTTATCATTATCTGTTTTTCCCCCATCTCAATACTTGTATAAAGTCCATTGGTGGTAGTATAGGTAACATAGTTAACACCATTAAAATTATTAGCTAAAAATTATGCGGATTTTAAGAATACTTTTATATTCCATGACTTGTACTGCCCCTCCATATCATTGCACATAAAAACTTGAAACTGAATGCTCACACATTTATCCAGTTAATAATTTACTAGGTAAATTCCTAACATATTTCTCACACTGCCAGGTACCTATGATAAGAACAGAGCTACTTCAGATAGTGGGTTTTATCAATGCTACCTTACTTGAATGGTATGGAGGACGAACAAAGAACATTACATATATCTGCTGTTCACAAGTTTACTACAATGAAATAATATATTAGAGATCCCTTGAGTCTTTGCAGAAGAATAGAATCAAAAACCATTTTGAGGTCTGGGATTGAAACAGAAAGCAAGATAAAATGACTCAAAACAGAAACTACAAGATCATGCTTGATTCTGCAGCTGTCTATAATTGATTCACAAGCTCTGGGTCTATGATGAGGACTGATCTGTAAATTGACTCAGCCTTCCATCCTGATAGAGGACAATAGAGAAAAACCATTTTTATGCTTAATGTAGAATCCAAATGCTTTATAGTGCTTTGTGGAGGATGCTTTTACTCCTCCCATTCTTATATTCTAGCCATAACCAACAGATCTAATGTCACCAATTATCTATTTATGTGCACATCTCTCTTGCTAAGTTGTATAAATGTATCATTCAATACAATTTAAATGTATGATCTAGATAGGGTTTCTCATGACCCGCAGAGGCGCATTGGTTAGAATGCAGTATTGCAGGCTACTTCTGCTGACTGCTGGCTGACTGCAGTTTGGCAGTTTGATTCTCACTGGCTCAGGATTGACTCAGCCTTCCATCCTTCCAAGGACGGGGACCCAGATTGTTGAAGGCAATATGCTGACTCTGTAAAACTGCTTAGACAGGGCTGTAAAGCACTGTGAAGCAGTATATAAGTCTAAGTGCTATTGCTATTGCCATTTCTCCTTCATAGGGAAGCATGATTATTTGTGATAGAATTCCCAAATTATATTCTCTTAGAATATAAGAATGAAATTATGAGACACCAAAACTGATCGTAGCATGTAAACTCCTTTATATACATTCATTAAATCATGAACTCAACTTTTTACAACCTAACATTCTCCAAAAACTTCAAAATCCTTTCACAACATAAACAGGCGTATTGGTGGAGAACAATGGTTACCAGGTTAAGGAAGATTGGGTAAAATATTTGATATGATTTTATTTCTGAATGGTATTTAGTTTCACATTCTAGAAGAACCACCCTCATAGATATTACTGACAATTTTATTTTGATCTAAAGCCCAAATTTTCATGTGTTATTTATTATCTGTCGGCAGCTCTAAATATCACAAGGCCAATCTATTTCATTTCGGTGCTTAAGACAAAAGACAAATGCTGTCTCTTCCAATTCCATATTCCAAGTTTAACTATATTTCTAGCTGAATCTTACTTCAAAGTGGCATCTTCCACTGAAGCAGAGGGCACTATATCAGCTTAAGGTGGCAAGATGCTGCCACGTGGCACACAGCTTGGTATTTCAGCTTTTCATTGCTATCTCCAACATATGTTGTCTGAGGAAACTCTACACAGAGCCAGTTCTGCTCTTAGCAGGCAAACGTGTTGACTAACAACATATTTTTTTCTGATTTATTTTTTCTACATGAGAAAATGGCTTTTGATTTGGCTAATTCTGCATTTTAAAATGCTGTTAATGTGTGAAAACATAAAGACTTCATCATGGGCTCAATCTAGATAAAGGCCTTGCCATATATTAAGTAATTCTCAATGAAATCACCAATTTATCTTTGTGATCCCTGAAATGTGAACATATTCCTTGTGGCATTTAACATATGAGTATTTTCTTTACTGTTGTTGCTTTAGCTACTTTTCTCCAACTTTCTGTTTGATATTTTAAAAAATCCATCTGCTCCTTGTTAGCCAGCTGTCAACCAACTGAAACAAAAGATTATTAATTCTAAATACCAAAATGCTGCAGGACTCAAAATGCATTCAGTGAAACAACAGCAGTGGGGATTTAATTTCTTTACCTTTGATGATTTCTGTAAAATGAAACAAAATATTTGGAGAATAACAAAGAATAAAGCCTTGATGTTTACTACAGTGTATTCACTGGGTTGTCAAAAGCTGAACCAGCATTCATTTCAAATGTAAGCTGGCCACCTGACAGACTAAATGTTATCAATAACTCACTCATCAGTCTACATACAAAAGTAAGTAGCTTCATTCTGACTTTTCTTTTTCTCACATGCTACAAAAACAGAAAACGAAAACAAGTACCCTTTGACCACTCAGATTAATTACAATAGCTAAAGTTACTTGTAATTGTAAGGGAGTATCATGTTTCTATTAAAAACATAAAAAATAGCTTTTCTATCATGCTTTCTCATTATCTATTTTCACTTATACTTATTCTATAAATGTAATATAGTATTATTCACAAACCATACTTAAAATATCTTTTTGTTTCTGATGACAATATTAGATAATTTCCAATTTAGAGTCGTGCTTTAAAAAATCAGGAAAGTGACACTTAAGATCAGATTGTAATATCTGTGTTTTATATATTTATGCATAAATGTTTGTTCACAAGCTTATAGTGTGATGGACTTAGAGTACGCTTCTCTGTATTCATACTTGGCATTGATCTTTAAGTTCAGTTTGGGGTGGGGAAGCCATGTGGAAAGGCAGACATTTAAGTGGTGCAAATTCCTATTACTTTAATAAAGACACCCCTGATGAAATTGTTCCTAATGAAACTGCACAAGGCTTACTGCATCTCCAAAACTCCATAGTCTACTGACAATTTCTTCCAATATCTAATAGGCTTCCTGAATTGGCTGACTAATGTAATCCATATCATTGATTGAATAAACATTAACAGATAAAATCATGGACACAAGATGGCAAAGAAGAGAGCCAGACACATGAGGGAGGAAAGTGGGGTTAGATTTTAATCAGGCAACTACCTCCACTATGGTGGTTGGTTGGAAGGTCCCCATTGGGTTCTCAAGCCATCTGGCAGAGCCAGGTCTTAAGGCATTTATGAAATATCAGGAGGTGGGTTGCCCCTGGTTTGGACTGGTTTGCAAGAACTGGTAGTAAAACCGGCAGGAGGCCCCGCCCACTGCCCCAGATATCATCAGCGATCTGCACATGCGCAGAAGCTTCTGCACATGCGCAGAAGCAAGTTGTGTGTGCAGAAGTAATTTGCACGAGTGAAGAAAACGTGCTCACGTGATTCCATTGCAAAACTGGTAGTAAAGGTAAGTAGAACCTACCCCTGATAGGAGCCAATGTCACCTCAGGGGGTAAGAGCTACAACAAAGAACGTTCTTTTCCTGAATCCTGATAGTCAAAACTCCTTGGCTGATGGGATCTACAGTATCCCCCCCCCACTATCATGAGGGGGGTCGGCCAGTCCTATTGGGGTGAGACAGTTCCTCAAATAGACTGGACCTATGCCATATAGGGCTTTAAAGTGATGGTCAACACCTTGAACTGCAGCCAGAAGCAGACCAGCAACCAGTGCAGCTTGTGGAGCAGTGTCATTACATGGACCGCCCTTGGGGCCCCAAGAACTGCCTGTGCTGCTGCATTCTGTGCCAGCTGTAGCTTCCAGATGCTCTTCAAGGGCAGCCCCATGTAGAGTGCATTGCAACAGTCCAAATGTGAGATGACTAGGATTTGAGTGACTGAATGCAGGGAATCCTGATCCAGGAAAGGCCACAACTGGCTCATAAAACAAAGTTGTGCAAAGGGTCTCCTAACTGCAACCACCACTTGCTCTATATTAATAATAGAGAATTTACAGGTTGGATGAATAATTGTGCTAGTGAGATTATATAAATGACATGTGGCTGCTTAAAGTAAGTAAACCTAATTAGTATGAGTACCAATTAACTTTTAAATAAATGCTGAAGAGCATCTTGCATTATATCTAGACTGTTACATAAATACGGAAGTTGGCATTACATTTTAAGAATCTACATTTGCATAGTTACCTAATCTGGTTTAATTTATGTCTTTTTAAAGGAATACAGATTATACCATTAATAATTATTTAACCATTTATATTTTTGCTATAATCATCACAATCAATGGAATCATTGAAAGTTTGAATAAATATTTGTATCTAATACAAACAGAAATATGAGTTTAACTAAAATATATTTAAGATCTCTAAACTACGGCAAAAATGAAATGGCATAAGGAAAGTATTCTATGTAGGTAGTCTTTGCTATACAGCCACTTGTTTAATGACAATTCAAAATTACATTCTCATTGAAAAAAGTGAGTTTCGACTGATTCTCACACCTATGATCATTGCAGCATTCCATAGTGACATGATCAAAATTCAGGCACTTGGCAATTAGCATGAAGTTATGACAGTTTCAATATCCCAGGGTCATGTGATTGCCATTTGTGATCTTCCCAACTTGCTTCCAACAAGCAAAACCAACGGGAAACTTTATATATATATACAGTATATATATATAAAGTTTTTTTAATTAATAATACAAAATTAAAAAAACATTGGACAGAGATATGACATCATTGGTTCCATACATCTTCAGTCACTTTACAATAATATTAGTACTCCTATAAACATATAGTTCTTAAGCTTTGTTCACTATTTAAGCATAATATGATATGATATTAATACTTTTCCCCTTATTTCTGTATATTTATTTATCTCTTAAACATACATTTATCTATAATAACATCTATATTTTTGTTCTAACACTATACATTTGCCTTGGCTACCCTCTTGTTATCTATCCAATCATAAAATTGTTCCCAGATTTTGAAGTACTTAGTTTCGCTTTTATCCTTGAGTTCCAAAGTGAGTCTGTCCATTTCTGTGCAGTTAAAGATTTTCAATAATATTTCCTCTTCAGTTGAAATATCTTTCTCTTTCCATTTTTGAGCGAAGGCTATTCGTGCCGCTGTGACTATATGCAATAATAAATAATTTGTATCTTTCTTACATTTTCTTTCTATCCAACGGGGGAAACTTGATTCTTTTAATGACTGCATGATTTACTTAACAACTGCAATAGTTCATTTAACAACCATAGCAAAAAAAGTTCATAAAATCAGGCATGAATTGCTTAACAGCTGCTTTGCTTAGCAACAAGAATTCTGGTCCCAATTATGGTCATAAGTCAAGGAACACCTGTAATGTCATTCATTGGATTGTATCCTTCCAACATACTTCACTAACCAGTAGAAGGAGTTTGGAAGAGTATATTCATATATAAAATGTATTTCTATAATTTCTATAATTTCAGGATTATTAAGATTAAGAGTTGTGGTGGTGCAGTGGTTAGAATGCAGTACCGCAAGCTACTTCTGCTGACTGCCGGCTGCCAGCAGTTTGGCAGTTCGAATCTCATCAGGCTCAAGTTGACTCAGCCTTCCAGCCTTCCAAGGTTGGTAAAATGAGGACCCAGATTGTTGGGGGCAATATGCTGACTCTGTAAACCAGTTAGAGAGGGCTGTAAAGCACCATGGAGCAGTATATAACTCTAAGTGCTATTGCTATTATGTCACTGTGGCTCCCGGTAGGCCTGCAGCTAAAATGAAGTGTTCTTCTTAAAATTATTTGAGGATTTCAAATTTTAATAGCTATAGACCAGGGGTGAAATGCTTCCGGTTCGGACCGGATTGCCCGATCCGGTAGTGATGGCGGCGGGTGGTTCAGAGAACCGGTAGCAAAAATCCCTACCCCAAATACCCCATGCCCAGCTGAGCCACGCGATCATCAGAGGCTTTTTTTTTACTTTTAAAAGCCTTTTTTTTCCCTGCCAAAAAATGCTTTTAAAAGTAAAAAAAAGGGCTCTGATGATCAGGCAACTCAACTGGGATCGTCAGAACCTTTTAAAAGCATTTTTTACAACCTCTTCGGCCGAAGAGGTTGTAGAAAAAATGCTTTTAAAAGTAAAAAAAAAAAAAGTTAGCCACGCCCACCCAGTCGCATTACCCCCCACCAAGCCATGCCCACAGACCCGGTAGTAACAAATTTTACATTTCACCACTGCTACAGACTATATTGAAATGGTTTATATTTCTGCTTAATTGTTTTCCAAACCTTCCTATATATCTTGAACACTTAGCTCTGATATGAAGCTGTGCTTTTTAAATCTGAACAATAGTGATAAGGGGAGGTAAGTTGAAATACTTGCATAATCTTTTAGAGGGTTTGGAAATGGCTTTGGGATCAATACTTTGATATGCCTTTTTAAAAAGAAAACAAAACGGGCATACAAGCACAGCATCTGAGCGATGTTTGATAAGCAAGCGTGCAAAGTGACCTCATAGAACAACATAATGTGTTAACAGAGTATAACATAAAGGCTTCAAATCTTACATTATCTAACCATATTCAGGAGAGAAAGAAAGCAGTTCCAACATTACATTTTCTAACAGGAACAGATTCTTTTTTGAATAGTTCCTTCCAGCTGTACAGATTCAGAACTACATGGTGCTTTTTTAAAATTGGCAAGGAATGTTTAAGAAATCCAAGTTTAATGCAACAAAACTATCTTAAAGGCACATCTACATCTAACCAGCCCATATATTTGGCTGACTTTATTTGATGTGGGGCTTCTGAAGACCAGAAAGCAACATTTGCTTCTTCTCACAACTTGGTAAGGGAGTCTTAACATTTTTGGTTCCCCTGAACCCTTGTTTGGACAGTTATGACTGATTAGAGAACAAATCCTGTGTTATGCCTGAACATAAGGGTTGATAGACAAAGATGAAAGGGGAAAAAAAACCTTATTAATCATTTTTTCCTGATGCCCAGAGTGAGACGTTTCCTTTTTTCTTAGTACTAGGGGCAGGGTGGGGAGGAAATGCTATATCCAGCTGCTGCATTACCAATTAAGGGGGTTTTTTTGTAAGGTTCAGTCTGACAGCAGACTTTATATGAGAAAAGGAAAAGCTTTGAGGCAGACTAAAAGACTGCTCCCAATCTTATTGAGAAAATCAAGAGCAGCGACATATATGATTCTAATATGACCTAATTTGCTGAAAATCCCAGCCATTAAGAAAAATGTTCCCCTTCATTCTACTCAACAAATGAACTAAAACAAACTGCAGAAGTGTGGTTTCAAATCCTACCAATGGCTTTGACTCACAGGTGCTGTACAGGAGTAGAATGTTTCAAAGGGAGAATGCCCCAATAATGAAACTCTATAGAAAAGAAAGTATGGCTATCCCCCCCAACACACACACACACACACACACACACACACACAGAGAGAGAGAGAGAGAGAGAGAGAGAGAGAGAGAGAGAGAGAGAGA
>WNWU01013802.1:16780747-16808084 GCA_012654045.1 Ptyas mucosa
AGAGAGAGAGAGAGAGAGAGAGAGAGAGAGAGAGAGAGAGAGAGAGAGAATGTTTTAAGTGAGGTGTGAAAATCTGCCTGTTCAACCAATTATTTGTAGGTAACCACTAATCTTGGAACTTTATGGCCTTTTTGGGGAGGGGGGGAATGTTCATTTTAATAGGATTTTATAGTCTACTTTTAGGATAAGCGGGTTTTATTATTGGATCATTTGATTGAATACTAATGTTGTTCCCATTGTTATTCTTCGCACTTTGTCTTCCTTGTTTGCTTCTTTGCACTTCACCTGTAATTCATAAGTGAAGCTATGTGCATGATACAATGAGGGTTCTTTTTTCAGTTGCAGATTCTGTAGCAGATTCTGAGGCTCATTTAGGACTGAGATGGAGTATGGTCGCCCATTTGGCTTCCTTGCCTAAAGGAAGACCAGAATTTGGATTTTCCCCTTTCAGTCCAGCATCTTAACATACATCATGTTGCCTCTCTTTGTTGAACACCTAGTTAGTTAGTTAGTTAGTTAGTTAGTTAGTTAGTTAGTTAGTTAGTTGGTTGGTTGGTTAGTTAGTTTAGTTAGCTAGCTAGCTGGTATTTAACTACAGAGATTGATAACAAAATAAAATAACCAAATAAAATCTCATGGGATAATACAACACAATTTATTAAAAACTATTAATATCATGGAATATTTGTATGTATGTGTATGCATATGTGTCTCTATTACTTTGGCTTATCACTTTGAAGGTATTGTTTAATCTGAAAGGCTACCTTTCACAATTCAGCTCAAAAAATGTAGAGAGGAGATGCCCATAAGACCTGAAGTCATCAAATTTTAAACACGTGGAAAGAAAAATTAAGAAACCTCAATTTATCATAGCTTTCCATGCTAACTGTTTGTATTTTCATTTAAGTTAAAGCAATGATTTATAAATGTTTGTCTATACACATTGTAACAGAACCTTTAATATAAATTTGTATCCCTTTTGCTTGCCCTTTCTATTCTTTTTGGGGGGGATGTGGGAAGAGATGGTTATCTCATTCCCTACTTTAGTCAATGTTTACATAGACACTTGCGTAATTCCTAGACACTTTCTTGTGAAAATAAAGTTTCAGGGAAGACAAACTGAACCAAAATAAAACAAAACAATAAAATCTCACTTGATTTTGCCACGGGCAATTTTAAGGAATCAGTTTTCAGTCTATGTACTATGAAATAAAACTAAGATAAAACATTAAGCAAACACATAATGATAATTGAGCTATTTAGATGGTAATTATTAAACTGGTGGAGAAAAGGGGGAAAGTCCTAAATGGAATGCCTGGAATGTAAGTTTCGGAAGAAATCACTGTTATCTTGATACAAATGAAAGATAATCAGTGGGCTCAGACAAATATTTAAGCAAGTACTGGAGTTTAACTAGCAATGTCAAAAAAAAAATCACAGACTTACACAAACAAACAAAATTCTGCTATAAATGTTGGGGCAGTCATTTGATTTCAATTTTTCTACTGTCTGGATGAGCTGGGATTTTAGCTCCTAGGCTTCTTAGCCAGGTTTTCCACACAATACAGAAATGGCAGATTTGAGAAGGGAAATATTGATAATTTAAAGAAAAGGAACAAATATAATGAAACCAGGAAACTATCATTAGTGAAGCTGCACATTTCAATTCTTTCTTGAAATTCTTTCCACAATTTTTTTTGTGTTTTTTTTAGTTTCTCAGAAGTTATAGAGCTCATCTCAGCAGCCACCAACTGAGAACCAATTTTCCTCCTGAAAGGTTCAGATACTACATTATTGTGAGGTAGTAAATGGCTTTTTGTGTAATTGTCAGTGAAAGCTGCCATGTCTCTACAAACTACAGTTTTTCCTAGTTGGGATTGGGGAAGAGGGGGAGGATTAAAGTAAAAATCTGAAATATAAGGTTCAAAAAGAAAGGACCACTGACACCACAGTGCCCCATAAGCCTTGGCTCTTAAATTTGTGTGATGCCACCATTTAATTGTCTTTAATTGAAACATTAGTGTCTTCTCATGAGAATTTTTGATTCAAAAGGTAAATAACAATTGCATGTCTCCTCTGAGCCAAAATTTCTCACATGAAAACTTGTCAAGTTTAAACTGTGGTTGGAAATATTGATTACTACATTGTTCAGCAATGTTTTGTGCTATGCATAATTTTAGATTCTGGAGATTTGTGTCTTTCCCCATAATCTTAATTTGTAGCAGTTTGTACAAAATTCTAATTGAGGTTCCAGAAACCTGTCTGACCTGAGTAGAAAAAATTTAAGATTTCTACTGTAATTTTGGTGTTCTATTCTGTTCGAACTAATGTAGTTCAAACAGCCCTAATGTAGGACAAAACCAGTGGTGGGTTTCTACCAGTTCACCCCAGTTTCCACGAACCAGTAGCGGCGGCGGGGGGAGGCTCCGCCCAGTGGTGGGATTCAAATAATTTAACAACCAGTTCTCTGCCCTAATTATGTCTTCCAACAACTAGTTCACCAAGCTGCTCAGAAAGTTAACAACCGGTTCTCCCGAAGTGATGCGAACTGGCTGAATCCCACCATTGGCTCCGTCTACCCGCCCAGACATCATCACGGAGGGTCTGCTTTGCATGTGCGTGCACACACACGTGTAATCACAGTTGCGAACCAGTAGCAAAGATAAGTGGAACCCACCACTGGGCAGAACACAACAACTTTCATAGCCTTCCAATAAAAAACTAGATACATCCAAATTTAGATTTACTGCAAAGTGCCTATCCATGTGGCTGGCAGTATGGAAGATAGCAAGGATACCTTATGTCAGAAGACTGACATCATAAGAATAAGATGGCATACTGCTCACTGTCACCTGGGTTGCTGGGTTGTTTTCTTTCCCTTTAATCTTATAAATTGAGATTGGAAAATAATGATTATATCAAGATTGTGTCTTCTCTTCAGATCTCCGCAACTGATAGCCTGTTGCTAACCTTTCTTGAGGTCAAAACTGGAAGATGGCAATGGCAAGCCTCTTCCATGTTGTTTTTAATAATAATAATAACAACAACAACAATGTAAACATTTCTATGGAATCTTCAGGAATCAAGCTTGATTGAAAGATTTTCCTTTTTTCCCTCTTCTAAGTCTGATTGCTTTCAACAAATAAGTTGCATTTTGACATCCAACAGCACTGTCTGTTCAGCATTTGTTGTACACGCTGTTCCCTACACAGCAATCAACAAAATTACTTTATTTCCAGCATTTATCTCTCTATCTTTTCAGTACACAGAGGGTGTCTGTCTAGAAATGTTCATTGAAAATCAAGGAGAAAAAGCATAGATTTATCCTATCCTATCCTGTCTGGCTGACTGTCTTCCTAAATTAATATGCTTTTTCTTAATTATCCTCAAAGAGAAAAAATAACCAAGCATATTATAATAAAATGCAAGGACATAATAAGAATTGTCCATTATTTTGGGTGCAGCATTACTTTTATTAAAAACAGTTATTAAAATTAAAAATATTTTTAAAAAATTAAAAATATTTTTATGGAATACCATGTGGTTAGAAATAAGACAGATTTTCTGATTTGATATGAGCATCAATATTTGACAGGAGCACATTCAGAAAAAGTTTGCAAATTTTCTGAATGTTGCAGTGATCAGCACAGGTACTGTACATGTATGTATGTATGTATGTACATGTGTATGTACAGTATATGTACATGTACAGTGTGTGTGTGTGAGAGAGAGAGAGAGAGAGAAAACAATAAATTTCTAAAAACTCAGAAGATTGGACTCTTAAATTGGGAAGACAGGGTAATAGGAAGGCATTTTAAAACGCTGGAAATCTTTACTTACAAAACTTATCCTGTTTCTAGAATTGAATGATAATTAAAATTACAATCAAAATAACTAAAACCAGACTGACTAATGGCAACATTGAAAATTAAGTTGAGGGTGCCACCTGCTGACGAAAGGAAAATATACAAGTCTGGGAATACTTATATGAAGGATTGTGAAAAGATCTACTGGGTTATATTTAACTACCCTACGACTACTACGGTATGTAGTATGATATTTGTTCTCAAAAATGAGAACAAGGAAGTTATTTAATCAAAGTGACCCCTGAATGTTATGCTAGAATATTGAACCTGTAAAGGAGATGTAAAGAGGCTTTTGATAATTCCTGGGACTTTTTAAATGGAACTGATTGATTTCCTATGGGATACAAAGAACTGTGATTAGTGTACTTCTTGAAGGGCAATTTTAGGTCTGAATAAATGGTTCTTGGACTACTGGATAAAAGTGGGATTAAAAAAAAACAAAATAAAATGCTTCATAAGGAAGAAATGAGTGGAACTTTGAAGGAGGTGGCATTGATTTTCCAAAGCACAAAAGATATAATGGAGAAAGGATTTAAGGACATTATGGAAAAAATGGAAAATATGTGGGATGATGAGTAAAGATTTAGACCAATGATGCTGAACCTTTTAGACACCAAGTGCCCAAACTGCACACATGCACATACCCAAACTGAAAGGTATGTGCATGCAAACACATGTGAGAACACATGTGCGAACGCGTGGACATGTGTGCATGCGCAGCAAAGGCCCAAAGACTAGCTGGCCAGTGGGAGGCGGAGCCTCCCAACACTGGCAGCATTGCAAGAGGTAAGATCTTTTTCTTTCGTGAGCTTTTCTTTCATCGTTTGCAGGGAAACAGAAGCTCATGAAAGAAACGCCACGGAGATCAGACCCGGGGCAACGGCATGCATACCAGCAGAGAGGGCTTTGCGTGCCACCTCTGGCACGCGTGCCATAGGTTTGCCATCACGGATCTAGACACTCAGAAAAGGGAGGAGCCAACAGAAGGAATGAGGAAAAAGATAGAACTGAAGAACCAGCGAACAAAAGAAGAAGACAAGGAGGAGATAATAATAAAAATAACAGTGATTGATGAATTAAACCAGGGGGGAAATATTTTAAGAGAGTTGAAAAGAGAATTGGAGATACAGGAAGATACTTTTGAATGGGAGATAGGGTTTGGGCAGATACTTTGGAAGCTAGGCAGTGGAAGAGCGTAGAGATGGGAGAAATACTTAGATTGAAACACTGAGTAATTAAATATATACTTTAATATAAACATGTGTTACTATCAGAATTATATAGATTTGATGATTGTAAAGAATATGATTAGCATAATTTTGTATGTCTAAATAATATTGGGATTGGGATTAGAACTGTGTATTGAAACATTGAATAATGAAATAATGAATGATTGTATCTTAATACAAATAGATGTAAAGAGTGAAATATGGGAAGTAAGTTAAAAATCAACAGGATTCAAAGCTCCAAAGTGGGTGAGAGATGTTGGATAGAAAGAAAACATCTTTTAATAAAAGGGTGGCATGATTAGAAGTTAGAATAGAGATAGAAATAAGAGAAAGGGGGAATAGCAGTGTATATATGAGTCCTGAGTCCTGTGGAGAGAGGGCGGCATACAAGTCAAATTAAATAAATAAATGAAATAAATATATCTTTACATAATAAAACAAAAGCAGTAACAAGAGCGAAGCTTAGAAATTGAATGGCAGTATTATTAAGTATGATCAAATAATATGGTGAGTGGCATTAGATCAATATATAAAATAAATAATGATAACTACAACTTAATATAAATATGTATTATTATTAGAAATATATAAGTTGGTTTAATGTAATAACTATGATTAATTTTTCTAGTTTTATTTGTATTAGAATGCATGACACCCAGGTGCCACATTGTTCACGCACTGATATGTATATGTAAAATAAAATAAAAAACATTTTTAAAAAGATCATAAGCACAGTTTCAGTTTCACCTAGACACTGCTTCACTTACTGTAATAACCAAATGCTGGTCCCAATTGTGGCTGCTAATGAGGACTGCTTATAATAACATTCTGTCATCCTGATGACATGTTTTAGTGGGACTCGGATAATTTAAGAAGCATAGACATTAGAATATATTATTCATATTTTCCACACATTTTAACTAGGGTTGCATATATGTGGGTTAGGAACAGAAGTAGGTTTCAGCAGGTTCTGACCAGTTCTGGAGAACTGGTAGCGGAAATTTTGAGTAGTTCGGAGAACCGGTAGTAAAAATTCTAACTGGCACCATCCACATCTATTCTCTGCCTCCCAAGTCCCAGCTGATTGGGAGGAAATGGGGTTTTGCAGTATCCTTCCCCTGGAATGGGATGGGAATGGAGATTTTACAGTATCCTTCCCCTGGCATGCCCACCAAGCCACACCCACAGAACCAGTAGTAAAAAAAACTTGAAATCCACCACTGGTTAGGAAGTTAGCTTCTGCTGGAATTAGACCCAAGAAAAAAGGACCATAATTTTGCTCTCTGCTATTAATCTTATATTACTATGAGTTTCCCTAAGTAATTTACCAGTAATTTCTTGGAGTATAAAAGTTGTGATCAGCCTGTAAACTTTACTATACATTAAAAAATATATATGAAAATCAAAGAAAAATGTTAAAACTCTGGAAACTGTTCACCATTCAGAATAATTCATTTGCTCCTCCTGTCTGTTCCAATATATATTTACCATTGGCACAATATCACAGCAATTCTAATTAAGTACAGCAACAGGTACATATTTGAATGAGTAGATACATAAGAATGTTGTTGAAACAAGCTACTATATCTAAATTTTATGTCTATGAAAAGAAATGAGATTATTTTGAATGGTAATAAAATTGTGTAAAGAATATTAATGTCAACGAGTTTACACTATATTAATGTCAGCATGTCTACACTGCCTTTTTCTTAGCAACCAGTGGGTCGCTACTAAATATTATGCTTTCTGATTGTTTTTTCCTCAGGCAAAATATGCATGGAGATAATCTCTGTATTAGTAAGCAATAACAAGTAGCAAGAAAATCTAAATGGGAAAACAATAAGTCCCTGTGTCCCTCAAACACAACCAAAAGACCTGTTTCTATATCTGTAAAATTGGGTCAGTTTGACCTTGACATCACAAATTGAGCTGCATTCACTGAGATGAACAAATTGTGCATTGAGCAGGTTAACTGAAATATCCCTATTTAGGATTGGTATGTGTAAATTTACTGCTCAGTAAATTAGATCTGGTGGGGGAATTTTCTTAATTTTGCCAGAGAAAGGTGAAATTTTCCAACAATTAAACTGCTAATTGTTCAACATCTGCATTATTTTTATGTTGATAAATTCTCAAAATCCTTGTATTAGCTTTGAGATTGCTCACTCTTTAAAATGTCTGTGTTAGCTTGTGAATCCCAGCTCTTCAAAATGTACTGTATTTATCATCTTATTTCATCTTATTTATTTATTATTTTATTTGATTTATATGCCGCCCTATCTCCGTAGGACTCAGGGCGGCTCACAACAATAAAATATCCGAATAAAAGCGTGTTAAAATACATATTAACCCCCCAGTCCAGGCTGAACAACCATGTCTTTAAGTCACGGCGGAAGGTGTGGAGGTCAGGGGCTAACCGGAGCCCCAGAGGAAGTTGGTTCCAGAGGGTGGGAGCACCCACAGAGAAAGCTCTGCCTCAAGGGGTCACCAGTCGACACTGTCTAGCCAATGGCACCCTGAGTAGGCTCTCTCTGTGAGAACACACCAGGCGATGGGAAGCTGTTGCTGATTGCAGATGGTCCAACAAATATCCTGGACCTAAGCATATCTTGTATGCTTAATAACCAAAATAAATAAACGATTTAATAAATGTTGTTGCTTGGTTATTAATTACATTTTTAGAGATCTGGATCATATAAGCCCATATAATAACCATTGGTTTTCAAGGCCCAGCGTAATGAGCACCATAGTAAGCCATCTTTCATTAAAATGCTCAATAATATATGGTGCTTCCCCCAGTTCACAAATCAAAATGCTTTTGGTCTAGAGTCAGAAACCGGAAACCATGTAGTGGTTTCTATAAGGCGCAAGTCACTCTCATGGAATAGTTCAACATTCCCAAAGTTCTCCACTTTGAGAAATGCTTCATTGAAACTAACTGCTTACCCATGATGTTAGTCTGCTGATGTCTTTGAAGTGGTGAATGCTTTCTTTGTTTTCTTTTGTTTACCCAGTCAGAATGCAGTATTGATCATCTGAAAAAACTGCCATACTTTTCCATACTATTGAGATTCCTATGTCCAACCCAGTGGTGAAATGTAAAATTTGTTACTACCGGTTCTGGCTTGGGAGAGGGGGGGGCGGTAATATGACTGAGTGGGCATGGCCAACTTTTTTTTTTACTTTTAAAACTATTTTTTCTACAACCTCTTTGGCTGAAGAGGTTGTAAAAAAATGCTTTTAAAAGCCTCTGCTGATCCCAGCTGACTTGCCTGATCGGCACAGGCTTTGTTTTTACTTTTAAAAGCATTTTTTCGGTCAAAGAGGTTGTAGAAAAAATGCTTTTAAAAATAAAATAAAAAGCCTCTAATGATTGCGTGGCTCAGCTGGGCATGGGGGTGGGGAGGGATCCTTGCTACCGAACCACCCACTACCAGATCGGGAAATCCAGTCCGAACCGGGATCATTTCACCCCTGATCCAACCTCCCATCCTCAAAAGAAAAAGAAAAAATAGGCTGTGTAGGTAAAGTAGTTTTGCATAACCACATGTTTATTGGATCTGTGTCCCTCCTGGTTGGTACTGGCTTCCTGGGAGGTTACACAAGGCTGGCTCCAGGGGATTACTAATGCTTCTTTGAGTGAGGGTGTCCTGCCGACCGCCTTGAAAGAGACGGTTGTGAGGCCCCTCCTCAAGAAGCCCTCCCTGGGTCCGGCTGTTTTGACTAACTATCATCCAGTCTCCAACCTTCGTTTTATTACGTACCACTCGGTTTTATTATGAAGGTTGTTGAGAGTGTGGTGGCGCGACAGCTTCCCCAGTACCTGGATGAAGCTGTCTATTTAGATCCGCTCCAATCCAGCTTTAGGCCTGGGTACAGCACGGAAACAGCATTGGTCGCGTTGGTGGATGATCTCTGGAGGGCTTGGGGTAGGGGTTATTCCTCTATCCTGGTCCCGTTAGATCTCTCAGTGGCTTTTGATACCATCAACCATGGTATCATGTTGCGCCGGCTGGAGGGACTGGAGGTGGGGGGCACCGTTTTACGGTGGTTCTCCTCCTATCTCTCCGACCGGTCACAATCGGTGTTGACAGGGGGCAGCGGTTGACCCTGAGGTGCCTTGTTTGTGGGGTGCCACAAGAGTCGGTCCTCTCGCCCCTCCTGTTCAACATTTATGTGAAGCCGCTGGGTGAGATCATCCGTGGTTTTGGGGTGGAGTTCCATCAGTACACTGATGATACTCATCTGTACACCTCCACCCCAGACCATCCCAACGATGCCTTGGAAGTGATGTCCCAGTGCCTGAAAGCTGTGCAGGTCTGGATGGGGAGAAACAGGCTTTGACTCAACCCTTCCAAGACCGAGTGGCTGTGGCTGCTGGCGTCCCGGTATAGCCAGCTGGTGCCATCGCTGGTTATTGGGGTCGAATCACTGGCCCCCATGGAAAGGTCCCGCAACTTAGGAGTCCTCCTGGACACATGACTGTCTTTAGAAGAGCATATGATGGCCGTGGCCAGGGGGGCCTTCTATCAGGTTCGCCTGATACATCAGTTGCGTCCCTTTCTAGATCAGGACTCCTTACGCACAGTCACTCAAGAACTCGTCACTTCTCGTCTGGACTATTGTAATGCTCTCTACATGGGGCTCCCCTTGGGGGAAGCTCCAACTGGTGCAGAATGCAGCTGCACGGGGGATTATGGGAGCGACGGGGTACTCCCATGTGACTCCTCTCCTACACGAGCTGCATTGGCTTCCGGTGGACTTCCGAGTGCACTTCAAGGTGTTGGTGATCACCTTTAAAGCGCTCCATGGCTTAGGGCTGGGGTACTTATGGGACTGCCTTCTGCCACCAATTGCCTCCCACTGGCCAGTTCGCTCCCACAGAGAGGGCCTCCTCAGGGTGCTGTCAGCCAGACAATGTCGGCTGGCGACCCCCAGGGGAAGAGCCTTCTCTGTGGTGGCACTCACCCTCTGGAACAATCTACTCCCAGAGATACGAGTGATTCCAGACCTCGGGACTTTTCGTCGGGCCCTTAAAACCTATTTCTTTCAATTAGCAGGCTGGCCTGATTTTATGTTTTACATTGGTTTTAAAATTGATACTGATTTTAATTGAATGTTTTAAAATTATGGGCCAAACTTTATTTAATTATCTTAAAATTATTTTAACTTTTGTACACAAATGTTTTATTCTGGCTCTTAAACTGTCCATTAGGAATTATGGTGCGATAAGAAGGAAAACAATAATTTAACAGGACATTTGATTCATTCTTTTTAGTTTCCATTTTTATCATTTAATCCTATTGTGTAAGCTGCTGTGGCCCGTACGTGGCCTGTGTGGCTGGTGGCTGATTCGGACAGTGATGAGGCTGGTGTGGTGCTGTGCCAGCAGTCTGTGCAGCTGGCACTCGAGTCGGACAATGAGGCTGGAGAAGATGTGGTGCCAGAGGCGGGGATTTAGCCAGGGCCTTCAGAACCTCCAGAAGCTCCCTTAAGTGAAGAGGATGAAGAGGAAGAGCCTCTTCTTAATGCACGGGCATGCAGAGCTGCCAAAAGCAGGAGTGGCTACTCAGGAGGAGGTCTCCTCGAGAGTAAGGCTTGGGGCTAATTGGCCACTCTCTCAGCCTATTTAAGGAGGAATGCCGACTGAAGCAATTTGCAGGGAACAACTTCATTCACTCTCCTTCGTGCCTTGATCTTAGTTCTCTGCAAATTGCTTCTGGGCTTTCTGCCAACCATAGTAAGATTAAGATTATTTATTCTTTGGATTCTTGTAGGCTGTTACGAAAGTTAATTAACAGCCTTTGTTTGGGAAAAAAACTGATTTAATTTAGTAAACTAAGGTTTGTACAGACTTTGTGTGTGCTGCGTTCTTTGGGGTCTGTAGCTGTGGCAGAACATAAGCTGCCCAGAGTTACTTTGTGAGTGAAGTAGCATACCAATTGATAAATGAATAAATAAACCAGATTTCAGACTAGCAACAAGATGAAAGCAAAGGTGTGCAGCTAAGCCCTCTATACACAGGCAGGTATATTCACACTGCCTCAAGAATATGTGAAGCCCAGAGGCAGAAAAGTATTGTATATAGCAAATGGGCCTTACAGGTAATCCTCAACTTATGACTACAACTGAGACCAAAATTTCTGTTGCTAAGCGAGACAATTGTTAAGTTAATTTTGCCCCATTTTATGACCTTTCCTTGCCATAGTTATTAAGTGGATCACTGCTATTTTTAAAAGGATCTGGCTTCCCATTGACTTTGCTTGTCAAAAGGTCGCAAAGGGGATCACATGACCCTGGGACACCACAACCGTCATAAATAGGAACCAGTTGACAAGCATCTGAATTTTGATCACGTGACCATGGGGATGCTGCAGTGGTCATAAGTGTGATAACAGTCATAAGTCACTTTTTTTAGTGCCATTGTAACTTCAAATGGTCACTAAATGAACTGTTGTAAGTTGACGGCTACCTCTACTGATTTTTTTACTTTTCCAGTCAATACACCATGTATTCCAAAATTCAGTCATTTTCTGGTCATCCTTTTTGTTCCATTCCATTCCAGTCCCTAATTCCTCCTTTATAAGTTGCCGTATTTTCTGGAGTATAAGATGCACCTTTTTTCCCCCTAAAAGGGGGTAAAAATCTAGGTGCGTCTTATACACTGAATGTAGCTCTGCCCACCCATTGGCCCCCACCCTTTGGCCTCTGCCTTGCAGCAGTTACCTCCTTGCAGCAAACAGCAAGAAGAAACAGCTCCTTTCAGCTTCAGCACAGCCTAATTAGCACAAGTTGATTGGATCAGCCGCCCGACTCTCAGCTGTTTTGCTCTCAACTGTTTTGCACAGGGCTCTGCTGCTTGCTGCAAAGAGTAAATTGCTGGAGTAGATTTTTTTTTCCTTGTGTTAATCAAGCTATGCTGAAAATGAAAATAAAGCAGGCTGTTTGATGTTTGCTGCAACGAGGCAAAATTGCACAGAGGCAGAGGCAGATTTCTTTTTCTTCTTTTCCTCACCAAAAAAGGTAGGTGCATCTTATAGTCCGGAGTGTCTTATACTCCGGAAAATACAGTAAATGTTGTGCATGCAATAAAATTTACACAAAGGAGATTAAGCTAAACAAGAGGAATTCTGACATTTGATAAGCTCTATAAATTTGAAGATATTTCCTTCTTTAAAAAATAGCTGAACTGCACAGATTATATTGCCAACAGTTGGATGTTGTCAGTTGTCATACTGGCAATCTCATACCGGTATTACTGTACATTCTGAAAAACATATCCCCAGGTTCCAGGGCAGATTCCAGCTCATCTAACGTAGAATTGAAGTAGCTATTGTAGTTTTACTATAATGAACTTCAAGTGTTATTTCATGTAATAGCAAGAATTCTGTTATAAACATTCCGTACGTCATGCTTTCTAAGAGGTAAGGTTGCTAATATATCCAATCAAAAGTGTCATGCATGTTGGGTAAATAATGCCCCAATTGTGGCTGTATAAGCTTGTTACATTTACAAATGAGCAATAGCAACAGCGCTTAGACTTATATACCGCTTCAGAGTGCTTTACAGCCTTCTCTAAGCGGTTTACAGAGCATATTGCCCCTAACAATCTGGGTCCTCATTTTACTGACCTCGGAAGGATGGAAAGCCGAGTCAACCTTAGCCAGTGAGAATCAAACTGCCAAACTGCAGGCAGCCAGCAGTCAGAAGAAGTAGCTGCAGTACTGCATTCTAACCAATGCGCCTTTGCGGGTCATGAGAAACCCTACCTAGATCATACATTAAAATTGTATTGAATGATACATTTGTACCACTCAGCAAGAGAGATGTGCACATAAATAGATAATCGGTGACATTAGATCTGTTGGTTATGGCTAGAATATAAAAATGGGATGAATAAAAGCATCCTCTACAAAGCACTATAAAGCATTTGGATTCTACATTAAGCATAAAAATTGTTTTTCTCTATTGACCATTGTCCTCAAACCAGCTCCTCCCATATTTTGTGACAAGAATAGAGTCCTCATCTTTGGAAGAAGTATAACAAAGATGCTGGCAAGAGGAGGGAGCCAGTGTCATCCATCAACAGGTTAACTAAACTGCCTAACTTCTAAAAGAGTCATCCCTGGTGAGATCAAGAAAAATGTATGTTCAGCTCAAAATCATTGCACCAAGTTTTCCTTTGCCTGTGGAAAAGGAGGTGAAAAAGAAAGGTGAAGATGAAAATTGTTGTAGTGGAGAGTTGTTTCCATTGTTTTGTTTCTCTTGTAATGACAGATATATTTCATTATTTTAGCGTTGGATTCAAAATGTTATTGTTGATATAATTTAAGATTTTATTTGATTTGTATTGATACTGATAATGAAAGAAACTTAGGTGAGATGGGCGGGGTAGAAATGTGATAAATAAATAAATAAATACAATTAATAAACAGTAGCTGGAATTTTAAATTGTATGTCCCCTTAGTTTGTAACCTGTGTTGCTATTATTTTGTTGAATTTGTTTGGTAGGTTGCTGGCATTTCCCTATAGTACATATTCATAAATCAACTGGAATTATTATCCATAAAAACCTCTTTTGTGTGGTATTATGTTTCCTTCTTATTTATTGTGCAATATGATAAAACCTGCCAAAGCAGAGGGGTGTGTATATATGTAGGCTCTGGAGGGTAGAAAATTGTCAGATGAATTTTTTATTTTAACCAAAATATTGGGATAAACTTCACCAATGCAGTTCACCAATGTTTTACTGCTTCATATATTGTTTAGCTAACCCAGTGTGATACCTTTTGTTTTCCCCCCACAACAAAAAAGGAAATGCATATCATTCTAGAACTAATAAAAGATAGATAGATATATTTAGGAGTAGCATATGATAAACTATGAAAATTGCATTTTATGTGTGTATAATTACCTTAATTAAGCAATTGTATACAAAACTTAATAACAAATAGTCATAGGAAATCTGTAGGATTCTCTGGGCAATACTAGAAGAAGGCTTTATTCTGTTTATAGGCAAAAGAAAAGATAATCTGCATTCACAATAAAATCGATATCTATCTTGGGCATGGTTAACCCACAAGAATAAAGATTATATTTTTCCAAAGCTGACAATCAGGCACGTTTTACTGCATCTCAGGAACCATTTTTAAAGAAATGTTTCCTGTGTACTCTAGGTTCCCGTTGATACAAAGGCCATGAGAGACAACAACGGAGATATGGGGCAAATACTTCTAAGTTCAATTCTCCATGTGGTATTTAAGCACATGGAAAATAATTTCTGAAGGTCTGTTGCATGTATAATGAGTCGTGGCATTAGGAGAAAAATCATGGTTCAATCATTTTTTATATAGAGAGAGACATTTCTTAACTAAATAAAGGAGGTTTGAGGAATCGCTGGTTTCTGTTGTGGCCCACCAGCAGCCAGTGGAACTGGGAGCAGAGTCAGACAGTGAGGAGATTGGGGAGGAACATGGGCCAGTCCTGGGGACTGGGGAAAGCTCGGAAGAGGGACCTAAGTCAGAGGCAGAGAGGGACATAGACAGCAGCAAGGCAGAGGAACAGCTGGAGCCCGTTCCCAGTGTGCGCATGCGCAGAGCTGCCAGAAGACAAGAACAGGGTCGACCAAGCCACACCTTGGAGATGATTGGCCCCTCCCAAAAGAAGAGCGAATAGGGAGGGGACTTTTGCAGGAAACAATTCATTTGTTCCTTTGGTAGTTTCAAGAATAGAAAGTTCTGTTTGTGGTTTTAAGAGACTCTGTGCCAAGTTTTGCCTTACTCTGCATTTGGAAACAAGTTACGTGGCATGTTGCCAAGCAAGATAAGGTGTGTTGATAAATATTCCTTTGAAAAACTGTTTGGACAAACCTTGCTAACTGTGAATGAAAGGAATTCACAGTTCTGTAAATAAAAGAGGTTTTGCCGAGACCAATTCCTGCTTCCTGCTCTTTAAGGGAGCCTAGGTCAGAACAGTTTCTTTCTCTCTCTCTTTCTCTCTCTTGTAAATCAAAGTCCATTTATTTATGTTACAAAGGTGACAACCTTGGGAATATACACTTAATGATTCATCATGGCATTACAAGGAGATGATGGTGAAGCAATTCAGGTTAATAAGGCTGGATACATTGATTTTTACATTAAATAGGCAAGCAAAAACAGAGCACAGTATGCATTACTGACCTAGGTAGGAGTATGTAAGAGGCACATAGAACAATAAAAATTCCCTTCATGAGGTGTTATCAGTCATAAGAATCCAACTCCATCTGACCTCTGCCACCTTTTTTATTGTAATTTTATTGAACATTACAATTAAAAAGATAAAAATTAATGCAAAACAAAAAAGAAGAAAAGAAAAAAAGGAGCATGAATATAGTAAAGAAAGAGAAAAACACTTGTAAAGGAATGACTTTTTCGTTCATCACAAGCATAAATAATTTTAAGTAACTTATCATTTTCTTTGAAAATAAAACAAATGCTTATATCTCATGCTTTTTTAAATAAACAAATCCTGAAAGCCTCATCTTTCAGTCCTGATCATCAAAAGTTCATTAAAGTTTACCAGATATTACATCAGATCAATTTTAACATTGATCAAATAAACCAATGTTATATTCCTTTCTTTTGCTTTTAACAATCTTGATTTTTAATGCCTTCAAGTAATGTCTCAGAACTTGATTTCTTTTCACTTTTCTTTGTCTTTTTTATACAATCCTTTTAACACAGGGGTGTCAAACTCATGTTGTCATGGGGGCATCATATGACCTATCAGGACTGTTTTCCCCTTCGCTAAACAGGGCGTGACTGTGGCCAGTTTATGATGCATCCAACCCACGGGCTGGGTGTTTGACAGTCCTGTTTATATTGCATTTACAATATAAATGAAAGTTATCCAGGTTACTCCTTTGGTTTGTTATTCATATATCCCTTTTAATTATTAAGACTTGGATGGTTTCATTTGTATAACCAATTTGCAATCATTTTTCTGTTTCATTTTTATAGCCTGACGTTTTAAAATCCACTTTCAAATCACTCTCAGTCTTATCCAGTAAAACATATTCCTCTTCCATAATGTCTTTTAAACACTGTCTGCCTATAATGGCAGACATTCTTAACATTATCTTCTAGGTCCATTGTTTATAAATATCCCTCAATAAGTCCAATGTTAAAATATATCGCTCAATGACCTTCATTAGTTGAAGTAGTTGCTGTATTAGTAAGCCAAATTTAAGTGTGCTCCTCCTTTAATTGTAAACTTTAATTCCTTCTGATCCCCTCTAGTTTCCAATCTTTAAATTCCCTTCCTATCATTTTTTTAAGAATTCAAATGAATAACATTTTTAATTTTAAAAATCTTATTTCAAATCCATCTGGACCCTTAGTCTGTTTAATATCTTCCAAAATCAACATTTTGTTGTTTATTTAAAAAAGTAAATTAAAGAAGATTTTTTGAAGTAACTTTCATTTAAAATTTATTTTGTTAAGAATTGAAAGGAACTCACTTGATATTATAAAACCTGTCAATCCAAAGGTTCTTAATAGTTGAAAAGAGGCTAAGAAGCAATTTCTGAAAATGATTAAGAAATGAGGTGCAGTGAATTTTATGTCCATGTAAGCTGCATTATGGTTGTGAATGTCAACCCTGAAACTGACCTAGCCGAAGCCAACTTGAGGCTTCAATGCTGCCATACTGGAGTGAGGGATAGGAGAGGGGATTAGAGATAGCTAGGGTCATGTAGTCAAAATAAAATACTTTCTCCTGATTTTGCTTTCAATGGATCTATTACTTGGAACCCTGACAGTTGAGGTTGATTAAAATCCGTCATCTACCAGCCACTCAAGTCATTAGCCAACTGCAAAATTTTAGATCCTGTAGTCTACTCATGAAGAGCAGCTGTCCAGAGTGCAACTGGATGATCTCACAATTTCTCCTTTTTCTGGAGAGATTTTCCCAGCAAGAATTCCCTGTCTGACCACTGATTTCCACTGCAATATCCATTCCCCTTCTTCTGGGACATCCAGTTTACCATGGATCATCACTGAAAGTCCAGCAATTACTGGTTTCCCAATGTAATGAATGTGTAATTTAAATTCATGTACATCACAGGATTGAAAACTTCACTACAGTTAAAATGCAATTTCCCCCCACATAACATGCAGCATCCATTTTTGTTTTGAAAGCGTCACTGAGTTTTTGACGTAAACAATAACTACAATCTTCTCTCCTCTCCTCCTTTCTCCTGATGAATTAGGGAATTAACTTCTAGCACTGCTTTCAAGGAACCTCATGTCATTACTCTTGCATACACCTTAAAATATTTATCTGATTTATATGGATGTAGTATTGCTGGTTATTCCTGAAATAAGACTTAATATGTGTAGGTTCCTAATTCAGAGTCACTGATCATCCAATTGGGGATCAGTTTAATTATACATACATCCGATACAGGAAATACTTTACGTTAGTTCAGTAAAGGGATTTTTAGAGCTTCCATCAAGTCTTTCAAAAGTCACATCTGATTATTTTCAAGACCATGTCTACTTTGCAGGGTGCATTCATTCTCCAGTCAATATTACTTTTACAAAATGTAGGACAAACATGATTGTTTATTTGTTTAAAGAATGTATATGCTCTCCACCTTGATCCAATGACTTTCAGTGGCTAATAATGAATACAATATAAAGCAATATAAATAAACAATAATACAATGTAATTGAGGCTCCTAATAAGTCATCTCACATCATATCAACACAAGATAAACTGGGCTCTACTGACATCCAACCTCAGCACCTGAAAGAAAGAACAAAACATGGCCTTCTAGAAGGCTAACAGAGTTGAAGCATCTGAAACTCATGGCAGAGAAAATAGATCAATTTTCTTATGAGAAAATTAATCTCTGTATAGAAAAATATATGTGAATATTTGTTTTAGGTGTAGTTGAAATGTGGCTTAAAAGCAAAATAAAATAATTGCTGTTAATAATGAACCTATTCAGGTTATGTAGGAAGGTGAATCTCTCTAGTAATGATATGTCCTCAATGATGTTTATTTTTCAGAAGCATCTCCTGAAGTATAAATATATATAAAGCTAATATAGAGGGAGACATATATAATCATGTTTATGAAGCAGTCTGAGTTATGGCTGGCAATATACCTGAAACTAAGAGAAAAACCAGCTTGAGATACAGATTGTGTGTGTGTGTGTGTGTGTGTGTGTGTGTGTGTGTGTGTGTGTGTATTTCTATTTCTCTTTCGTAGGCTTCATATGCTTTTCTATCTAGCCAGGTTTCTACCTACGTAAACTATGATGTTCTGCCGCCCTGGTTCTGTGAAATCTCATTCACAAGTGTTGGGCTTTTTTCCTGCAACTCTCTGCTGCATTCTGGGAGATTCAGATGGACCATTTCTGTCTTTTTTTGATATCGTCAGTGAGCCACACCCTTTTTTTAAACTTCCCTGTTAAAGATACAATGTTTCTATTTCTCTTTCGTAGGCTTCATATGCTTTTCTATCTAGCCAGGTTTCACTGACGTCTGGATCTATCTGAGTCTCCCAAAGAACAACACAGAGTTAGCTGTCTGGTAGCAAGAAAAAAGCCCAGAAATTTGTGAATGAGATTTCACAGAACCAGGGCTGCATAACATCTTGGCTTATGTAGGTAGAACCTGGCTAGAGAGAAATACACATATAACCTACGAAAAAGAAAGAAAAAGAAATATATATATATATATATATATATATATATATATATATATATATATTTATGTCACTTATATATATATGTCACTTTTAAAGATAATAATGTAGTAGTCTTTTACATTTTAGGAAATAAATCTTTTCAAACTAGTCTCTATGTAAGCCTAGTTCATGATAATTAATCAATCAAAGAAACAATTCTGTTCATATGGAGGCCATCAATTAAGTTGCTGCAGATTATAATACAAAATTTAATTTCTTAGCGAGGAAAAGCAAATTTTTCTGCATATGTACCACAAAATAAATTAAACTGCAAAGACAGCTATAGTCCTGGAAAATTACAATCCACTTCCAAAAGCTACTGAGATTCCATGTACTGGTGCTTTCAATTTTGTGTCCAAAGTAGCTCAGTTACAGCATCTCTCATGACAATGTGATCATTTTTAACCATACAGAAGAAACAGCATAGCTTAGTCACTTATCTCTCTCATATCTTGGATTGGGGAATCCAGAACAGGTCAAAAGCATAGTATATAGTCAAACAAATTATCTTCCACCCGCCCTTCCCTTGACTAGCATGCTCTTTGATATTATATTTGCATATAGTCAAATGTAACAATTCTTCTGTCCTTTCTGATCCCTTTTGACCTATATCTTCACTCTGGGTGTCATAACTCTACTAAATCTTGAACCTATCCCAATTAAATTCATTGGATAATTACTTTTTTGGTCAAATAGCAATTGCAATAGCACTTAGACTTATATACCGCTTCACAGTGCTTTACAGCCCTCTCTAAGCGATTTACAGAGTCAGCATATTGTCCCCTAAAATTTGGGTCCTCATTTTACCGACCTCAGAAGGATGGAAGGCTGAGTCAATCCTGAGCCTGGTGAGATTTAAACTGCCAAATTGCAATCAGCCAGCAGTCAGCAGAAGTAGCTTGTAGCACTGCATTCTAACCACTACACCACCCCAGCTCAAACTTGGCAATCTCCTTTTATCCAGGAAGGAACCCTCTTGGATCTTTCCCAAGCCCAAGAGGTATATTCTCAGCTAGGCAAGTTGCTCCCAAGGAAAATGTCATGACTGTTATCTTTATCTTTTGCTTCCCCACAAATAATCTTGTTTCTAGCAGATGGAAAAAGGTTCCCTGCCTTTCCATTTTATGAGTATTCTTCCTTTCTTTTTCTTTTTCTTTCTCTCTCTCTCTCCCTCTTGAGTGCCACATCCTGACTTTCATATGTCATGAAAGACTTAACTCTTTGTTTAGCCCCAAAGCTAATCTTTCTCTCTTTCTAACATGCCCACTGTTTTATTTTAATTTAACAGCTTTTTCATTCTTCTTTGACTTCTTCAACTCTCTTTCAGTTTACTGGATTGCATTTAAAAATACATGGAAGAGACCAGTGTATGGTCCAATCAAATTTAAGATAAACACAATATACAGTACATTAATGAGACTTTGTACATAATCATTTTTCTTTTAAATTTTTTACCACTACCTTGAATTCTGATTAGAATTCAAAAGCTTTCTTCCATCTAGGTCACTAGTAGACACTGCTGTCTTATCTTCTACCTGCACTAGTTTGTGTATTCTGAATTTCTTTTTGTTTAAGACACCAAATATTAAGCTATTCAAAATACAGGTCTTCATGGTACTTTTCAAAGATGTTGCTCAGGTTTTGTCAGGAAAGCTCATTGCATACTGTATATCTAACAGATCAAACCACTAACATTAATCTACTGCTTTGTCCACAGTCATATTTGTGTGAAGAAGATAGCTTTTCCAGAAATACTAAAGGTGTATTAATTTTTAAATGTGATTATGTTTTTATCTAGAGCAAAACTAAATTTTGCCTTAACTAATTAGATATTCTTTCCTCAGAGGGTCAAAATTGGAAGATAACTGCATCTGTTTTGCAAGATGGTAGGCTAAACTGAATCAATTGACTTTCCTTAACAAAACCAAATAGCTTCTTCAGATCCAATTGGATGATACCAGATGGAATATCTTAGAAAATTTCATCAGACTCATAATTCTTGACTTTCATGGATATATCCAGCCTTTTTTTCCCATGATGGAGCTCTTCTGGTTTTTTTCTTCAGATGGAAATAATGTGTCCTCTAGTGTTAACTGATACACTGGATGTTAAAATAGAAAAAAATATTGCTGGTCCATGATTATTCTTCATTCTTTTGCAAAGAATAAAACTCTTTGGAGCAGGTTAAACATCAATAAGGTTGGGCAACAGCCATCTAGAAAAGACAGCCTCTTTCTTTTATGTACTTATTTCTCAATCACCTAGAGACAAATTAAGAATAACCATTAGAAATTAATGAAAAGGAGAGAAAATTCCTTTGGTGATCTCACCTGCATGATTTTGGAAAGACAGTTTTCTTATCCAGATATATTCCCCCAGCATATAGAATAGGAGGAGTAAATTAGTTAAAAAGAGGTCCAGTGAAATTATATAACATAATCCCTGAAGTACCATTTTATGAAACAAGCAATCATAACATTAAAATTACATTGACTCAATATCTAGCCAGATACCTTATTCATCAGTAATAACAATCAGCAATATCAAAATCAGCTGGGATCATTTTTCTCTTGTTAAGGTAAAATAAATTATACTAAAAAAACCATGAGAAAAAAGTGGGAAGTTTAAATAGTCAATTAAGTATCAACAACTGAAGGTAATAACATCATGGTGAGATGGATGGCAAACAAATTTAATCATCATCAAGCATCTACCACATAACACCCCAGGCTTAACAATTGCCAATAAGAAAGACAAAAAAGTCTTGATAGTGGATATGAGACAGGAGAATAGAAGAAGAACTGGAGAGGATAACAAAATACAAAGACCTACAAGTAGAAATAGAATGACTGTGGCAAAAGCAACCAAAGGTAGTATCAATAGTAATAGGCACCTTGAGTGCAATCCCAAAGCAACTGGGCACCACTTGAACATCATCAGCATTGACAAATTCGCCATTTGTCAATTGCAAAAGGTGGTTTTACTTGGGAACAGCTTACATCCTGCAATAATATTGTACCATCAAACATCCAGACCTGCCTAACCTGGGTCCTTAGAAAGAACTTGATAGGTAGATAAAAATGCCAAACCCAGTCTAAACATCTGGCTGATTGTGTGATGAATAATTAAGATGAAGACCTTATTCCCCTCTGCGATGCACTAATAAGACCACACTTGACTTGTATTTGGTGTCTGGTTAACATAACTTCAAAAGGATTTGAATAAATTAGAAAAGATTTAGAGAAGAGTGGCAAAGGTGCTGGATGGACTTGGGTGAGAAAAAATCGGGATGCTCAGCCTGGAGAAACAAAGCTGATATTATTATTATTATTATTATTATTATTATTATTATTATTATTATTATTATTCAAACATTGGGCCAGATTGTGGTTTGGTCACCATTTATATTAACTTTGACGTCTATGTTCGATGCAAGAAAGTAGGCTTTATGTTTATGTTAGTGGTATTTATTGGTACTTGCAGTGAGGATATTTCCTCTTCTAAATAAAGGACTTAGTATGTTTTAAAAATCTATAACCAATAAAATGAATTATGTTCTTCTTCTGGCATTTTCTAGTGCCTTTTGCTACTTTGTATTGTTTTTAAGATAATGTAAGGTACATTGCAGATGCTAATAATAACTTTTTCCCTCTTGTTTCAAAAAGTAATTATCCATGCTAAATGCCAACTGTTATTTAAAACAGTGCAATTCTAACTTAAATTAATAAGCATGATGCATTTCTCAGCCTGGGGAGCCAGGGAGCATTGTCTGAGGACATTTTCTGTGGTCATATGACCAGCATGGCTATATGCCAAAGGTGCATGGAACACTGTTACCTTCCCACTGAAGTTGTGCCTATTAATCTACTTGCATTTGCATGCTTTCAAACTGCTAGGTGGGCAGGAGCTGAGGCAAGGAATGGGAGCTCACCCTGTTGCGCAGTGCTCGGGTCTCAAAACCTGGCTGTCAGCTTTCCAGCTGACAAACTCAGCATCTTTAATCCCTGAGTCATCACACCTCCATTTTGAAAGTATATTCACATAAATAGAAAACAAAATTTAAAAATCCAATCTGGTATTTTTGTTTAAATTCTTCAGCTCTAATAAAAATAGTTTTGTTTTTCTTGATTAGAAAGGTATAAATGCCTGTTTTAGAATAAAGAATATATACATATTGTTAATATAACCAAATATCTTGTATAATTAATTTTCTTTTTCTAATTGAATTAACATAATACAAGCAAACCTCACTATTAATGATATCATATGTCTAATAGCTGTGATAATAAAAGAGATAAAATGAAAAAGGAGTCAAAAACTGTCATAAATGTAACAATTTGAAAAAAAAGAATATTGCATTGCTTGAAATCAATGGTACAGATAGCTGCAGATTTCTCCTTCCAGTGTTGTATGAATATTTTTTCAGCCAGCACCACCCAAAAAACAAATCCAGTCCTTGATGTCTTCATAGGTTTCAAATACAGTATTGGGAATGCAGCCAATACTTTTATAAACATCAATCAATCATAACAATGTGTGGCACTATGAGATAATGTTCTAACTCCAACTTGCAGCTCCCATAGCAAGATAATTGTTCTCTGACATTTCCAATACACCCAAAGCATTTTTTGTTTTTGCATTAACTTAATCTTGAGATCATACAAAACAAATTTCACACTGTTTAAAGAGACTCTAAATTGATTTACCAAGGAGACATTTGATTTCTTTTCCAAAGGTTGCATAAATAACAAGTATTCATTTTATCAGCTTTAAGATATGGATTGAGAAACCACAGTTAATTCTTCGAAAAATTCAACAGCTGTGGAACTTCAGAAACAGCACCATCAAACAGACTGAATAAGAAGTTTTTAAACTGAATAAACTGCCAAGAAGGACAAGGTATATTGAACTCATTGTTTAATTCTGTAAAAGTTTTTGAAGTGATTTTGTTAGAACTGAGTTGATCTCAAAGACCAAGTTTTATCTCCAAGATATATTTAGATCTGTTTCTAAACTAAAGAGCTAAATTCTGAATTTCCTTATTCTAGCCAGTTAACTAAAGGTAGAATAACTGCCCAGTAAGAAACCTGAAACTATATAAAGTTAAGTCATTCCTTTTTTCCTAGTCTTACTTCTTAACCACTACATTGCACTAGAATCTGAATGTTTATGTCTTAGATGGTGTGCTTTTACTCTTTGAGTGTTTTACCATATTTGTACTGTCACATTTCTTGGAGGTGAGTAAGCTTTTATCTTTATAGTTTTAGTTTATTTAGTTTATTTTGTCAAGCATATATAAGATAACAGGTAAAAGTATAAACATAATTTGAATACACAAAAAGAGTAAGTAAAAAGGAATATTAGGACAGGGACGGTAGGCACGCTGGTGCACTTATGCACTCCCCTTACCGACCTCTTAGGAATGGGGTGAGGTCAACAGTAGACAGTTTAAGGTTAAAGTTTTGGGGGTTTGGGGAAGAAACTACAGAGTCAGGTAGTGCATTCTAGGCATTGACTACTCTGTTACTGAAGTCATATTTTCTGCAATCGAGTTTGGAATGGTTTACCTTAAGTTTGTATCTATTATTTGCTCGTGTATTGTTGTGGTTGAAGCTGAAGTAGTCATTGACAGGAAGTACATCAAAAGTCAGTCAGAACTGCCCAGGGTTTTCAGAAACAAACAATGAAACAAACAAACAAAAAATCAGTTAAATATTCCCCTGTGCATTTCTATGGAGTTGACAGCAGCTCAGACTACATCTGATAGTTTCACTGCTAAACTTTCTCTACTCTGGCTGCATAATCCAGATTGGAGATACTGTTAAAAGGTTGGAAAGACATGCTCTGTACTTTTTCTACCTTATTTATACAGCCCATGTATAAATTATCTTAAACTCAAGTTTGACCTTTGGCGACTTCATAGGACATCAATGTTTTTTTTTTCTAGACAGCTGTATGGAAATGATTTGCCATTATCTTCTCCTGGAATGTTTTTCTGTATCTCCCAATCTAATCTATATATCTCCTGGTTCCTGAGGGTTTTCAACAAAATATTAATCTGGCCCAAACCTGCTTAACTTCTGAGCCCAGAGATGTTTGGCTAGATGCTGACATCTGTTTGCGTTACTGAATATATTACTGAAATTTGTAAATTATTTTTAAAGAGCAGATTAGAACAGTTGAAAGTGCAGGGCACTGATTTATTGATTCTACCTTTATATATATATTACATTTCACTGGAACAAAGGAAAGTGATTATTTTAAAAATAAAAACCAGAGGTCTTCTACAAGCTTGATTAGTTACATAGTGTGTTGGAGAATACCCAATTGACTCCATTAATTAGGAGCAAGGCTACTGTTTCAGAAAGTAAAAGAAAGTCCATTTTACAGAACCGTGCTACTGTATAGTATTTGAACTGTGTAGCCACTGTGTAGAAATAAATTCTAGTAAATCATGGGGTAGCAGCAAGCTCTACACCACCTTAAGGTTTTCTCTCATTATTAAATTCAAATTGATTTTGATCAAGAGAAGTTGAGGCCTACAGAAGCTTGTATACAAAATTTTCCTTTCTAACTCCTTATTGTAGTCTTTGCATCATTTAAAAATGATCCTTCTGAGAATCGGTCTTTTCTGTACTTTGATATGCAGAGGAAAGTCAAAGAGAAGGATTTTGGTCAAAATTATGATAGCTAGTCTGTTTCAGAGGTTTGTTTGAAACCTGTTCCAGATGCAATCCATATCATCTCCTGTTAGTCATATCTGAAATCCCAGAGAACTATCACCAATCAATATTAACATCTTTTGGTTTAATGGATCAAAGGCTTAAATTGGGTAAAACTTCATATCTTCTTTTGTTCTGGCTATGAACATCCTATTCAACAAACCATTATACATTTTTAATTTATTAACAAATATGCAATCAATTAATTATTCTTAAGTACCATGCATTCAACAAAATAAAACTTTACACTTCAGAATTTAATACAGATTACTATGTATTATTTTCATCCAATTAGATCCTTATGTTCCATAAAGTAAATAGCATTAATTTATTCAAGTTTAATAAAAAAATAATATCCATTAAGGTTTAAGGAGATTTTACATAAATGTAAAATGTAGACACCAGATAAATATTTAGTGTCAAGCTGAATTTTGACAAGGAAGTACTGCAATTTAAATTTGGCCATCTGCTCCAGTGGGATGTGTTAAAAGACAGATGAAACAAAAATCTGAATTAATTAACTTTTTTCTTTTTTCAAAACATGTGTCTCAATTAATCATCTCAGAAAAGAATAGTTATTTTTTTTCTCATACGATACTTTCTTCATCTTATTCTACTTTTTATAACATGTTTATTTACCTGTGACATCAAGCATTGACCTTAACTCGTATTGGGATTCTTCAGGCAAACCTGAAATAAATACTATTTCATTATAATATTTTCTCAAAGTGACCTTAGGTCTAAATTTACAAAAATTTAGAAAGAAAATGAAGGGATGTAACTATTCAAGAAGTGGTAAGTATTCTTAGATCTTTTTAATAGATTTGGGATTGTTTTAACTGTGAAAATGTGGAACTGAAATGTATAAGTACAGGAAAACAAATGAATCATAAAGAAATAGCTTTTGCCAAATTCTCTCTCTCTCATAACAACTAAAACCTGATTAGGAAATGGCATTACCCTGCTTTGAATTCTTCAAATGTAAATGTAAAACATACCAATATTACATTAAGTAAAAATAAACAAACAGTACATTGTAGTTTGGAAATGTAGATAAAATGTGTACCTGAATGTGGTACACATTACAAGAAATACATACTAAACAAGAACACCTTTCCACAGAAACTTTCATTTTAAAAAAATTAAAAAATCAAACTGATATCAAAACTGAAAAGAGAAATAAATGAGAAACTGGGGCAACTTAAAAGATATGGATACATCAATCCCACAGTGTTTTTTTTCTGCTGTATAATCCTAATTTTATGAAAACTCTGTGAGCCATGAGGGGGAAAAAATCCTGCTTTTGCTTTCTCTGTTTCCATTTTTATAAGGCACTTGAGATCAAAGATTTCCAACTTAAAAGGCTAACCGTCCCTGAAATTTGTGAAGTCAAAATGCTATGTTAAAGCATAAATGGATACAGAAATCATGTGATATATCTTCTGCTCTCTCACCTAGGTAATGCAGTACATAAACTGTCCATTAGGACAGTTTTAAAAAGAAGATATAGTATCTTCAGTCATAATTGACATAATTGACACTTCTAGAGTGAGCATGGTTCCTGTGAGAAAAGATGGCATTACATTTCCTTTCTAACAATAATTGTTATCTACTTGCAAATACAGGCCAGTGTATGATAATTATATTGTGATAATTTGCTTTTCTGAATAAACCATGTAGAGAAAGAGGGGAGGGGAGGGGAGGGGAGGGGAGGGGAGGGGAGGAGAGGAGAGGAGAGGAAAGGAAAGGAAAGGAAAGGAAAGGAAAGGAAAGGAAAGGAAAG
>WNWU01013802.1:16808094-16835248 GCA_012654045.1 Ptyas mucosa
GAAAGGAAAGGAAAGGAAAGGAAAGGAAAGGAAAGGAAAGGAAAGGATACTTCTCAAGAACTATTGCAATCCTTACATGCATTTAAACAGGATTGAAAATCCATTTTTGCCATAATAACAAAAACAGCATAAATCAGAGATTTAGGATTAAGCAATGAGATAATCATGTTACTTCTGAGTTCTAACATGAACCATCTGTGCCCCCATCCCGAATAGAATATGAAGTTAATGATTACTGCATAGGAAATTGTTTTTTCTGGGTTCTGGAGAACAAACTGATTTTTATACAAGGAACCCATGTTGTGATAGCAGAGATGACACTATATATATGCATAATGAGGAGGTTGGCTTTCAGGGGATATCAGTTCTGCCATCATTTGCAATGGAAATGTGCATTTGAGGAAACCATGTAATGAATCCCTTATAGATGATATGTCTTTTATCTTGAAAATCAATTTAGGTTTCTATATTTATACATTGAAATGCATCAATAGTATTCATATCAATATATATTTAAATATCAGTAATGTTTCTGGAGCACTGGCAATGCCGTATTCCCATTTTCATAGCTCAGCCAGTGGTGAAATTCATCAGTTCTACCTGGCTCGGGTGAACCAGTAGTGCCGGCAGCAGGAGGCTCTGCCCATCCACCCAGACATCATCATGTCCCGTTTTATACCCTCTGCGCATGCGCAGAAGGCTCTGTGCACACATGAAGGAGGTGCGTGCAAGCTCACATTTGCGAACCGGTAGCAAAGGGAAGTAAATTTCACCCCTGAGCTCAACCCATACCACCCAAATGCAAAAAATTAAATGGATAAAATATCTCAGTTCTCTGCTGAGTTCCACATTCAGTAAAAAGGTTTCAAAGAAAGAAGCCCAATATATGTTATTGGGTATTGTTTGAGACTTTAGCAACTGAAACAGCTATAAAACTGCCAACTGTTCTCTACATTGAATTATCTAATTTGTAGTCCCTCTCAATTAAATATTTGTTTAAAATGACTAAAATATTACATGGTCACCAAGATTTAATGTCCTCTCATTAATTTTTGCAGGCTTTGTCTTCATTTACACCAGTGGTGGGATTCAAATAACTTAACAACCGGTTCTCTGCCCTAATGATTTCTTCCAACAACCAGTTAACCAAACTCAGAAAGTTAACAACCGGTTCTCCCTAAGTGGTGCAAACTGGCTGAATCCCACCACTGGTTTACACCTTCATATTCCTGGCACCCTATAAACCATGATCAGTGTGTTAATTTTTAATATACCACTAGATCAGAGGTAGGAAATTATGGCCCTTTTATGATCTGGCTCAGGAATTTTGGGAGTTCACAGTTCATAAGAGAGCAATAGTTTTCCACCCCTGCACTAGATATTTTAAAGATCATGCCTATAAGGTAAATATATAGGGAATAGGGTGTAGGGAAGCTGGATATAAAACCACATCTACATTATTCTCACCAAAATAAAATGTGATGTTTCCAGGCTTGTAATTTCTTGACACTCCTTAAACTATATTCACAAAATGTTTCCTTGGATCCATCATGTTGAGTGATATCTTTGCTGGCCACCTTCCATATGCAGCCCTGAGGGAGAACATTACTTGATGTTCCATGAAACTTCACTGTGTAGTTAGAGGCACATTCCTCTTTTGCCCCTTTGGTGCTGGAATGCTGACATCTATAGAGCAGTCATCAAATTTGGAGAAGAATGATATATAGGTGTAGTTTAATTTCTTCTTCTTCTTCTTCTTTTTGCTTTATTTAAACACTTGTAGGATGCATCATCAGAAGTAGGAGGAATCCACTTAACTTTCCAAAAAAACCCCAAAATTAAATATAACATAACAAAACAATCTATTAGTACGTGTGAAAGTACTTGAAGAGAAGGTGGAAAATAAAGTTTAATAACTATTTCAAGAGGCTTCTGGGACCACTCCCAATGTTTTTATGAACTTCATGTAGTATGGTGGGATGGGGAATGGTAGAAATTTATAAATTGTATGCAATTGATCTTGGATTCAGTTCTAAGATCCAGGTAAGTGTGGGGAAAAATATTCTCTGAAATCCAGGAGAATACTCACATACATCAGAGGTGCAAAATCTGAGGCTCCACAGTCACATGTACTTTCTCAAAGCTGAAAGCGCATCCACATATTATGTTATTAATCTGTTTCCTAAATCAAAGTTACTTAAACTTACAAGGTGAATTCATGTTTTAGTTCAGCCTTGGGCTGGGGATACTTATGTCCAAGCAGATAGTTAAGAGCTGAAATTGCCAAACTCTTCACAGTAGTATTCCCAATGAAATAATAAACCCGTGGAAATACATTTGTCTAAAATTCCACCCACTATAATAGCAATGCAAAAATTCAGCAGTCAAGTTTGGTATATTTTTGGAGATGTTCCCATATTTTATTTGTATCAGATTCCATGTATCTAAACTGTATCATTTTTATCTTGCATAATAAAATGTTCACAAAATAAATATCAAAATGCTTAATTTCAATTTCAATTTTATATATAAAGCATAATTTTACTGTAGCATATTTCATATTTAGCATATTAATATGTATATCACAGTATGCTCATACAAATAAAGTTACAGAGGGATTATTTGCTGAAAATTTAGACATTAAAAAATATTCAGCAAATCAATATCATGTATGCATAATATTTAAATGTAACCAAGCTATATTCACACTTGCAGAAATAATTAAATTAAAACTCAATGACATTCATTGAATAAAAATGCACTCTAGCTTTAAAGAATTCATGCTTTCATTATAATTTAAACAACTTAAATACTACCAGCAAGTTTTATTTTCCCAGTAAACAGTTGCCAAGAAGAAATATATATATACATCACTTTCAGAGATCTAGCTCCATCTAGTGGAATAACGTTATATATTTTTAAAATCATGCTATTTGTTCAGAGGACTAGGTGATATTACATCATAGTCTGGGATAAAGAGATTGAAATTTATAATCTGTTAATTACATAAAATTCACTTGTGTCTTCACTTCAATGCTTATAAAAGCAAAATTCAAACATAATGCAACATAATACAAATTGATATTTTTATCTAATCTCATCCAATTATTTTCTCCCTATGTGGAAATATATTTTAAATTGAACAGCAAGAAACTACAATGTACCATTCCTGCTATATTACATTTATTATGTACAGTCTGTAATTAGAAAATATGCATTAGTGACAGGTTCATAACAAGAGAGTTTAAAAGCTGTGATTAGTCCAGAATTTAATCAAGTCAAGGTTAATGACTTGATTGATTTGATAGTGGGAATATTAAATTCTGGATTCATATTTTCCCTGCAGAAGAAGATCCTTATTGTTCACAAAGCAGAATAAATCAACTGTTCCCTAAAACCCTTTAACTTATATTAAAGAAATAGGCCACCTCAAAGGAAGCAGACATACAGGCACATGAATTCAGAAGAGCTTCCTAGTAAGAGAAAACGTTTAGAGTTAACAAGACCCACAAAAATATTTATTACAAATGTTTTCCATGCCACATCTATGAAATGAATCTGAGCAGTGTCCAAAAGATGATAGAGATAATACTTTTATTATATATGTTTTAATCATGTGATGTATGTGTAATATTATATTAAGATACATAGTAAAGTTTACAAAACATGTAATATTTAACTTCATCCATCATATGCAGGAATTTGAATTAAACATGTGTGGTTGCTTCAAAATATAAAGAGCTATCAGATGACCCATTCATTTTGCCATGGGGTACAATATTTTCAAGAAAGGCTATACTTCCAGTAAGTTATATGTTAATAATAGATGAAATAATAGATGTACACTTTTGATCTGGTCTCTTATTTCCTTGATCCAATAACCCAACAGAAGTAAATATTACTTAAACAATTAATAATGTCTCTAAACCATTGTTTTGCTTTCTTCAGCAGAAACAATTGTTAACTTTCAAAGATTACCTTTAAGTCAATAACACTGTTATTTCATTAATTAACAATAAATTATTTTAGTGTAGATTTTAAACTGAGGAATTTTTTCTTCTTGAATATTATCTTACATGTAATTATTCTGAAGCAAAACAAAAAGTTTACCTTTCACTAATAAGTTGTATTCATAGAGTAATAATCTACAAATAGTGTGCAATGATTTTAGGAAAAAACCTGAAAGGATATAAAATCCAAACTAATCTAGCATCCCCATTAATTATTTGAAAAGAGAAAATAAAACATCAATTAGATTTGCAAATAATACCAGATTAGAGATGCTGGAAACCATGGTGAAGAGAGGAAACTACTGTGAGGGAAAGCTGAGAACAGAAAAGGAGGAAACTTAATACAATTAATTCAATCAAGTGAAAGGCAGTCATAAAAGCTAACAAAGAACTGATTTGGAAATAAGTAATGTGATCGATTTGCAGCATCAGATTAGAAAAAAATCAGTTGGAACCAATGAAGAAATTAGAAAACAAAGAAACAAAAATATACAGTTCCACTGAATTTAAGCAGAATCAGCTCTAATGTATAACTAGGTGAAAAGAGGGCCAGTTAGTGTTTCTTAGATAAAAACCTGGCTTCTTGTAGGAAACCTACAAGTAAGTCTCCCTGTCACACTAGCAATTCCAAAACATGTCCTGCAAACATATGAATCATCAGCTCTACATAAACTAAGCTAGTCTGGGACTTTGCAGTGCTGCATCTATATTGACTTGAGTAGAATGGTAGTTTTCGTATAAAGTCACCAGTTTGTTCAATTCCATTTTTTACTCCAATTTTCTTTTTGGAGGATTACCCTAGAGAATGATCTTTATCTAAAACTAATATGTCATGGAAATAACATCATATTTATATATTTGGACAGACCTAGTTAGGTTTACAGGAAGTTTGGCAATGCCCCTCAGACTCTGGTTTGACTGAGATTTTGGTCATCACTTGGAATGTGATGCAGCTTTAAAGGATTCTGGATGAAATGGATTATTTGGACCCCTTTCAGATAGGATTCAGCCTAATGTAGGGGTTGGATGACCTCTGGTAGGAGCAAAATAGGGGGAGGGCATCCAACGTAGCTCTTCTTGACCTCTCAGCAATTTTCAATGCCATCAATAATGTTATTCTTTCGGACCAGCTCCAGAAGATGGCACTGTGGTGTGTTGGTTCTGCTTCCTCTGGAACTGATCCCAGTTGGAATTTGGGGGGGGGAAGGTCTAGTCCAGAGCCCCTACTTTGTGATCTGTCTCAGGGCTTGGTTCTTTCTTCCTTACGGAATGGAATGGAACTGAACGGAACGGAATGGAATGGAATGGAGTGGAGTGGAAGGGAATGGAAGGGAACGGAACGGAACGGAATGGAATGGAATACTTTATTTGCAAAGTGTGATTAGATACACAAGAAATTTGTCTCAGGTCAGTACATGCAATGCTGCAGAATAATAATTGTCATAATAATAATACCAATAAGAGCATGACATAAAGAAGATAATAAGGATAAGTGATGATACTGCAACCATACTACAGGGGTAAATATACATAAACATTAGACAGCATTATGAGAATTAGGTGTTCCGATTGATGAGGAAGGGAAAAACCTGTCCCTGTACTTCGTTGTTTTGGCATGCAATGGCCTGTAGCACTGTCCTAAGGAGGAAGACTTGAAATAGTTTATATTCAGGATGTGATGGGTCTCTGTAGATATCTTCTCAGCCCTCCTTGTGATCTGTGCAATATTTCAACACGAATCAACATGAAACTGCTGTATCTCCTTGATTTGGTGGCATTGCAAACAATGAACAGAAATGTTCTATAATAAAATAATATATTTCTTAAATGATTACCTGGTTATAACACAGTTTTGCATTGTTCTCAAAGTTATCTAATGAAAATGTTTCATTGAATTATACACAAATTTCTTTTTTTTATTATTATAAAAGTTTTTTATTGGTTAAAAATAAACAATATTATCGCTTACAATATGTGGAATTTTCGCTATCCTTTTACAAAGATATATATATTTTCTTTTTTTTTTTTCACATACAGCAGATCTTCCCTTATTAGAATTTCAAATTTAACAACCAGATTTATACAAAAATATCAGTTCGGTATCCAGAGTAATATCAAAGTTTACAAAAATAAGAGATGTCATAAAAGGCACAAGATAATAGATTCCTCCCACTTTGTAATTTCTTAATTCTAGGTCTCAAGGTTCTGGCCTTAGCACCCCCCTCCTCCCGGACCGCCACGGCCTCGCCCGCCCCCGTTCCTTGATTATCTGGTACCTCCCCTTCCTCGGTTCCTGTATCTTCCCCCTCTAGGAGGGTCTTATGTTGCTCCAAATAGGCCTTAGCCTCCACCACACTATTAATTTTCTTCCTACTGCCCTCCCAGAAAATCATCAAACCTTCCGGCATCAACCACCTGAAGCCAATTCCCTTAAGGTACAGTTTATTTGATAAAAAATAATAATTTCTTCTTAATTCTCGTACCTGTCTAGGGATCTGCTTCAGAATGGTGACCTCCTTGCCCCTGTATATCAGTGCCCCCAATCTTTGATTTCTCAGTATTTCATCTCTCGTTACCCTTCTCACGAATTTAATGTGAACCTCTCTTGGGACACTGTGTAAAATTGCATATTGTGAGTTTACTCTATAAACTAGATCCATATCCCATCTCATAAAGTCCAAACCTCTTTCAGTAAATTCGCCCAACAATTTAGCCATCACTTCTCGCAAATCTTCCTGGTCCACCTCTTCCACATTTTGAAACCTGAGAAAATAAGACATTCTATCCAGCTGCGAAGTTAAGATTACATTTCCTCTCATTTCTTCTCTCTTCTGGATTGCCCGCACCTCCCCCTCCAAACCTCCCACCTTTTTCTTATTCTCCTCTGCCACCTGTTGAACAGCAGTTAAATCTTTTTTCATAACTACAATTTCAGATTTTATTTCCAGTTGCCCTTTTTGCAGGTCATCAAGTTTATCAAGTTTCACAAGTTTCTCATCCAATTTTGCCAATTTCTCCAGAATTTTTTCCATGTCACCTGCAGCTGGTCTTTGTCCTTTTGCCATCTTGCAATGATAAAGAATGAGAGGTCCTCAGGTAGGCACAAGCATCCAGAGAGAGGAAAAGATTTTCTTAAAAGTCAGCACAGTTTCCTCACAATCCACCAGAGGGCGCTCACAGAAGCAATGAGTCCGGCTCGTAGAGTAGGTCAAACAGGAAACCAGAGGTGGGTGATGTCATCAATTGTGTACAAAGAAGCAGGAAATCAGGCCCCGGCCATAACTCTCCGGCAAAGAGAGAGGCCTCCAGTCTCCCTTCTCGAATTCCACCTCCACCATTCTCCACAAAAAATCAGCGAGGTAAGAGGTCTCCTTCTTTTTTCCTCCTCTTTTGTCTCAGCCACGGCGCCCTTCCCAGCTACAGGGGGGGGAGAAAAACTTCACCCCCGCTCACTCGCAGGACGCCTCGTCACTTCGCCAATCAAGGTCTCTCCTTTTCTGCTTATTTTCTCGCCTGCATCCCTTCCTCTTCTGATCGCCTCTTTACATGCTACCTTAATTTCAATATACACTGGGTCCTACAGGCGCAATGGCGCGTTCAGCGGCCTTGAGAATGGCCGCTATGCACTGCCCCCACTCGCCGGAGCCTCGGGCGCGCCAGCATTGGCCGCCCAGCCCCTGGAATTGAGGCAGGGGACCCCTGGTGAGCCACCCTTAATGGCGGATACCCCAAAACCAGGGCACCCAGCCCCGAGGGGCCTCCAAGCGGGGGGTTGAGATGCTGGGGCAAGAGCTCACCCAGGCAGCGTCCGTCGCCATCCGGAACCGAAAATTGTCCACAAATTTCTTAAATTCAAGCCACATACTTTCCAATGAAAACTGAACTATTGATTATAGATGCATTGGAGTAAAATAAATAAGTTTCACTACAGTTACTTCAGTTATAAAGGCCTGTGACTCAAGTCCTTGGGAATACTATTATGCTTCTATCTGTTAGGTCAGGGGTCTCCAATCCCCAGGCTGTGGCCCACTCCTGGCCTATTTGGGTCATGTGAGTGAGGCCAGCACGTGTGCACTGGTCCGCTGTTCGTAAAAGTTAAGCTGCGCATGCATGTGCGTACCAGCCCACTGCTCATGTGGCCCAGTTCCTCTCTCCCGCCCCTCGCCAGGCCACCAAGCTGTAAACATTGGGGACCACTGTATTAGGGTATAACTATAAGGATATAATATACTGGGATTTTCTAGAAAATTAATTTGGTAGGATTGTAACATAAAGTAATTAAATTTATTCCCTCTGCAGAAGTTCATATACTTCATATTGGATGGTGGGGTGAGAATGTACATGAACAGGAAGTCCTGATTTAATCAATATTTTAAACTATATCTCCTCTTTTTCTTAAGAGTGATTTCATCTACAGTAAAATGATTATACCTCTACATAAACTTAGATTATTTTAATGATGATTAAATGAAGTGTTGTATCCCTGACTATTGAGAGGATGCTCTGCTTGAACCTTATCAAAGCAAGATGCACATTTGAAGATCTGCATAGCCTTACAGTTATGAACATGACAAGCAATTATTACATCCTACATTTATCTTAAAAGAAAGCTGGTTACATCTCCAAATTAAGATTGCAGAGTCAACTTAGAAATGCTGAAAATGTAATGAAGGAAGTAGATGTTTTCTATTTCTGCTTGATCTTCCCTTTTGGAGGGGGCTTAATCTCAGGGTCATCTTCCTTTCAGATAATTATAGTTATTTTGTATTTTTTTAAAAAAAAATCAGCTAGTTGCTTAATATTACAGCAAGCATAACATTAATTACAGTAGGGAAAAAGAAGAATCCAAGGAAAGGAAATGTGATTGCTTAATTTTTTTAAATAACCATCCATTAGGAGCTAAATTGAAACATACCCATTTAAAAGATGTCCCTGGCATGTCTTGGGGTTGTTTTTTTTCCCCTGCCCTCACATAGGAAAAATAAAACCCTCCTTGTATGTGGTAGAATAACCAATCCTGAAGCGTTCATCTTCGTTGGAACAGAAAGGACATTATAAAGTATGCAAGATATAATTTAACCTCTAATTTTCCTACATCTCTACAAAGCTCCTTCACGTATGTTTTAAAACAATTCAACACTAATGGAGCTAAAGTAGCCAAGGTTTAGTTACGTTTACTTTGCTGAGGCTGGATTGGCTTCAGTCCACAAAGCCAGTCTTGAATGGTTTGTAGATGAGGCTGCTATGAACCAATATGATTGAGGTTAAGTGAAAGCTTGGATCACCTTTATCATTTATCATTACCCTATTCAACTGAAATATGAACAAACAAAAATCTCTTTTGATTTTGGCAACATTTGAGCCCACCTCCGGGTTTCCAACCAAAGTACATCTGCATGTTATTAAGTTTGTGCCCAGTAATTTAGTCCTGGCACTGTTTGCATAGGTATGTTTGAATTCCAAAAAATATACAGTGGCTAAAGAATTCTTTGGAGACAAGGTTTCTTTCCAGATCAATATTTGTGTATATTAGCTATTTTTTTTCCATTTTAAAGTTAGCATACCAGAATAAAATCTCATATTTACATATTTGTATATGCATCAAAAGCAATGGTATGCAGCCTGTTCAAATAGGATGAAGGGGAGATGTTTCTTTCCAGAAATATGCTACAAACATCTTTCTCTTTCAAGTTTTGTTGTTCTAGAAAATGCTAGAAGCAAAAGCATTTTAGCATTTAGCATTTCTAGAAAATGCTAAAAGCAACAATTGAAGCAAAAAAAATGTAGCATTTACTCATATTTAATAGGTTTTTTATTATTATTCATTTAAAACAATGACTTCTTACTTTTCTCCCTTTCATTGCTCATTTCAGTGTCAAACTATTTTGCTAAACTGATTCAATCTACGTGAATAATAAAGTGGGACTGAAGATACCTCTAATACAGTCATTTGTTCCTTGGTTATTTGTTCATTGAATTATAACCTCTATTCTGGAGGTTTATTAATCTGGATTCAAAACAACAACAACAACAACAATGCACTTCTTCACTGATAATCTTATGAGAGAATGGAATGCCAGGAAGATAAAATAAAACAAAATGGATATTACAATAAATGAGAGAGAGATCAGAATCTTCTGTTATTCAGAAAAAGGATAAAGTTTACAAGAACTGGTCATTATATGGTTAGTTCAAACATGCATGAGTACCATTTCCTGATTGTAACTTTGTTTTTTAAAAATGAGTTTTTGTCGTTGTTGTTAGTTGCGAAGTCGTGTCCAACCCATCACGACCCCATGGACAACTTTCCTCCAGGCCTTCCTGTTCTCTACCATCCCCCGCAGTCCATTTAAGCTCACACCAACTGCTTCAGTCCATCCAGCCACCTCATTCTCTGCTGTTCCTTTCTTCTTTTGCCCTCAATTGTTCCCAGCATTAGGCTCTTCTCCAGTGAGTCCTTCATTCTCATTAAGTGGCCAAAGTATTTGAGTTTCATCTTCAGGATCTGGCCTTCTAAAGAGCAGTCAGGGTTGATCTCCTCTAGGACTGACCGGTTTGATTGCCTTGCAGTCCAAGGGACTCGCAGGAGTCTTCTCCAGCACCATAGTTCAAAGGCCTAAATTCTCTGACGTTCAGCCTTCCTTATGGTCCAACTTTCACAGCCATACATTGCAACTGGAAATACCATAGCCTTGACTATATGCACTTTTGTTGTTTCTGCTTTTTAGTATGCTGTCTAACTTTGCCATAGCTTTCCTCTCCAGGATTAAGCGTCTTTTAATTTCTTGGCTGTAGTCCCCATCTGTGGTGATCTTGGAGCGCAGGAAAATAAAATCTGTCACTACCTCCATTTCTTCCCCATCTATTTGCCAAGAATTGAGAGGGCCGGATGCCATGATCTTAGTAAAAATGAGTTTTAATCCTTGTCAAATAGTAAAATCTATCTACATAGGAGCGTAATGGCTCAGCAGTTAAAGACAATGAGCTTGTCAACTGGAAAGTTGACAGCACGGATTCAAAGACCCAAGTGCCATGCAATGGGGTGAGCTGCCGTTACTTGCCACAGCTGCTGCCCACTTAGCCATTTGAAAGCATACGAATGCAAGTGGATTAATAGGTACCACTTTGGTGGAAAAGTAACAGCATTCCATGCAACTTTGGTGTATAGCCATGCTGGCCACATGATCATGGAAAATATCTTTGGACAACGCTGGCTGAGAATTCAAATAAGCATCAACAGACTAAATGTGATACCTCTCCTGCACGAGCTGCACTGGCTTCCTGTGGTCTTCTGGGTGCGCTTCAAGTTGTTGGTGACCACCTTTAAAGCGCTCCATGGCTTAGGGCCGGGGTATCTACAAGACCGCCTTCTGCCACCAATAACCTCCCACTGGCCAGTTCGCTCGCACAGAGAGGGCCTCCTCAGGGTGCCGTCAGCCAGACAATGTTGGCTGGCGACCCCCAGGGGGAGAGCCTTCTCTGTGGCAGCACCTGCCCTCTGGAACGACCTAACCCCAGAGTTACGCATGATACCAGTCCTCCGGACTTTTAGTCAGGTCCTGAAAACGCATTTATTCCACCTAGCCGGGCTGGCTTGATCCAATCCTCTTGGTTTTAATTGAATTTGAATTTGGTTTTAATTGGGCTGTTTTAAATTGTTGGGCTGAAATTGTTTAATGTCTTTTAAACTGTTTTTAAATTTTATATTGTTATGTTTTACTTCGGCTGTTCGCCGCCCTGAGTCCTGCTTTCCAGGGCAGCATAAAAATTTAAATAAAAAATAAATAAAAATAAATAAAAGTAAAAGTGATATGAAAATAAGATTAAGTGAGTAAGATTCTATATTATTTTTAATCTCTGCATAGTCATCCTTATCAGTTTAAAAATAAATTTTGGACATTGTGTGAGCATAGGACTTCTTTTGTTACTAACATAGCCCAACTCTGCTCAGACTTCTGAACAAACCTGGTTTGGGGGGAAGGAGAGTAGAACATGGTATGCCTGCTTTAAATGTCACACCTTAAGTGTAGATTTCTTCAAGGAATTCTTTTTAATATCCCCATCTTATACAGACGCCTGGAAACTAACTCTGGGGTAAGTAATCATGTTAATACATTCTGTGCAATAGGAAAAATACAAGTAGATAGAAATAGTAATGTTCCATTAGATAGCATAGCAATAAGAATATATAGCAATCAGAAAAAAACAGAACTATGTTCATCTATCAGGCAGTCAGAACAAGGAAGAATAATATCCATACCTTAAGCCCATGAACATCCCACAAGGAGCAGTGGAATTATGTGTTTGGTTTCCATATTATTCAAACATGAATTATTCTTATTTGTAGCTCAGGGTTGAAAGGAAGGGTCCTTGGTGCTTTCTGAGCCTTTTTTTCTTCAAATGTTTCATTACCCAAACTTGATAACATAAGTGCTGATCATCAGTTTTGATACTGATTTTAATTCGAATTGTTTTTAAATTATGGGCCAAATTTTATCTAAATTATTTTAAAACTTGTCTTAACTTTTGTATATAATGTTTTTTAGTTGGTTGTTCTCCGCCCTGAGTCCGGAAGGAGAAGGGCGGTATAAAAATTTAATAAATAAAATTTAATAAATAAATCAGTGGTGATGAAATCTCTGCAAGAAAACAACCAAACTCAGAGAGCACCAAAGACCCCTCATCTATCATTCTTTCCCAGTTTAGTTTAAAGCACTAAACAATTCTTTGATTTGCTCAAATGTCTGCAAGGGTTGCAACTGGTTTACCCTGGTTGTCCTCTCTGCAACTCCCCCCCCCCCGCTTTTAACAAGAATATTAAGTCTTTTAACAGAGCCATTTGAGTATATATGAGCAAACACAATCATAGGTCTTTTCTCAATATTTTCTTCACATTCAGTCTTTTTTTATTTTGTGACATGCTGAAAATACTAAGAACTCATTTTCTTTAACTATTGTGAAATCCCAAGTAAGCTCTCTACAGTACACAGTTGTTACCAAACTTTCATGAAACATGAAATATGTGATGCAGCAGACAGTTTGAACTGGAGCTGTGGAAGAAATGGCTCCATTTAAAATAAAACCCTTTTAAGGCCAGTGGAAAGCCAACTCTATCTTTGGATCCTGAATACTGATCACCTTCATTTCTGGCATATTTTTTGCTTTCTGTGAGCAAACCTTTTCTGATGTGGACACACCGGTCTTCCATTGGCTCTAGACCATAACCAAGTGGGAATCATAAAGCCTAAGTTATAGATGTGGCTTGCTAGCCTGTTCAACGCAGGGGGAAAAAAAACAAGTGTGTATTCAGTTTTGACAGTCAGATAGTCTTGTGCTAATTTCCTTTTCTCAGAAAAGCTTTTTCTGAGCTTTTGCCTGCTATGTTTTGAGAGTTGGCTCTTACAAAGCTTTTATATGATATGGGGGACTTGAAAGAAATTAAAGAAGACCTAAAAAAAACCATTTGATTTTCTTGGCAATAAAAATTAAGCAATAACAGAAAGATGAGGCACACCGTGACGACAACCTTACCTGACTCATCATTCATCAGATCCTGATGCCTCCAGGGGGCGCAGAAAGTATTTGAAAGCTAAATTGGCCAAATGTCTAGTCAGAGAAGAGCAGCAAGAGATGTGGAGGCTGTGTTTATCATTATTGTGCAGGAAAACAAACAGGTTAGGAAAGCTCTTCCAAATGACTGGATTTAAGTGGGGCAGAGCTAGGTTGAAATCTCAGCTCAGCTCAGCTCAACTATTTGTGGAGCTGGGTTTGGCTAATCTTTTTTTTTCCTCTTAAGCTGCTCACAGGGCTATGTTGAGGAGGAAAGGGACAGTGAATATGAACTGCCTAGGACTTGAAAGAAAAACATACACATCTCCTGCCGCTCTCCCATCGTCCCGTGCGCACAGAGTGGGCCTCCTCAGGGTGCCATCGGCCAAACAATGTCAACTGACGGTCCCCAGGAGGAGAGCCTTCTCTGTGGGAGCCCCGACCCTCTGGAATGGTTTGCCCACCGAGCTCAGGACAGCCCCCGACCTCCTTTCCTTCCATCCCGGGTTGAAGACGTGGCTCTTTCATCAACTCAACTGATCCGTTTGGGGTACACTGTTATAATTTTAAACTGTTTTAATTGGGCTGTTGATTTTAATTTTATTTTATTGTGATTTGTATCGGAAATCGTCGTTTTGTAAGCCGCCTTGAGTCCCTCGGGAGAAAGGCGGCATATAAATTGCAATAATAAATAAACAAATAAAGTGAATTAAAAAACATATTTGCATGGAAAAAATGTAAAGTACAAATGTAATCAGAAAACTCTAAAGCACGCATATCCAGCTGGATGTCTACACAGTCCAAAAATAGACTTAAAAAAAATCAGTGCAACAGGGGCAAAAGAAGTTTTTTTTAAAGATACTACATTCCCCGATGTACAGTCATACTTTTTAAAAAAACTTTTAAAGACATTGCTCCAGTTTTATTGCCTGTCTCTCAATCCTGCCCTTCCCCAATCACAGTAAGCAATTAAGAACAATAATTGACTTGTTTGCTTTTGTTTTCCTATTTTCAGCATTAAAGCTGTTCACTGCCACTAGATGGTGCTCTTCTCTTACATGCAAAGCAATGGGAGTTCCGATATGTGGGGACTGTCAATTCTAGCATGTTATTTGCTCATTGAAGCTTTGGCAGATAAAAGGAAGTTATAAAATTTCTTAACAACATTAACTTTTGGTAAAATATTCCAATCTGAAACCTACCTTTAATATTCAAGGACTGTTTCTGCCTTTATTATGGCCCTGGTTTGCTGTGGCAAGCGTGTAACCAGTCAGATTACCTGTGAAGCTGGTTCATAAGCTTTTTTGATCAAAGATAAAGGTTTTAACTTGGAAGGGTAAAAGGTTACTGATACTTGGTATTTGGAGGATTTTGTGCCATTTAGTCTGGAGCTATTTCCTGCTCTCATTAAATTTACTTTTCTACCTTTCAGGTATACAAAACTGTTATTTTCCCATTAGTGAAGAGAAAATAGAGATCTGAACAGCATGAGCCAAAAGCAACAAAATATTCTTGGCTTAGAAGTTTGTGTGGGATGTGTGTGAAAAGTGCCCTCCTTTCTATAGAATTGGGATTTTATGAGGAGGTGGTTAAGTTTAGTGTATTACAGATGTGGTTCAATCTATACAGTTTTAATATGTTTCAGAGAATTGGCTTTATTTAGCATCAAAACATATTCTAAGTGGAAGGTCTTTAGGAGAATACACACACTGTGTGATGGACTGACCAAATGAGTCCCCCTTACTGTTCATCTTACATTTTTATTATTTGAAATCATAACATGCACCTTGATCTGTTTTGTTACACTGGTCAAGTATCAAATCATAACTTGGGTTCTGATTTTTCTCCTCAGTTATTATTTTTTGGTAGAAACCTCCCTTGTAGTTTGTTATTCTGGGTCCTCAAGCTACCAAACATCAACCAGGAATAATTTGTTTCTGAGGAATTATTCATTATAGCTTCATTATTACAATGTTGACTGGTTGGTACAGAGAACAAATACAAATTTCGTTTTGCACCTCCCTGTTTCCTGAAGCCTGAACGCGTCTTCTGTCAACAGAAAGACAGTTTTAATCTAAGGAAATCCAGTTGGATTGGTTTAGACAGTGAATCTGGCCCAGAGATTTAAAGCATTCTGAAAAGGAGAGACCACACATTATCTTACGTAGGGTACGTCAGTTTAAAAACATTGTACCACAAATGTAAAGCCATTTCATACATTCATTCATTCAAACAAATAATCTGACATTAATTCCTACATTGCTATAATCAATGGTCTTTTCTGACTACAGAACCAGACAGTGGTCATAATCTAAAAAAGCAGTTTGACTTGCTTACTGCTGATGTAATGGAAATTTGCAAAGAAAGCCCCAATTGTACAGACTATTTCTTTATATAAATAGCCCCTTTGGATTGCAACCAGTATCAATTCTCTGTAGGAAAGAGACCAATTACAATGTAAACCAAATGCTCTTGCACTGAGAAGCTGTCGATTACAATGGCTTAAACACTGCCTTGTAGTCATAGCAGATTACAAGCAGACATAAACCAACAGTTACCTTTACCAAGTTTCAAGAGAAATTACTGGGATTGGTTGTATAAAAAAAACTAATTAACTAAACACACACACACAAACACACAAACACATAGAGAATCCAGATTGGCTTAAAAACAAAACAAGTAGACCAGCAAAGACATAGCCAGGGTAAAATAAGAACAAATGTTAGGTACATTTGTAATTCTTTATCAGAGGATATACTGACTCAATTAAAAAAAAAATATTGCAGGTTTTGACAATCTACAAAATTGCTATCAATCTTTTTCCAGATGTATTCAATACCTTTGATGATAATCTACTGTGTTTCCCCCAAAATAAACCCTCCCCTGAAAATAAGCCCTCCCCAAAAAATAAGCCCTCCCCAAAAATATTTAACCGCATGTGGAGCTGGTCCCTGCCATTTCCTCTGGTTAGGGTTAGGGAGACAGAGCTGGAAATCGGGTAAGATGGCAAGAGGATCCCTGTCTTGTTCCATGTGCCCCAAAATAATAAGACCTCCCCAAAAATAAGGCCAGGCGTTTATTTCAAATGTCCACACATCTCTAGGGCCAATAAAGAGAGTTGGTTCTTGAGGTACGTTGAGGCTTAATTTTGCAAGCCAGTAATATGGATAGGAAAATGCAAAAAGTAGTATGTCTAATATTGAGACAGAAATTTGTTTTGATGTTATTGTGAACTTTTCTATAACATGTTTTTTTCCTAAATCCATCCACAAACTGAAACATTCTAAATATAATAATGAATTTTCCAACTAAAATGCACACAGTATTTGTAACAAAACTGCAGATGTTCTTAGAAATGGTAAAACTGTACTGATTATGTTTGCATTTCAGCATTATTCCCTGTGCTACTTTTTTAAAGATAACAATGTATACTTAAGAGAAAAAATGCCTTAAAATACAGATACTAAAATCAATTATATTGATGACAGTCATTGGTAGAAAAAAAAATAGGCTGCAACGTTAAAACCAAAATATACACATTATTTGTTGATTTTTAAAAACATTCCTGAATTAATATATTGGTGAACAAAATGAAAAATGAAGCAATTTGAAATTAGGCACATTCACTTGTGCCTAATTACATGGGTACATAATATTCATTTTAATGTTACTATAAAATCACACACACACAATCTCCTTTATTTCCTTTTCCATTGAATTTTTTTGATCAGATAAATTATTGGTCAACCTGAGTCAGAAGTCTCTTGCTGCCCTCCTGTGGCTGAATCCCTAACATCCTAACATATTCCTGCTCAGATTTTTAACATAAAAAAGGTACTGAAAGAATTGACAATTTACTACTCTCTATATACACTTAATCAAAGTTGTTTAAAGTTTAAAATTTAGATTTGATTGGAGACTACTCCTAAAAAAACAGCACTGGACCAGAAGATCTAAGTAATTCTAGGCCAGTGGCCAACTTCCCTCTCATGGACAAGATACTAAAGCATCTGGTGGCTGATTAGAGCCAGATACTCTTGCATTTCAGTTGATTTTTTAGGGCTGGTTTTTGCACTAAAAACTAACTTTGTTGATGATCTTGGCAGGAGCAGGGCAAGGAAGTGCAATCCTACTGATTATCCTGGCACTTTCAACAGCTCTCAATATCATAGACCATCAGTTCTTTTGGAGACGATTTACAAGTGCTATTCATGCCTGGTTGAACATCTCCCAAAGTAATTATAGGGGATTTCTATTTGACCTCAAGGTGTTTATATACTATGACATTACACAAAACTCAATTTTAATACCCGATACTGTGTAATATTTCTAAGAATATGAGTGAGTGAGATCATTCAAAAATCTAAAACAGGCACCAGCAACCTATTGTGTCTCTCATAATCTCTATCACACCTTTTCACCAGATTCAGAAGATTCAGAATAATTGCCTAAATCAATGTTTACTTAAACTATAATAACTAATGCACTGAAATTCAGTCCAAAAAAGATAAATAGGATCTAGTCATATAATAAATAGTTTATCTGTCCAGATGCATGGTAGTTAATCTTTAGATTGAATTGCACCCACTCAACACACACAAAAAGAAAGATCCAAGATATTTCTCTGATGTTAAAGAACATGGCGTGCCTGCTATAGCCTCATATATAGTTAACATTTTACTATGGTGATTCCCCTAAGGTCAAGTATTAGGGGCATCTTCTCCTCAATGACCTTCTGATCTCATACCATGCCCACCACCACTTGAATCTGTTATCCCTCCCAAGCCTCAAGAGGAGATCCTCTGCCTCCCACCGTGGCCTCCTCCCATCTGGGCCAGTGGCCTGCTATTCCTCCAGCCATCCCATTTGTCAAGGGATAAGTGAAAAGGGGGAAACTCCAGCAGCATTTAAGTGCTAACTTTCAGTGCCAGCCAGATCCTTCACTCTCTTCACCCCCTCATTGAATCAATATAACCTCCCCCCAGTCTCTCCACTGAGCAGTTGGGGGAGGACCCCATACATATATACCCCCTACCCCATCTCTTACTCAGAGAGGAGGATTCAAAGCATTCTAATCAGAATGGGGCCTTCCCCTATTATCTCGGGAGGGGTGTGTGAGGTCTCTTGAAGCCCCAAATCACCCCTCAGTCATTCCTTATCAGTAGAGGCCAATAGAGGCCAGTCCTTCCCAATGTTTTTTCTTAGAGGAGTTAGGGTCAGTCTTCTCCCTTCTGGTGCCTTCTAGATTCCATATCCACCCCTGGACCTGACTTCCATCTCCATCTGGCCCTTTATCACTGCTAGATTTAGTTTGCTTCTCTGGAGGCCTCTTGTCTTTAGGCTGTAAATTTTGACATCCAGCCTTCTATCTCATGCCAGGGGCTGCTGCCATTGAATCTCTGAGCTGGCTCTGGATATCAGTCTCTGTAAATCATCGGTCCAGATTAGCTTCAACTCCAGCTCCCTTTGCTCTATCCCACCAATGCACTAGGACTCAAATTCCTGACTGGCTCTCTACATCTTGCTGGCCTCTTGCCTCTGCTGTTCCACCACTGGCAACTTTCCCCTCCAATCTTTGATCAAAGGTCTGTCATGGCAGGGAAAACAGAATCCTGTGTTGGCTGGAGAGCTACATTGGGTCCAGTTTGGCTATCAACTCCAAACCAGCTCTCCACCCTGCTTTCCACCATTTCTCTCACTGGCTGAATTCCCTGGCATCCATAGAACTCAATTCCTTGGCTACAACAGAGGCAGCCAACCTCCAATTGAGCATCCATCTTTACCTTCTCTTATTGTGGCTGCTGCTGGCAATTTTGGCTCAGTTCCTCAATGGCCCCAGCTGCCAGTCTCTGGCTAAGCCTCCTGTAAGTTTCCATTTGGACCTCAGAGTAGATAGGCAGGAGCTTATCTGGTCCTGCAAATAATGAGGAATCCCCCTTCTCTCCCTCATGCACTCATTTGCTCACTTCCTTCAGGGCAGGGCAAAAAAATGGCTACATCGGCCATCTTTTGTGTACAGTGTCTTTAGTGAAACAAATAATGTTTTACTGAAGTATACAAGTCTATTGTGAAGCAGAGTATAGAAAGAAAGAAATGAAAAGAACAAGGAAAGCTGGATCTTAATTTAATACAATGTTCAATAGAAACCAGAATTATTTGTATTACATGAATATCATATCTCTAAAGTTAAGTCTCACCCAAAAAGGCATTTTTCTTCATTCTGCTGCAAACAATAATGGCAATTAACCAACAAACCTCTGGCTGGTATATTTCCAAGCTATTTGGGAAATATCAGTTTGCTGGCTTAAGGTAAAGTTTCTATTTGGAGCTACATTGCATAAGAAAGACCACCTACATCTTGTAGCCTGACTCTTCTTTCCTGGTAACATATTCAACGGCAAGCATATATGGAAGAATACTATGATTTAAGAGACTGGAGGCCAGGGTCAAGTTGAAGACCTTTGGCAGACGTATTAGATTTCTCATAGCATTTTGCCTCTGCAGTTATGCAGATGTTAAAGCAAAGCAGCTGAGCCTAGTTCTCTGTCAGTCCTCATGAATGGACCTTTGGGGATAAGATTATGTTACCTTCATAATGTGAACCTTACGAAGTTCATTCACCTCAAATACGAATGGCAGCCAATTATAGGGTTATAATTGCTGCAGAGGGGCTTAAAATTAGCCTTGGATGATCTGACTCAAATGATGTATATAATGGACATGTGATTTCAGTAAGGGGCTAATAATGGAGATATATTAAGCCCCTATTTATAAAGTGTTTTGAATAGACTACTGTGAGGGGGGGGGGAACTGTCCCAAAATTCTAGTCAGTTGTCAAAGATATGGGTTAATATTTTAGCCTCTTGACTAAATGTTAGCTTGGGGTGAGATACAATTACTATGGCATCTCTCCAACTAGGCCCACCAGGCATAGGCCCAGAGACCACTCTTTTCAGAGCTCCTCAATTCAACACTGCACTTTTTTTTCTTTAAAATATCTATAAAAGACCTATTGAATATACTCCTTGTTTTCTCTCACAGCCATTACCTACAGAAACATGGGGATTGTGCACAACTTCAACTTTGCTCTTCAGGCACCCACACTCTGAAAGTTAGAGGTGTTAAAAAGACAACATACCTGAGTAAGTCATTGGGACAGAAAACTGGAAGAAAAACAAAAACTGGGGGCTTAAATTCCTGGGAGGAGAAGGAAAGGGGCACTTTGCCCAAAGGCCCCTTAATCTTAGTAGCACCACTACATATCTTTGGTCACTGAAAAACCTACTGTAGTTTAACATTAAGTTGCAGAAACAAGCTAATAGGTTGCTACAGTAGATTGTAACAAGAACCAAAGAGTAGTTATTGTAAAATAACTTCTTCTTTGAATGAGCTGGAAAAATATGCTTTGATATTATAACAAAGCATCCAAATTAAACCATTTCCCTTCATTATGAAATCACACCATAGGATATCTTTGACAGCATGACCACATCTTTCCATATACCAAAATATTTTTTTTTATTCTTATGCACTACTACGGTTTTTAACTTTTTCTTATTGTAGTATTTCTGAACCACAGATACATTTCCTAAGAGCCCTCTTAAGCAAGTTTTATTAAGCTGAGTGTACTGTAGCTGATAATATTGCTACATTAGACACTATGGCTTATTGATTTGAACCAAATCAGCATGTCTCACATTGGATGCTTTGAATGGAATAAAACAATTCCTCTACCCATAATTATACTGTCTCAGATACTTTCCTGCAGCTAAGGTGGCAGTATTTATCTACTTTAGTTTCAATATTCTAAATGGCAAGTTCCATGCTAGGATGGATTATAACATCCATTCATGACAAACTTATAGTAGCTGACACACAGAAAGATTTAATATAAAGTCGGCTCTCTTTTTTCCCCAAGATCATCTTTCTTCTGTGCTTTGGCTTCCTTTATGAATGAATACATTCCCTGTAAAGCTTAGAAGCAAACATCAGATTCTTTCTCGGGTATCCCTAATGACTAATTTGCTCTAATGTTGAGAAAATTTACTAAAATCCAGTGGAAACCATCCAATTAAAAACATCAAGTTTTTTTTTCAAACTCTTTGTTAAGTCTAACATATTCTATCTTGAATCTGGGATGAACTACTTATATTTGTTGATTCATTGGCTCAAATGAAATTTTACCAGGACTCTCACTCTGATTCTTCAGAATAATTCCAAGTCAACCTAGAACAACCAGCTTTGGAATGATTGGTTTATATTTCAGTCATTTCTGGTGGTACTGGGGCTGAATAAAGCTAAAACTAAAAAAAAAAAAAAGATTTCCAAAAAGATCAGGAACTTCAGGAATTGTTAGATATCCTTCCAATGATCAGTTAGCATATATTGTCTAGCTCTTATAAACTATAATATTTACATCTTATTTCAGTTAAAAAGTCAACATCACACATTATAGCTGGGATTGGCAACCTTAAACACTCAAAGAGCCATTTGGACCCGTTTTCCAAAGAAAATACCGGGAGCCCCAAAACCCTTCCCATGCCTGACTATTTCCTGAGTGGCCACAAAACTAGCATATGTAGTTGAATTAAGCATTCTGTTTTCTTCTGAAACTTTTCTTTTTTTTTGGATTTATCCATGGTTGACCTACAAGGAGTCAAAAAGCTCAATAAATCGCATGCCATCACACATTGTCACACATTGGCGGTTGTGACACATATTTTGAGTGACAGGGAGCCACAGCAAAGGGATGAAAGAGCCACATGCAGCTCCAGAGCTGTGGGTTGCTGACCCCTGCATTATAGCTAAATAAATATCCTAACTTCTAGAATTTATAGAATTTTTATGCAATGAAGAGGTGCTCGTTTGCCTATTAATACAAGGCTTTTTAAATTCCTGGAGTCTACTTTCTATCCTTTATATCAATTGTAAACAAGCCTTGAAAGTGTGAATTGTTTTTTCTACAATGTTTAAAACAAAAAGAATGAAGGTTAGCAGTTATTTTGCATGTCTTTTTTTGAACTTAATTAAAACATTCCCCTTTACTTTTCAAAGAACTTCAATATTATTACCTTATGCTGACACCTAGTGGGAAAATACCTTTAACGCATATATGTTCACTATTGCTAAATCAAAATAATATACTAAATTTATGAAAAAAGAAACTTGCATAACACCAAGTTTAATTATCAGTCCTAAATTTGTAACAGGTTCATTGAATGGTTTCCAAAATATCGCTTCTCAAAAATAAGGGGAGTTAGGGATGAGGGGAGGGAAATAATGATAAGGAGGGGAGCACAAAATCTAGTTTTATATCTATTTTAAAATAAGGGAATACATTTACAAGGTCAGCACCAACTCTTTAAGCATCATGTTTTCTGATTCCCCAACATTTCTCTCTAGCTATCTGCTAGCTGGATTAAGTAGCCTCCAAAATAGTCCAAACTAAATCCAAACTGCACAGCAGGATCTCCAAAAACATTGTGTTACAACGTATAAGGCAACCTTTCCCTGCCTGGGAAGAATTTTCAACTAGGATGGACATTGCTAAGAGTTCCAAGAATTCAAGTCCTTACATCTATAGGGCCCCTATATGGATCCTAATCAAAAGCTGTAAATCCATGTGTTTATCATTAGATTTCTAATAACCTTAGCACCTCTATCAAAGTTATTACTTTTCTGCTTGCAGAGGGTAAGTTGTTTACAGACAGAGTTGGCAGCATAGATGTTATCTTTTGACTTCTGGGTATGTTAAGAAATCAAAGGAAGAGAAACACAGGTTACTTCCTCTCCCTCTCCTAGATTTCTTTCAATATTTTCAACCAAAACATGATGTAATATATCTTGTAAAATGACTCCATACTATTGATGTTCATTTCTACATTGTATAAAGGGTTTGTTTTTCTCGAAAACTGAAATACTGATAACTATTGATAATCAATTCTTTATGGTGGTGCTAGGCTGGCAAAGATAGCCAAGGAAAGAATGATAGTAAGAGTTATTGTTGGCTACTACTTCTGGTGTTGCAGTGTAATACTGGTGGATTCCCCCACCTATCCTCCACCAGTAATTGTTTCCAAATATTTGATTGATTTTTATTGTTTCCATCTTTTGTTATTTCAAAGCACAATTCTGTGATTCCTGGATGTAGTTCAGAAATATTTAAGATATGTGCATATTTTCTAGAATAATCCTTTGGCGTTGTCTTTTCTTATTTTCCCCAAGGAGAACTTCATTTATATATGTATAACTCTGATGGCTAACTCATCACTTCCATCACTAAAATAAACCCACATAAAATAATAGCCTGGTGGTTGAAGGTTTAACAGTTATGACAAGAAACCAAGACACAATACTTATCATCTCACTCAACCTCAGACGTTATCAGTCGGCAGGAGAAATTTAATCCTAAACATAAATTGCATTTCCTAAAAAAACATAATCTTGCCTTAAGACACCAAACTCACTGATTAGAGGGAATGTCTGTGTTTACACATTTGTAGAGCGCATGCTGACTGTATTAGTGTCCTAGGAAACAAATCGGGCACAGCACACAGACTGGCTAGAAGCACAAAGTTAAAGAAAAAAAAAATTTTTTTGAAATCAGACACTCCGATCTCTAAATCCTTTCAAATTCCTGAAGCACATTAGCTTTACTACTGCATGATGTGCACGGTAGTATTTCCTCTAATGAAATCTGACTAGAACTTTAAATGAGTTTAATGCATGAAATGTATAAATAAAATGTGGCCTTGATTAAATTTAGACTTGATACGTAACTTAAATGGGTAGCACAAGAGCAGGGTCAGTATCATGTATCCAGCTTATTTTTGACCATGCTTTGTTAAAAGGAGCTTGAATTTTTACATTCCATATACCTTCCAATAAGAAGACAATATAACAGAGAGGTTTCCCTCTGACACACAGTATGCTTTGGCATTTCTGGAATGCCAAAGAAAGTATTCCTAATTTCATATATAAATTCTGGTTTAATAGATACATGTATGTAACTGATAAAGGTCTGGGGTTCTAATGTATTTGAGTTCGAAAACTATGTTTGCAAAAATTAGAATTATCTCTTTGAGGGGAAAATATGGCAGACCACACAATCATTTTTGAAAACATTTAAACTGGTATGGGTTTTTTTTTTAAAAAAATCTGGTCACTCATTTTGAAAATAACAGAATACTGAGGTAGGGGACTGACCCATGAGCTAGAATACCATTTAGTACCTGGAACATCTCATAATGATTTTTTCATGTTCATGAACAACCACCTATCTACAACATGGCATATACATGGATATAATTTACCTGAACTTCAGTAAGGCATTTGATAAAGTAGACCACAATCTACTACTTGATAAGATAGAAAAATGTAAGTTAGATAGCATCATCACCAGATGGGTTCATAACTGGCTGATCAACCACACTCAACATGTAGTCTTTAATGGAACTGCATTTACATGGAAGGAAGTATGCAGTGGGGTATCCCAAGACACTGTCTTAGGCTCAGTACTCTTCAATATCTTCATCAATGATTTAGACAAGGGGGGGAGAAGGGGAACTCATCAAATTTGCAGATGAAATCAAGCTGGCAGGAATAGCCAACACTCCAGAAGATAGATTCGAGATACAAAAGGATCTTGATAGACTTGAACACTGGGCCCTATCTAACAAAATTAAATACAATGGTGAGAAAAGGGCGTTCTAATTTACGCAACAATAACCAAATGCACAGGTATAGAATAGGTGGTATCTGGCTCAATAGTAGCAACTGTGAAAGGGATCTTGGAGTCCTAATGAATAATCATTTAAATATGAGCCAGCAGTGTGCTGCAGCTGCCAAAAAGCCAATACAGCCCTAGGCTGCATTAACAGAGGGATAGAATCAAGATCACATGAAGTGTTAATGCTACTTTATTATTATTGCTGTGTTTGTTTGTTTGTTTGTTTGTTTGTTTGTTTGTTCATAACACTTATTGGCCACCCATCTTACCATAGGGTAACTCTGGGGGACTTACGGTCATGAAAATATCTCTATACATATACTATGTTTCCCCGAAACTTTTCTTATATTTTTTTGAACCCTGAAATAAGTGCTTGGCCTTATTGTCATGCGCTCAAAAGCCCAATTGGGCTTATTATCAGGGATGTCTTATTTTGGGGAAAACAGGATACATTAAAGTATAAATAAATTAAAATCAAACATTAAAATCTAAGGGCATGTGGGGAGGGCAGGGGCGGGGTGAGGTGAGGTGGGATCTGTTGTTACTCGATCAAGCACTTCCACTGTGCCAGAAGTAGTTGATCGAGTTCTAATGCCTTGGTAAGACTACACTTGGAATATTGCATTCAGTTTTGGAAGCCAGAATATAAAAAAGATGTTGAAACTCTAGAAAGAGTGCCAAGAAGAGCAACAAAAATGATTAGGGGAATGGGGGCTAAAACATACAAAGAACAGTTGCAGAAATTGAGTATGTTTAAAGAAAAGAAGGACTGGGGGGGGTAACATGATAGCAGTGTTCCAATATCTCAGGGACTGCCACAAAGATAGAGTTAAGCTATTCTCCAAAGCACTTGAAGACAGGACAAGAAGCAATGGGTGGAAACTAATCAAGGAGAGAACCAACTTAGAACTAAGGAAAAATTTCCTAATAGTTAGAGCAATTAATCAGTGGAATGACTTGCCTCCAGAAGTTGTGAATGCTCCAATACCACAGTTTTTAAAGAAGAAATTGAACAATCATTTGTCTGAAATGGTATAGGGTTTTTTGCTTGAGCAGGGTGTTGGATTGGAAGCAAGAGTGAAATGCTATCAGTTTGGGTGAACTGGTAGCGGCGGCAGCGCGAGGCTCCGCCCACCCGCCTGGATGTCATTACTTCCTAGTTTTAACCAGGAAGTAACCTGTTTTTTACCCTCTGCACATGCACAGAAAGCTTTGTGCAGAGGGTCTAAAATCACGCACAGCACGCACACTTCAAAATCAGTAGGGAAGGTAAGTAGATTTCACCCTGGTTTTATTCCAATGTTCCTTCCAATTCTGTTATTCTGTTATGTCAAGCAAAGCTGCCAATGACTTGAGTAAGATGTCAGTACAAAAACTCCAATTGTGAAAGAATCTGTTCCTCCTCTGTTTTGCCATTGGAAATGTTCCATTGGTCACAGAAACGACTATGAATAAATAAAAGTCCTTCTATTTGCATTTTTAAAAGTCCAGATAATTATTAGAAGACAGCAAATACAAGCTTAGCTCTTTACTACAATCTTTTTTCTTCCCAGCCCAAATATAGTACTTTTTTTATTTGCAGCTGCAACTTCTGGATTCAAATTATTATTGTTTCAAAAGTAAAAGAAAATGAAAAGTTACAAGTACTGTTATTTATAGTATCAAGAAAGTAGCAAATAAATTAATGTGCAAAGTATGCCACTGCAATTTTAAAGTCATTTAAGACCATACAAATACCAAGAGAATCTAAAAATGTATCATTATTTAATTAAGGGGCAAAAGTTTACTTAAAAGAAGGCTATGTGGTTTTTGAACTGTTTTCTCTCTCTCTCTCTCTCTCTCTCTCTCTCTCTCTCTCTCTCTCTCT
>WNWU01013802.1:16835258-16878216 GCA_012654045.1 Ptyas mucosa
TCTCTCTCTCTCTCTCTCTCTCTCTCTCTCTCTCTCTCTCTCTCTCTCTCTCTCTCTCATTTTCCCTTTAAAATTATAAATATGTTATAATATTTGTATAAATATTTCTTTGAACAATAAAATGTTTTCCAATAATCATCAATAAAATTACATGCTGATGGCATCACATGGGCTAGGTAGCTTTAGTAGTTTTGAAATATACTATAGGTATGATATTCAACAGTTCAATTTTGCTGAGTAAAAGGTGAATTTAAACTTGTTTTACCAACACTGTGCCATTTTTAAAAACATCCCCATAGTGCAAAATACAACATTAAATTCTTAAAATCAGATCCTTCTGTCAAGACCTGGAATAAATTAAACTGATGTACATTATTTTAAAAGGAAAAAAAATGGGAAGTGGTTTTTAAAGCCTGAAGGCAGAAATTAAAATAAGTTAAGCAGGTGATACAAACCATCTTATTTCTATTCTTACAATGGTTTTTCTGCTTCTATTATTTCCAGACTGGAAATAATTCTTACAATTGCAAACTGAATAAGACAAAATAAAATAGCATGGATAATTCATTTCTAAAATATAATAGAATTTCATGATTCTGTTAAGAATTGAACGGGAGTACATATTTGTCTTGACATAAGAAATTCCGGTAGTTTTTCATAAATATAGCATTATAACCTCTTTATTTATATCCTATTAGAATTGGTAAAGCAGTTTTACTGCTGATGGATTATATAATAAAACATTAATTCCTTCATTTGTTTATGGGTTCCATGAGATAAAAAAATTTATAGCTGCATACTTAGGGTTATCATAAATGGGCTGCAAATTTTTGATGACAAGAAAATATTGGAGTTTCGTTTGCTGCTATGTAATGGTTATCGGGGTTTAACTATTATACTCCCATACATAGTTTTCTGCATCATGGCCAAGTTGAATATATTACACTTACCACGGGAATAGTATGGTCAAATGCACATAAATTATTGATATGCATGTGCTAAAAAATGAGAGCGATACAACCACAATGTTAGGTAACACCTGATAAATTATAAATTTGCTGCTCAGAGAACAAGTGACAGCTGTGACCAGGAGAGCCTTTACATAGGTTCCACTTGTACGCCTGTTATGCCCCTTCCTCAGTTGAGAGACTATTCAGTTACTGAAGCCCTTTTCACTCCAAGATTGGATTATTGCCATCTTCTCTACATGGGGCTGCCCTTGAAGACGGTGGGCAAGCTACTGCTGATTTAAAATGCAGCAGCATAAATACCAGTGGGCACCCAGGGGTGAAATCCAGCAGGTTCTGACAGGTTCTGGAGAGCGAAAGTAGCGGAAATTTTGAGCAGTTCGGAGAACCAGCAAATACCACCTCTGGCTGGCCCCAGAGTGGGGTGGGAATGCAGATTTTGCAATATCCTTCCCCTGGAGTGGGGAGGGAACAGGGATTTTGCAGTATCCTTCCCCTGCCATGCCCACCAAACCACGCCCTCCAAGCCATGCCCACAGAACCGGTAGTAAAAAAAATTGGATTTCACCACTGTGGGCACCTCTTGGTGTGCCCATGAATCACTGCTATTTGAGCTGCATTGGTTGCTAGTTGACTTCCAAAGGCAATTCAAGATACATAGAGTGTGTACTCCAAGTCCCCTCCATTAAATGTTGCAATCTTGTGGGATCAAGGAAATGTACCTTCTCTGTCATCCCCACAGCATCTCTACAGAGCTAAGGACTGTGGTTCTAGGGTTCCAGAAAGTTCTGAAAATCTGGTTTTGGTGCCAAGACTGGGATTGATGTAGCAATGTATTATTGTATTTCTGAGCCCCTTGTCTGTTGTTTAAAAGGCTGCTTTAGTCTGGGTTGACTGCGTGGTTTGATTTGTATATGTGTTTATGGAACTCTTTTTATTTGAATGCCACTCAGAGTTCATTGGAGATAGCCAGCTAAAACAAATAAATAAAATTACGGTAAACATATTGCACTGGATGAAGAATTTAGCCATTTTGACTGATATATCTGGTAGCAAATGTTGCAGACATTTTTAATGTATATGTTATAGTATCCATGGTGGTTGGATCATCTAGCCAAGCAATGATCATTTAGGGGCCAGGAACCATAAAGGGAGAAGAGTGCAACCAGCAGAATAATGATGTAAAGTGGCAAATCCACATCACACACATGAATGAGATCTAGATTTTCTATTTCCTAGCATTTCATAAAGAGAAAGGATTTTATGAATTTTATGAATTATTTTAATTCTATTAATCTTTACACTATTACATTCATATTGCTTTTTGCTTCAAAGTGGGAGAAAACTATGCTGCCAGTTTAGAATAACAGTTGTCAAAAATGTGGGCCCTGCAAAAAAGGAGCTCAGTAATTATATTTTGGTAGCTGGTACCCCACATTATCCATTCCTAACCTACCTAAATATTATTGTTTTTTAAATTATTTTATTTATTCCATCTTTATTAATTTTATAAATAACTCAAGGAGGAGAACATATCCCCCATACCTTCCTGTTCCTATTTTCCCTAAAGCAACAACTGTGAGATGAGTTGGGCTGAGAGTGACTGGCCAGCTTACTTTCATGACTAATATAGGACTTGAACTCATGGTCTCCTCCTTTCTAGCCTGGTGCCTTAACCACTAGACCCATTATGGTGAACCTATGACACACGTGCCAAGGTGGTATGTGTAGCCATATTGGTGGATGCACAAGCTCAGCTCCTGATTTTCAGGTAGGGAAGTAGGGAAATAGGCTGTTCCCTGCCTCTGGAGGGCCTCAGGGGGTGATGGGGAAGGTCTGTTTTTTTCTGTCCCCAGGATCCAGAGCCTTTCTAGGAGTTTGGGGAGGGCGAAAATGGCCTGCACCACCACCCCGGAGGCCCTCTGGAGGCTGGAAATAGCCCATTTGCCAACTCCTTGTGGGACCGGAAGGCCCGTTTTTTGCTGTCTTCCAGGAATCCCACTGGAAGTTGGCAAATGGGCCATTTCTAGCCTCCGGAGGGACTCCAGGGGGATGGGGAAGGCCGTTTTCACCCTCCCCAAACTCCTAGAAAGGCTCTGGAGCCTGGTGAGAGAGAAAAACAAGCCTACCGGGCCATTGTGTGCCAGGAGCGGGGGCAGCGGGGGGGGTGACATGTGCATGCGCAGCGGCGGGGTGCATAGAATTATGGGTGTGGGCATGCATGCGCGCAACCACCTCCACCACCACCCCACTCCTGGCACGCAATGGCAAAAAAGTTACCCATCACTGCACTAGACCAAACTGGATACTGTGTATATTGCTATGTTTCTATAGTAGATTGTAAGACGTTCTCATGAAGTCCACAAAGAGGTTTTCTAGTGTTAAACTATCTTTACACTTAATAATTCAAGTAGCAAGAAGGAATCAAGAAACCTGAAATAATCTATTAAGTTGTTTGATGTACTGTATTTACACATCGCTTACTATTGTAATAAATATTGAATCAGTTTGCAATCATGGACCAAATATAATTGATAGATTAAACCAGTATAAAAAGAATATGTTTTGTTTAAAAAATGGGAGGAGTAGAAAAAGCAGAAAGAAAGCCAAAATCAGTACATAAAAGGCAGGTTCATATAAAGAAATGAGTTTTCATTAGACATCCAAAGATATATTCATAAGCTTAAGTTTCAAATATTACAATGAAGTTGCCCTGAGTGTAGCCACTCTGGAATTCTCACTTCAAAGAAGACAATTTACAGAGTCTCCAAAAAATATAGCAGTCTTGCCTCTAATGGAGAATGTATTATTTACACTTTAAAAAGGTAAAGGTTCCCCTCGCACATATGTCCTAGTTGTTCCCAACTCTAGGGGGCGGTGCTCATCTCTGTTTCAAAGCCAGCGCTATCTGAAGATGTCTCCGTGGTCATGTGGCCAGCATGACTAAATGCCAAAGGTGCACGGAATGCTGTTACCTTCCCACGGAACGCTGTCACCTTCCAAAGGTGGTCCCTATTTTTCTACTTGCATTTTTTACATGCTTTTGAACTGCTAGGTTGGCAGAAGCTGGGACGAGTTACGGGAACTCACCCTGTTACACGGCACTAGGGATTCAAACCGCTGAACTGCCGACCTTTCGATTGACAAGCTCAGCATCTTAGCCACTGAGCCACCGCGTCCCTTACACTTTAGGTGAATGTTAAAACAGAATATGATATAGAATATAATATTGTTGTGAATTTAAAATGAAAGCTGAATACTTAAAAGTTCAAAGTATATATTTGAACACAACATTCCTATCAACTGACTGTTACCTCTTACAATGTTGCTTCATAACTCATTGCAGTGAAAATACTACAGTAGTTTGCAGTTGATGAATTTGCAGCTACTCGTTGTGTTTTCAATTGCCCTGAAGAATCAACATGATCAAGTTTTGATAAGCCATTTAATAAATGCTTTATTAATTGACATTGGCTCATAGTTATAGGTCAATAGTTCATAAAGAAGTGATAGAAGATTATTGGTCAGAGATTGAGATACAGAATCCAGGATTCTGTAAAAACAGTGCAGGCAGGCTGAGACTAACATGAGCAAGAAAACCAACAATGTTACCTAGGCTAGAGACTGAAGGAGACTGTCTGGAATCAATGGAAGCAGAAGCTATAACACCTGCCAAAGAGAGAAATGCTCCAGAGGCTGTTCTCCAGGAAATTTTATACCCAAATTGATAGCAGTAGATATTTGAGCTCTACAAGTAAGAGGATTTTGGAATAAGCAATTAATTTCTTTGCAATGTTGTGATCATCAAATTCCTAACCAAAAGAAAGACTTCAAGAGAATCTAGGCCTCTTCCACATGTCCTATGTCTGGTGAATTCCTCCATCATTTTGAAAAATAATTAGCTCAATTGCTCTGTCCTGGTCATGAAAATAAATTATTCTTTCTTTATTTTTTACAATTATGTCCTGCCTTTAAAAAAAAAAAAGCTTAAGGAAATGTACTTCTTCTTCGTTTTTCTCCACAATGTTACCCCTATGAGATAAGTTGTACTGAGAGAGAGTGGTGGCACTGAAGTCACTTAGTGAACTGCAGAAAAAACAATTGCTACCAACCTGCCTTCCATTGAGGACCTGCATACTACACAAGTCAAAAAGAGGGCTGTGAAAATATTTACAGATCTCTCACATCCTGGACATAAACTGTTTCAACTCCTACCCTCAAAACGACGCTATAGAGCACTGCAAATCAGAACGAAACACAAGAACAGTTTTTTCCCGAATGCCATCACTCTGCTAAACAAATAATTCCCTCAGCACTGTCAAACTATTTACTAAGTGTGCACTACTATTAATCTTCTCATCGTTCCTATCACCCATCTCCTCCCACTTATGACTGCATGACTGTAACTTTGTTGCCTGTATCCTTACAATTAATATTGTTTGTTTCCTTGTATGATTTGATTGCTTATTTGTACCCTATGACTATCATTAAGTGTTGTACCTTGTGATTCTTGATGAATGTATCTTGTCTTTTTATGTATACGGAGAGCATTTGCACCAAAAACAAATTCCTTGTGTGTCCAAACACACTTGGCCAATAAAGAATTCTAATCTAATCTAACTTTCATGAATGAGGATAGACTTTAACCAGGGACCCCCAATCCTAGTCCTCCTCTTAACTGCTGTTCCATATTGGCAGCGTTACTATTCTTCCACAGTTGGAATCATAATCACGGATGAAATATAATTCTCCATTATTTGTAGAATAGTACAAAAATAGACCAACTAAAACATGGTACAAGAACATAAGTATCCAGAGCTACTGTATTATTTATTTCACATATTTATCTCAAATTTAGGAGAATAATTTCCCCAGAAAAAAAAAAGGTAAACTCAAAAACAAAAATAAATTTGCCTCACTTACCATAATCTTAGCTAATTTAATATGGCCTTCTTTTTCTACAGAAATTGTTTGAGGGAAAATAACTGATACAAAACCATAAGCATGAAGAATGCACAGCTCTGTCCCCACAGCTTAAGCTTAATGGACTAAACCAAAAGTTCTCAAGATTAATCATGTTTCATAGAACTTACAAATTTTTACCACTGGGATCTTAATTATATAAAATTGTCAACTGGTACATCTTTTTGATTATGAGGGGAAAGCTGAAGGTTAAAATGCACATCTCTACATTGAAGGGTTACATGAAAGGTATCAAAATTAAATTGACTTTTATATTATGGGTCATAGATCTAAATTCTTATATGATTTGTGTGTCAATATATGACAGCTGTCAAACATTTATTTTCATAATCAAATATAGATTTTTTTTAAAAAAAGAAAAAATCTGTTAAGTACAGTATAAAACACACTAGCTCTTTTATTACAGTATATCAGTATTTGAGCACCCTGGAAACTCCAATGATCCCCTTGAATTGTGGAATACAAGCATTAGCTTGTCCCCAATTATTTTACTTTTATTTCAACCATTTCATATCTCTACCAACCCTGATTTTTTTATTAATAAATTCCCAGGAAGATGTGTGTCCTAGGAAGGAAGCTGAGAAAAATGGTTACAATAATTACTTATGAATCAATGACACTAAAAATTTCCCCTCCAAAGCCCCCATCTATAAAGAAGGAAATCATATTTGATAAGATAGCAAGGAAGATCAGCATAGCTTGATGTGATATTACATTTCTACCATCCATCCCACATTTTATTATAAGAATCATCCAGAATCCATCGAATTTTATGAGATCTTAATGATATGGGTATTGATAGGACCTGCATTCTACATTAAAAAAAATAAATACATTTGTTTAAGTATAATTGATGTTACATACATGTTGTCATCAGGATTTCTCTATACAATTGCATACAATTGTAACCTGGCTTTGTGTGTCTAGTTTGCCTATGAAATTCCAAGCCAAGATCATTTCTCCTATGTCCCATCCTTTCAGTGAAAGGCAATGTAAAAATGCAGACTTATCTAAATCCATTCTATCCTTCTTGTCAAATGCGGCTTTGTCTGATCTTGCCATCTGGACCAAACTATATATTCCAAATGGGCATTTCCCCTATTTCTAAATCATTGCAGCACAGAACTCTAGTTAGCAGCTAATAGCTATAGCAGGGAACAGTTACCACAGTAAACACTGTAGAAATAAGCCTACATTTCATATACATTCCAGAAGAAACTTGCCAGACTGATTTGCCATGCTGTCATATGTCACATCCCATTACTTTTGTGACTTTGTGTTATGTTACATCAAGGATGTGACTAACATTAACCACATGTAATGTTGCACAGTACCATCTTGTCTGCCAAGGAAATTTAGAGCAGCCTGTCTTTCAGAAAGCAGGTTTTCCATTAGAGTTATTGGTTTCCATGCTTGTGTATGAGAGGGAGATTAACTCATCAGTTGACTAAGCTTTAAATCATTTGTCCAGATCCAAAATACACTGTTTTTACCTGCTAATTAAGCAAGCTCAAGGAAAATCCGGGACCAGGCTTGTTTCATTTCATTTGCATTAAAAGATAAAATTTTCCAGGACTATAGCCTGAAAATGTCTACTTGGAGACAACAAGTCCAGAGGAGCAAGAATGGTCTGTTCTGCAGAAGTCCCAAAACTGGCAATATATATACATACATACATACATACATACATACATACATACATACATACACACACACACACACACACACACACACACATATATATATATATATATGTATGTATGTATATATGTATATATATATATATGTTGCTTCTCTGCTTATCTACTTACATATATCAAAATGTTAATAATGTATTAGATTATGCTTTTACATGCAAATGAAGCATGCTAGCTGGAGAATTCTGGGAGTTGAACCTCCATGCCAAGGTTGAGAAGTGTTGATGCACAGGTGCAGTTTAAGATGACATCAATATGCAAATAACTGACTTTTCTCAAATACTTCTTTAAGTGAAAACCTTGGAAATCTTGCAACTCTGTCAAGAAGATGTTTGGGAAGGATCTGAGTAACAAGATTAAAGTAATTTCAGACAAAATGTAGATTCTAAAGGTTGAGCATCTGCATGAACAGAGGTTTGAATTAATTCTGGAATAAGTTGCAGTCCCCCTAAAATATTCAGGAGCATATTTTATGTCAAAAGCTAGTCATCCTGCAAATGATAGCATATCTGCATTTCCTTATCTTCCGTGGTGCAAGGATTTCTTCCACAGAACGTAATTTATTAGTTTATTGATTTACAGTCAAAGATCAAATATTTATAAGGAAAGAAGAACTAGATGTTTGGAGGCAGTCACAGAACTTTAATTTGAGAACAAATCTTCCAGTTATACTTTTACTTATGTATTTTATTTATTTAGAAATGTATATGATCACCTATTTTATAAATGATATCCTAGGTCCGTGATGGCGAACCTATGGCACGCATGCCACAGGTGGCACATGGAGCCATATCGGTGGGCACGCGAGTGTTGCCCTAGCTCAGCACTGGCCAGCTGATTTTCAGGCCTTCCGGGCCCACCAGAAGTCAGCAAGTGGGCCGTTTCTGGCCTCCGGGGGGATGGGGAAGGCTGTTTTGCCCTCCTCAGGCTCCAAAAAAGCATCTGGAACCTGGGGAGGGCGAAAAACGGGCCTACTGGACCCACCGTGCCATTGAGTGCCAAAAGCAGGGGGAGCGCAGGGGTGTTGTGCGTGCATGCCGGGGGGGGGGGGCGCACTGAATTATGGGTGTGGGCACGCATGGGTGCGACCCCCCTGTGCTCCCCTCACTTTTGGCACATGATGGCAAAAAGGTTAGCCATCCCTGTCCTAGGTGATTCATAATAATATTCAATAAAAACAGAATAAATGAAACTAACAACTCCATGTCTGCATCATATTTCCCAATCACAGCACTACAACAAAACTCTACATTTAGACTTGCATTTCCTGGTTTTATTTCTATTCTAGCCCAATGTTTTCACAGATCTTGGAAAACTAAATGGGTAGGGGCCCTCTGAATCTTGTGGGAAGGCTGTACCAAAAGGTCAGGGAAACTAAAGAAAAGTATTATGTCCAAAGCGTAGAACTGAGAGGAAAGTTGCATTAAACAGAAATAAATAAAAATGATTGGATAAAAAAGTGCCCTTATTCATACACAATATACCTCATGACAGAACATTACAGAAGAAAACTTGAAATAGGTTTTGTTCTTTTTTTTTAATAGATAACCCGATTGTAGTTCTAGCACAAGGATGGGCATACTTTTGGGATCCAGAGAGCATATTTTTTAAAAACTATTTTTCCCCCATCTCTAAAAGCTATGTACAGGAGGGACCACCATGGAATGACATCACCAGAGCATGGTGGACTTCCTAATCCCACTTTTTTTTTAAGAACAATTAAAATAAAAAAATAAGTTACTTCATACATACTGTTTAAACATACACAAACGTTCTATTCCTAATTCAGTAGTATATGAAATGTTGGCAGCACAGCCTACCAAACCAGTAATGTATAGAGACCACAAACATGGGTTGGAGCAGTTGCAAGTCACAACTCTGCTCTAATGCAAAATAACATTAGTGACTGATAATTTTTCAGATCCACACTATTAAGAAATTGAATACAAAATTAAATCACAATAGTAAACCATTTTCAGCTAGAACAATACACTAATATTTTTTTATCTAAAACTAATTTAATTTTTATTTATTTATCTGTACACATCCACATGTGTAACTAGCACATTAACACTAGGGCATATAAATGCTTCACACATTGTCTTGATTCTCCTAATATTCCATTATTATGAACATAACAAAAACAATTCAAAATGACAGATGATTTACTGAGTTGTAGTAGTTACTTGGGAAAAAGATCCCACATAATAAATGAGATGCACTTCCAGGAAAACATGCTAACAGTGTAGCTGTAATTATTATTTTTCCCCATTGTTTGATTTTTTTTTTCACTCTGCAAAAAAACCCCTTCTTTTTCTCTTTTCTTCATTCTTCTTTCTTTCATTCTTCAGGAGAATGAAAGAGGAAGGGAAAACCAAGCATTTTTTTTAAAGAACTTGGTAATTGGAAACAGAAATTGTTTCTAAGGAAGACGGGACAAATTAAGAATTCAAATTAAGTGGAAACACAGACACACAACTCAAACATACAAAGCAAGTCTGTGACTTGTGCCTTCTGTTTACACAACAAACATTCTTGAAAATAAAAAAAAACCTACAGGGTTGGAGTTACATTTCACTAGCTATCAGTTAAAGACAAATAGACAATACAGCAACACACTAGGAAGCCCTGTCAATCAGCTGTATCTGCTTATTTTGTAACAAAGGCTAATGTCCATCTTACCAACTATGTAGCCAAAAAGCCAGCACATTTTCAATAGCCAAACTGAAGTTATGTTTGTGTGTGCATGCACACACACATTTGTTGTCAGAAAACTTTAGAGTGGCCTATCAAGTATTGTTGGACTACAGTTTCCAACATTTCTTACTATTAGCCATGTGATTAGGCTTGACAAGAATTGGAGTTGGCATCTGAAGAATCAAGTATTGACTATTGCTACTGGAGCTTTGCAATTGGTCAGTTATTTCTTTTCTGTAACTAATGTACTAAATATCTATTGAACCAACATTCAAATGCAAACTGCATATGCCAGAAAACTGAATAGAAAGAACCAAACAGTATTAGTACATGACTTTATACTGATATATAATATGTGATTATATTGCTTGGTGTACAAACTCAAGAAAGTAATCTGCATTCTGATTTTATTAACTTGTATGACAAATCAAGATCTCATAAATATACCAGATGAATAAATCCTATTAAAATGGCTTTGTTACCTTTTTATCTATTAATAATACAAATCATAAAAATGAGAAATTTTAATCTTATGAAAAAGTCATCATGGATGTTTTAGTTAACTCCATGTCATCTTCCAACAATTTTTTGCTACCAAGAACAGATAATTATATAAACATTGTATTTGCAAATTCTATAGGCCTGAGCTACAGCAAATTTTTTCATTTAATTTTATTTATTTATTTATTTATTTATTTACTTTGTCAAGCATGTAGATAACAGATATAGGTATAAACATGGTTATTAATACATGAAATGGATACGAATAAAAGGGGACATTAGGACAGGGACGGTAGATATTTGCCCCATTTACAAAACCATACGCCCCAGTTACAAAACCATATGCATGTTTATGCATATAGTTTTGTAACTGAGCTGCCTGCATTATTTCTCATATTAATCATGTGCACATTTACAAAATATGAAAATATTGTACCTCTACTCTGTGTCCCAAATCTATGAAAACTTATCTTCATTGCTTTTGTTTTTTTGCTGTTTAAAGAATCTCCAATTTTAATAAAAATTAAGGCCATCAGAATATGGTGTTATGTTGATTTCTACTTTGCAAGAAAACTGAGAAAATAAATATACAATTCCTAATTTCCTCAATCTATGTATGAAAATGATGCTGTGTAATGTAATAGCCATGTGCATCCTTATAAAACCAGTGATAAATTTCACTTTGGGTATTTTCCAGATGGCTCTATCTTTTCTAAGCATAAAATTGTAAATGAGATGAAACCATACTGAAAACATGTGTATCCTATTTTTTATGAGCATGTAAAACCATAAAATGCAATTGTTTTATTTTAGTTTAATCTTGCAACATAAATAAATAAAAGTAATAGCACTGACCCTGAACTCAAAATCATTGTTAAAGAAAATAAAGGCTTCTGATTTTAATAATGTATTTCAAAACCTTATGCATCATTAATCATACTCAGGGAATAAATGGCACACACTGTTTTATACTTTTAAGCCTTTATAAACAGCATTTCAGATTCATGAAGACACCTTTTTTCTCCAATGCTGTTCAAGAAAATAAAGGGAAGTCAACATAAAATATTAAAAAATAACAAAAAGTAATGGAAGAAAGTTCATTTCATGACCTGGCTTCAAAAGAGAGAAACATCCATGTAGTTGGTAAGTAAATTATGGGTATGAACTAGTAGCATGGGAGTGAAACTCAGGAAGGCTTGTCTGGATAGATGACAGCAGACAGATTGGGAGGGGTGAGGCAACAGAAGAGAAATTGTGGAAGCAGGAGAAAAGCACAATGGCTTACTAGAAGCTGAAGAGAAAGCATAATACAATAGCAATAGCACTTAGACTTATATACAGCTCCATAGTGCTTTATAGCCATCTCTAAGTGATTTATAGAGTCAGCATATTGCCCCCAATAATCTAGGTCTCGTTTTACTGACTTCAGAAGGATGGAAAGCTGAGTAAACCTTGAGCAAGTCAAGATCGAACTCTTGGTAGCAGGCACAGTCATCCTGAAATACCGCATACTAACCATTGTGCCACCACAGCTCAAGTCAAGTGGACAAGCCAGAGACCCAAATTGCTTCCTACAATGAAACATTCAGATGTAATGCATATATTGTACATGAAATAACTATACCTGTGATGGCAAACTTATGGCACCCATGCCAAACATGGCACGCAGAGCACTCTATGTGGGCACGCGTGCAGTTGCCCCAGCCCAGCTCCAATCGCATTTCTCCATCGTGTTTCACTCAATCAATTCCAACTTCTCACGAAAGAATAAGATCTCGCGAAGTTGGAATTGATTGAGTGAACTTTTTCACTCATGTGCTTCACAATCGGGGAGATGGTGTCCCGTCCTCCTCCTGAAGCCCATTACACAATGCGATCCTGCATCAGCTCGGCTTGGCAAAAAAAAAAAAAAAACCCAATTTCTTTTCCTGCAGAGCTGCCTGTGTTGGGATGCCCCACCTCCCCGCCAGCCAGCTGAGCATGGGTGTGTTGCTCCTGGATTCATTGGCCTTCAGACATCATTCCCACCACCCAGTACCAGTTCAGGGGTTCCTTCCCCCCCACCATGGATTGGTATTTTCTAAGCATACAGTATACATAGGAGATCTCTCTATCTCTTCTCCCACCCCCCACACTCTCTCCCCTTCAGAAAAAAAATGTTGCAGAATTTTCAGATGAAGATTTATGGGTCAGGATTCACCTTCTGAAGAATGATCACACATATCCTGCAGCAGCCTGAAGATACACCCCAGGAGACATAGGATGCAGTCTAAGAATTTCATCTCTTTTCCTGCAAAGAATTACTTACGGCCTGGAAATATGAATATTTATTGCCAATCTGATGTGAAATATGGTTCAGGCTAATAGTGAAGATGATATACACTAAAAATTCTGCACCTAGGTGAACAGAAACCATATCAGTTGGAGTTATAAATTAATATACTGCATTTCTTCTTCATTATCATTTTTTCCTCTGCAATCCTACTAAATTGAGTTCACAAATGTAATGTAGAGAAATGACTTGAAACATAAGTGGAAGAAAAAATGTAACTTGTACAATAATCTGAATACAATTTGTTATTAAGGGGAAATGTATTGTTTACTTTTATTGACATTTTTGAATGTTATGCATTGTAAGAAATTTCTGTGCCTGTGGGAGACGGTTGTCTTTTAATGTTTTTCATTTTTCTTTTAACATTACTTTGGAAATAAAGGCATAACAAGTGCTTAAGAGAAGTAAATGAATACTGTAGTGCTTTTTCTTATTGAAATAAAAATGACATTAATGTCATGTTTCTAATGATCAATTAGTTTTTAGACTTCTTAGAATAGTAAGAGACATTTAGCTCCTTCAAGATGGTCTTCTAATTTGTATTTTATGTTTGCTTTTGTTAGAAAAAATGGATGGAAAGGACAGCATTAAATATTCTTACTGTTTCCCATTCAGTAGCTTTATCTAATAAGAAAGGGCTCTCTGGGTAAATGACAGGTATCCATTCTGGATAGATTGATAATGATTTAGATATCTTCTTTCCCATCCGATAGAAGACTGCAACTCCCAGTGTGCTGGTTAGGAAACAAACTTTAAAACAGACTCTGCCATAAGCAAACTAATAGGGTACTTTAGGCATGCAGTGCTGGGGAATAAAGAAAAGACCCAGATAGATGTTCCAAATGGTATGCTCTTAGATGTAATAAGTGGAGCATAATGTACTATTGTCAGCATGCATTAGAAATATACCTCCTTTTCTTTACCCAAGCAACAAAATATTCCTATGTAAGTGGCTAAACTGGCACTAATTTGTTCTAGACCCACAGATAAAGTCTACATTTTTCCTTACCTATGTTTAGTTTGACAAAACATTATTTGCTTTAAAAATTCTCTCAGAAGAGACTGTAGGTGAATGCTTCATGCATTGAATATGGCGTTCCTGACTGTCCTGACTGTACTACTAAGTTTGTAGTAATCAAGACATACAGTATATGTAAATGTCTAGTCTTTCTTTCAGAGGGGGGTTTCAGCAGGTTCCGGCCAATTCTGGAGAACCGGTAGTGGAAATTTTGAGTAGTTTGGAGAACCGGTAAATACCACCTCTGAATGGTCCCGCCCACATCTATTCTCTGCCTCTTGAGTCCCAGCTGATCAAGAGGAAATGGACATTTTGCAGGATCCTTCTCCCAGAGTGGGGTGGGAATGAAGATTTTACAGTAACCTTCGCCTGCCACACCCACCAAGCCACGCCCATCAAGTCATACCACACCCACCAACCCACACTGATTGTAAAAAATTTTGAAACCCACCACTGCTTTCTTTGTACAATAATCTCTCCAGCTTTCCATGCTTTGATTCTTATTCAAGGCATTAAATTCCTCCTAGTGGACTTTTTCAATACAGCCCTCACTATGGTAGAATCCTACCTTTGAGCAGTTTCTTCTTGATATTCAGAGAAATTATTTCTACTGTTTCTCTATCCATAGAGAATTTATGGTAGAGAATTTCAAAAGTTGTGACAATTTCTACTCTGTATATTCCAAAAGATTTGTGTCTGGAGGTACCTTGGGTTTAGATAGGTGCTTTGTTTCATTGAAGCTCCAAGCAATATATACTTTTGACATAAAACCATGAATACCCACCCACCCTGTCAATTGGTATAAGCAGTTGCCTCAATGGACCAAAGGTTGGTCAAAGCAAAATCACACTGTCATAATGTTCTACAAAGCTTAGAGATGCAGCATTACATCTTTGAACATCAGCTATTTACTGTACAATACAGCTTCCAAACTTCTAATATGTTGAATATATGAAGCACATTCTTGTGACTTGATGTGTCAACATTTGACACATGATTGACCTGCTGTGACACAACGACATGTGACATATCTACATCTCCACCAAAATTATCCAGATGTCATCTTCAAACACATTAGTACAACTGTGTAAAATTGCATTCAGTAATCTCCTCACATATGCAATTAATAAGTCAGTATCAATTCCTCTAAATATGAGTGCCCTTTAAATTCTCGAGAATTTGCAACTATACACTACTATTTATTGAAGAAGAGCTAAAACAAAATTATTTTTTTCCACATCCATATTCAAGCCAAAAACACAAAGCCTCAGCTTGGACACAGTGGTAAAAATTGCAAATAAAAAATTAAAGTTAAGTCATACTGCTTAACTTTATTTATAGCAGATGACAAAAGTGTATATTTCCAATGTTTCAGCAATGTTTGCTGTCTTTTTGAGTTTAGTGCTCTTCTCCATTTTCACAGATAAAGAGAACCATGATTCTTAAACAATCTGCAGGTTTGTTTACCAAGTCCAAATATGGCTTTGTTGTTTTTTTCTTCCACCACTGCTTCCACTAAAAACATTTTAGCACTAGTTACTGAGGTTTTTTCTACCTGCACCATATAAATTGGCAAATCCTATTTGAAAGCCAAAGCATTTAATCCAGCAAAGTAAAACATCTGTCTTTGGAAAAACCATAAATTAAGTTTTATAAAGAAGCAAGTCAGCAAAACTAATACAAATGATTTCACGCTTTTCCTATAAGCAGCTGGCCTTTGATTGCTTCACACGGTGCATTTCAACTTCTGTCATCTCTTTCACAAGAATAATTCTGCAAAAGTAAAAGAACATAACAAAAAAATAGGAAAGTGCTCATAAAATCTTGTTTGTGAGACTGATTACTCCAAGTAGAATTTGCCCACCCATGGAGTGTCGGTAGGGAGTGAATACTGAGAGCCCTCTCCCCAGGCAGGAAGATGGGAGAGTATTCAGAGATGAGCATTATCTGCCAGAATTCCCCCATGTGGGATAAATTACCCACCAAATAAGATGAGCATCTTTCTTATAAAGCCTGTTAAAACCTTGCTTTTTAGCTAGGCATTCAGCTACTGAAGTGTTGATGAAATATGTACACAGGGTATCTGGGTATTATTTATTGCTATTACACTTGAAGCTGAACGATCTATACATGCAATTCACACACATATATGCAGATTTTATTTTTAAATATTTCCAGCCACTTCGATTTGCTTGACTGAGATGGCATACACTTGTAAAAAACAAATAGGTGAAAGTATGTAGGACTGAAATGTACCTATGAAAGTACAAAAGACTGAATGCTATAAGAACAAATAAGGTTTGCTTTTATAGTCCAGTGATAATAGATGTATAAATAAGAAACCTACATACCAGTGAGAATAAAGGTGGCAGCATCAAACAAAGTATCCTGAAGAAAGAAAGAAATGCTTGAACAGTATCTATTCTGGCACAAAATGTCATAACAATCCTGAGTTAGATTTTCTATATGCCCACTTGTGAATACATACATATGCATATATCTCAACATTCCACAGAAATGCACAGAATGTGACATTGGCTGAAGAAATCTTTCTAACTACTATAACTTTTAATACTTACAAAAATATACTTAAAATTATCAAGTCAGCAAAGCTGCTGAATCAAATTTTCTTATTTAAAGAATGAAAGCTCCATTACCTTTGGCCAAACTGGTAGTTTCATGGAATGTATTCATGCATTCCACATATCTGTTTTTAATATTTAAAGTGAACCAGTGAAGACGTCTGACTGAGTTCATAAAGATGGATTTAACCTTTCCTTCCATACTGTTGTACTAATGCCAACCCCAGCTCTAAAAGAGCTATTTGCCTGGAAAAGATAGCCAGATAGTCAAAGATGTCATTGGTACCAAGTATATGGGCAGGTAGTTAAATGAGTGAGGAAGAGGGATTTAAATTGGGGGTGTTAGTATTGACTTTTTCCAACACAATTTGCTCCTTCAAGTCTTCCATCTTGGCATCCATCACTAAATTTCTATCTCTATGTTCTGTCATTCTGACCCTGACTGGGAATTCTCAGATTGCTACTTAAAATATTTAAAACTCAAAGATTTAATTTTTTTTATACTATAAAATAATTTCATGCACTTTACAATTCCTTATCAGCAACATATCATGCACTTTACAATTCCTTATCAGCACAACTATATGATCAAATAACATTTGGAAATCAAATTTAAGATTGACATTTTTTTTACCTTTACAAGTTTAATACATTTTAATCATCACAGTGTTACCAGCTTCTATTATATAAATACTTCTGTATTTAATTACTCTCAGTATTCTACAACGTATTATTCATATTTTTAATGCAATAATAAATTTTATTTTTTAAAAAATTAACATACAAAATGTACTATTTTTGCATAAGGACTAGCTTGTATTTTTTTATACAGCTCCTTTTCTTCCCATGCAATAAATAAGAACTAAAATACAAAACTTAATAATGTGTAACAATTAAATTTGGTAACTAATTGCTGGTTTGTATGGGTGTTATTTGGTATTTTGAACACGTAATAACAAAGCAAGAGTTATTAGAGAAGATTCTCATGAAGCTTAGAAAAACTGAGGAAAAAATGTTCTTTATTTCAATATAATTTCAATACCACAGGAGTAGAGATTCTGCAGCCAAGCAATATGCCAATTCAAATTTTTGGATATATTTTTTCTATAGTGTCACTGCGACTGGATTTTTTTCATTAGAATACTGAATCTCTTATTAGAACCAGAAGGTCTCTTTGTGGACAGTTGTCCCATTAAGAATAGATTCACTGAAATTAAGATAAAATTAGTCATAATTAACTCATGTTAATTATGTCTGAAAGATTTATTTGATTACTTAAGGGTGGAGTCAACCCCTAATTTTATCTGAAAAAAATACTTTGCTAAATAAGGTTTCATACTTGTAATGTCTCTTTTATACCATATTTTGTTATTGGAAGATCCTGTCTCAACTGCTAATTTGGGGGTGGGGGGGAATCTGCCATTTTTAACATGTGTGCAACTTCTAAATTAGCTATTCAGACAATCCTTGAGCTGGATCCCTTGTTTAAGAGCAGAATTAAATTGATGTTGTTGCTGAGTCTCTGTTGTTCCAAGAGATCAACTGCCAATAACGCTAACAAGAATTATAAACTGGATTAAAAGCATTAGCACCTCCTTTCTCAAGTGGGAAGCCATGCTGAGTGCTCCGTGGTCATCCGGGAACGTACCCAAATATTTGCTGGATAACCACCTGAGCTCAGCTGGCCTTAATATTCTTCTTCAGCTTTCCATTAGGATTAGTTACAGGGAAGAACTATCATTGCTCCTAAATCACTAGGAAAACACTAATACCTGACTTCTAATTACTTTTAGCCAAACCAAAACAAAGAATGTGGTTCTAGTTATACGGTTCTATTTTTTTTCTCAAGTACAGTTAAGATTTATTCAGCTAACAAGTATGAGAAATGTATTCTTACAAATATTAAGATAAGATTATTTTATAATAAGATTATTATAAAAATGTCCATCCTTTTTTCAGTTACTATATATGAATTTGGGAGGTATGCTTCCAATTGCTGAAACTCAAATTATACTCATCACAGCATGTAAGAGTTTTCCTCCACTCCTTTCCGCTTTCAATATAGCTATGCTATAGAATATTCTGGATTAAAATCCTGGGAAATTTTGGTAAACTACACTTCAGATAAGACAGTTGGTTTGTAGCAGGATAGTTTCCAATAGTTTCTTACAACAAGAACCACAAAGAAACAAAATAAAAACTAATGTATGTATTGGTGTAAATACTTAATCTACTTAATCATAATTATAGATTCTCAAAGCATATTCTGCGAAAATATTCAGTGTTGTAAAACAGCAGAAGATTCTTTCATACAACCCAGATTACCATGATGACTGCAAACACTACTGCAAATATTACATACTCTAACTGCAGTATAAGTATCTGGCTTAATCTTTGGAACTCCTGTTAATTATGGAGAAGTCCTTTGAGAAAAAGTAAAACCACAATGACAGTTGTAATTACAGGTCTCATATTACATCTATATGTATCTTTAAATGCAAAAGTAATTAGAGAATGTGGACCAACTTCTGTAGTTCCCATCAAATTTAGATGTTGAACAAATTCTTATGAAATCAGCGGGATGTAGATTACAGTTCAGGGAAAAAATCCAATTTATTCTTACATCAATATGTGAATGGGCTAAACTCTCAATGGAAAACCACCAGTATTCTTTTCCTGACCAGATTTAAATTATTTTACATTTTATTTAGATACTGTAAATACCCACTCCAACAATATATTTTAAGTCAAACATCTTTTTTTTTCTAAAGATTATCTATATCAAACTGATTTCTCAAAAACGAAAACATGGCGAAGATTCAGTGTCATCAGCTGATGGCCAAAGAAATGAAATCTTGGCATATTCAAGTCTCGGTTTCTGAGAATTCATTTCACTATGATAATGTCTTGTATTTTGTTACAATAACTTATACTAGTAAAGAGTATATCTGTAACTGTAGCAATAGAAATTGATAGTAAGGTGAGGATGTATTCGGAAAATATTAGGCTATACAGAGATGGACAGATTGACTTTAAAAATAAAAGACAAAGAAGACATAGAATATTACTTTATACAGAATAGATTTATGAGTGGTTAGAGATAAGAGGTAGAAATTAGATGAAGAAAGATTATTGTTATATATATGAATTAAATATAAAAATGATTTATAATTATAAATATGCCAATATAATCAACAGAATTATAAATAAGCTAATATAAAGAGAAATTTAGCCAAAACTATTCTGTTATATTATTACTATTGTTACATTATGTGTGTTAATATTTCTTTTTGTTTTCTCTTTGTTTTTCTTTTGTAACTGACCTCTGATAATTTAGCATCCTGCTGGGATATTTGAATAGCCAAATCTTATTTTCTGGTTTTCAATATGCATCTAAAACCAAAGCTTTCTACCCATTATTTCTTCAGGTTAAACTAGGATAGCCACCTATTTCATAATTCAAGTGTTGAATTGTTAAGAAAGTGGTTCCTGATTTGGTGGCTTAATTTTTGGAAGTAAAGATAAAATATACATGCATACATACATTTAAAATATTTTGCTACTTGCCATTTTGAAAAACTCAGAAAGAATTTCATGCTGTTCAGAAAACTTTCTCCATTTCATGATTAGCTCTTATTGATAGCAATAGCAATAGCACTTATATCCCGCTTCATAGTGCTTTACAGCCCTCTCTGAGTGCTTTACAGAGTCAGCATATTGGTCTAATAATCTGGGTCCTTATTTTATCCACCTCAGAAGGATGGAAGGTTGAGTCAACCTTGAGCCTGGTGAGACTCAATCTGCCAAACTGCTGGCAGCCGGTGATCAGTAGAAGTAGCCTGTAATACTGCACTCTAACCACTGCATCACCATGGCTCTGATCACAGAGTTCTGTTAAAATTTGAGAGTTCTCAGGGCCTAAGAGACCAGGATGCTTCATCTTCCTCTCTGCAATTAACTATCCATGTGTTCTGACGCCCAACATCATAACTAAACAGAAAACATGTAATTAAGGTCATTGATTTTATTTGGAATTCTTCTTCAGTATAGATGCTAGTAATTTACAACAATTTAGGATTTTGGATGAGGATATTTCCCAGACAAATCTGGGGAAGACAGCTTGGATTTTATTTTTATTTTATTTTTTTATCCTATGATAAATTCTGCACTGTGATAACATCATAAATGCTAGAATGGAGTGGGTTCCTAGTTGGGTAATAAAGCATCTGTAAGGAAATAACCAAGCTCAGAGGGTACCAAGATTCCATAGTTCATTCCTGGGCTACAAATATTTTTTTCTATTCTTCACTGAGGATGAACATTTTATCTATGAATATAGAAGAGTAAAAGCAGCAGCTTCAAAATTCAGGCTATCAGAAATCCAGCACAGGTAAATCAAACAAACAAAATACTTTCATTTACATAAATTCTATTTTTCAAACAAATAAATACATTTAAAAAATCAAGAGTCTGGAGGAAGATCTACAGCTGACCCTGTTTTTCACTACTTTTATTCCTCCAATTTTAGAAACTTTTGGAAACATTGCCCAACAGTCTAATTTGTCTCCTGGTAAAGTAGAGTTAGGATATGTTATCAAATTATAAACATTGAAAAATGTTTTCATATTGTTCCTTTTCACAGGACTATGGGCATTCTGCCATATATGATCTTAATTTCCAATACATAAACTCTTAAGATTTTATGATTATTTTAACTAATGCCTGCATCACTATTTATCTTCAAAACATCTTTTTTCTTTTTTCCATCTAAATCCTTCACTTATACAGAAGGACTATGTGGTTCTTGGCATAAACCTATGCTTCTGATGGGTTCAGAATGTTAACTTTGTCAATCCAAATATATCATAGATCCATATACTGCCATACTCTAACCTTGGATCTGATGGTGGATTATTTATTTTTAACATTATCACCAAAATAATTTGAAAAAAATATAACATTGCAATCAAACTGATAAGATCAGAGGTTCATATTTTTCTCCTCATACGGTTTTTATTAAGACTCAATTAATTTTACAGGAGCTCCTTGCTTACCAATCACAATTAAGCCTGACAATTCTGTGGCTAAGCAGTTTGAATGCTAAGCAAAAAGAATCACATGATCACACCAGACTTACATCATTTGCCCTTCAATCATTAAGCAAATCACTACAGTTCTTAAGAGAGACACCTTGTGACCACAATTTCTGATTTCACTTCCACATTCTCTATTATTTCTGCTTGTTGGAAGCCAGCTGTGAAGCTTGCAAATGGTGATCAAGTGACCATGGGATGCAGCGATGGTCATAAATGTGAGGATTGGTTGCGAAGCTATTGCAACCAAGCCTCACATCCTCAACCATTGTAACTTTGAACAGTTGCTAAACAAGGCAGTCAATAAATGAGAACTACCTGTGTTATAATCTCATAACAGTATCAAAGTTTTATTCCAACCCTTCAAATAATAGTAATATGCAGAGTGTTATATAAAATTACATAAGATCCATGCAAAGTACAATATGCAATAGCAATATTGTATATTCCAATATGGTTTTGGAATTTTAGTCTGGAAGTAAATAGTTTAGGTAAAAAAAATTATCTGGAATATTTCACAATTAAAGATGGTTTTGGGGTGCTTACAGATGTTTCTAAAGAAAAAATAGTACAGAAAAATACAGGCCCATTATTCTTCCACAATTGCCCTGAATTTTTCACTAAACAATGCTACCTGGTAGCAAAGTCATGACTTTTATATTGCACTTATGGATTCTAAGCATTACATTGTCCGTTATACTAGATCAAAATTATGCAGAAAGCTTAGAAGCATAACAATTTGTCATTAAGTGCTTGTTCTTATCTGTAAGATTTATGAGAAAAACAGTCAAGGGAAAATGTAATGTGGCAAGCCAGCATTCTGATGTGGTCTCTATTACAAGAGTGCTTAAAAACAAGATTGTACTTTTAACAGCCCTACTGTTTTTAATATTTACATTAATACTATGTTTAGTAATTTAATTTAATAAACTAGAATTTCATCCACCAGATATTGAACATAGAGATATAATATGGGTAACTATATACAAACATGCAATGAACCTACCGTTACCATATACTAGGATCAACTACATAGCAGATTGAAGTTATGTTAGCCTTACGGTGTGGAAAAATGCTCTCCAATTTTTCTTGGTTTTAACAAATTTGTAATCAAACCATGGTTTTGTGTTAGGCTTACACCATTTATGTCTTCCTTTATTTAAGCTTTTAATACTTTGCTAATAATAATATAGCATAATACAGGGAGCTATCTCTCACAGGATCTGTAATAAATCAACTAAAATTATCTAAATTCAGTGGATTGAATTTGATCTTCTTTGTATATAAATTTCACTAAGTTGGATGGTGAGTTGTAAATAATTGTTATTTAAGATAGATATACGAGATGATAGATATACAAGATTATAGATAGATAGATGAGAGAAAAAGGAGGAGATTCATACCCTATAGCAACCTGCTGTTATATCCCATTTAAGTTTAATAAATCTAAATTCTAAATGCTTGAGTGAGATTTAGGCTACCATATTTTCTTAGGCTTTAGAATGATCATTAATTAGGCAGGTATTTCCACTAAACTAGGAAGATGCTAATGTACTTCAAAATATAGAACTACACCCTTTGGTGTGTTATAGCACAAAACTATTATCATAAGGTTGGATAAGGTTCAAAAGGAACATAGAAACCAAACATTTTGCACTGTATAATTAATATATTTTAATTATAACTTTTTAAAATAAATAAATAAAACAATGCCATCTTCCAAGGCCTTTTTACATAGCTGCTCCCACATAGTCCATAGCAAAACATATTTGGAAATGAATGGAGTAAAAAATAAGTTGTCATGTAAAATTATATCACAGAATGAAAAAAAATAGTAATTCTAAATTCTCATGGCACATTCCCAAACGCTTTCAGAGGCCTAAATGTTTTTTTGCATTGACATTCTTGTAGCTGTTCCCTAAATATTTCTATAGCTTTAGTCAGTCTAAATGCTATAAAATTTTAAAATGTAATTGTTTCTGGAATTTCATATTGAGTCTTATAACTGCAGATATTGAATAACCTACAATAAATGGTTTAAGCTGAAAAGGAACCACTGTAGTTAATATAATGACAGATTCCAACTGTAATAAGAATCTGAGACCATTGGATTCATATATAGTCAGCTGAAACAGAATGATCAATTGGTCTGGAAAAGTAAATGCATGTTGCGGTCATAGGAAGTACAGTCTCTAGGGTTTATGAAAGTTACTCTGGGGCACGCTTTTGCATTAGCTAGCCTATTCCTAATCTTATAGTTGGTTGATGGACATAATTTTTTATTAGCCCTATTACTATTCAGTTTAAGGACTAGTTATCTGAGGTCTTGTATACACTTATATGACATGCTTGTAGAAAAGAGTTGATCACAACATGGAAAAAGAGAAGGAAGAAGACCAATTGACAATCTTGCTCCCTAAAATTGACATTCCTCATATTTTCTTCATTCTATATATGTAGTCCTCAACTTACAATAATTCATTTAGTGTCCATTCAATGTTACAACGGCACTGAAAAAAGTGACTTATGACCGTTTTTCACACTTGTGACCATTGCAGCATCCCCATGGTCACTTGATCAAAATTCACTCTCGGCAACTGACTCATATTTATAATGCTTGCTTGTCCCACGTCATGCGATCACCTTTTGCGATCTTCTGATAACCAAAGTCAATGGGAAAGCCCTACTTAACAACTGCATTACTAATTGAACAACTGCACTAATTCACTTGACAATGATGGCAGGAAAGGTCATAAAATGGGGCAAAATTTACTGTCTCACTTAGCAGACATTTTAAGCTCAATTGTGGTAGTAAATCGAGGGCTACCTGTACTCTTACCTCATATGGCTTTTTCAAACACAAAACCCAAGAAAATCCACTTGCCTTTTGGATAAAGCACCTTCGGGACAATCATGACCTGGATGATTGAGAATCTCCATAGGCAGATGTATTAAATGTGCAATATCACAAACTACGCTTGTTTGAACTTGCTCAACTTTTTCAGACCCAAATCCAAATTGCAAGACGGATATAGCTACATTCCAGTCCAAGCTTCAGTCTGCCATTCTCTGACTTCAAAGAAGCTCATGGAGTATATCTGGCTTCTGACTCATCCTCCCTACAAGAGTGTTAATGTCATCTTTTGTATTCCTTTTACAGGGCTATTTTTAAACAGTGGCAATGTATGTATTAGTTCACACAACTGTATGTACTCTCATTGATCGATACCCTGTTTGAAGTAGGATTGCCAATTTCTACCTCTCACAAGAATGGATCGAACTCTTGGTGACAAAAAATGCCATGGTTAAATATTTGTGAAACATAAAACAGACATATAAAGGAGAGTCATTAAAAACAAAGACAATTAGTCAGACTAGAAAAACAATACATAGAGATATATATGTCTAGCCCAGATACACACAGTAGCTACAGTCTGGAATCATTTACTTCTGGATTACTTTTTATCTATTAATAACATTTGAAAAACGACTCTGTGCCCTAAACCTTGTTTCATGAGACAAGTATAATGCAATCTTGACTACTCTTAATAACCTTTCCATGATCATAGCTCTTTAAAGCTTTAGCTGCTCTGTTTCAATAGGCCTTTTAGGATTCCCCCCACCAGTTAAATTTAAAGAGGAAAAAATATCTAATTACAGCACTTTCTGAAGGGTAAGTTAAAACTTTTGGACTGTAACTTTTCTTGCTCTAGGAAAAAAGGCTATCTTCAAATGCTTATATATCATAACTTTAGTACTGTTGCTTCTTTTTTTCCCCCCTTCTTCCCAAGCGAATGCAGAATAGTATATGAATAACAATAATGTAATCAAAAATAAAACCATCAATCTTAGGGGGGGGGAAATTCCTCACAAATACAAAATAAATTGTCACGGCAGAGAATTGATAACAAGTGTGAGAGACATGAAACTCATTGTATGTATTTGGCCAGATTCCTATATTATCAGAGTGGAGAGTTTGAGGTTTCTTCAACTTCATCTCCTGCTGCTTTGAAAAACGTAAGCTTCCCTTTTGATGTCCTGTTCTTACTGTGGTTTCTGTTAACCGTGAGTGCTGTCATATTGAACTGGGCATATGCAAAGAATTCTCCCTCCATGCCTTTAAAAGAATGTCTCTAAAACAAAATGGGGACAGTTGTTTATCAGAATCCAGTGCCAGAAAAGAAAGTTTGTTGGAGCATATGAAAGCATGTTGACCACACTGATCTTATTTCCGCTACCCACTTCAAGGATCTAGAACTGGCAGAAATAATTTGAAATGTTATAACAAAAGAAACCATAAGATTTACTCTCTATTTTCCCTTGGGGGTAAATTGGAGGAAGAAAAATCAAAGCAGATATATACTTGCATAGTATTATATATACTTGCATAGTATTATATATAGATATATAGATACACACACACAAACACACACATATCTCAGGCACATTATATTTAAACAGAAATAAAATAATGCTCATGTTAATACCTCCTAGTTCTAACTGTTCATGACTAGCTACTATACTACCTTTTCTCCATTCTAATGGCTTTTTAAAACCTTTATTACAATGTTATACTGGACACATCTTCAAATCAAGTATGTTTTCAAATAGAATATTTTGACCCCAAATAAAGTACTTTCATCCACAGAGTAGACAACATATGGCCACAGGATGTGAATTATGCACATGTTGTACTGTAGGTAAACATTTACATTACAGGGGAAGATAGCAATGGAAGACAACCACAATTTGAAGACCAACAATATACATTGTTTATTCACTATACATAACTTTGTTTTTGTACAATAGTTAAAATAGATGACCTTCAAATCCCACTGAGGTTTCAAAAAATAATATAAAAATCTACATACGATAATTGGACAGTTAATAAATTCTTGTTTCTTCTTCCTCAGAAGCCATTATAGTATACTTTTATTTTTAGCATTGGTAAAATCCCATAGGTCCTAACTGTGCTATTTAAATATGTTTCAGCACATAGGAAGTAAAACTTAAAGTCAAAAATATGCATGAAGTAACTAACAGACTGCCCAGTTCCATAAGTCACAAACATTAATTTTTTATTTTTTAAAAAACATTTTATTTATATGCCGCCCTTCTCCGGAGACTCAGGGCAGCTTACAATGCATTAAGCAATAGCCTTCATACTTTTTGTATATTTTATACAAAGTCAGCTTATTGCCCCCACAAACCGGGTCCTCATTTTACCCACCTTAGAAAGGATAGAAGGCTGAGTCGACCTTGAGCCTGGTGAGAATTGAACTCGCAGTAATTGCAGGCAGCTGGATGTTAAATGCTGCCTTAGTAGGAGGCATTAGCCTCCTACGCCACTCAGGCTCTTTCAAAGTCAAAGAGGAATGCATAAATTATTGGGCTCCAATTTGTGCTCTAGACATTCACAAAAGATTTATGTGAAATCTTTCTGTATTTAATTAAAAATACCACTTCTGAATGTAAGAACACTTTCAGAAACAACTTGCCATCAAGTCATTGGATTGTTGAACTTACTTTGCTGCATTTAAAAAAGAGAGAATATGTTCTGCATAAATTAATCATTCCCTAACTTCTTATTTAGGGCAGCGCAGTGGCTCAGCAGTTAAGATGCTTGACTTGTCAGCTGGAAAGCTGGCAGCCTGGGTTTGAGACCCGAGCACCATGCAACAGGGTGAGCTCCGCAATGTCTGCCAACCTAGCAGTTCGAAAGTATGCAAATGCAAGTAGATAAATAGGTATCACTTGCTGGCCACATCATGACATCATGCTGGCCACATGACCACAGAAATGTCTTTAGAATGTGCTGCTCAATGGCCTTGAAATGGAGATGTCATCGGCAACAACTAGTGGAGTTGTAGGTACTCTTTTACCTTTTATCTTAACTTCTTATTTAAATAAAAACAAATACAGTGCATTGTAAAGAGAAGAGAAAGGAAAAGATGAGAGGTAAATGGTAGTCAAAAGGTAGCCATTAAGAAAGTGGTGAAGTAGAGATGCTATCTTCTGTTTCATGTACAGCAGCAAACTAGACTTACAATTAATTTTTCAGTGTGGGACAACATTCTGCCTGCTGTAAGACAATTTCAGAGAAACAGAGAACACCCTGTAGCACATATAGTTCTTTTCACTGACGCCTTACCGCCATTCTTCCCTGCCTGAGGTGGTTGCTTCACTCTGCCTCAGGGTAGGATCAGTAGATCTCTGTCACCAAAAGAATTCCATATGAATGTGTGCAGAAATACATGACATAATTAAGGAGATTGCACACTGTTATTGTAATCCCTTCTCATTGTTAACTGTATGGAAATAATATCATAATTTTGTATAAGAACCCAAATGATCTGCACTGAATATTAAACAAACTGTATGTTACACTGAGGAGAGGGCTTAAAATTAGCAAAAGCTATTATCAAAGATAAAGCTATTTATATTTGGCAGAGTCAATAGAGCAAATGATTGCAGATTATGTAAACAGCAAAAAAAAAAAAAACCCTAGGGAAAGAACATGAATTTGTATATCTCAATAAAATGTGTATTAAAAATGGAAAATGGATGAAGAAGTTCAAATATATGCAAACGCTGATAGAATGGGACTAGATATATAGTGTGTTGTGAAGAAGGAATGTTTGCTGAAAGAAGTGAAAACATCTGGATATAAGAACATGTTTCTTCCTTTGTTAATGGCAAAGAAAGTTTGATATGTCAGAAGAAACAAACATAAAATACATGTTTCTTCTGAAGAAATATAAGAAACATAAAATATACATGTAATGGAAAGAGGGCATTTAAGAACTATGAGTAGCATAACAAAAAGAGATAGTTCAAGACTGAATGGGTGCTGAATGAATATGGATTAAATGCTAAAGTGAGCAATGACTATGAAAAAAGTGATTTGACCATATAAACAGAATGAATGAGGATTAAACTGCCAAATAGATATATGAAGAACAGCAAACATTTCACAGGTAAGCAGAAAGATTGAAAAAAATGTGGTTGGAAATCTTCAAAAAGAAAAGAAAGTTAAGACATTTTAAGAAGAAAAGGTAACCTATGACCCATATGGTAGGGTGGAAACAAAATGTTTTATACCTAGTTTAGATATGTTTTCTTTATTTTCTTACCTATGCCCTTGATTACTTTGTTTTATTATTTCTTAATTCCTTTCTGCACTTTGCATAAAATTGCTTATTCTGAAAAGAAATATTGTGATGGAGATGTATGTCAAATGGAATGAAAATGTATATAATATATCTTAATTTGTAATGTTTATACAGCAAGATAAATTTTACTTTTCTCATATTCTGTGGTGTATCAGTATACTTTGACTCTAAAATCCAATGTCTACTCTTGAGGGAAAATGTTTAGTATATGAGAGACAATTTGACAGAAAATAGCTAGAAGAAATAACTGAAAAGTTATAATCCTCATAAATTGACTGGGATTAGGTGAATATCACAATCATGTATTCATGAAAAGACTGACATTGCTACCGTTTAGGGAGAAGAGCTTTGATTTCACCACTCATTTTGACTGATTATGTGCCATCAAGTCCACACAAATAGATTTTCTCAAAGACAATCTATTCCTAACCTTTTCTTTCATGTCTCCACTTATTGCATCTGTAACTGAGTCCATCCACTGTACTGCTGGTCATTCTCTTCTTTTCTTTCCTTTCCTTTTACCTTTCCTAACATTAGAGCCTTTTCCAAAGCACTTGGTCTTCATATAATGTGTCCAAAGTAGGATGAATTTGAGCCTGGTCATTTGGGCCTTGAGTGAGAACTCTGGATTGATTTGTTTGATAATCCATTGATTTATTTTCTTGGCTATCCATGATATTCTCAAGAGTGATCTCCCACACCAAAATTCATAAGCATTAATACTGTTCCTATTGTGCTTCTTAAAAGTCCAACTTTCACTTCCATAGAGTATCATAAGGAATACCATGGCTTGCATGATTCTAATATGTATAAGCTATCATGACATTTTAATATCTTTTCCAAGATCTTCATGGCTGATCTACTGAGTGCTAATCTGTGATCTATTTCTTGACTGTTTATTCCTTTACAAGGCAGGTCCTAAAAGACAGAGATGATGTTCTGTCCCCTCCCTGCTTCAGGAGCCCAGACAAGCACACACACAAACAGAAGTGTACAGAAGTCGTTTATTCACCATTCATAAACAACAAGCTGGCAGCGAGCCCGGGAGAGATAAAGACAGCTGTTATTTTGAGTTGCCACGGCCAGTCCCTGATAAGGCTCTCCGGCATGTCCAACAACAAACAGTTTTAAGATTAGCAAACACTTATCTGATGCAGTACTTCAGGAAACAAGCAGCCAGGTTAATACTTTGTTCATCACAAAAGCCAACAAGGTAAGGTCAGCTCCTTTTATACCTTGTGGGGCGTTGGCTTTGTGACTCATCACCTCGTGCTCGGCCCCACCCACTCCTTTGCTGAGCCCGTCTCTCTGATCATCACCACCTGGGATTAATCCACTCCCTCTCCTCATTAACGTCTGACTCAGAGGAGCTTTCTTCCTCAGGGCTTTCAGCTGGGGCCTGGGGTGGTGCCAAACCAGACAGGCCAGGAGAGGGGGGCCTTGCCTCCTCCTCCTCTTCACTTTCGGAGGATTCTTCCTCCGAAGGTCCGGGCTCGGGAGCCGAAGACACAACAGATATCCACCACTTTGATGTCTTCATTGTCAGTTCTAAAGCTGATTGTTCCACCAGTTGTTCCACCATTTGATTATCTTTGTATTTAATTATAGTCCTGCTTGTTCACTGTGTTCTGACTTTTAGTTCTAGGGCTTACAGATCCTTTGCATACTCAGCTATCAGGATGGTGTCATCAGCATAACACAGGTTATTGATCTTCCTCTGCCCAGTTTTAAAACCATGCTCATCTTCTTCCAGTCCAACTTCCTTTAATATATATTCCACATATAAGTTGAATAAATATGGGAAGAGTACATAATCTTGTTTCACTCTCTGGCCAACTTGGAAGCCAGTCTGTTTTACTTTGTTGTGTCTGGACTGTGGCTTCTTGACTTGTATATAAGTTTCTCCTATGAATAATTAAATTTCTGGGATTCCAACTTTTTTGAGTACATTCCATAGCTTCCATCAGCAATAATGTCTCATGTTCCTCAGTCTTTTTTAAAACCAGCTTGGACTCTGGCATCTCTTTTTTCCATGTAGGGTTCCAATCTGCATTGAATGATTATTATAATGAATATTCTATCCGAAATCAATAATTACTCTTGGCTTAAAGTCTTTCAATATAATGTTGGGGTTCACACATCATAGTATAGCATAATGTGATTTGTTTGGCTTTGGTTTACCAAGATGTGTAAAGCTGCCATTGTGGTTTGGAAACATGGTTTACCATTTTTTTAAACTGAACCAATATGTTTGTTCAAGTCCCTGTGCTTTTTAAAAAATATATATATTTAGTTTAGTCTACACAATTTGTAGACCCAGCCTATGACTAAAAGGCAGATTGCAACAAACTTTGGTTTTGGATAGAAACTCATAATATAGTACTGTTCATGCAATAGCAAAGCTTGTTCCACCATAATCTATAATAAAAACATATACAGTTGACAAATATTGTACTAAAACTCCATTCATTTTCACAAGGCACAAATGCTGTCTTTTTTCTGAATTTAGTAGTGTTAGCACCGGAAAGGTATCAAATCGTTTTGCATCAGTTATATATCCAGAAAGTAGTTATTAAAATTGTCATAATAATTTCCTTGAGGGAAAATGTATAGCAATGTTATGCTCTATTCAATTATTACACAAGCATTAAACTTCATAGGAAGGAAAGGGACTCAAATAAGTTCTGTCCACAACATCCCATTTTAATATGTTTAAATATTCAGCATGAAGATCTGAAATTGTTTGGATTGACTACAAAAGGCTGTACTGTAAAAGTGCTAAGATTATTAACCATTTTCTTCTGAACATCATCATATATTTCTTTCAGATTATTGTGCAAAATAAGTGATCATATCAAGAAATGTCTCAGTATGCTGGAACATTGTTCCATATTTATACTGAATTTACAGCTCCTCACACATTATTGATTTGAATAGGATAGGATCAGGGAAGGAGGTTGGTAAGGCTGTAACTTTATGTTTGAGATCATGCCTTTCCTCTGATTTCTAGCTACTTTTTTATGAGGAGCCTCTTGCATTTAATGAAACTATTTAAAGCAAGCAAATGACAATTATATTTTTTGTGTAACCTTTTCTGGCATTCACACCAAATGGCAAAAATGTTAATTCCAGGTTTTAAAAAAATATTATTTCAAGGCAAAGGGGTAACACAGTGAAAACTAATATAACGGAAAAAGTTTCAGGTAAATACATATATGCAATAATGTATCATATATTACATCATTTTCCCACAGTAAAAAAGGAAGAAAAATCTTGTCATTTGATATAATTGCTCTTCAGGACTAATCTATATTTGTAAAATGCCTGTTCTTCTAAAGGTTAGTCTCTAGAAATAAACTTGCTTTTCCAAGTAAAATGAAGTAAGAACTAAATACTTTTTCATTAGATGTTTTTTACTGTTGTGTTTTTACTGTTGTGAGCCGCCCTGAGTCCGGCTGGAGATAGGGCAGCATATAGATAGATAGATAGATAGATAGATAGATAGATAGATAGATAATAAACAATTCACCTTGTATACAGAAGCATACATATTTGCAAAGCTAAGCCAGAAGTCATGAATTACTTAGAAGAGCTAGGAGATCAATAAAATTAAAGCTAGCCAGAGGGACAAAAATAACTCCCATATGAATGTTGTTTAGTAAGGTTATATCAAATGTTTCTCAATCTCCTATGGCTTTTCCTAAAACTTTAAATATTTAACCAGACATCAGCTGGACACAGTGACATTTGCACAATATATATTAGGCATTGCCAACATTATGATAATCAGACAATTTATACCTCCAAAAATAAAGGGGGGAAAGATTGATATCAATGTTAACCATAATTCTGAGATGTTAATGAACATAAGGTTGCCTAAATTGTATAACTAAAGCTAAGTGAAGTAATTGAACATTTTATTAAATGCAACTTTCACTGGTAATTATTCATTCATTCTACTTAAATACCATTGAATCGATAAAGACCATTGCCAGTTACAACCATAAAGATGAACCATCATGCCATTAAAATGTCCATGGTAAAGAATTACGAAATCAACATTTTCAGAAAATATGAAATAACAACAAATAGATAAATTACTGTTGAATATACAATCACAAATACCAAGCAAATTAATTAATTAAGTTGAAAATGAATATAAGACAAGGTGGCAACAGTCTGTTTATCTTCTGTGGAATAGTCAGAAAACCAAAAGAAATGGGCAAATCTTCATTCTAATGGGGCCAGAAAGTAAGATATGGTAAGGAAGAACATATTGGATGGGTCAATTTAAACAAAAGTAAGAGAATAACAAGAGAACTTCCTTTTTCCATTTCTCTCTTTCCAGTCATCAAAACAAATGTGCAACAAATTGTTATCACTGTTTTAGTGGGAGATTGGAATGCCAACCCTGAAGCTAGCCTGGCCAAAGCCATCTTGGAACTTCAGTGCTGCTACAGTGGAGCTGAGGGATAGGGAGGGTTGATTAGAGATAACTTGTGTAGTCAAAATAAAATACTTTCTCTTGGGAACCAAGGATGTTCTCACACATGGCTGGAGGAAAGAGGAGTGATGTCAGTGGGTCACCAGATGGTGCCGTGATTGGACCATGTGACAGATTGTTTGGGGTTGAGGGAAAAACTTTTACTTTTAACTAGAAAATCGTGGGACCTTCAGAGTAGGTTTTCACCAATTCGTGCCAATATGATATATCCAATAAAGCTATTCTTTGAGGGATTCATCTGCCTCAGAGTTTTGCTTATGGGTCTATTACTTGAAACCCTGACATGGAAAGTGAAATGCAACAAAGAAACATATGAAAAGAGGCAGAAAAAAATAGGCAGATCAATAGCTGATGCACACACTGTCTTAATCATGATGCCAAGTACTAATAGAAATTGGCGTCACCTCGTGCACAGGAATTATATCATTCCATTTTCCCCCTCCCCTTCCAAATTTCAAATATTAAAAAAAAGACAATCAGGTTTTTGTCTGGAATGATAAATGGCAACCCCAAAGCAAAGCAAACTTGTTTTGTGATAATCCTTGGAGATCAATGGCTGCCTTGTTGTCTAGCTTACATTGGCCAAAGAAACTGAAATGCAAACATTCACTCCCTTTTCGTGTATAATTGCTGCAGGGAACCAGATCTTGATTCATTTCTGCAAGAATAAAATAAAGCTTTGCCTAGACCATATTTTATTTACAAATATAACGATCACATGGTTTGCTAAAAATAAATCCTACAAACATGACAATTATTTGGTTTGTTGTAAGCTGCAGGTTTCTTATAAAATACACTCCTGAGGGAATTCTTAGAATCTGGCTAGGATAATATTTTTGCCCATAAAATCTGGACTTTTCTTTTTGAGTAATGGGCAATGTGCAACTTTCCAAATCATCTTGAGTGGATATAGCTACAAATAAATACGAACTGTCAAAGTAATTTATAAACAAAAAATTCAGTTTTTTCTACTAATTTTCTTAGTAATGCCATTTCTCATAATGCCTGAGATTATTTCAACCAGAAATCCGAATTCGGTGGGGTTGATTGGCATGTTTGGCATTTGTGATCAAAAAGGGGGAAAAAATTATATGAGAAATTTTATGGTTACAAGGCACTGGCTTATCAATATTTACCTCTTGTAGAATCACTCCTGATACACTCCTGAAGAATGATTCCAGTTACATTTGCTATCTTATCCTTTTCTTGGAGCAGGTGAACTTAATTTTAATGATAGTAATAATTTTAAAAATAGCACCATAACCACTTCATCATTCTTATTTCTAAGAAAACATCATATGGCTCTACTTAGGATCTGCTAGTATTTTGGGAAATAAAGATGATGGCTGGAGTCTAGCCAGAATAACCTTGAGGACCTCAATTTTAAAAGGAAGTCCATGGAGGATTCCAAGCATTATATTTAGTGGACACTGAAGCTAATCAGAACTTACTTGTATGGGTACAACTAGTTGCATACATCATTTTCATTCTCTTGTGTCTGTCCAAGGCAGGAGTTGTTATACTATCCTGGACAAATGACCGTCCAATCTTTTCTTGAGACCTCCAGCGATGAAACACCCACCATTCCAGGAGGCAAGCGGTTCCAAATGAACTTCTTAATGTGATTCTTTATCACTTCTTCACATGATAAACAATCGTATTGAGTGAGAACTGGATGTCCTTGAGATTGCCCATTAATAGTCAGGACCTGAATAGCCAATTGAACACAGAACATCTGGCCACAATCTTCTTTAAAAAGAATATATGTGCTGCATTTTCCATTAATTACACTAAGACTTTCTAACTGCAGAACTACATATCTACATTTGCATAATGCATATCATCATATTTTGCCATTAATGGTCTTCTAAACTTCCATTACATTTTTATAAATAGTATCTTTAATAGCTCTTTTTTTCCAAAGCAAGACTGCTTTGTGTATATATACATACACATACACATACACATACACATACACATACACTTTACTTTATTGATTAGCCCTGGGGATATACAGTATATATTCCTTGAACCGATAATGAAATCTGAAACACAATTGTATTCAAAATTTTCTTCCAAGACAAAAACTTTACTTTGGATATACTTATCATTAAATATTGCAATATTACTATGCAGCCCAACACACTAACATTTGCTTATCATTTTTTATATCAGAACTTATGGAGTGTAACTAAATACCATAAATACTAAAATTGAATCTTTCATGATGTGAAACTGTTTAGAATATACTTTTTGTTCATTAACTGGACAAAATGTGTAAATTTAAGAAAGTAGACAGTACATGTCTAAAGATTGGGGCAGATTTTAAAGATTAAAACTTGTAAAATAAATAAGTTCCTTACTATAAAGTAGCACAACTCTTGTATGGATGATAGAATGGTTTATGATTAATAGTTTATCATTAAATTTTCCAGGATCATCCTCAGATACATTGATCAGTAAGGTTTCAAACAGTTTAAGGTTTATTATCTGGACTGAATCAACTCAATATTGCTTTTCATAAGATGGCAGTAACCATTACTCATCTGTGTTACTTTTGAAAATAATATTAAATAAAGAACACTATCTCTTTTTCATGAAATGGACTCACATTTTGCCCTGTTGTCTTGTTGCCAAATACTAAATGCTGTTACACATACATACACAAACTACATATGGTGTGTGTGTGTGTGTATGTACACACTCATAGAAAGAGAGGTTTTAGTTTATTTATTTATTTATTTTATTATTTAAATTTTTATACCGCCCTTCTCCGGAGGGACTCAGGGCGGTGCACAGCTACAATAAAACAACATATTACTGAGAATTCAATTCTCACCAGGCTCAAGGTCGACTCAGCCTTCCATCCTTTCTAAGGTGGGTAAAATGAGGTCCCGGTTGTGGGGGCAATAATCTGACTTTGTATAAAAATATACAAAAGTATGAAGGCTATTGCTTAATGCATTGTAAGCCGCCCTGAGTCTCTGGAGAAGGGCGGCATATAAATTATTTATATATATATATCCATAAGATTTAAAAACAATTTAAAACATATTAACTAATTTGTCCTATTATATTAAAAAACTAAAACACCCATTAAAATTCTTTTTTTTTTAAGCCAGCCCAGCCTGTTGAAACAGTAAAGTCTTAAGGGCACGGCGAAAGGTACATAGGTTGGGAATCATACGTCTCTCCGGGGGTAATTCAGTTGAGGGTGATGTCATGCATTGGCTTAAAAATATTTTCCTTTATAAACTGTATTTCACATTGCCTCTGGTAAACAATAAAATTCTCCATTTTTTTTGTGAAGGCTGCTATAGGTTTCAAAGAACTGTTCATAAGCTCACACTTCATCTATCATGTTCAGCTACAACATGATACATATGAAAAATGCAACCTGATAGTAGACAGAACTGCTAGTTTCTCAGTCATAGCTGTACTGATGCTGGCACAAAAATTCAGACAGATAAGGTATTATGTATTACAGGAAAAAAAAACTGTTAACTGGCTTTCTCATTGATTTAAACTGTCACAGGGAATGAAGTGCCATTGCATATAATACAACTAAACTAGAAGAGGCAGAATGACATTTTTTCCTCCATTAGATGTACTCTTAGATCAGGGATGTCAAACTCAAGAACCGGAAGCTGAATCCAGCCCACAAGGTGCTTAGATATGGCCCGCGGGGCTGCCCTGGAAACAGCCAAGGACCAGCCTGCAGTGCCTCTGCCAGTGAAAATGGAGCTCAGGAGGACAGCCCGCAGCCCTCTCGAGCTCTGTTTCCACTGCCAGAGAGTTGCAGGAGGCCGTTGAAGCTAAAAATGGAGCTTGGGAGCCCGTTTTCTCTGGCAGAGTGCTCAGGCCACCACAGGTGCCCCTGACATGAGGGATATCAAGCTGGCCATGCTCACCCTGCCCCCTGAGGTCAAACATAACCCTAATGCAGCCCTCAGTGAAATCAAGTTTGACACCCCTAATTTATATGAACAAATATAAAGTTGTTTCTACAATGACTGAGTCAATACTTTTGAAATGCTATCTCTATGAAACATCTTAGACATTTTTTAGTTTCTTTTTTTAATCTGTAAGTTAAAATCTCCTCCCCCCAATCAAGAAGACAGAAAAATTTTAAATTCATATATGTGTGTGTGTGTGTGTGTGTGTGCGTGTTTTCTGAGGTTTTCGCGGGTGTTTGTATGTAGGTCTTTGGTTATTCAGGTTTTCTCCCGCGTAAAATTGGAAGTGTCTTGGCGACGTTTCGATGAAGTCTCATTCGTCATCTTCAGGCTGGTGTTTTCGGCTTCGTGCTTCTAGGAGCAAATATATATATATATATGAAGGACATAGGAGTGGAAGATTTGGCCTAATAGATTTATTAAATATCTCTCAAAGTCTTCAGAAATAAAACATTTTCAAATGCAACCATTGGACTGTCCAGATATCTAGTAAAAGAAAGTAGCAGAATCTAATTAAAAAGTCTTAGAAATTGTGACAAGATTGTGGCCAAAAACTGCAGGTGCATTGGAGAGGTAATCAAAAGACCTATCTTGAATAAATGAAATTAATTTTCTTCTATATGCACTTCCACCAAGAGAGTTGAATACACGCGAGGAGTGAAATCCAGCATTCTTTTTTATCCTTTTTAGGGAAATCTAAGAAATTATGAACTCAGTGAACACTTGTATCATGGAGTTGTAAAGTCATAAATCCGTGAATCATGGAGTCGGGTAGCAAAAAAAGAACATTCCCCAGGGTATACCAGCATGCATGTAGTCAAACGTAGCTTTTTGTGGAAAAAAGATAAAATACATTTACCACAGAAGTGGTATTCAGCAGGTTCTGACCAGTTCTGGAGAACTGGTAGCGAAAATTTTGAGTAGTTCGGAGAATTGGTAAATACCACCTCTGACTTGCCCCGCCCCATCTATTCTCTGCCTCCCGAGTCCCAGCTGATCGGGAGGAAATGGGGATTTTGCAGTTACCTTCCCCTGGAGTAGGGAGGGAGTGGAGATTTTACAGTATCCTTCCCCTGCCATGCCCACCAAGCCATGCCACGCCCACCAAGCCACGCCCACACAACCGGTAGTAAAAAAAATTTGAATCCCACCACTGAACTACCATCCAAAATATGATATATGCTAAATAAATAAAGCTTACTAAGTGGACAAGTTGCAAATCAGTTTTTAAATGTGTAAACAGGGTTTCCCTATTTCCCAAATAAAACTTATACTTTGATTCTGCTTATGCAAAATACAATTGCAGAGATAAAGAATAAATTGGATGTTAAATTTCTGCATGTTGCCTTCTGCTGAACATGCTTATAGCTCAGATTTCCTAAAAATGCAGAATATGGATCACTTTTTTTTAAAAAATCATCCCAGAATGCAAAGCTAGAAAAGAAGTGGCCATTTACACACAAGCTTCTATTCACATTTCTTCTCTGCTCAAAGCTAGCTCCATTTTGTTGACCATATTGTCTCCTACAATGTCAGTTATCTAAGATTTGATACTGGTGAGGAGAGAAATCATTCTCTTCTGCCTTTTGCAGCAACAGCCAGAAGGACATGGAGAATTGAAAGGCAACAACTTAGAAGATGTTGGTGTATAACAGCAATGTGGAATCATCAGTTGTAGGGGAGATCAAGTTCAAAGGCTCTGAAAAAAGCAAGATTTGACTAAGAAAAAAAAGGGAGGGAAGGAGGGAGGGAGGGAGGGAGGGAGGGAGGGAGGAAGGAAGGAAGGAAGGAAGGAAGGAAGGAAGGAAGGAAGGAAGGAAGGAAGGAAGGAAGGAAGTTTATTGCTTTATTGAGAGTAAGGATCATATAATGATACAAAAGAGTAAAAATAGCCATTAAAACATCTGCAAACGATTCTGGGGAGGAGACAAAGGAAGGAGTAAAAGCCAGGAAGTCTCCTCCTTCTCCTCCTCCTCCATATGCCAAATGACCTATACTCTGAAATGTTCATTTATATCAGTACTGCTCTTTCTTTGACTCTTGACCACTAAAGTAGAGATAACCAGATTCCAGCCCATCTCTTTTTAAAACAAAGATATGTTGAAAACTATAATTCTGATGAAGTTTTGTGTCTCCAATTACTTCCAGCCCTGCTATTAATTATTTGATTTTTTTTCCTTTACTAGTACTACAAAATATCCATCTCCTGGATCATAGCATTGGATGCATTTGCTTTAGTTTGAAGATTTTTTTGTCTGTGTTTCTGTGTGTGTGTGGATGAAATAGGGAAAGTCACACTTAGTCCTTATTTAAATCCTAAACTGCGGAATCAGGCAGTAGATATTCATCCATTAAGGTTATGGGTCTGTATATATCTTTCCTTAAGCAAATAAACACTTAATGTTTCAAGCTAACCAAAGCAGTTAGCTTGAAATGTTAGCTAGAGAATTTCAGCAACCAACCTCTGGTTGCATAGAAGGATGAGTAAAGCCTATCTATGTGCAAAGCAGAAAGAAACACAAGTTCTTGCAGTTTTGAAGCAGAGAGATGGGGAACATCGATCAAGCTGTGAAACCTGAAAGCACAATACTAATTTGCATTGTTATGAATATAAAAACTGTTTGCTGAAATCTAATGTTTTATTTATATATTTGTAAATACGTTAAAAAGCAAAGGCTTATGTTTTATTATCACTAGTTTTGTTTTGTGTGTACTTTTAAACAAATAAAAATTTATTTAAAATTTTTAAAAAAAAAAAGCAAAGGCTTCAGTGACTTCTGCTCCCAAAGGAAACCAATCTCTGATTAAGGGTACCCAAGAACATCTTGCCAATTGAAGAAGAGGAAAATGTAGAGAAGTTTCAATAATGAATGAATAACTTTATTGTCGTTGTACATGTATACACAGTATACCCATACAATGAAATTCACTTAACACCCAAAGACCAGGTCCAACACACATAACAATCCCCAAGCACACTCCCACCCACCGCAATTCCCCACCCCTAAACCACCCAAACATCCACACAACAGACTGAGTAATGCTGTCCAACAGCTCACTGATGGTGGCCCTTTAGTTCATTGTTGAGTGCAATTATAGTTCTGGGATAAAAACTATTCAGAAAACATGTGGCCCAAGTTTTAATTGTTCTGTATCTTCTGCCAGAAGGCAACAGTCCAAAAAGATTGTAAGCAGGATGGGAAGAGTCTCTGAGAATGTTATGCAATAAAGGACATTTTAATTTTTTTTTAATTTTTAAAATTACCCTAACTAGGTAACATCATCAGTGCTAGTAAGGAGTGCTGTTTGCTGTCAGTTTATGTTCTGGTATCTTACCTGTCTGTGTGAGTGGGGGTGGTCTTGGATATTCTTTGGTTGGCTTGTTTACTGGTGGCTCTTTGGCAGTTTCTTGATTTGGGTATTGTTTACTTGATTGTTGGTCTGAAGTTAACCTTGGAGTTAATCTGTGTTGATCTGGGTGCTGATTACTGGTGAAGAGATGCAGGAGTCATTTTGTTCTCTTTTGAGCTGATTGGTTGTCTCTTTTGCATAGTGTATAGATGTTGTTAATGTCTATGTGTCTATTGGTGGCTGATTTGTCAAAGTGCCAGGCATCTAGAAATTCCCTGGCATTTTTGGACCTGGCCTGGTCTACGATTGTCACATTTCCCCAATTGAAACTATGGCTAAATCTGTCTCTGTGTTGTGAAATTAAATAATTTTTGTCACGTCTTCTGACTGCCAGTTGATGTTCATGGATGCATTCTGCCAGTCTTGGGCCTGTTTGTCCTACAAAGTGGTTGTTGCAGTTCTTACATTGTATGTTACATAGACAACTCCTGGGGTTTTTTTCCTGGGGTTTCTGGGTCTTTTGATTTGCTTGGGATGTTTTGAAGGGCTTTTATTGGCTTGTGTGCTATGGTTTTGCACTGAGCAAGGAGTTGCACTAGAGACTTTCATTCTTTATTCTAACTCCATTAATATGTGAGTTCATAAAAATGCAATCATTGTCTCTAAGAGGCTTGACAAGGTAAGTAGGGCAGAATGAAGAAGGCTAGAACTATTATTAATTACTATAACTAATTACATACTCATGTCCAAAAGTGGTATACTCAAATATATGCTGGGGGGGGGGGGCATGAAAGTGGTAGATATAACAGGATGTCACTTCACCTTGTGACTTCTATTGGCATCCAGTTTAGCTGCTGATGGAAACACTGTGTTGTATTAAGTACAACTTTATTTTGATCTAACAAGGCCAATACTGTATTGGCAAAGTCTGAATATTTTTCCTTTAAACTGCTAAGCATAGCTTATAAATCTATGAGTCATAGTGCAGCAATGTAGATCTGCAACAGATATTTTTCCCCACAGTCTTTTTGTCTTAGTGGGACTGCACTTGATAATGTGACCCATTAATGAATTAAAACATAAATCTGCTGAAGAGCTATGAACAGTTGCAGTGTGGTCCTTTTGTAACTGCTTGAGAAATTCTCTTTTGGTCGTGTTCCAGCCCTAATTGTTGACGGAAAGTCAATAATCTCATTTTGTGGTCACACAGCAGAGTTCATAGTCTATCTTTTCCACAGGCTTCACAGATGGTCTACTGTACATAAGATTTTTTCTGAAGTTTGACATTAGAGTGGGCTGCTTATTTACAACATACCAGCAACAAAGAATTAGGGTCACTTCTTTTTACTCCTGCCCTTTACATTGAGCCTGGTATTTTAAAAATCAATGAATATATAACATTCTTATGGAATAACTGAAAGTCAAACTCCACTGTCCAGCTAAATTTTCATTTTTCATAAAATAGTTATGATTAGGATGTTACCTGTTTTAAGAATTCTACTTTAGTTTTTGTTTTTTGTTTTTTGGAGAGGGAAAACCTAGGTCCAAGATCTCTATTTCACATGTTGTGGCTCAATTTTAAAATAACTTCAATTCACTGGTTTAAATAGGGCTGTGAAAATATCTACAGACCCCTCGTATCCTGGACATAAATTGTTTCAACTTCTACCCTCAAAATAAAGCTATAGAGCACTGCACACCAAGACAACTAGACACAAGGACAGTTTTTTCCCCAAATGCCATTACTCTGCTTAACAACTAATTCCCACAACACTGTCAAATAATTTATTAAGACTGTATTATTATTATTCTCTTCCTTACTAGTATCTCTCTTCCCACTTACTACTATAACCATGTGCTTGTATCTTTCAATTTATAATGTTTTTACTTGTTTCCTAGTACGATTTGATAGCTTATTAGTAACCTTGACTATCACTAAGTGTTGTATCTTTTTATTCTTGATGAATGTATTTTATTCTCCTTATGTACACTAAGAGCATATGCACCAAAGACAAATTCTTTTGTTTTTGTGTTCAGTCACACTTGGCCAATAAAGAATTCTATTCTATTCTATTCTATTCTATTCTATTCTATTCTATTCTAT
>WNWU01013802.1:16880171-16922959 GCA_012654045.1 Ptyas mucosa
GCAGCTGCAAAAACTGAGAAAGATCTTTTTACATTGGAAACAATATTGGTATCAGTAGAAATATTTGCAGCTGCTACAGCTGCAGCGGTGTAGATGGGGAGGTCTGCAGCGGCAGCAAAAATAGAAAAGTTCTGAAAATTGGAAAAGAAATTGGGAGGATTCGAACTCGGTGCTCTGGATGAAGAAGATAGGGAATCAGTCTGAATATCTCCAGTTGTGGGGTGGGTAGGAGGATGTATGGGGGTAAGGGGGTTGGTTGAGACCTTGTGGTCTGAAGTGGTAGACATCATTTTGTTTAAAGTGTGGTCATATAAATTGTCGGCCATTTTGGGGACCGCATGGTGGGGTATGGGGGCGGCCATTTTGTCAGCCATTTTTGAAGCCATGCTTTCGGAGAAGGTGGAAGCCATTTTGGAAGCAATAAAGTCAATAGGTGGAGAGGGAGGATTTGTAATAAAATGGGTGTTTAAAAGTTCAGTCTGGGAATCTGTGGGTTGAGGCAAAAAATTGTCGCTTACCAGGTCTGGTGAGGTTGAAAGGGTGTTTAACAGTTCAAGAGTTCTTTGAGGAGTCCAGCCTGCATTTAGCAGGCCTGTCGCATGTAAAGCTTGATATAAATGCTGTTTTGGAGAAGCTTGAGAAAATAAAAATTGGTCTGAAGTTGGAGGGTTGGAACATACAAGGGATTCAGAAGGTTGAAGTCCTTGATGAGAGTCATGAGGTGGAGTAGAATGGAGATCGAAGCAAGGTTGTTGTAAGCGTGGGTCTGGTCTTTCGGTGTTCGAGTGAAGAGAAGGAAAAAAAGTTGGGTCCTTTTGTAAAGAGGTTTGTACTTGCTGTGTAGCTTCAATAGAAAGTTTTTTTAGTCTTTTGGTTAATGATTGGTGCTGTTTTGTTAAGGATATGGTTAATGCATCAATCTCTTGTAAAGATAATTCGTTCAGGTTCAAGGATTCCATATTAGGTAAAACGTTCTATGATTTTAAAAAAATTACAAAAATTCATAGACCTGAGCAATAATTCTCCATCGTCTGCTACCATTTGTCAGATATATACTGATGGTCGTGCTCAATCAGTCTATGCGGAAGTTATTTAGGCCATACAGCTTCAGGTTTAAAACTTATTTTATTATTTACAAATATACAATAATGAACAGGGTGTCCTGCTGCATTTATTACCCTAATTGTATGACTCAGAGGTTGAGAGGGAGAGAAGTTCACTGCTGTCTTGCTGAGATGGATGGAGAGAATTAGGGAAGATATCCAATTGATTTGTGGGTATGACTCCAATAAGGGAGTTCATTGGTTTATACAGTCACATGGGATGTCTGTAGACTTAGAAGACTTAACCCCTTCTGGTGCCTGGGGCATCATACGTAGGCAATATCTGACACACACACCCAAAAAAAGAGAGTTTATTTATAAATTGCTTTGGTCCACTTGACAAGGTCAAATCCATTCTTTTAATGATGAATCTCATCTGTTCTGGTGCAGAAAGAAATGTTTTCTTTCACTTCTACGTGTTGTAAGAGCTCATTCATCTCTGTATGTCCTATAAGAAAATCTAGCTACATCAGAGGGAAAAGGAGTAACCAAAAGGGCAACTGATGGCCAGGAAGATATATTAAATTCACTTTCCTGAGACAGACAGTCAAATGGTAACAAGTGATAGAAAACAGGGCTATATTTCAGCATGATGTGTGTTCTCTCCCTTATAATTAACCCCCCCTTGTGGGCCATCTGCATTTAATGAGTCCAAACTACTTTGTAACTGCAGATTTTGTTCCCTTCTTCTCCTTCTTCTTCACAGCCCTTATTTATTTGAGAGGAGGCCCAGTGACACCCTCAAAACATACAGCCCTGCCAAAGGAATTTGAAAGAAAGAGCAAATGAATGAGCCAGTGTTGTTTTAAACATTTAGTAGTATAAATAGGAAGTGTGGATAAATACAGAGGTTTAAGTGGCTCTCTGAGTAGCTTTGTTATATCCTTTGCTGACAGTCCAGAGGAGAATTAGGTCAATTAATGTATATAATATTTCATGCTGGCTTTCAACCTAAAGACTCAGGGGATACAGAAATTGATTATTTGAAAAACTGATATTCTCCGTCGGAATAGTTTTTTAGTTGTTGTTGTTGTTTTTTATTTGGAGATTCTACCTGCGGTAAATGCGTACTAATTGAGAAACCATAACAGGAGTAGAAAATATGGCTGTAAATTTCAATTAAGTCGCAAGATTTAATTCAACAATTTAGTAAGTTATATGATTGAATGATTGGAATTTGAAAAAGCACGAGAGGAACACTATTGATGCTTTTAAACTTTGATTTTGATGAAGATTCCTGAAATCTTGTGTACAACCAAGAAAACAAATAGATGCATCATCAAACAAATCAACCCAGGCACAAATGACCTGACTCAAATTATCCTACATTGGACAAATTATAGAAAGACCTACCAATCTGGAGAATGCTGTAATGCTGGGAAAGGTGGAAGGAAAGAGAAGAAGAGGACAACTAGAAGCAAGATGGACTTAGTTACAATGGTGAGGTGAGCATCATTGGAAGACATGAAAGACCAGGTTAGGGATAGATTGTCATGAAGAAAATATATCTATGTGGTTACTTAATTTGATGGCAAATAAATTTAATTTTATGGCAAATGATTGAACTATATGAGAACAAATGAATTATAACTTAATGCTATAGTAAAATATATATATTATGCTGGCCCTGACTGTTAAATGTGTTATAGCAGGCTTTCACCCAAGCCTTGTCTCTATAACATTTATATTTCATGCAATGCTGCACTCTGATTTGTAAAGTTGTTATTTGCCTAGTTTGGTGAATCTATATTTTCAGGACATGATTTTTATTGCTTTATTAAAGCTATTGGGAAGATATCCTATTCATAATGTCCCTTTTACACCATGAATTGTGTTGAGAATGAGGAAAAAAACCAGCATTCAATCTGCAAAGATCTTAAGTTTCTACACAGGAGATAATAGTCATATTTCATTATACAGATAGAATATATAAAAGGCAGTACAGTAATTGAAACTACAAGCCTCTGAGCTGACAGATGCTAAAAGATTCACATAATTGATTGCAGAGCAATACTTTCTGTAAATTTTATAACATCATCACCTACAAAAAAATACCATGGAGGTTGGAGAATCAAGGAAATACCAACAGTGTAAAGACCTGAGGTTTCTAATTAGGTGTCCAATTAACTTTTCACTGTTAGGATACATCCAGTGAACCAGTGAGGCACCAAGAAAATCTAGATTCAAAATTCTCAGTAACAAAGTTCAGCCTATGACTTAGTTCACACAGTGCATCATCAATAATTGTAGTTTGGTTTGGGCTTCCTATATTGTGTGAATTCAGGATTATCATTTTTAAATTATAGTTTAATATATAGTCTATTGAGCATACTCAGCTATCTGCAGTTTTCAATAAAGTATGGTTAACAATCAATTTTTTATTGTGTAACTGAGCCCAAATTTCTCAGTGTATCTCATCAAATTGTAGTACATACATCCCCTTGAGCTCCTAGAGAAATGCAGGATACAAATACAAGAAGCTTCTTTATCCATCCCAGTCTCTTTGTCTCAGTTTGTGTTGTTCCTAAATTATAGATTAGCTTCTGCAGTTGAAATGTTACTTCTCATGTTCTAACTAATTGCATTTTGAAGTTTAGTTACTAGTGGAAAATTCTAAAAGAGTCTGGAACATCTGGACACAACAGATATAAAGGACAATGTAGTTCCAAAGAGTATTTAGTTCTATCCTAACAGGCAGAAATAGTTGAATAGAATGTCCCTCATCAAGGCAAAACTTTATGTGTTTCTTTTTCAAAGTCAAAGGGAAGGATTTCCATTATCATCTCAGCTTTCCTCCCATAAAGTACATACTCAATTGATGTCTCCTAAAAGGCCAGTGAAAGCAATATATGCTTTATGTGTGAGCAAATTGGAGGAAAGGAAGGTCAAACTACATACTTGTTTTGCAAATCTAACAGGATTTTGGCATTGCAATTTAATTTTTCCTGGCCCCAAGTGATGGCTTTCATGAGAAATGTGTGAGCCAAATTGTCATCAGTGTAGCTCTATGGCTGTTCACATTCTTCACCCGCTTCAATTATCAGAATATTATATCTTTATAGAAAGTAGCATCCTGGTACATTATGCAGTATTAACGATGCATTAAAACTCAGCCTCGTTTGCTTTCTGCTGGAAAACACAAGCCTTCAACTGCTATCTCTGCCAAAACATATTTAGCTAAATGTTGCAAACCATCCAGAGATTTACAGATAATTTTAATTCTATCAACACTAGGATCAAAAGAATGGGGAAAAAATCATATTTTTACAAGTCAATCACCACCATTTAAATAGATATCCTGGAACAAGCTAGCACTGCAAAATTGATGAAATTGTGTTATTTATTCCAGTGAAAAATCATGAAATCCTCTTTTTTTTTTACTATATTTTTAAAAAGTTGTCACTGAAAGACCTCGTGGTAGTTTTGTTATTATTGCTTGCATTATATTCTGATTTATGAGAAATTTGTTTTGAAGAGTGAAATATTTTAAAATAAATGTGTTTTGTTAAAATGCCACTAGATCAGGGGTGAAATGCTACCGGTTCAGACCGGTTCGGGCGAATCAGTAATGATGGTGGTGGATGGTTCGGAGAACCGGTAGCGATGGGGGCGTGTGGCTCCGCCCACCACCCGGTCATCATTACTTCCTGGTTTTAACCAGGAAGTAACCTGTTTTTTACTCTCTGCACATGCACTTCCGAACCGGTAGGGAAGGTAAGTAGATTTCACCCCTTCACTAGATGCATTGGCTGTCATTGTTTTAAAATGTAAACAGCCACCATTACATTCAAACAAGATGAGGTTGGTCTCATGATTAAAAAAATATCTCTGTTTTTGCAATCAAGCAAGTATAAGGAGACTGATATAATTGGGTTGTTTTTCAGGAGAATACTTTAGGAGAATTGTTTTGCTCTATTTTCTTGGGGTTGATGAAAATTAAGGGTGGGAATGAGTGCAGTCCAAGTCCATCTTTCATGGGTTTTGCAATTCCATTTATTTCCGTAAAACAAACATGAAAAAATATGCTACTAAAATTTAGCCATTTGATTGCTAAATTTTGGCAACCTGTTCTGGAGTGTTTTGAAAACCAAAACTAGATTTTACAAAGACTCCACCATTGGCTTTGAGAAATAAGTTGCCTATCCTCATTCACAGAAATGAAAAGATTTTGAATAAATGAATCAATGTTGTTCCCTTTTCCCGTTTTCTCTTAGCAACTGCCTATGAGGTAGATCAGGAGGAGAGATGGCTGACTGGCTCAAAGTTACTCAGGGACCATCTCTGGCTAAGCTTGGACTTGAATCTCAGTCACCTGGTCCTGGATCCTAGTTGAACATCTAAACCATAACACTATACAGGCACCATAATTGGAGGGGAGGGAGGAAAAAATCAAGGATGCAAGGTTTTCAGTATTTAACTGGAAGTAAGCCCAATGAAACGGTAGGATTTATATTTGAAGCAGGACAAACAAGGTTTTATTTCAGACTGAAAATCTATACACACTTATCTAAATAACTTATATTTCAATAGATCTAAACAGGATTACACAATAACACTGTGGTTTATTATCAACCTCATCCTGAAAAAGCAGAAGAGTCCTGTATCAATGGGATTATACATTATATTAACTGTCAACTTTGGGCAAAACTTTAATGTTTTCCAGTGGGGTTTGCTATAGCTTAAACATCTTTCATATATTCAATGTCCTGGTAACAAGCACTTTAAAACAGAGTCCAGCAGTGCAAATTAGGCCTTGCCATTATAACTAGGTTCATTATTGCCTTCCTATTTGAGATGACAGGCAGACTAGCAATTGACAGAAAATGAGCATGTAAGCACCTTGTGACCTGATTCACACAAGCAACTATTCACATGAAATAACCCTTCAGTGATTGCATAGGGTAAATGATCACCCTATGATTCTGCATTTAAGAATTGACCATTTTGAGGTTTGGAACAGGCTTGGACAGCCAGGAACTTCTGAGCCTTTTTTTCTGCAGTCCCTGGAGCTCTCCTGGCCATAATCGTTTCCCTTGCTTCAAAAGCATTTTGAAGCAAGTGAAACACAAAAATAGAGCTGTAAACCCAAGAATATATCCCACATGGCAGAATAAAAGAAAGGAAGTCTTCCCCAAGAAAAACAGAAAAAAGAAGCCCTGTTGTTTTACACAATTTGCTCACCCTCAATGTCCCTCAGAATCTTCCAAAGTCTTCAACCACATAAAAATTCTCCATTCCTGAATGAGGCCCACTTTCAATATCAAAGTTCCCAGATCAATGAACAAGATACTCAAGCACATATTGTATCAGTGATTTGATTCAAAAAATGTGATTCTTGTCTTATGACTTTTTAAGGTCATAAAGACTAATCTAACATAACTCTGCAATCTAATGGCTTCAAACTGACATGGGTTATCTGGTTCCCCATTCATCATGTGGAAAGCTGCCTTGATAGACTTTCATTCATTGCAGCTATGGAGCTGTGTGCAGAGGCATGACAACTTTAAAGCGGTGTCTGCATCTCATCACGCTTCTGCTCCAGCAAGATCGTGAATACCTGCTTGTCTAACTGCATCAGGGTATGCCTGCAGTATGTAACCAGAATAATTTCCACCATAAACATAGTGAGGGAAAGTTTAATTTAAACACAGTCTTTCCAATTAGCTAGAAATGGCAGGAAATTTGCATCTACACCCTCTTCCCCTCAGATGAAGTAATTTTACACAATGGTTGATTGGCTGCAAAATCTCCACTACTGCTGTCTATTGGTAGGAATTTTGCTGTTTAGAGCTTATCAAGATTGCTTTGTACTTCATCACCGTAAATAATACTAACAATAAGTAACATTTTCTGGGAATGGCCAGAGGATATTCTGGCTTTAAAACACTAGAGGCATTGGGAAAGAAATCTTGCTCTCCTGTTAATAGTATTGATAAAAATTATCTGAAAATATACTTTGAACAAGATTCTGTGGAAATTTTCAAAAAAAATGAAAAACATTTTCAAGAAGAGTTTTACTACTTAATTGCAAAATGCTTGTATTTTCTCTTATTTCCCTCAAAGCAGGAGAAAATTCTCACCAATGAATTCATAGAAATATTTGGATTTATAGCTCAGTAGCACCACTTCATAGTAATCATTTCTTCCCTTGTAATATGAAAACATAATCATTACTAAATTCTGACATTTTACTTTACTATTTTTTAAAAAAGTAATTTGATCTGCTACTAATCTTGAAGGGTTTTTCATCCCCCACCTTTTCAAAGTAATTGTAGACATGCTTTTGGAAGAAATAAGATGGCAATTAGCAAATGATTTCAAAAATAATTCAATATTGAATTTAAAATGGCAAGCAAGGACAATACTTTTTTTTAATAAATAAGTGATTGTATAAAAACTCATTTAAAGTGCATTATTAGTAGGTAATTTTAACATTATTTTTTAACTGTTTTAAAAGAAAAAAGAGTTCCAGGATTTCTTCATGAAGTAGGTGACTGACTAAACAGTAATTCTTTAGACAGAACATAACTTTCAAGTTCCCAGCTGGAATACCATTTTTTATTATTCTTATTATTCTTATTTATATGCCGCCCTTCTCCGGAGACTCAGGGCGGCTTACAATGCGTTAAGCAATAGCCTTCATACTTTTGTATATTTTATAAAGTCAGCTTATTGCCCCCACAAACCGGGTCCTCATTTTACCCACCTTAGAAAGGATAGAAGGCTGAGTCAACCTTGAGCCTGGTGAGATTCGAACTTACAGTAATTGCAGGCAGCTGGATGTTAAATGCTGCCTTGTAGGAAGCATTAGCCTCCTACACCACTCAGGCTCCTCATTTCTCTGCCCATGGTAAATATTTATAAACTCACATTTGAACAACTTCCAGTATATAAATGGGACCTGAAATATTAAATATTAATCATATAATAATTAAATTTGGATACAGTCCCCAAAGTTGCAACACACCACTTGACAAGTTATTGGAATCCCTGCTCTTTTAAAAAAACAGCATTTGGATATTTTTCCAAGTCAGTTTTAAGGGTTCCATAAATGATTCTGACTGCCCATTTATTCCCCCATTCCTCCAGCCCCAAGCCATTCTAAAGCTTCAACCAAATTTCCTTTCCTTTCCTTTCCTTTCCTTTCCTTTCCTTTCCTTTCCTTTCCTTTCCTTTCCTTTCCTTTCCTTTCCCCTTCCCTTCCCTTCCCTTCCCTTCCCTTCCCTTCTCCCTTCCTCTTCAGTAAGAATAAAAGCATACATCAATAGAAGATAAGGAAATTCCTTCTTTTCTTCTCTATATCCATCATTCTGAGGAGAATTCTGTGACTGAAAAGTTTATTGCTTGGTTTTGAAAAGAAACATCATAAAAATTTCTAAAGGCAATTTAATCTATAAATTTCACAACATATATATACTACTGCAGTGAATTAGGATGAACCATTTTCAATGCAAATCCACCACCTGAAACAATTTGTGTGCTTCACAACAATATTCTTGCCTAGTATACTATATTATACTGCACTTCTCTGACCATATGTTCAGTTCTTTAAGCCAATGGACATAGATAAGGTTCACTGCAATCATTGATTCATCAAAGCACTATCCTTATTGTTTATGGTCTTGGGCTAATTGTTTCAAGAACATGAATGAGAATTAATATAACTTAGCCAATTTCTACCCAAGCAAGATGTTTTGAGATAGCTCTATAGGTTTTTGTAATTTTTAACCAACTATAGGCAAGAAAGAATATCTCATTGTGTTGAACATGGTAGTGATAGTATATCTTAGAAATGAGCAAATATGCTTCAAGCTTGATTATTTTAATTCAGACAAGAGCCATTCTAACATTTAAGATCTGCACCATGAGCGTGGAGATTTTCTTTAGATTTGCAGTATAGTGAATTTTATTGAAGTGAAGTTTATTCTATTTTTAGAAAAACAAATTTCCCTTTAAAGTGGGAGTAAGCATCTCCCCACAAAAATCCTTCAATAAAACAAGTTCCCCATTTTTTATCTGTTTTTGTTTTATATATATATTGTATTTATATATAGTATACAGTATATGTATATATTTACTGCAACATTCATAAGGCCTTCTTTAAAGTTTAGAAATTATTGTCTATTATTTTTAGGTGGAAATGACTTTTCTGATATTTACTTACCATATTTTTCGGAGTATAAAACGCACCGGAGTATAAGACACACCTACCTTTTGGGGGTTCTTTTTTTAAAAAAGTTTTTTTTATATTTTTTAGACAAACACACATACAAACATACAATGTATTTTCTTTGAACAGAGTATTTGGCCGGTTCACAAATTTAAACAGTGTTTAGTCATTTCAATTAAATTTACAATTTCTATACTTCCCTTTTGCCATATTTATTCCTCATCTATTTTTTTTAAAAAAACCAATATTACCCTTCATCCTCAGCTCTAATCTTAATCAAATTCAATTTTTCCCTTCTATTCTTTATTATACCCCTTCCCATTGTCATCTATTTTTATATTCATCCTCACATTGGCTAATTATGTAATATTACAATTGTTTAATACAAATTCAACATTTTAATATAAATCAATTAGTTATATAACTATCTTTTTTGTATATTAATCAATATGAACATGAATATTCCAATTATTTCCATGCAATCCAATTTCTTACAAATGAATTAATTATATTTACCAATAATAATAAACCAAATAATTTCCCCTCTTACGTTACTCATTTTCACATCTTAACCTCTCCCAATAACCCACATAGTTTTGCCCATATAATCCTCCAAATCACAACTTAATCATTTCTATTTTCATCACAATATATAATTAAAAATATTTCAATCATTACAATTTCCCTAATTAAATTTTAAAATGTTCTGTTATCCGAGCTACAATTTAATCCTTTTTTACTTTCACCACCATATACCATTAAAGGTATTTCAATTGTTACAGTTTATACTTATTCATATTTCTAAAAAAAAAATAAAAAAAGAAAAACTTATCATTGTCTAGATTTCAAAAATACAAAAACAAATATTCCAATTATTATTCATTTCATTTTTACAATCATGATTTCCCATTTATTTCTTACTACTATTCATATTTCAATTCTAAATATGTATAATATTTTTCTCTTTCATTTCTTTTTCTCCCTTCCCATTTTTCTTTTTGCCTTTTTCTTTCTCCTTTTTTTATTTTGTGTTTAAAATCTTGAACTCTCCTCTTTTGCCCTAAATTTCCCATTGTTTGTACCTACCTTTTTTGGTGAGGAAAAAGAAGAAAAAGAAATCTCCCTCTCCCTCTCCCTCTGCCTAATTTTGCCTTACTGCAGCAAACAGCAAACAGCCTGCTTTACTTTCAGTTTCATTTTCAGCGTAGCTTGATTAGTACAAGGAAAAAAATCTGCTCCAGCAATTTAGCTCTTCGCAGCAAGCAGCAGAGCCCTGAGCAAAACAGCTGAGAGCAAATCAGCTGGGAGTCAGAAAGCCGATCTAATCAACTTGTGCTAATTAGTCTATGCTGAAGCTGAAAGGACCTCTTTTTTCTTGCTGTTTGCTTGCAAGGAAATAACTGCTACGAGGCACAGGCCAAGGGGTGGGAGCAAGTGGGTGGGCAGGGCTACATTCGGTGTATAAGACGCACCTAAATTTTCACCCCCTTTTGGGGGGTAAAAAGGTGCATCTTATATTCCGAAAAATACAGTACTTGGAAATGATTATCTCATCTACTACAATTTTTTGTTATATTGTGAAGTGTACATGGATGTTGAGTTCTAAATTTCTACAAGTGACCAAAAATTCTCAATGTTTGTGATCAGTTATCAGCATACATAAGTCATCACTTTGTTTCATAAGTTTGCATATGTTTAACACATCCCCCAAAATATCCCCAGCTCTTTGGAAAAGGGTGTAAAGTTGAGAAAGGTAGAAAGAAAGAGAATAAGGGACAACCAGCTACAAAGTGGGTGACCTGGTTAAGGATAGGTAAGGATAGGTGATCATAGAGAAAATCTATCTATGCATTCATTAGAAGTTGAAAACAAAGGGTTTTTTTTCAATAGTTACTGCATGTATCGGGGGGAAGTGGGTAGTCATAATAATGACTCAGTATGTGTAACTCTTCTTCTAGATTTAATATGGCATCCCCCACTCAAACATGATACTTAATGATTGACTTTTGGTCAGTTGTCATTTTTCAATATCAGTTGTTCCATGGGGTTGCTTATTGAAATAGGGGGATTTGGGAAGGGGGATGGGGGAAAGGCAACAAATAAATGTAATAAACAATCAACTATATTGTAGAATAGTTTTGCAGGATTTTAAGGACCCCACATGTCCCCCCACATTTAAAAGTTGTCATCAACCTTAAAGTGATAGAAGAATAATATTATAGGCATGAGGTTGAATAATCAAATTAGCTATATTGAATTTTATTATTTTTAGGTGCTAATATAATCTAGTCAATATTTTTCACCACATTTTTAACTGCTTAATTCCTGCTCTGCAACCTTCTTGCTGTTCTTACCAGTATGTGCTGATGATATTTGTTAGTTATACTAATTTTGAATTACATTTCCTCAAAGGAATTGGAAGCTCCCTTAAGTTGAAGAGTAAGATGTAAAAGTATGTAATAAATCAAATAGATTCAGAGTGCCATATCTAGCTGATCTGTGGAAGTGAGGAAAGGACTTTAGTCTGAGTTGGAGAAAGGTGTGTCCTCAGATAGCAGTAAAAACATCAACAAGTTTAAGCTGTAAATGTATGGATATATGCACACATACACACACACACATAAATAATCACAGGAGGAAGACAGAGAAATCTGCCAGATGCCATTACCAACTGAAAGGCAACATTCACATTCTCGGATGTTCCAGTACAGGAATGTTTCAGAGTTCTATCCTGTTATTTAACATCATTATGAAGTTGTTGGATAAGCTAATAATATGCTGGGGTTTGGAATGAGATATCAGTGTACAATTATACATTCTCATTCCAGGCCAAACTACAAGGGTTATGGAAAGTCTGAATCAGTATCCAGAAGCTGTTAAGGGTTGAAACAAGTTCATATTATATCCTACTATGATCAGAATTTTGCAATAAACATTGTGCTAATGCTGATCCTGACAAATATATTATTTGGGGATACATTTCCTCCCAAAAGATCTGGTTCATGAGGCAGGGCTGTCTTCACAACTCTTGCTAAAAAGTCTCTGGTTCCTGCGCTTGTTGTGGTTAAGATTCTCTGGCAATGATAATGTATGCTTTGATTGCTACCGCAATGCAGTCTACTTAAGGTAGCTTTTGGAGATAATTTGGAAATTGCAATCTAGAATGCAATACCAATACCAGTTAGATGGCAGAGCAATCTCACCAGTTCAGATTAATCCCATGTTGAAGTTTCCAGAAGTGAAAACTGTCAGTTTGAACATACAGTACCATATCCAATCAAAGGCAGAAAAGGCATCATTATGAGATATGTCATGGCAATCAGGGAGAAATAATGGGTGTCTTCATTGGCTGCATTGACTGCATTCAGGAGAACCATCCAAAAGAGTTTTTGAGGGTTGTGTGGAAGATAATTTAACCTGCTAGAATTCTAGCCAGATTTTCTTATCACTGAGCTCCACTGCAAACAGTTTAGACAGATATTTGCAGACAAAACATTTTAAGCTTATGTGGGATTTCTGTCACTTTGGTATGGGAAGTACCATACCTAGTTTACGTAACAACTCATTTAATAATATTTGTTTGTATCAGATATATTACTTCTCTCTTGAGGAAGTAGATAAGGCTTTTGGCTTTGTTTGCATCCATATTTGCACATTTGATGTGGTTTTACCATTTGGCTTACAAAGATCCCTAAGAATTTCTTCCTACCAAAGAATAAAATTCACACACATTTTTTCCCCAGGCAATCTTTTCTAGCACCTTAAAAGAAGTTATGCAAAACTGAAAGTTTTGCTTAAAGGGTCAACTTTGGACCCCATTCATTAAATCTATGTCCATATTTGGCAATCTGTTAAAGAAGTGATGGTTTTGCATCAGAAGTTCTGAGATGAAATGGATTGTTTTTATCCTTTCCAATCTTGGTTCATACTTGAATTTGGCAAGGAGATATTATGAAATAGATTACTGTATATTGGGAGGAGGAGGGAGAGTAAATTGAGTATTGCAATTCATCTTTATGAAATGAAGTGTCATTGGAATTGAAACAAATCTATCTTTAAAAAAGTAATTTTGTTATTATTTTAGCTTTATGTTTTATATCTGACATGCTTTTTAATGTTGTTTTTATGACTGTTTTTACTGTATTTTTGCAAGTCACTCAGAACTAACAAGCGGTGGGCGCCATATCAATTTTTCTAAATAAATTTATAGGTAAAGTCAATATGCCTATATGTGCCTTCTTAGTAGAAAGCGTGTAAATGGCAATTTAAAGACCCAATGCTTGGTTAACAGTATATTAATAATAGAAGGAACTACTGTACCATAATGTGGTAGTCAGCAGTCTTTGATGCAACATCTCCTCTTGTCCTCTTGTAATTTTAGTGCCTAGACTTTCTTTCTGCAAAGAGATTGTCTTCCCTTCCTGTCTGAAGTTCAGAGGTTGTGAGAAAAAAAGCAAGAATGAGCAAAGGCTGGCCTGTATCCTGTTCGACTCAAGGCCCAATCTCAAGTATTCCTTTATTTCAATTAAGTTGTATTTGCCTTTCTGAACTTGGGAGAATGTTTCTTTCAAAGAAGCGAATATTTCGTTCATCTGAAGGAGTCCGGAATGTGACAGGGGAAAGGGAGGAGAAGTAAATCAAAGCAGATAGCAATTCACCAGATGTAAAGTATTTTGCTTCAATGCCCCCTCCCTCTTCCATCTTCCCTCCCTTCATCCCAACACACACATGCCTTGTTTTTTTTCTCTCCTACCAGAAGTTTCAGAATGTTTGCTGACAATTTAATTCCTTCATATAACAGAGGCACTGACATCCTGTAAAGAAGCAGCAGTTTTGTCTCGCTCCTGATGAAAAGCCAGAGGGAGTTTTGCCTTGAATCATCTGCAACTCAACATACCACACAGACAAACCTTGACTAAGATGGACTGCAGTCAGTTTGAAAGTTCAACTCAAGTTTGAACTATTATAGCTCGTCTTCCAACTTTGCAAATTCATTTTTCAGCTTAGTCAAAGTCTGGAATTGGCAACATTACCTGCATTTTCTTACCTTGCCTTAGGATGCAGAATAAAAAGGGATTCCTGAGAGTTTTGAGTCTCTTCATCAAGATGCCTTTACTATTGAAGAATGGCTCCCAAGCATGAAATATATAGTCAAGGGTTAGTTAATAGTAAATGATGAACTGGACTGAGAGAGCCTTTGAGCAAAATTTTACTCACAGAGATTCCCTCCCTTCCCTCTTCGCCTTCCCCCTTCCCCATACAAACAATAGTCTGGACATGGTACAGGAGGCTGCAGGGAATAGAAGAGTGGATGAAACTCCTCTGCCCTTCACTGGCTTTCATGGGTTGTGACCAGTGGCGGATTAAGGCTCACTGGGGCCCTAAGCACTTACAATTCTTGGTGCCCCCCCCCTCCTTTCAATGAAGAACCAATCTTCATTGGGATTTTTTTCTTTCTCAACTTTGTGGTGCCCCCTTTGGGCCTGGTGCCCTAAGCACGTGCTTAGTCTGCTTAATGGTTAATACACTACTGGTTGTGACCTGCAAAACTCTTTGTGAGGAGAAACATACATAAAAAGACTACCTTGAATTTAGATTCAATGCAAGAGAGAGAAGGAACATGTATTTTTACAATGTGAATGGGGAGAAATCAAATATTTACGTAGTTACTATGGACATGTATTGTGGATGGGGAAAAACATAATTTCTACAGATACTGAGAGTATTCATAGTGTTTTATGTGCACTATAAAATCCAGAAGCTTTAAAAATGAGGGAACCACCAAAACTGAATTAGAAGTGTTATAAATGTGTAAAGGAGAGGAAAGAGTGGGAAATGAGTAATAGTTGGCAAAAGTAGGAAGGTAGGAATCATTTAATCATTTTATTTTTGTCTTTCTCTTAATTTATAATCTTATCCTAATAACAGGACAGACACAATACTTGACAACAAAATAAATATACATTAAATATTTTTTGAAAGTATATTAAAATTTTAAGAGAACCTGCTTATTTATTGTTTTCAAGATCCCATTGAAAAAAGGTATAGGAAATCTTTTTCTAAATTTTCTTTAAAAAAACATGTGCCACAATTGCAGAATAGCTATTAACGGCTATTGTACTTAAGACCAACCCATGTTGCTTGAAGATAAATCCTTTACCAGCATATTTGTCAGATTTATGTGTAGTGTCAGAAAGATATTCTCTTGTATATTTATTTTCCTACTAATTGTCATATTTTTAAAACATTAAATAAGATAATAAGAATTTTTTTTAAAAAAAATCTCTGATAGACTCATATTTACAAATGGTAGCCAAGGAATATGTATGACTATATCATATTTAATTACATAATCATCCATATAATGCAGATAAGTTATCTCTAGGGAACTCCTTTTTTCTCCCTTTTTATATTGATACTATTGGTGTTTTAATAGAGGTATCCTGCTGTTGAGAAATACTTGGAAAATTTCTTCTTCCTATAAGAAAATCAGAGCAATTTTTCTGTCTACACCAGGGGTGTCAATCTCTCAGCCTTATGTGGTCGTCACATGATGTATCACAACTTTTTACCCCTTTGCTAAATGGGAAGTTGGCATGGCCAGCACATGATGCATGTGGCCCGCAGGCCATGAGTTTTACACCCCTGGTCTACACTATTAACAGAAAAATTGTCAAAAAAACCATTTGTGTCTAGGTCCATTTGGATTTTTCATTTTTATACTACCATTACCAAAATAAGTTATAATTTTACTTCAAAATGTACCGTACTTTTCATCTGTCATTTACATATTACAAGTGAATGGATTGTTATAATAAAAATGTCTAGTTTTGATTGCTACTAAATATTATACAGAAACATAAAACTCAATTATTATAGTGCTTTACACAACTGTCTTCAAACATCTTATGAATGTGCAGATCATTTTAGACTATCAATCTCTCCTGATTGTCATTAAATAACTATAGAAAAATTGTATATTCATCTTCCTATAACAATTAAAATTAGCAGAACCTAGATTCAATTATATCTTTTAAAAATTCATTGTACCTTTATATGTTGAAGTACAGGTTCATTTAGGAGACCTATTAAGAAAAAAATCTATTGTAGATAAGTTTGCCATAGATACTACCACTTCCTAATTCCTCATTACTCACAAGATGCTCAATATAAACATATCAGTAATAATATTTGATAAATTTAATTAGTAACTTGGACCAACAGGGAAGAATGCAATTCCAGTATTAAAAAACATCTAATTCTTTTTCTTTCTTTTTTTGCTCAGTCTAGTCTTCACACTTAAATAGCAAAACCAGTAAATATGTAATTTCACTTCTGGACCTATTTGTCGTGCCTCTAACACTTCCTTTTTTCCTGTGGATGTCTCTCCCCTTTGTCATTACTGAGATGCTCTCTCAATGGAGCATTTTTTCACTATGTTAATCATAACTTTGTCTGGGTATATTTTTTGTAACTTAAGTAGAGTCTTCTATTCGCAATCTAAAAAAATATTCAAAAATAAAATTTATTGGGAGGACTGCAAGGAGTGTCAGGGGGAATTCAACAGCCAAATGATTTAAGTGCGAAGGCTAAGGCAGCTGTGTTAAAATGCTATCCATTACCCCTCAGCAGGCAGAAAAGTACACCAGCATAAAATTTGCCTGAGATGTATCCAGCATCAACAGAAGCAGCAGCAGGTTCTGACTTAAAATTTGAATGTGGACCAGGTAAGTAAAGCAACTGATGCATCCCTTTGACTTGGTTTCTCTCCTACTAGACATTATACGCCAGCAGGAAACCACAGCCAATTGCTCTTCCTAACTTAACTGGGACAAGTGGAGATAGAGACTTGGAGTGGTACATTCAGCACCATGCCAATTTGCCCAGAAAAAAAGATCAGAGGTATTCTGTGCCTGTGACCTGTCAACTGGTCAATGTCTCAGCACTAGCCTGTTTTCTTTAAAAAAAAAAAATACAGGCTCGGAAATTCCTCTGAAAGAGTTCTAAACCTGTGTCTAAAAATAGCCTGGCTGACAGGCCACAGATGGAGGAGCAGAGCAGGGTGAAGCAGGAGGCAGTAACTGATGAGTGTGCTTTATTTGCATCTACCACAGCAAGAGAATGATAGCAAATCCCCATGCTCAACAGCTTCTGAAAGGAGCCCCTGAATAGCAAACTGACATAAATTGGTGACAACTCCCTCCTCCCCAAATAATAATAAGAAATTAGAGTCATACCATACTTCCCTTTTTAGCAGAAGCAGTCAAAAACATGTAAACCAATCAATGGTGACAGAACCAGCAACACCCGCCTGACAGAACGAACCTTATTTCTAGGTTTTAAATCAGCCTTTTGTGAAACACAAAAAACATTCTGTCAAGAGAGTCCTGCTTTTTAAGTCCAGGTCTAGCATTCTTCCAAATGTCCACTGAAACCATATTTTTGAAAACAAACAAACAGACTGAGGTAATATTCTTTCAAAAGGTCACCAAATTTATGTGCCTAAGGCTCCTGATTTGGAAAGGACTTTGGGAAGCCCTGATCAGGCATCATGGGTATAGCTGCCTCTTTGGAAGCCAATTTCCCATCTCTTCTCAAACCAGACCAACTGGTCGTGGAAGGCTGCCTACAGTAACCAACATGGCTAATAAGAGCTAGACAGATTCTGGCACTTAAGCGGGGCATCATCAAAATCAAGGAGATTGATTGTAGATCATATCAAGGCCTCCTAATAAGCAAATACCTCATCTGTTTAGTGGAGGTGAAACAAAAGCAGCATCACAAAGACGAGCCATATGAAAAACAGTTTGCAGGGCATAGTTTGTGCCACTATGGGTCTTGCTATTAGATGGAGGAAGCAATCTGGATATCCTAAAAGAAAGCATGGCTGCCTGGTAAGGAAGCCAAATACAAGATTCCTCTCATTGAAACATTTTACTTCATATTTTATGTTCATATGCAAAATTATACCTACACATGAAGTTTAATATACCGGTACTTCCTTTATATGTAGATATGTTTTATGTGAAGCATTTCATGCAGATCTATCTTTATTTACCTGTTGTGGTGCACAAACATTCTTAATGTCATGCAGCAAATGTAGACTTTTGATAGCAAATAAGGAATTGACATTATAAGTTGTAGCTGTTCAGGAGTGCAAAGAATTAGCTCACCTGAAAGAGCAAGATGGCAAATTTGAAGAAACAATAAGAAATTGCCCTGGTGGTGCTTAGTGGTACTATATGCCAACAACCCTGAAATTGCATATATTATAAAGCAGACAGCTTCCAAAGTTCCAGAAAAACTCATCATGTTCATGGGAAATAATTTTTAAGAAGGATACATTATCAAATGAATAAATGCACAACTTCTGTTTGTTAAACAGAAAGGGGAAACTTTTCATTCAACACACCACTTATTAAAAGATTTCCTTTAGAAAGAAAACCTTTCTAAACATTTGTTGTAACAAATGCATCTTTCTGTGTCAGCCCTGCTTATGAATAAGCCATCTACCTTGACATTGCACTGGCATCGAACAATATGCAGCACACATACTTGTTTAATAGGTTTATTATTTTTTTGCAGATTTTACAATTATATTTCATCAACTGGTACAACAAAACATATCTGGCTATTTTAAGAGGGCATTTGGAGATTGGTGTGTGGTGGTTCCATTCATATACATTGATGCTTAAATGCTAAATAGCATATTGGGTATTTATTCAAGCAGGCTTCTTTGTACATCCTGATCACTAGCAATTCTTCACACAGCAGCTTATTGTTGAGTCCTTTAATTATAGAAACAAGAATGGAGGTGGTGGAGGAGAAGAGCTCCTTTTTTAATGTCTGACCTTGAAATGGAAAGAGATTCTGTTATATTACATAGCCCAGGAAATATTAGCAGTATGTTCCTTGGCTTTCATTCGTAAAACTGCAATACTGGAAGACCTCCGTTCAAATTCTGGCTTCGTTTCAAATGCATGTCCATTAGTTCCAGAAAGTAAAGAGTCAGTAAAGAAGTTATTAAGGGGAACATGGCTGAACTGGCTCTGATGATTTGAAAAGCCAGAGTACCCAGAATCTGTCCGAGGAGAATGGGAATAAGGGGTCATACAAGAGGAAGTATCCCGTGGAAGCATGCAGGAAGTCACCGAACTGCTAGCTGCATTTCCTGCCCACAAATTATTCTGAATCTGGAACATATAAACAAACAAAGATTAAATGTATATTTCAAACATCTTTTTCTTCCTCTAGTTTCATTTTTCATTGAATCTATTGTCAATACAGCTGGCAATAGTAGGATAATATTAAGTTTATACAAATGAAAAATAGAAATTCAAATGAGAACTGTAATTTTCTGAAGGAGTTGACAAATAATAAAGCTGATCTTGGATATTCTGTCTTTCATTAGAGAACTGGGTATCATTTGTTGACTTGTCTTAGACTAGAAAATAGCTTTGGCCATGTTTGGTCATAACCATCTTCCCCAAAGTAAAATTCGACAGTGAATGTAACACTAATAAGTTTGATGAAATACTTGGTAGCCATTCATAGAATGTAGAAGCATTTGTTTTATTGCCCCTAAGATTAGGGCCTGTCTTTTCTGAGGAAATCAATATCTTGCTTACAGTCCCTTTACAATAAATTGAGGTAGAATTTTAACAGAAACTCTCAGTCAATGTCATGAGCAACTTTGTGCTCCATTTTTGCAGGAAGACTGATACCAACAGAAATTCTCCTGCAGAAATGCATGCATATAATGGAATATTTTCTGGGCAACTCTGGTTTATAAGCCTGACTTGTACAATAATGAAACTTATATATATTTAATGAAAAAGAAGGATACCTCTGCATTTCATTTCAACCTTGAAAACAAAGTTGTATCTAGTGTATTTAGAACTTTCATTCATTTTGGTAACTGTTCACAACTATTGATATATTTATTTCCTATTGATAGTATAGCTCAGTGATGCCTTCTGAAATTTTTCATTAGGCACTGGAAGATGGCATAAATTTGAGAGGGTTTTTTCCCCCCTACACTATAAAGAATGGCTGCCACATACTCCAAACAGATCTGGATCTACATAATGGCCTGAAAGCCAACAGTTACTATTTGGGTACGATAAGTGTCACTCTCAAAAAATATTTTGGAAAATTTCTCTCCCTGGAGAAATGCAGTCAATGATCACTTAATTCTTCTGCCCATGGAAAGTGTAAAAGATTTGTAGGAGACGTTTGTGCACAGCTGTAAATTCATTCCTTAGTTTGAAATTAGCTTTGTATACAGCAGCAAACATGTACAACTACTCTGAAAATCACTGCAGAAATGGAAGCAAGCTATAAAACTAAACATCAATATGTAGGGAAAATTTAACCCTGTCCTCTGACCTTAGATTGGACCAAAGAAAGAATCAGAATATCAACTACTATTGTCTGACAACAAAAGGACAGATTCATTTCAGCTATGGTGAGGAAACAGTGCCATGCTTGGAAACCTTTGTTTATGGAGATATTTTCAAACAATTGCAAGCTGGAGCCAGAGTAACTGAGGAAAAGTCCATTTTTGTTATTCTGATCAAATTCCCTATCAAATTCTTAGGTGACTAAATGAATAAACTGGAAATAGGATTGCATTCTTCTTTGAGACTGTCTTCTGCACATATAAAACTGTATATGCACAGGAGCTGTAAGAATAATTAGAAAATCCCAGCAAGGGCTACAAAAGTGATTGTACATGTTGTTGTACATTTGCTGATGTCTGATGTATATTTCTGTTCTCTTTTATGATTGATTCATAGCAACATTTGAATGGCAAGAATGAGAATACAAAGTGCTCCTTACTCACATGATTCTTAGCATCCTTCCCTCTTTCCATATATTCCATTTCTCAAAAATCCTCTTGTACAGATGTTCCAACATCCAATGGAGCACTTCTGGAATGTCAGAGAAGTCATACTGGCATTCCTTATGTCTAGTAAGGACCACTTTTATGGTTGCTAAGAGATCACCATATCATCTCATGAAAACAACTTATTAGCCCATGGTTGGGCCACATTTAGGATTATATTAATGTGGCTGAAGGTATGCTGCCCCACTTGCCCCATGGATGTCAAATACAAGATGTCAAACAAGCATTCCCATCCCAGACCCACTCATATCTGTCGACACATCCCCAAAGGTCAAATGCTACCAATTGTGTGTGCTTATTTGCTGGACATATTTAAATCAAAGCAGAACCACAAACACTTCTGCTGTTAATATATTTTAGAACATTGATATTATTTACAGTAATTAAATTCATAAAATTATGGTTCCAAATAGCTCAAAAATTTTTTGAAAAGTCTAACCCTTCATCCTTTGGGGGGGGAGGAAGACACATGTGGCCACGATTAGGTTTCAATTTAATTTTGTTCAAAATAAGTAAAATTCCACATGGCATCCGTTATGTCAATAATTATCTTAGACTTTCATTAAACAAATAATTATTAATATCAGTATAATCCAATATTGGGTTAGCCTTTCCAAAAAACTGGCACAGAAAAAAAATGCAAGAATCTTGCTTGCAACAGCCAGTTCTAATTAAACTATTCAAACCAATTTCCACACAAGTGGCTAACAAACTAAATAACTAAGTTCCTTTTTGCTTTAGCATAGGTAGCAAATTTTAACTTAGAGTGCCATCCAAACTTTCTTAACATCTAATGGATTTTGGCTTTACCATTTGCCATTTGATCTAACATTTTATCGAGGTGTGTATCTGAACTCCCAAAGAACATTAAAAGGATGTTAAAAACACATGGGAAATGGACAAAAACTGAATTAATGGCTGATTTCCATGACAAAAACAAGCCTATGTCTTATTCAAATCAAAGAAGTCAAATTATCTATTTCAGCAAAATGAGTTAATTTCACCAACCATTCCTCCATAGTGAATAGTATAAAATCTTTCTATCTCTGTGAATATAAACCTAACCTAACCACAATAATCATATATTGAAATAATCTTCCATGACTTCTCTTAACTGGTTATCCATTAATACCAAAAGAAAATGTTCTGGCTTCAATTGAATATTGACTCTTTATTGATAATTAAAATACTCTGTATTAAAATATGTATTTGAATCCATTTTTTACCTTTTTTATATGTCTATCAAGTATGACAAAATGTCCCTTCATGTTGTTCACATTTCCAACATACATTTAAAGTGCAATCTCCATAATTTCTCTGGTGTCATGTACCAACAATACTTTTTTAATATAAAAATTGTATTTCAGATGATAACACAGGGATGTCAAACTCATGGCCTGCGGGCCGGATGTGACATGCACTGGCTATGCCCACATCCGGTTTAGAGAAAGGGGGGGGAAGTCACGCTACATCATGTGACAATGCTGTGATGATACAAGTTTGATATCCCTACGATAACACAATATAAATTGCAACCCTTTTAAACACCGTTAGAAAAAAGCCATGGGAGATTCGTTCAATATATGATTACTATTGCAAGATTATTATATGCACAGAAATAGAAAGATTTGATACTTTCCACTATGAAAGAATCATTGGTGAAACTGCTAGATTTTGATCAATTCCTTTGATTAAAGAATATCTATTGATGACTGGCTCTTTTTGCATAAAAATGAAAAATGTGAACTTCTGATCATAATCAGTTTTAATGATTACATAGGATTATAGAAAGTAGAGGACTATGATGTAACTTTAGAGAGAGGGGCTAAAATATATTTGTATTTATAGCTACCATGAAGAATATCAGTTGCTACTTCTTTATACCTTTTTTATTTCTTTTCTATTTTTCTTCAACTTTTTTCTTCTTGCACTTTTTGCTTTTTCTTTTATTTCTTTTTCTTTATTCCTCTTTACATTGTATTAATTTGTCATAGTTTTTATCTTCTTGTTAAAAGATTTTAGATACAGAGCCAATAATCCCTCTTGCAACACATGGTTTAAGAGGAAGTGGCAAATATTTTCCATGTTTTATTGCAAACTGATTGTACACTTATCATTTTAATTTGCTGTGAAACCTGAAAATTTAACCACAAACTTTATGTCAGGCAAAGACTTTAAGAACTTATAAAGCTGGCAAACAACTGTGAAAAGTTTTCTTAGTGGAGAAAATATAAATTGGATAACACAAGCACAACACAACACTTAACTGCTTGGCTTGTGAATCTAGTTGAACCTTAAAAGTTATGGTACTCTGAGTTTTATCTGTTCCACTTCTTTAAGTAAAAGAATACATGCTGAAGACTCATTACTTAGCAAGTTATATAGTGTAAGTATCGTAAAACAAAATTCTAAACTTAAAATTTATATTGGAATTTAATATAAATAAAATACTTTACAATAAGTAGAAAACTCTGATACATGGGAGAAAAAGAAAACAGTGCTTGAATGTAAATATAATTATTCTTGTTTAAATTTTCTGTAATTCGTGCAGTATATAAAAGGTAATTCAGGGAGTTTCTGAATAAGCCTACACATAGATCTCACCTCTGGTTTCTGTTACATCACGAACATTTTAAGTTTTTTTCTTGTGGTTAACATAAAATCACCAAAGTATCATTTAGTGTGTTTGTGCATGTGTGTGTTTATGTCTGAGTATGTTACATAGGGTCTGTAAGATTTTAACAGTTTAACTCATTTGTGCATCAACTACAATTTTAGCCAATTAACAGGTAAAGATAACTTTAATCGATGGGACCTGGCAGAAGATACATAATTTGAAGTTATTTTAGCTCTAGTATGTTACCCTGCTTTAAAAAAATCAAACTAAAGATTATGTCCTTTACAATTTTAAAGAAAAGCAATAAATATATATTCACATTTATATTTAAATGCACTTGGTTTCAACCATTGTAAATGTAGATTATTAATCAGTTTCAAATATTCTTTAATTAACTAGCAACCTCACTGTCTGGAGATTCTCAGTCATCCAGGTCATAGCTGTCTCAAAGGTGCTTTTTCAAAAGGTAACTGGATTGAGTTATTTTTTTTTTCCTTGAGGAAGAAGAAGGAAATGATTTGCTTCTCATCCAAAAAGCTCAACTGATGAAACGTCTTGGATGAGGAGCAAAACTTTTTCTTCTTCTTCCTCAAGGAAAATAAAACAGTTCAGCTGCCTTCTGAAAAAGCACCTTTGAGATAGCAGCCCCCTCTATTTGCTAGATAGAAATACCAAGCCCTGCCCTCCAAGTGATTTCTGGACTGTTTAATTTCCTCACCGTACCAGTATGCAGCAATGTAAGTTTGAAGAACAAGTAAAAGGAAAGTGAAATATATAATTACAAGTAATAGATGACCTACAAACTATGAGATTTTAGACATATTTCAAGAACTTCAAATTAAATGGCAGAGGAAAGAAAAGGTATATCATGCCAACTGATATCAAAAACTAAACCAAAAGAACAATAACCGTCTTCAGTCTTATAGAAAATAAAAAGCTATGGGCAATATTGTGTCGCCCAACATTATATTAGATTGGGATGGTCCAAATACCACCCCAATCTAATGTAATGTTCTGATGGTTAGTTGTCAACTGTACACTGAATTAGTAGATTCTCTTTATTTTTTGCAATTTTATAATTTCACAATTGATGTCCATTAGCTAGATTATAAAAATTGTAAAATAATTATAAACAACCTAACCTTGAAAATGAACCTCAGTAATTTATCACTGAATGTCAATATATGCTACTTAGTCAAACTGGTTACCATTTTATACTGATAATGAAAAAAGTTAGAAGGGTATCAGGCTTAAAGTATCATAGCTTGGCACTTAAGACTAAACTTCAAGATGGTAACATTTAAAGCTGTGTGTTAGTCTTTCAGAGATTTAGAAAAAAAAATCAGATTTTCAAATTTGCACTTTGTGAAGATCCCCAGACAAGTACAAAAAGAGAGAGGACATGCATTGTTTTTCACAAAAGGATTTTTTTCTCAATGTGAATAAATCCATCTTTACCCCTAGTTTTTTTCAAAATGCTAAAAAACAGACTCTGGATCAGAGCAAGAACCTGATAATTTGGAATTGTGTGCCTTGCTATATTCTATTGTTTGTCTGTCACCATTACCAGGGAGAGATTCTTGTATCACCCCAATTACCCCCACATCCACAACTGACCCCCTTCAACCATTGCCTCTATGTCTTCCTGTCTTCTTCATCCATCTCCACTTTATCTGTTTTCTGGACAACAACCATGCTCATTATTTTTATACTTAGTTTCACTTTCACTGACTTCTGGCCTGCAATTTTATAGGAACCAAAAATCAGAGTTTAAAACATAAATTTACTAACCCAAGCAGCAAGTGAATCTAAGTTATTTTTTTAATAATTTAGCAACTGACATCAATGATTTTTAAGATGCTGTTTTTGATTTATTCATAATAATAAACCAAAACCTGGGTGTGATGAAACTAAAGAAAAACTCCAAACAACTCAAAACATATTGACCATGTTTCCTCAAATGGTGATGAAACATTTGCAATCAAATTGCCAAGTTCGGAGCTCAAACCAACAGCCTAACTATCAACTCCAGCTTGTTGTTGTTAGTTGCAAAGTCGTGTCCGACCTATCGTGACCCCCAGGGGTGAAATCTAAAATTTATTACTACCGGTTCTGTGGGCATGGCTTGGGGGGGGGGTGATGTGACTGGGTGGGCATGGCCAACTTTTTTTTTTTTACTTTTAAAAGCATTTTTTCTACAACCTTAAGAGGTTGCAGAAAAAAATGCTTTTAGAAACCACTGACGATCAGGCAACTCAGCTGGGATCACCAGGCATTTTTCCCCTATAACCTCTTCAGCTAAAGAGGTTGTAGAAAAAAATGCTTTTAAAAGTTAAAAAAAAACAGCCTCTGATGATCGCGCAGCTCAGCTGGGCATCGGGGGGGCACACGGATTTTTCCTACCGGTTCTCCAAACCACCCACCACCATTGCTACCGGCTCAGGCGATCCGGTCTGAACCGGGAGCATTTCACCCCTGGTGACCCCATGGACAATGTTCCTCCAGGCCTTCCTGTCCTCATGCCGACTGTTTCAATGACTCCATCCAGCCACCTCATTCTCTGTCATCCCTTTCTTCTTTTGTCCTCAATCTTTCCCAGCATTATCCTCTTCTCCAGTGAGTCCTTCCTTCTCATTAGGTGGCCAAAGTATTTGAGTTTCATCTTCAGGATCTAGCCTTCTAAACAGCAGTCAGGGTTGATCTCCTCTAGGACTGACTGGTTTGATCACCTTGCAGTCCAGGGGACTTGCAGGAATCTTCTCCAGCACTGTAGTTGAAAGGCCTCAATTCTTTGGGGCTCAGTCTTTCTTATGGTCCAATTTTCACACCCATACATTGCAACTGGGAAAACCATAGCCTTGACTATACGCGCTTTTGTTGGCAGGATGATGTCTCTGCTTTGTAGTATGCTGTCTAGATTTGCCATAGCTTTCCTCCCCAGTTTTAATTTCTTGGCTGCAGTCTCCATCTGGGGTGATCTTGGAGACCAGGAAAATAAAATCTGTCACTATCTCCATTTCTTTCCCATCTATTTGCCCCAGCTATTAATATTCAAATACATTTCAACTAAAGAAAAAGACAAGTAACTTCACCTAACATCCAAAGCACACCAATAATGCCTCTCCTGAAGAAGTTATCCACTAAATTCCACTGCAAAGCTCTGACCAGGCTATTTCAGAAAGACTTTGGGGATTTCCCCCTCCATCATTAAATGATTGTAGGGGCATCTGTGAGTGTACACAATCAAAGCCCTGTCCTTTTAAACATATGTTAATCACAGAATACAATCTTGACTTTTTTTCTCATTCAAATTTCAGATGCGCCTTTATAATTGTAATGTTGGCAACAATGATATTACATAATATGATGGGAGTGAACATTATTGTTAGTTGTCTGCTTTTGTACTGGATTATTTATTGCTTTAACATTTCTACTCCACTGGAATGTACACTGTTTAGAGTCATTCATGAATGAAGTAGATTATTAGCCTAAATAAAATACTGAAAGTGGCTCATGACTCATAAATAGTCTTTACTCCATGTAACCATAGAAGATTTCACTCTAGTTTATTGAAATCACAGGAAGAAAAGAGTTACACATGTATGAATTATCTGTACAGTCACTCAGATTTTCTAGTTCTCCTTTCTAATTCAGAATATGCAAGCACTGGTTTCATGCTATAACTTTCATATGCTCCAATCATCATAACCAATGATGAGAGATGATACACTCCAGAGAATTGGTAGGCACCATTGTGAGGAAGACTGCAGCAAACAGACATAAGATATTACAAAATCAATCAATTCAATCTCTAACCATACCTAGACAAGAAATAAATCTTTGATACGATAAAAACAATATGAGCAACTGTTTTATTTTTTTACATTGAAATCTCCATTCTAAATAGTTTTACTTGGAAGTTCATCCAGTGATGGGTTGCCCCCGGTTCACACTGCTTCTACAGAACCGGTAGTAAAACCGGTGGGAGGCTCCGCCCACTGACCCCAATGTCATCAAAACGCTTGCGCAGAAGAGGATGCGTGCGCATTCATTTTGCTCATGCACATGCACGGCCCCGCTGCGAACCAGTAGTAAAAGTAAGTAGAACCCACCCCTGAGTTCATCCCATGCTTTTCCTACTTTCAGAGAAATGGAGATTCTAAAGCACCTATGTTAGTTTTATTAGGACACAATATTGACAAAGAAAAGATGTTGTATTAGCATAATTACAGCTGGTTTTATAATATGTGAGATGACTCTAAATCATCTACAAGACTCCACCAGCTTGTCAAAACAGAAAAAAGAAGTAAAATTTCCAGACAAAAGGTCAATGCCTGACATTTTGCTAGCAAGCCAGCTTTGGGACTTTGGAAAGAGTTGAAAGAAGTTTCCTCTGACTCTCTTTTCATGTAATATTCCAACAACTAATTATTTATCTCTGTAAACACTTCAGTTGTTCTGATTACAATGCTTCCTGACATTTATGGAAGGCAAAGGGGAGAAAAAATTCTCCAAAATGTGTCTGAAGGAAAATAAAATTATACAATTAACAATTCACAGAATGGAATAAAAAGAAAACAGATGGTTGGCTTCATTACTGTTTTTATAAAATTCTTGTTTGAGCAGGTTATAGATTGCCAAAAAAGAGTGCCTAAGCATTGTCCTATCATGCTACACAAGGGCAGATTTCTTTTAATAATTAACAACTGCATTGAATTGAAATAACAAAATCTATCATAATTTGGTCAAAACTTTTTATGGTTTTATGAGCTTATGAGTTTCATCTTGACTTCTACTTAAAATGTCTTCCATGCATCACAGCTAGACCACATCTACTGGGAAGCAGACATCCTGGTGCTGAAACATCTCACAACTGAAGAAACTGCCATCTTTTCCCTGACTAAGTGTTCCCTGGTTAACTCTGCTGCCTGCATCTCAGTTCCAGAAGAGGCTTTCTTGTATTGAAAGTTTTGATTCTTCATTCAGAATGAAATAGTTCCAGACAAGTGTTCCATGTGGCACACAAAATCCCCAATTTAGATTCAAATAATGTAGGAAAAATGAATTTACTGTAGAGCAATTACACAGTAATTGTGCCACTTGGGTGTGTGTGTGTGTGATATAAATAAATACGAATTATATATTTTTGTCTTCCAGAGAAAAGAAACAAAACAATAAATATTCAATATTTAATACCTGGGGATAGCTATCAGTCCGTGGTAAAACAGATATATCATAGGTGGCAGCAAAATGACTTTTTGCTTGTTGGATTTGCCCATAACGTTCTCTCTTTCTCCATTTTGCTCTTCGGTTTTGGAACCAGACCTATGTCAAATAAGAACATTGTTAGATTGCTCAAAAGACCATTTCTGCTGCCCTCCCTCTTAATTGTTTTGCCAGTCCATAGATCAGTGATAAATTACTTAAGTCCCAGGATTGCAGTTGACCCCTGAATGTCCTGCATGCATCCCCCAGGCACCTGGAAAAATTATGTCCACATCATAAATACTAATTGACAAAAAGATAAAGTGTTATGTCATAATCAAATAGTAATATGAACTGCATTACATTTTAATTTCAGTCAATAAAAGTGTATTAAATTTTAATATGTAAAGGTAGAGTTTCTTAGTTCACCCACTACTTCCTGGACTACGGGCCCCACATATTGTCTGGAGTAGCCCTAGAAGGAGTTTTGCTTGAAATTTCTTTAATTAAGATAGGACTCTATCAAAAAAATGTGATTATAGTCATAGGATTCCTTCTTCTGATTCTTCAAAGAAAATCCATGTCTTAACACACCTTAGAAATATCATGAGAAGATACTTTCCTCTGGAATGATAAAGACCTTGTATATAATCTGACTTGCAATGTCTATAACTGAGTAGCAGTGGGAACATTTATCCCAATATATTTATTTCATTATTACCATCTGTAAACTTTTGGTTCTCTGTAAATGTTAAATTCAAAATGGAAGATAGAATGTTTCTATAATAATCTTGCACAGGGAGGGGTATTTTAGTGATTAGAAAATATACTAAGAGTAATGTTGTCACATTAAGTGATTAATTCCAAAGAAAAATTAAGACTGGTTTAGCTACTGATGCTGACTTCATTTTCTTTTCTTTTTCCTCTTTCAGATTCAAACTTTGATAGTCACTTTTAGTTTAAACATTAAACTAGAAAAGAAAGACATTAAAAAAGAAAAGAAGAAATATTGAGTTCCGACTCCCTCTGTTGCAGTAAAATAAAGCATTAACATCAAACCACAAATTTTTGTTTTTCCATAATAATATAAACTATTATAAACTACCGTATATTGGCTTTACCAATAGTTTCATGAGTTGAATATTCTTTCAGCAGATTAAAAAGAAAAAAGAAAGAAATGAATGAATGAATGAATACTACCAAATTATGATTAATGGAAATAAGGGAAACTTGAATCCATACATGATATTGGGAAAAAGAGTCTTGGGATTGCTTATGAAAAATAAGCAGAAATGCTGAGAAGTGAATAAATTCAGTTTTAATAAGCCACTCCAAACAGAATTTCAACTATTTTCAGTAGTTAATTCTGATCTAAAATCATATAGTCTAATAGGAAAAAAACTTATTGGAATAATCTCTTATTATTCCAGCAAATGCTTAACAAATTATAGTTCCAGTTTTATAAAACTGAAAGGAAAATAGGTTTTGCCAGAAATTTCTAAATTGGCACCAGAATGGTGTACTCCAGTATTTGTTCAGTCATTTACATATATAAATACTGTCAACATTACTATTCCTTCAGGCTGGAAATGGAGTACAGTTGTCCCAACACATTAAAAGGAAATAAAAATGAAATTTAAAACTTTATATAAAATGTATAAATAGGAAAAAAGGAAGAAGCAATTTTTTTTCAGAAAGAATAAGCTATAACTATGCTTCTTGAAGAGTCTTGATAATAAGAATCACCAGTATTTTCTATATACAACTAAAGACTGCTAGGGATGATTTTTAATCCATATTTCAGCCAGTGGATAGATCAACAATGAGAGCCAAATTGTTCTGGCCAAAAAAAAAAATGCTGAATGAAGTGCAAACATTGCAATGTGACAACTGAATTGAGATGAAATTGGAACCAGGTTGATCTCCCTAAAAGGACATAAAATATTAAGATTAAAAATGGATATACTTTGATTCAGGGTTTTTTCACATGGTTTTTTGTATCAAAACTTAGCTTACTTTTTTTCACTAACAATATAAAGTCAGAAAATTCTAGTTCTTGTGTGAGCAGAGGATTTCCCTACCCCCCCTTATCAAGTTAGACCTGAACCCTTTCAAGAGTATTGCCAGTAAAAGAAATTAATAACAAGCTATTCAAAACCAGAGCTTTAGTATAAATTTAAAAGTCTATAAATATCTATGGAGATTCTCAGTCATCCAGGTCTGCTTTTTCTTTGAAGACTGGAGCTAAAGATGCTCCTTGGATGAGAAGCAAAACGTCTTCAAAGAAAAACCAGAAAGTCCAGTTGCCTCTTGAAAAAACACTTTTGAGACAAGTCTATAAATGATTTATAGACATTTATTGACAAGATGAGCAAAATGCCCCTCTAAGTGTTTGACAATGTGAGCAATATGAATTTGCTACAGGTACACCCAAATACAATTGGAACCAGAATTTAGGGCACTAAGCAATGCAGTTGTTAAGCAAGTAATGAAGTGATCAGACCCAGTTTTAGGACTATTTTTATCACAATCATTAAGTGAATTATTGAGTGATTGATTGATTGAGTAAATTTTTATGCTGCCCATTTAGCTAAAGTGAATTTCATGGTTGTTGAATGAATCATATGGTCATTGAATGAATCTGGCTTCCCCTACTGATTTTGCTTGTTGGAAGCCATCTGAAAAGGTTACAGATTCTGATCACATGACCATAAGTTGCTGAAACATCATAAATACAAGCCAATTGCCAAATGCTTAAATTGCAATCATGTGACTTCAGGGGATGATGCAACAATCTAACTTTGAGGGTAAGTTATAAGTTACTTTTTTCAATACCATTGTAACTTAGAACAGTTTTTAAATGAATGGTCATAACTTAAAGGACTACCTGTATAGAATGGCAATGAAGCAATTCCAAAGTGAGAATTGGCAAATATGTATCAATTTCACAAACTGTAGAGTCTTCCCTATCACTAACAGGTAAAAGTCAACTTGTGGATTCGTTTTTATAATTATAACTTAATACAGACATAGAAATAATCAACTGTTTTCAAGCAGATGATGTTTCTCTTTTAAAAATCATAATGGAATTAACTGATTCACAAATTGGGTGACCATAAAAATCATTTACAAATAAATTAATTTTCCCATGTGTTAGGACTGCAGTTAATGCCCTCAGCAATCATAGACTAAAGTTATTTTTTAAAATACTCTGAAACATATATTTGTGAAATCATAATTTATACAGTTCTGGAAGCCTGTTGGATGGCACATGTGACAGTGCTGTTATGTGAGCTCCACTGGCTGCCACTTTGTTTCCAGATCCAATTCAAGTATTGGTCATCACCTTTAAAACTCCTATATGGGAATCTAAAGAATCATCTTATCCTGATGAAATTAACCCACCCCACTCATTCCAGTGAAAAAGTCTACTTCAGATTCCATTAGCCAAAGAATTTTCACTGGTGGGGTGTAGGAAAAGACGCTTTTCAGCTGTGACACCCACCTTCTGGAATATTCTGACATCTGAGGTGAGATCTACCCCCATACTCCTGGCCTTCTAGAAGAGCCTAAAAACTTGGTTCTGCCACTAACCTGGTGTCCTGACAGGGGCCTGCTATACTGGGAGTGGCTAATGGTGTAGAGATGTTTCTCAACCCCAGGCTGCCCACCAACTTGGTTTTTAACTTTTAATCTTTGTAATCCTAGTTTTAATTGTTTTAGCACTTTTTGACTTATTATATTATATGATAGGTCAAATAGCTTATAGCTTATTATAGCTTATTATATGATAAACTATCCAGAGCTGCTGTGTTAGTGAGATGGGTGACATAGAAATTTAATAAATAAAATAAAAATAAACTTCTGGTTAAATATATTTTGCATTATTTAATCTAATTTTCAGACCAGAACAGTTACGGGATAATATTTTAGTACAGCAGCTGGAACTCAACATTTTGGCTCTTTCACTTATCAAATTGTCCAGTTTGCTATTTCAGTAAGAAAGTTACATGCTCCCTCTTTGAGAAAGATTGCAAGTGTTCTGAAATAAGGATTATAATCAGATAGGGGCTGTTTTCTTAAATGTTTGATATGTGTGGGATATATACTTTCTCTTTTTTTAAAAAGTTGATCTTTATTGTTTATAAAGCATTGTTTATAATGCTTTAAACAATCATCCTGTGTGATTGCTTATCTATTGTTTTCACTACAAGCAATAAAAATGGTAATTCATAATTCTCAATATGCTTAATGTGACAAATGGATCGTATTAAATTCATTGGTGTATAAACATATCAACTATATTTAATCAATGTGGTTTAAAAGAAATATTTTCTTCTGGTCCTGCCTATTTCTTTGCACTGCTACACACATCTCTCTCATTTCATTCATTGAACCAAATACAGCCCTTGGTTCAAAGCACTGAGGAGAAACATAGCCAAAAGTCACTCCTTGACTTATGATTTAATAAGCATCTTTAAATTTACAGCACTTTGTGAATAAGAGATTATTCTTTTGTCCAGGAGTAAAATGCTCCCAGTTCGGACCGGATCACCCCATCCGGTAGCAATGGCGGCAGGTGATTCAGAGAACTGGTAGCAAAAATCCCTGCCCCTCCCCCCATGCCCAGCTGAAGCGTGCGATCATCAGAGGCTTTTCTTTTTACTTTTAAAAGCATTTTTTTCTACAACCTCTTAATGCTTTTAAAAGTAAAAAAAAAAGTTGGCCACGCCCACCCAGTCACATTACCTCCCACCAAACCATGCCCACAGAACCAATAGTAACAAATTTTACATTTCACCACTGCTTTTGTCCCTACTTTACTCTGTTTTGGATTTTAATGAAATCCTAGAAACTAGCAATGTTCTGATCTTGAGAGATACCATCATACGCTGTTCCTAAGACATGCAGTGAAAGATGTTACCGGCAGACAGAAGAAGGACTTCTTAATGGAGGCTTTTTATGAAGACAGAATAAGAAAGTACAAGGATGGCTAAACTATGGTCCAGGCCCAAATTCATTAAACTCCTTTTTACAGACTAACACAGTTTTGATCACCAATGACTTTTGGGTTTCTATTAGTTTAATATCATGCCACCCTCAGGATAATTTCAAAAGTCCTTTTCAAATAATCAGACTGGAGCTCAGACAGGAAGGGTGTCCATTATAAACATCATCTACTTGAATGTTTGATAGAATGTGGGCATATGCTAAGATGACAATTCCCTACTTCATACCTCAATTCAAATGAAATTATCTGGAATAACATATGATGCATCTCTCTTCCACCATGCATTCTTGATAGAACAGGATATTTGAAAGACTTATCATCACCTTACGATCCCATGAATCTCATGAACTCATGTTTTAGAAATGGTCTCACAGCAATGCAGGCATCTCTTGTTTTATTGCACTTTGCTTTGTTGCATTTCACAGATAACGCTTTTTGTACAAATTGAAGGTTTGTGAAAATGCTGCATTGAACAAGTCTATTGACACTATTTTTCTAATAGCATTTGAATAGAATAGAATAGAATAGAATAGAATAGAATAGAATAGAATAGAATAGAATAGAATAGAATAGAATAGAATAATTTTTTTGATTGGCCAAGTGTGATTGGACACACAAGGAATTTGTCTTGGTGCATATGCTCTCAGTGTACATAAAAAAAAGATATTTTCATCAACACTTAATGATAATCATAAGATGCAAATAAGCAATCAGGAAACAATATCAATATAAACCATAAGGGTACAAGCAACAAAGTTACAGTCATACAGTCATAAGTGGAAGGACATGGGTGATAGGAACGGTGAGAAGATTAATAGTAGTGCACACTTAGTAAATAGTTAGACAGGGTTGAGGGAATTATTTGTTTAGCAGAGTGATGGTGTTCGGGGGAAAAACTATTCTTGTGTCGAGTTGTTCTAGTGTGTAGTGCTCTATAGCATCGTTTTGAGGGTAGGAGTTGAAACAATTTATGTCCAGGACGCAAGGGGTCTGTAAATATTTTCACATGTATTTATTTATTTTGTACTATTACTTACGAGGACTTGGCAGCACAAAGAAATAATAGCTAAGCTAATGTCTTAATAGATGGCCATCAGCATACCAATTAACCAATAAGAAGTCACATCCAACCAGGGACCACATAAATACTTTGACTAGAATAGCCCAAGTATATATTCTGCTAGAGAAATTCCCTGAGGATGGGCTCCAGCACAAGTCTGAAAACTCAGAAGACTAAACCTCTGGTCTCGGTGACCGACCCAGATTGATCCTGCAACATTATCCTGGGACATGTATATTTGCCTTCATTCGTGAAAATCAAAAGTACCAATTACCATTTAAACCAGTATTTTTCCGAAGTGACTCTTTTAAGGTAAGTCCATAAAACCTAAAATTGCCAAGTTTGAGAAGCACTGATTACACGAAGGACAGAGAAGATATGTTTTTGGACAAGAGGCATGTTATGCAATATCTGTTTACCAGAGGCAAACTAGTGAAGTTGTTCCTTGTCACTCTCTCTGACTCCAAAAGTAAAAGGAAGACATATTTCCAAACAGATCTGAGGGCTGTCTTCATCCACCATCTTTAAGAACATTTGTGGACTGGTTTAGGGGTCCAGAAGCAGTCTTGAAAATAAAGATGATGCCAGAGACTATTTAAACTATCCAGCTTTCAATTTTTAAAACAATTAAATATTATTTTAAAAAAAATAAAGTCAGGCAAGTCAAGGAGCCCAGTGGCACTAGCAAGTCTCCATAAACACACTGCTGAAGAAGGCCCTGCATTGTCTGCTCCTGGTCTAAAACATTAACACAATCAAACATTGTGCTTGGAAATATATCATTTAAAATATAGTTCCATAGGTAAAAGGCATTTGTAAAAGCAAACTTTACAGCAAAACTCCATGTGTACCAAAAGGCAGCCAGAAGTGAAGTTACACAGGAGAAGATTCTATCCCTTGAAGGGAAAATGCAAAGAAAGAGAGCAGAGTGAGACACCTCAGATAGAGTCAAGATGAGAGTCACTTAATCCTGTCTGTGGTTTTGTTTTTTGTTTTTTATTGGGGTTTTTTTGTCCCATCTCTCTCTCTCTCTGCCCCCTCTCTCCCCCCTCTTTGCTTCAGAGTAAGCTATAAAAGGTGTTTGAAGTGTACATTTTATATTAAAATGAACACTGAATGAAATATAACATTGGAATTACTAAGAGTAGATTATGGTCACCCCAGTGGCAGTAGAAATCTCTTTTGATCAGTCTCTTTCTTTCTTTCTCTCTCTCGTTCTCTCTCCCGCTCACAATAGTAATTAAAAACTGGCAAGCTGTCAAATAAAAATCCCTGATCCTATTATCTTCTTTATTTATGCAATCCAGGGGTGGGCTTCAAAAATTTTAGCAAGGGGTTCTCTGCCCAGTTGCTGGGTGGGCGTGGCCATGGTGGGCGTGGCCTACTCGGACTCCTGCAGCATGGTGGGGGGGTTTGCCCTCCCCGGGCTCTGGAGGCTTTCATCGAGCCTCGGGGAGGACAAAAACAGCCTCCCCAGGCTCTGGAGGCCCTCTGGAGTCTGGAAATGGGCCCATTTCCCAAACGTCTGGTAGGCCCATTTTTTGCCCTCCCCGAGCCTCCCCGCGCGTCCTGCACTTACCTGCATCCAAAACGGGCCATGGGGGACTCCTACATGGGGAGGGGTGGGCGGGGCCGGCCAGGAGTGGGATTTGGGGATTCTCCATCCCTCACAGAATCTTAGCTAGATGTTCTCCCGAACCCGTGCAAACCCCCAGCAGCCCACCCCTGATGCAATCTCATCTGAAACAATAATGGCAGGCTGTGGTATAAAATGTCAATGGCAGAGAACATCCAAAGAAACTAGAGGAAGTTTTAAGGAAATGAGAAGTCCTTGTCCATGCCCAAGACATGTCTATTTATTTTTTTTCAAGGAGATGTAAATTTTCTATCGTTTCTACCTGGGGGTCATGTATGCAATGTAGGCTGCTTTCCTTCTTTTTATTGGCTTTGCTTTGATTGCATATGGGTTTTAATATGGGGTATCTTTCTATGCATCTTTGAATATATGTGTTTCTTTATTTTCCAGTTTTTTTTTTTACTGTGACAAGAGTGTTCTGATGTTCTTTGGAGCTGTGGGACTAACTACAATTTTGGATCTGGGACATAATCCCTACTCTTACTTTTATTTAGTACCTTGGACAAATTCTTGTCTCTGGTTTGAATTAGTTAGCTTTCTGGAATTAGGTACTAGCTTCCAAAGATTGATGGTGTGTTTTGCAATTCAATCCTCACCTTGGCCATTTTCATATAATTCTGTTTTGTTTTGTTTTTACTTTTTAAAATAAAAAAACAGCCAAATATTAGTAAGAATATCAACAGCTAAAGAAATAGAGAAAAGCTGGGAAACAAAAATAGGAAACTTAAGTAAAAAATCATCTTTAAGAAAAACAATTGGCAAAAAAAATTGGACAGAATACAATGTCTTTGCTATATTTTATGCAATCCCAATTTTCCCTTCTTCCATACTGATTCTAAAAACTTGCTGATCCAGTCAGTTACTCAGCTACACTGAATAGTGTAGCTAAACTAAATGAAAGAAGCACAGTATTTTTTTAAACCAACTGAAGTTTCCAAAGGCAGTCTAACCACTCCCCCACGTCAAGCATATTGTAACTAGCTGATATGAAGCAGATGGAACTTATGTTCTTAAGGTTTGCTACTTCTGTGTTCTCCAGTATCAGTACAAAGGCTTATCTGCAGTTCTCAAAGAAATATAAACTGGAATTGTTGCTTTATTGGAGCTGCTATACCCAAGTCATGACAAGACTGGAATTTCATGAAAGCTAGGAGCTGCATGTGACCTTCCAAAGTTATTGTTGCACGATCCATGTTAACATGCCAAATTGCACAAATAATTTATTTCATATTTGTTCCTGTTCAACTGAATGACTGAATATATTCTAGCGTTACCAATATTCCACCACATTCATAGTTAATATTACATAATAACAAATCTGCTGGAAACAGAACACTCCTTCAGGGCAGTTAAAGATTAGCCAATTAAGAAACAATTAAACTACTTGAAATTATTTTCCCTGAATAAGGTGACTGCCATGCTGAAACACCAGCATGAGAATTAATTTTCCACAGACCCTCTTGCAAATTTAATAGAACAATTTTGAAAAGCGCCCCCAAACCATCAAAAAGAGAAACACAGCTAATAAACATATTATGATCATATATATAGCAACCACTAGTCAATAAAATTTACCCAACTGCATAATCAATTGCAGGAAAGATTTTTTTTGTTGTTGTTGAAAGTTGTTGTGCTGTATGAAGGCTCTGGGAAACATTTTTTTGCCTCTCCTTTGTGTCTCCACTAAGAACAAATAACTCATAATATTTAATATTTAGGCCCCTGTCGCTGTAAATGTCTTGCCCATCTCCTTAGGCTGGGTGCCAGTTACTCTTCTGACATGCAACAGAAAAAGAAATCCACTTCAATAAATCAGATTCAGGCGGCTCTTTCAGCATGTAAGCAGGATGAAATTTAAATTGGATCTTGATGATATACTGGCAAAATGAGATGTGCACTGCATATATTCAGCCAATCGTTTGGTTAATTTAAATCAAACAATTTGCTTGAATTTTAGGAAGGAACTCATGGGGGGGGAAGAAACCCACATTTTTAAACCCTGACACTCCCCCCAAAATGTTTCTGTTTACATCGATTTACTCAAAACCGACTCTTGGCAAAGATAAAGTAACCATTGCCTATATAAAATGAAGCAACAATCTGCTGCTTGTTATCCCTGCCTAACCAGATGCCGGTCTCTAATGATGTAAAGCCTTTGAAAATTGCTTAATATTATGATGGAATACTGTGGAATTATGATCCCCGTTTTCTTACATTGGCCTTTTTCAGTAGACTGATCAGAGTTGCAAAAATCTAGGGCATTTACTTCAATAGCACGGAAATCTCTATGTACACAAAGAGTAGAATAAACATTCTCAGGGAAAAAAATGAAACCAGCAATTTTGTTCCAAGGAGAGAATATAATATATACAAGCCATAACTTCCCTCTCTCTCTGGCTCTGCCCCTCTTTTATCTGTCCATAATGACTTGAGAAGCCTTAGCAAAACCTAAGCAGCTGCCTGCTGAATTAGACCAAATCTTGCTATTCCTTCAAATAGTAAGATATGATGTTAGCATGAATGGTACAGCAGTTTCTTCGAATGCCAAACCAAAACCATAATCTGTAATTCTGAAAATTGTGTCCAGCAAATTTTGAATTAGATACACAGTTTTCAAAAATATTTGTTATTGACACTATTTTTTTTTAATTTGAGAAAATGGACGCTTTGGGTGTTAAGTAACTACTAAATATTCTGGATTTTAAAAAGTATAGTTTTAGCTTGCTTAAATAAGACAGTATTAAATTATACAACCAGAAGACTGTGAATTTTAAACCTACCTAAGGAATAAAAGCCATCTGAGTGACTTTGTGCCAGTCACCCTCTCACAGCCCAACCCACCTCCCAGGATTGTTGTTATGGAGAAAATAGGAGGGGGCGGAAGTGTTGTGTATGTTCACTCCCTTGCATTATTTATAAAAATAATAAAGGCAGGATAAAAATAAATAAATAAAATTAATAATAAGAGGCGTTCTGTAAAAGACACCCATTCCTCTCCAATCACTGCAGAATATATAGTCTTAATCATATTTAGAATAGATTAATTCCGATTGGTGCAATTTCTCCAATACTCCAGATTTAAGTGAACTTTTGGTTAGCCTTATTGAAACAGGAAGGATTAAACTCAGTAGTTTTTTTAAAGCATGATTAAGTCTGGATCCAAGGTATCGTATTTCTTTATAGGAATTCCCTACAGTTTAAGGTATAATTTTGGGTTTGTTGATATATCCATTATCAGCTATTTCCCAGTGTACTAACTACTTTACCATTTTAAACTTATTGCATTCAATGGAATTTGCTTCACTTAGCAGGATTTTTTATGAGTTTGTCTCAGAGATATTCAATTCATTTAGGATTGCAATATAGATAGTCCTTGACTTACGACCACAACTGAGCTCAAAATTTGACTTTGCTCATCATAAAGTCACAAAAGGGGATCACATGATTCCAGGACATTGCAGCCAACATAAATATTAGTCAATTGCCAAGCATCTAAATTTTGATCATGTGACCATGAAGAGGCTGCAATAGTCGTAAGTGTGAAATACGGTCATAAATCACTGTTTAAGGCACTGTGGTAACTTTGAACAGTCACTAAACAAACTTGTAAATCGAGGACTACCTATATTAATATCTACATCCAACAAGTCTCTGTTAGTGGTCTCTCCCATAAGTGCTACATGATTTGACCGAATATATGAATTAATGCAGCCTCAACTAATGCAACAACCTTTTCAGATGTATTAGATTATAAATCCCATAATCTCTAGCCTGGTGGATGGCAATGATAATTGTAGTCTGACATCTGGAAGATATCAACCGAAGAAAAATAAAGCTCTATTTGGGACAGAATCTATATAATTCCAAAACACACCCTAATTTCTTCTATGCCATCACAAGACGTAGGAAGTTTTCAAGTGGCCCAAATATTACGGTGTCTCCACTAATTTCAGTGGGAATAACTGCCAGGAATGGGAACTGAATGCAGTAATTTTAAGTAGTATTACAGTTCTTTTACCAACTCTAGATTACTTATATAATATATTGCAAACTATATAATGTTCAACCTGATACTGCCAGCTTTGCAGGGATATGAGCTCCCAACCTAGATGCATTAATACCCTGTTTCCCCCAAAATAAGACATCCCCTGATAATAAGCCCAATCGAGCTTTTGAGAGCATGGCAATAAGGCCAAGCCTTAGGGTTCAAAAAAATATAAGGCATGGTCTTATTTTCAGGAAAATCCGGTAATTCTATGTGAGATACATGCAGTTTTAAATACAAGCATGCCATACATTTGCTGTTCACTATATATATGTTTAAGTATATGCTTAACACATCATAAAAAGTATGCTTGTAATAATGAAGAGGAGGATATTATATATACAATAATCTGAAACAGCCTTAACCGAGAGCTTACCCTTCCATTTGAAGAAGCACAAGAATACTGATTAGCAGAACATTGTTACTTGACCATTTACTACATTAATCTTGACAGTTTAATGCAGCAGATCCTATAAACAGAATTCCGGTGTTTTTAGTGGAGGATCCAGAACTCTGTACTTTTCAAAATCAGTCACCGATTATGCTATTGATTCATAGAGCATGCAATAAAATCTTGGCATCACACTTCAATAGAAAGCCAGCTAAAGTTCCTGGAATTTTATAGATTTCCAGATGGTAGAAGAGTCACGTGTGAACTTCAGGGCCAAAGTCCAAGATTTCTCAGCTCAGGAGGATCCAGTTGGGTGATGATAGTGGTATTCAAAAGACCTCAAGTGCTATGAGTATGCCAGGGGCTAAAACATTGACATTGTTCAATATAACATGTTCTTTCCTTATTCTTCTCTTTAAAAACATTTCAGAATCAAAAATAATAAAAAATAAAATAATAATACAATGACTCTCTGTAATGAATTGAATCAATTCACTAGAGTCATTTTATTATTATTTATTATTATTGTTGTTGTTTAAACAAGTTGTCATTTTCCTGAACAGAAGGATGGTTGGTTAGTCCTAATTTCAGAATGCAGATACATTCCTTTAACTATCTGCACAACTTGGCATTCCTTAATCATTACGTTAAAATAATTTTACCATATTTACATCAGCTTTATATTTCCAGAGTCCCGAATGTGAATAAATTACATAGGAATGGGACTATGTAATTATTTTTATTTAAAACATAGCTTCTTCTGTTCTATGTTCTTCATTAACAAAATTTAGCTCCAAAATGCAGCTCATGCAACAGAGGTACAAAGGCACCTTAATGAAGCATAGTTAAAGCTGTTCAACAGAACCATTTGCTGCCACAGACAGGGGGATCCAGGGAAAGCAGAGCATATGACGAAATGTGTGTTGTGACATCATGATGCAACCCACATGACCTACAATGCAGAGATGCAAGCACAGAAAAAAAGCAAGGATCGAGTTGGGATTGTCCAGATTCCGACTAATGAACCCAACCAATTCAGCACTCCGAGACTTGCAGCTTCCTCAAAGAACTGTTTTCATCCATGATGAAATGATGTATTCAATAAAACAGTCCTTTGAGAAAGCTGCAAGTCTTGGAGTGCTGAATTGGTTGAGTTCATTAGTCGGAACCTTGAGAATGATATCATAACGTACTTTTCCTCATCTTTCCATGATTGCTGTTAGCAGCGGAGCTTTAGGCTGTCACAGCTCTGGTTGAACCCCAAAAGTCCTCAGTCCATAATCCAGTATGATATCAGATGTCCTAAAGCAAAACACTATGCTTTTGCCATTTCTGGTTGAATGGAATATAAAACCATCTTGCTTTATCTTACCAAGATCTTTAGACAAACTCTTGAGATCATGAAGTGAACAATTGGGAGAGGGGGAAAGAGGGCAACAGCTAGGGAAGTTACTCAGTGTTAACTAGATGGCATGCCTTGCTAGCAAATAGTAAAGGCCCAGCATCAGTTCTAAATAAGCTATTTTATTTTGTCTGACTGATAATTTATACCTTTTGGTTTGGTTTTTGCAGGACCCTACTGCTTCAACTGTTTCTTCTAGTCATTCAGTAATTCAGTGTTTCTCAAACTTGGCAACTTTAA